>CM053624.1:364731663-364751926 GCA_028646595.1 Phalanger gymnotis
CTGTCTGAGAACATTCTGGATACTATAAGTTTACTCTTGGTGGAAGCAAATATTATCACAAAACATAGAGAAGACACAATACCAGCTGTAGGAGACAGTCTCTCAGAGACCACTCCAGGTACGGCAGGATCACCCTCTGTCAAAGCAGATTCTGTCTCTGAACATGGAGGGAATGTGATACCTGTGGAAGGAGACACACTCTCTGAGAACATTCTGGATACCACAGGCTTACTCTCTGTGGAAGCAAATATCACAAAACATAGACAGGACACAATACCTGCTATAGGAGATAGTGTTTCAGAGAACACTGCCATTCCTGCAGGACCACCCTCTGTCAAAGCAGTTTCTGTTTCTGAAAAGGGAGGGAATGAGATACCTGTGGAAGGAGACACATTCTCTGAGGACACTCTGGATACTACAAGCTTACTCTCTGTGGAAGCAAATATTATCACAAAGCATAGAGAAGACACAATACCTGCTGTCGGAGATACTCTTTCAGACAACGCTGCCATTCCTGCAGGATCACCCTCTTTCAAAGCAGCTTCTGTCTCTGAACGTGGAGGGAATGTGATACCTGTGGAAGGAGACACACTCTCTGAGAACATTCTGCATACTATACAAGTTTACTCTCTGTAGAACCAAGTATTGTTTCAAAACATAGAGAAGACACAGTACCTGTTGTGGGAGACACTCTTTCAGAGACCACTCCAGATACTGCAGTATCGCTTTCTGTCAAAACAGCTTCTGTCTCTGAACATGGAGGGAATGTGATACCTGTGGAAGGAGACACACTGTCTGAGAACATTCTGGATACTACAGGTTTCCTCTCTGTGGAAGCAAATATTATCACAAAACATAGAGAAGACACAATACCTGTGGCAGGAGAAATGCTCCCTGAGAACATTCTGGATACTACAGACTTGCTCTCTGTGGAAGTAAATATTGTCACAAAACATAGAAAGGATACAATACCTGTTGTGGGAGACAGTCTTTCTGAGAAATCGCCAGATACTGCAGGATCACTTTCTACTGAAGCAGAACAGGAAGGGTACACGAAACCTGTGGCAGGAGACACACTCTCTGAGAACATTCTGGATACTACAGGCTTGCTCCCTGTGGAAGCAAGTATTGTCTGAAAACATAGAGAGGACACAATACCTGTTGTAGGAGATAATCTTTCTGACAATGCTTCAGATACTTCATGATTGTCGTCTCTGGAAGCAGCTCTTGTCTCAGAAGATGGAGGGTACACAAAACCCGTCGCAGGTGATAGTCTTTCTGGAGACAGGCCTGATACTTCAGGATTGTCCTCTGTGGAAGCAAACCTGATGCCAGAACACTGAGAAGCCAGGATAAGTGTAGCGGGATCCACAAGCTCTGATAATAGTCTGGTTACAGAAGGCAGCCTCTCAGTTGAAGCAAATCTTGTCTCAGAACTCTGAGAAGAAAAGAGACTTGTGGATGGAGACAGTCCTCCAGTCTCTGCAGCCTTCCTTTCTGGAGGATCACATGTGGTCTCAAAATACTGAGAAGGCAAGAGGCTTGTGCCAGGTGACATGCTCTCTGGCAACAGTCTGGCTAATACAGGTTTGTTTTCGGGAGAGGTACATCTTGTGTCAGAACATTGAGAGGTAGACAGACTTGTAGATGGAGACATGCTTTTTGGAAATAGTCCAGTTTCTGAAGACTTGCTTTCTGTCGAAGCAAGTTTTGTTTCAGAACACAAAGAAGGGACAACACTTGTGGATGGAGCCAGTCTCTCTGACAACAGTCCAGGTATTACCGGCTTCCTTTCAGGGGAAGCACATTCAGTGTCAGAGTATTCAGTGGATGAAATGCTTATTGGTGGAGAGAGTCTGTCTGAGGTTACTACTGGCTTCCTCTCAGGGGAAGCATATCCAGTCTCAGAATACTCAGTGGATGAAATGCTGATGGGTGGTGATAGTCTGTCTGAGAACAAGCCAGTTGCTACTGGCTTGTTCTCTGGGGATATGCATGTAGTGTCCCAACTTTCAGAGGAAAAGATATTTGTAGGTGGAGATAGTGTCTCTGAGAACATGCCAGTTGCTACTGGCTTGTTCTCTGGAGAAACACATCTCGTGTCCAAACTTTCAGAGGAAAATATATTTGTAGGTGGGGACAGTGTCTCTGAGAACATGCCAGTTACTCCTGGCTTGTTCTCAGGGGATATGCATCTAGTCTCTGAACCCTCAGAGGCCAAGATGCTTGGGGCTGGAAACAGTGTTTCTGAGAACATCCCACTGACTGTGGGCCTGTTCTCTGGGGAGGTGCATCTGGACTCTGAACTCTCAGAGGCCAAGATGCTTGTTGATGGAAACAGAGTCTCGGAGAATATTTCCCCTCCTTCAGGTTTGCTTTCGGGGGACATACATCTACTATCTAAACATTCAGTAGACAAGACATCTGGGGGTGGAGACCCTGTTTCCGAGAACATCCCACTGACGGTGGGCTTGTTCTCTGGCGAGGCGCACCTAGACTCTGAACCCTCAGAGGCCAAGATGCTCGTGGCTGAAAACAGGGTCTCGGAAAACACTCTACTTTTTACATGTTTACTTTCTGAAGAATCAGACCTAGCATCTGAACATTCAGTAGACAACACATTCGAGGTCGTGCGCACTCTTTCTAACAATTCACTTATTATTGGTTTCCTTTCTGGGGAAGGGGGACCTCCCATATCAGAATATTCAGTTGATGAAATGCTGATGGGTGAAGACAGTCTCCTCGAGAAGAGTCCTCTCACGATAGGCTTCCTTTCTGGGGAAGCGCATTCATGATCAGAATACTCAGTCGATGAAATACTGATGGGTGGTGATAGTTGGCCTGAGAATAGGCCAGTCATTACAGGCTTCCTCTCAGAGGAAGCACAGCTGGTCTCGGAACTCTCGGAAGAAAAGCTACTAGTGTCCGGAGACAGCCCTTCTGCAAACATTCTTGGTACTATAGGTTTGGTTTCTGGAAAAAAACTGCTGTTTTCAGAACATTCAGAGGACAAGACAATGGTGGTTGGTGACAGTCTCTCTGAGAACAGTCCAGTTACTAGAGGCTTCCTCTCTGAGGAAGCACAGCTAGTCTCTGAACTCTCAGAGGACAAGACAATTATGGTTGGTGACAGTCTTCCAGGGAATATATTACTTACTATAGGCTTCCTCTCTAAGGAAGCGCAAGTAGTCTCCGAACCCTCGGAAGATGAAATGCTTGTGTTCGGAGACAATCTTTCAGAAAACATGTCAGTTTCGATGGGCTTTCTGTCTGTGCTAAAATAGCTAGCCTCCGAACATTCGGAGGAGGCAACACTTCTGGCTGGTGATGGTGTCTCAGAGAACATGCCTGTTACTACAGGCTTGTTCTCTGGAGAGGCACAGCTGGCTTCAGAATACTCGGTTGAGGAGATACTGATAGGTGGAGATAGTCTCCCAGAGAATAGCCCGCTTACTACGGGCTCCCTCTCTGGGGAAGCATGTCCAGTATCAGAGTACTCCGTAGATGAGATGCTGATGGGTGGTGAGAGTCTTTCCGGAATGATTCTGGCTACTACCGGTTTGACGTCTGAGGAAACACATTCGGTCTCCAAACATTCACTAGGTGAGACATTTGGGGCTAGAGACCCTGCCTCTGAGAGCATTCCAGTTACTACTGGATTGGTCTCAGGGGAAAGGCATCTAGCCTCAGAACATTCAGCTGATGAGACATGTGGAGTTGGTGACCCTGTCCTGGAGCACGTTCTACTTACACCGGGTTGGCTATCTAGGGATTCACATTTAGTCTTTAAACATTCAACAGATGAGACATCTGGGTCTAGAGACACTGCCTCTGAGAGCGTCTCGCCTACTACAGGCTTGCTCTCAGGGGAAATGCATCTAGCCTCAGAACATAGAGCAGTTACAGGATCCGAGGCTGCAGACACTGTCTCTGAGAGCGTCTCACCTACTATAGGTTTGCTCTCAGGGGAGGGACATCTTGTCTCTGAATCCTCAGAGGCCAAGATGCTTGAGGTTGGAGATGCTACCTCTGAGAGCATGCCACTTACTAAGGGCTTGCTCTCAGGGGAGACACATCTAGTGTCTGAATCGTCTGAGGCCAAGATACTTGAGGTCGGTGATGGTGCCTCTGAGAGCTCGCCACTTACTACAGGCTTGCTCTCAGGCGAAGGACATCTACTCTCTGAACCCTCGGCAAATGAGACATTTGGGTCCAGAGACACTGTCTCTGATAACGTTTCTGTCACCACAGATTTACTTTCGGGGGAAATACATTTAGTTTCACAACACTCGGCTGACAACACACGGGGGGAGTCTGAAGACACTGTCTCTGCCAACATTTCGGCTATTAGAGGCTTCCTAGTTTCCACACACACATCGGACAAGACATTTTGGGCTGCAGACACTTCCTCTGACAACACTTCAGTTACTACAGCCTTTCCCTCAGGGGAACCAGGTCTAGTTTCACAACACTGGGAAGACAAAACACTTGCGGTAGGGGATACCCTTTCTAATAACATTTTGGTTGGTTCAGCCTTGTCCTCTGAGGAAACACTTCTAGTTTCCGAAGCCTCAGAGGACAAGATATTTACATCAGGGGACCCAGGGTCCGAGACTACGCTCGTTACAGTAGCCTTTCCCTCTGTAGAATCCAATTTTGAATCAGGACACTTAGAATCCAAGCTACCTGTGACGGGAGCCATGCTCTCTGACAACATTCCCTTTCCTGCAAGCTCCCTCTCTGTGGAAACAACCCCTGTATCAGTCTCCACATTCTCTCCTAATACTTCAGATGCCACAGGCTCGCCCTCTACAGAAGCAAACCTTTTGTCAGAACCCTCAGACGGCAAGCCATCTGTGTCAGCATCCACACTCTCAGAACATACACCAGTTTCTTTACGCTCGCTCTCAGTGGAAGCAATTTCTGTTTCAGAACACTGAGTAGACAAGGTACTTGCAGCACTGTCCTCAGTATTTGGTAACATTTCAGTTGCCGCGAGCTTGGTCTCGGTTAGAGCTAATCCTGCTTGCAAAAACTCAGCCCTCTCATCTTGGTCACCCAGACTGATGTGCACGTATTTATTTTTGCTTTCTACCGGCCATCTGATAGAGTGAGCTTGTGAGGCTCCCCGCTCTAATCCAATGCCTGCAACATCTTTCTTTTTCTCCTCTTTCTTATTCTCATCTACACCTTGCACAGTCTCAGGCTGCTTTTCCACCGACCTAGGGACAACTTTCCTTTTGGGAGCGCTCAAGCCAGCCTGTGGTGAGAGGGGACGCTTCTGAGCTCTGGGGGGCTCCGGCTGGAGCCTCTGGTGGGAAGGCATCTCCTCTATATGCATGCCTTCTACCATCTGGAGGAGTTTCTCCATCATTCGCGGTCTGTACTTACAGCCAGAGAAGACCAGGATAGAACAGCTGACGGAACGCCCGGGGCTGGCGGGGCTGGCGGGGCTGGCGGGGCTGGCGGGGCTGGTGTAGATTTACAGGTGCCGGCAGATGAATTCCAGTACGGGATCCAGATTCCAGCAGCCGGCGAAAGATGAATGCAGCGGCTGACGAACTCAGTGGCGGAACCCAGCACCCAGCGGCAGATGAATTCCAGCAAGAGCTCCGACATCCAGCGCAGCCACTGGTGGTTGGAAGGCGGCTCCGCCCAGCTCAGCAAAGACGCAGCTGCTCTAGAGGTGGGGGGGAGTAGGGGCGCAACCAAATGGCCGACCGACCCCCACTGCAGACCTCTCTCTAGCCTTCAGATTCTAGCCACCTTATGAGATGGGGATGGCGCACAGCCAGCCCAGCCCCCTCTCTGGCGGACACCTGACACTGGTGCCTGTCTCGAGCCTCAGAATCTTGTTCCTTGGGCGATGCTTCCAAATCACTTTCGTCGTTAGTGCGCTCAGTGCCCTTTGAAATGGCACCTTCCTGCCTTTTCGGGATATACTCCAAGCACTTTGTGACGGAGAGGCAGAAGGGGAGCTGAAGAGCTGGGCGGTGCATGCAATGGTACTGTGGACTTGGAGTCAGAAGACCTGGGTTCAAATGTTGTCTGTTAATTACCAGGAATGGATAGGTCATTTCTCCTTCATGGGTTTCAGCTTCCTCAGAGAGGAGTTTCGAACAGATGACCTCTAACGTCCATTCCAGTTCAAAATCTAGGTTCCTACAGGCAGAGTTTAAGGGAGTCAGGTGCCCAGCTTTCAAAGTCCACCAACGGATAGGTCACAATTCTAGAATCAAGAAAAACCATCTCACAAGCGAGCCCCTTCCTACCTTCCACACATACTCAACAATTCAGGGACACTGGCCTCATTTCTTGCTCAGTTTACTTCACCTCCCAAATCCAAACTTTTTTCTTTTTTTTACTGGCTGTCTCCCATGTGGAATAATTTTCCTCCTCACCTTTGCCTCCTGGCCTCTTACAAGACTCAGATCAACACCCACCTCCTACCAGCCTTTCTAGTCCCACCTCCTCCCCCACTGCCAGTACCTTCCCTCTGAAATTCCACCCCAATTATCTTGCATATGCATACTTGTTTATCCCATTACCCCCTGTTGTCTCTTCCATTAGACTGTGAATTCCTCGAGGGCAGAAGCTTTTTACCTTTCTTTGTATCAAGAATAGTGCTTGGCCAATAGTAGGTGCTTAATAAATGCTCACTGATTTAACAAAAGTGTCACCACTATAATTCATATGCTTGAAGTGTTATAAGTGAAATAGGAAAGGGGAGAAAAGAGAAATATTATATGGCTGGAAATTACTAAAAACTTTTATTTCAAAAAGGATTTTTAGTTCCACTGGATCATTGACTTTACCTGCTGCAGACACACCACAGAGGGACCTAGATGGCACTGTAGCTAGAAGGCCAGGCCTGGAGTCAGGTAGACTTGAGTTGAAATATAACCTTAGACACCTACTATCTGTGTGACCCTGGACAAGTCACTTAAGCTCAGTGTCCCCAACTGTAAAAGGGGGAGAATAGCTACTTCCCAAGGTTATTATGAAGATTAAATGAAACCATATTTATAAAATGCTCCTCCTATAACAAGTGCTTAAAAAGTGACAGAAGTAATAATTGTGAAGCACTTAGCACAGTGCCTGGCGCATACGTGTTAGCTATTATCATTACTATTACTATTATTCCTTCAATTATATTCAATAACATTCAAGCTCTGCTAAAGTCCCACCTTCTGCAGGGAGGCTTTCCTAGTCCTTAATATTAGTGCCTTCTCTCAGAGATTTTATTTGTGTGTGTAGTGTTTGTAAATTGTTGGCATGTTGTTTCCTCCATCCTCAAGAGCGAGGACTTTTATTTTTTGTGGGGGGGCCTTTCTTTGTATCTCCGCTGTTTAGCATGTCTGGCACATAGTAGGTGCTTGTTGAATTGACTTGAATAAAGATTATAGACAGTATGCAGGAATTCAGGGCATGTGATGGACTGGACATTAAAAAGGGAGCGGGTCTTATGTTTATATTTATTTATTGTCATCCAAATATGATTAATTTCCAGGAGCTGGAGAGTCAATTATAGTCTAGGCTGAAAGGCATTTTGTCCCACTTAAAGAATATCAAACAGTCCAGTTTTCTTCCTGCTACTACTACAAAATACTACAAGGTACTTATCAGTTCAGAAGACAACATGGGAGTAGTCCTACTTCTTCTCATCAGGGCTGCCCTCTTTTTCCCATTCAGCCCTTACTCTGACCCTCTGACTTCTCTTTGAACCAGGAAACCTCTCTCAAAGTATGCAATCAATACTCAGTCAGATACTAAGGTGCATGAATGGGCTCTTGGGTAAACACCAGGTACATTATGTCAATTACAACTTCAGCTCAGTTTATCAGGAAGTCTTGTATTTCTTCCAAAGGGGAAAATTCCAAAGTTCCATCACTGCTGGGCTCAAGAATCTTGGGAAGAATTAAAATGGGGGGGGGGGGTAGACAGGAAAGGACCCAATGAAAATTTCACAAAGCTTACCAGTTGGAATTTCAGAAAGCTACCTCCTTACCCTGATTTGGACTTGTGAAGGGATGGTGTCAGTAGCCAGTTTATTTCTAGATGGCACCAAAGAGACAGATGGAGCCCTACCAGTCCCAGATCAGCGTGCTCAAAGGAACTATGTCGAATTGAGGAAAGAGGTAGATGGGTTCAATTCCCCAAGATTTAATAAGAAAAGTGCTATGGAGGGAGCCATACTCTTTATGCAATGCAGACATACACACATACCCCGACTAGAGGCACTTCCCCCTCCCCCCCTTGCCAAACCCGAGAAGAAAGAAGGGGCTAGCAGTGCTTTCTAGCTTTGAAAATCTTCCTCCCTTCCCTCTTCGTTTCCCGTCCCTCTCCCCTTTCCCTTTCTTCCTCAGGGAGGGCCCACTGCTGTGGTGACTTAATGAATGTAGGGCTAGTGGAAGGAAGGGGAGATGGAAGAGAAAAGAGTTAGAAAATGAGAGAAAAGGGAGGAAAGGAGAATAAGAGAGAGAAGGTGGGAAGGGGGATGGAAGTTTCCCAGGTGCTAGCTTTGTAAGTGTGAACGCACCTGTGGGTTTATTCATTCTTGCCACAAGATAAAGGGGCCGACTAGCACAGAAACGACGAAATGTCACAGTTGGAGGGGATTTCAGAGGCCGTCTAGTTCAACCCATGTCAGAGTAAGAATCCTTTCTATAACATAGGAGACCAATGGTCATCCTCTGCTTGAAAACTTGGAGGCCCCACCCCCATCTCAGAGCAGCTTTTTCCACTTTGGGCAGCTCTCATTGTTAGGCGTTTTTTCTGAGATCCAGCCTAAATCAGCCTCTCGGCCACTTCTACCCCTTCCTTCTCCTTGCCCTACATTCTGCAATTCTGATCTTGTTCTAGACACTGATATTTCTTTGAAAACAGCTTAAGAAAGAATTAACTTTTTTTTCCCCAGCCAGGTCACAATGTTGATTTATTTTTAGCGTTAGTCAATTAAATTTCTTAAGTCATTTTTTGACTTTTTGTTAAGTCAGGTCTCCTCCATCTTCCACTTGCCCAAATAAATTTTTAGACTTCAGTGTACAATTGGATATTTCACCCTATTATTATACTTTTCTGGCTAAACTCAGCCTTTTATTTGCACACGTCCAAACCTGTTTGAATCCCGATTCTGATTTATCCCTGCTTGCTTCATGACAACCAAAAATTCGGTAAGCATTCATTTTTCTGTTCGTGCTGCCGTAGGAAGTGAGCTCTTTCAGAGCAAAGATCAGTTTGTGTTAATTTTCTTATTCCCACAGCCGGGCCTACGATAGGGTGAATCAGTACTAGTTGAATGAATGAATATGAATGAATGAATGAATGCAAGTCATTGACAAAAATGCAGAATAAGATCTCCACTGGAGTCTCCCCTCCAGGCTGACAATAACCTTCCCAATCCGGGTAAGGTCTTTGAAAGAGTTCGGGATCTTCCTTTTGTTTGACCTACGTTGGTCTATATGTACATGCTGACATCTTTAGAGACTCTGGCAAATGCCTAGATAAAATACAGATAACACTGTGTCTGTGGCTTTTCTTCAATCTGGTTCACCTTGTCCAGAACAGGGATAAGGTGATGGCTCTTGTCACTTCCACAAACATTCAAGCGTCTTTTATATGCCAAGCACTGTTAGAGGCACCAAAGGAGACACAAAGATGAATAAGGGCTACTTTACCGAGACTCCAATAGAGGAAATGGATGTGTCTCACACACAAATCAGTACAATACAAAAGGAAATGCTGGGAGTTACCTGAGAGCTGAATTGGACCTGCAGCTTCACATGCACCTGTGTTCAATTTAATACGATTAATTCCATTCCAAATGACTAAAAGATTACGTTGACTGTTCCACTAGTCATTATCACTTTTTTAATTGAATGTTTTTATTGATACTTCTGATATATCATCACTGTCACTTTCCAGCAATCCCTAACTCCCATATAGAGTCCTGCCTTGTGAAAAAGAAACAGTGCAATGAGGTATGCTTAACTAGAGTTCCTATTATGGCTGGTGGGCACTAGGGGTGAGAACTAGAGACAGAAAAGAACAGAGTAAAGGGACAAAAGGCATCAATAAAACACTTTCAAAAACCAGCTAAGCAAGACAAACCCACAAATAGGTTGTAACCAACAAGCCACGCGCAATTTCACTGCTACGGACCATGGCTTCTCTTTCAAGAGAAGGAAAATGTTTCAACATCAGTCTCCCAGAATCAAGATTGGTCCCTCATTATACTAATCTGAATGTTGATGTCTTAGGACTGTTTTCCTTCACATTGACATATTGTTCTCAATTCTTTTTTTTTTCCTCACTCCATGTCGGTTCATACATGTCTTTCCCTGTTTCTTTGAATTCCTCATATTCATTGTTTCTTATGATGCAATAACATTTTCTTTCCTTTTTTATGAACTTAATAAATATCAAACATGGTCATTTCCATATATGAGGAACAGACTGTAGATGACACCATAAATCGGTATTGTATACAGCTTGCTTTATTTGGAGTGTATATTGTGTTTAATATGGCAATCCTGATTGTCTTGCTTTCCTGTGGGCCCTTCTGAATGACTTTCCTCTCTTCTTTTTTTTTTAAAAGCAGATTTTTACTGATGTCTCTTGTTTTTGTCACTTCGATTTCTCCCCATCTCTTTCCCTCTCCCTTCTAGAAAGCCATGCCTTATAACAAAGAATGCTTTTAAATAGAAGAAAAGAAAAAAAAACACTTGGCCAATACACCTAAGAAATATGACATTATATGCAATGTTCCACACCTGTGGATCTTCTATGCATTTTAAAATGTTTCACTCATGCTGTTTTTTTTTTCTTGGTACCACTATCGCTGCCTCCTCACTCTTCCCTATAACTACCTAATAAATAAAAGCCCTTTACCTATAACAAATAAGCAGAATTAATCAAGCAAAACAAATTCACATGCTGTCCTTGTCTGGAAATATATCTCTCTCATTCTGTACCCCTAGTCTGTTACATCTCTTCCATGAGTTGGGAAGTAGGTGTCTCATCAGCCTTTCGAAGTCATGATTGGTCATGGCATGGATGAGAGTCTTGTCTTTTCACAGTCATATAAGTTGTTCTGCTAATTCTGCTCCATTCACTCTGTACCAGTTCGTATGAGTCTTCCCAGCTTGGCTTGAATCTGTCCATTTCTTGGTATAATAATATCCCATTAAATTCATAAGCCATAATTCGTTCAGTCATTCCCTAATCGATGGTTTCCCATTTCGTGCCTAATTTTTTTTTAAGCACAAAATGTGCTGATATGAATATTTTGGCATATAAGGGACCTTTCCTTTTGTGTTTAGCTTCTTTGGGATATATGCCCAGTAGTAGTAATGCTGGAACTAGAGGTATAAACAATTTAGTGACTTTTCTAAATTCCAAATTGTTTTCCTGAAGTTAAATCAGTTTACCACCCATGAACCCACCACCACCAACAGAGGATTACTAGAACAATCATTTTTTTGATAACATTACTTAACTCTTTCCCCTGATGAAGTATTGGGGATGGGGGAATAAAATGGGAGTATGCTGAACATTTATGTGATATGTTGAAACAAAATCAATAAAAAATTTAATAGTCCACTTCAAATTCTTGCCAGGGATCAATAAACCTCCACCTCATTGGTTTGTGGTTTCCAGAATCCATTTAACAATTAGGCTCTTTGCCCGTCTCCAGTCTTTGAAAGCCTAAGTTCAGAGATTTAGACCTGGAAGATACCTTAGAGGTCACCAAGTCCAACCCTCTCATCTCAGAGGTGAAGAAACTGAGGCTGAGGGAGGTGAGCAACTTGGCCAAGGTCACACTGATAAAAAATGGCTAAGGCAGGATTCACACTCACAGCTGGCATTTTCTCTGTTCTACAACTTTGATTAAATTGTGGTTACTCTAAACCCAAGCATTATTCTGCTTCAGAGAGAAAGGTCCAAACTGACAGTCTCCTCCTGCTCTCTCACGTTTCACTTTGACATAAGACATTTTAAAGTGACAATTACAGGATTCTTATAGGATATTTTTCAATATGACCAAACCGTCACACAACTCAGGCTACAGTTAAGGTTACCATTTTCCTTCATCAATTCAGAACAATCGTCATTTAATCTTGGAGAAGCACAGATTTTGTGGTTTTAAGAAAATGATTCTTCAAGACTGTGGCTATTATTCTGAACTGATGAAGCAAAATGTTAATTTGTTAGACTTCCTACACATACTACACATACTAGGTCTATAAACTCTTGTGTTGTTGACTGATAACCTGATGAAGAATTCACAGGACAACAGCCCTAAGATGTGGTCATTAAGCCTTTGTCTACTGAGCTTTGATGAGGAAGACGTGGCATTCAAAAGAAATATTTTCCCTCACGTTGATCTGAAGTGTGCTTCTCTGCAATTCCCACCCTTTCACCTGATCTTCCTATCTTGCTCCTGAGCCCAAGGAGAACCACCTAAATTTCTTTTTCACATGACAAGAGTTTGGGGAATCTTTTTTGCTTGCTGTCTCTTCACAAAACAACAGAAAGACCCCTAATCTCAAGTCACCTGGAACATTCTTAACCTCTTCCCCTTCCCCCCTGAATCTGAGTCTTAAAATAATAAACATTAGGTCAATATTTGGAGGAAATGGTTGTGCATGGAATGTCCATATGGGTATGGTCAGAGAGCAGGGGGAGAAGATAGCTAATCACGTTTCAGACTAAGAATATCTCTGATTTTTAAACAGAGGCTTTCAGATTGTCTGTAGTTTGACTTCTTTTTTAAGTGTTTATTACCCTCTATTAAAACAGGTTATCCAGACTAATTCAAGCAGACAAATTTTTATTGCCAGACTTTATCTTAACCACGAAGAAGGTGAGAAGAGGGGAACCCCATGAACCAAATTCACTAGCATTTGACACGTTTGCAACTTGTTGGGTGCCATGCACTGATGGAAAATCGTGTCTTTTTTTGAATGGACACCTTTACCTAATCTAGTCAGAATTTTCCATTTTGGGGGAATTGGAGTGATTGAACAACAAAATGTACTTTAGGCTGAGAATGATGACTCTTTTTTTTTTTTGTTATACCCAAGTCCAAACGGTTTATAGCAACATATGTAGAAAGCATTTGCATCTGAGCAGTGGCGAGCCAGTTTTCCTTTCCAACCTTGTTTCCATCACTAATATCAATTTAGGAACTTTATGGAAATAGCAATCTAAGGAAATGTGCCTGTAGCACCACTGGAAAATACAGTGGGATCATTTGGACTTTAGAGGAGAGAGGGTAAAACATGCCTCCCTTCTTCCTGTAAACACCTCACAAGGAGAGAAAAACATGGAAATGGCCAGAGGCAAGCAAGGAATCAACAATCACTGACCCCCCAAACCATTTTCATTAAAACGTGCAGATTATTTATGAGGCAAAAGGGTTATTTGGAGTTGAAGTCAATTTAGTTTGCTTATGTTCCACATGTTGTCTGCTCTGAGTAGAATGTTAGCTCTGTGAGGGCAGAAACCGGTTCTTTTTGTCTTTGTATCGCTAGCACCCAGACAGTGAGTGCCTCCTATGATATGTGCTTAATGAACACTTGTTGAATTAAAACTGTAGGTGAAGACAAGAGCAACACAGTGTAAAAGCCTGACTAGGCCAAGAAATTGTTTTGGAATCTGTGTGAATGGAAAGAAGGGTATATCAAAATAATACTGAAATTCATATGTAAGAACAAAAGGGCAGGAATCTCGGTATAATGAAAAAAAAAATGGAAAGGGACCAGATCTCAAACTATAGTACACAGCAGTAGTGCTGTTTAAAAAGGAGGGGTCAATCGGTGAGACAGACTGAGTGCATAAAATACAGAGGTAAACGAGCACAAATTAAAGGGATAAAACCAAAGACCCTAGTTACTGGGATGGGTGCTTATTGTTGACAAAACACTTGTGAGCAAACTGGAAAGCAGTTTTCTAGAATCAGGTATAGACCAAGGTATATATATACCAAGATAAACTTCAAAAAGATTACATGACTTAGGTATAAAAAGGACCTTCTAAGCATCTGACACTGTGGTCACCCTCTCCTCTCCACTCACTCCTGGTTCTCTCGTTACCTATCCAAATGCACCACTTCTAACTCCTCTGCCCCAACGTCCTCGCCTGCAGTCTAAACCCTCTCTGCTCACCTTCTACCTGGCTGTTCATTCACTCTCAGCGTCCCCTTGGCTGGCTCGGCCACATCCTGACCCCTGATTGTGAGCGTCCCACTAGCTCTGCCCTGTGATGCTGTTTTCCCTATAGCTTCTATTCATCTCTGCGCAGAGGCTCCCAGACTCGGTCATCCAGGCGGCCCTACCGCCTGTCCATTGGACGTTCATGCGGAATGTCCTGCGGTCAGCATCGACTCCGCGTTTCTGAAACCTGACTCGTCTTTCCCCTTCGGGCCGAAGCGCCCGGTCCCTGACTTGGGATTCCCCAGGCCTCTTCACTCCCCCGAGGCAGGCGCCACTTTCTGGCCTTTCCACCTTCACTGCCTCTGCTTCTATTCTCTCCGGCTCCTCGTCAGTAACAGGGCAGCAGCACCTTCTTCCCGGGTCGCTGTGAAGCGCTTTATAAACGCACTATGTGAACTCGTTACCCTTACTTAGGCGATCGTCGCCTTCGGCCCCTGCTCCCCGCCTGCCTAGATCACTGCAACCCCGTCCTAACCGACGCCTCACCTCCGGGGTCGGCTCCCTCTGGTCCAGTCTACACCGCGGCTAAAGGAACTATATCCTTAAGCACAACTCGGACCGCGTCCTGAGCCTCCCCCCCAGCTTCAATTAAACACCGGCGACTTCCTATTGCCTAGAGGCTCAAACACCGGCCTACCGGCCTCACTGCAAATGCCCCCCCCCCGCCCCTTTTTTCGCTCCGGACCCTCCCATCTTCAGCCTCAGTGCCTTTGCCCTGGCCGATGCCTCCTGCCTAGAAAGCAGCGGCCCCTCGGGAAGCCCTGGCTTCCAGGTGCAGCCGGAGCGAAGCGTCCCGAGATCCCCACCCCCACCTCGTGCACTAGCGCGCCGGGTCCACAGTAGCTTTGGATACAAAGTTCTAATTGCACTTGAGCCCAAGGGGCGGTTGCGCGGCCTGAGGAACGTGAACTTTGTAACCTAATAATAGCTCGCGCCGCCCTCCCTCAGGCCTCCAAACAACCCCGGGAGGTCGATGTTAGTGCATGCCCGTTTTACAACTGGGGAAACTGAGGCAGCCAGCCAGAGGCGAAGTGATTGGCCCAGGGTCACGCGGCTGGTCAGCGCCAGATCCTAGTACCTCCTCGGGTCTGGATTGCAGGCCCACTCGGCACCCTCGGCACAGGAGGGGGTTGGTCTCAGGCCCTGCCTCTCTGGGTGGCCCCTAGGACATAGCAGGCCCGACACCCCACCGCGGGAACGGTTTCCTGGGCTATCTTTGGACCCTCGGGGACCTGCACCAATGTGGGGGGTCAAAGTCTCCATGGAAAAGTCCCCGCCCAGGCACCCCCCCCCGCAGCCTCGGCTACAGAAGAGGGGGAGGGGAAGGAGGGCGGACAGCCCGCATTGCGGCGAGGTGGAAGGGCGCGAGGGTCAAGGCTGCGGCGGCCCTTCTCCTTTAGCTCCCAGCAGAGGGAGGGGGAGGGGAAGGCTTTTGGAGGGCACTTATCGAAAAGCGCGGGCAGAGACGGGGGGGGGGGGTGACTCCAAGACGCATGCGCGGGAGGGGGGAAGGTTACGAGGGAGGGCAGCCCACCGAGATCACTGCCGCAGCGCCCGGGTTTAGGGAGCTGCTCCGGCCATCGGGCCACCCGGCCACCCGCCCCGCCCCCCCAGTCACGTGAGACGGGCGCCCGCCCGGGCCGGGAAACAGAGGAGCAGGGCCGGAAGGAGGGGCGGGCGGACCGGTAGACGGACGGACGTGAGGGCGGAGCGTGGGCCGGCACCGCCCCTCCGCTCCCGCCCTCCCGGCGCGGCTCCTCTGCGCGCTGCTCCTCTCGCCGCCCGCCCGGACCGCGGACCCTCCTCGGCGGCGCCGGCCTGCGGCCCGGGTGAGTGGGGGGCCAGCGGGGCGGCGTGCTTCGGCCGAAGCGCTTCCGCCGGCGCGGGCCGAGGCAGGGGCGGGGGCGGCGGACGGGGACTCAGAGCCGAGCTGGGCCCGGGCCTGGGGGCGGCCCTGCCCAGCGCGGCCCTGCCCGGGGGCGTGGCGCCGCCATGCGCGTGCGCGGACCTGGCTCCGGAACTGCGCGTGCGCCCCAGTCCAGCCCGCGCCGCTCTCGGGAAGCGCGCGTAGGAGGGGGCGGGGCCCTGCCGCCCACACGTGCTCCTCGGCTCTTTGGGCTGGGACCCCGTGACGGCTGTCCTCTCCCCCCGCGTCCCTGGGTGCCTCCCCCGCTAGCTTCCTAGCTCCCAGGCCAAGCATTGATTAGGCTCCTACTGTGTGCCAGTCCGCGGTGTTACGCACGCCAATCTGGAGTGTCCTCTCCTCCCCTATCAGACTGGAAGCGCCCCGAGGGCAGGCGTCTGTGACCCAGAACTTAGCCCGCACATAGTAGGCGGCTATTCGATGCTTGAGTTTACCTTCCCCGCTTTCTCTCGGGGGCATTTGGAACAGGAAGCCCGTTTGCAGTCACCTTAGTGCTTTGAAGTTTGCACTCCCAGGAGGTCGGCATCATCCCCCTGTGACCGCGGGGAAACTGAGGCACGTGGCGCCGAAACGGTGCCTGCGGCCATTCCTGTCAGAACTCGGGTTTGAACCCAGGCGGTTCCTGAGCTTCGCTTTCATGCCGCGAGCGTTCCTGGAGGTCACCTCCGGGGCCCCCGGGAGTGCCCTGGAGTGGGCAGGGGCTCCCAGGCACACCCTCTAAGTGGTTTATCCAAGTGGTTTTATTGCCCTTGCAATGAAAGGGTCAGTGCGGGATCGAAAGCCCCCTCTGCCCCAGGCCAAGGCTCTGTCCATCCCAGACACGCCCTCCTAGACTATTAAGGCCCGGCCCCACCTGGTGGCAATAATAGATCACCTTTAGAGAAGGCCTCAAGGCTGACACAGCCCTTTGCTGTTACCTCCTCTAATGCCCACAACTATACATCTGGGGAAACTGAGGCACAGACCTGCCTAGGATCAAGGCTCACACAGCTAGTGAGTGATTGATCTCAGTCTTTTTTTATTACTTTATTTTTACTTTATTTTTGTTACTTTATTTTTAATACTCTTCTTAAGAGTGGCCTTCTAAGTGCTCTCTCTCCAGTCCCTCCCCCACTCATTGAAAAGGCCAGCAATGTGATATCAGTTACACCTGTAAGATCATGCAAAGCACTTCCATATTAAGTACGTTGCAACACAAGCATGAAGAAAGTGGAGTCTGCCGGTCTTCGGTCAGCCTTTTTCATCCGGGAGTCCCTTGGAATTGCCTTGGATCATTGTATTGATCAGAGCAGCTAGGTCAAACTTGGGTCTTGTTGAGGTAGAAAACACGTTCTTTCTGTCTTATTTTCCATGTTAACCCTTGTACCTAACATATGGTCTAAATCTCCAGTATTTCGGAAAAGTAAGTGGTACAACTCGTGACAGGCCACTTAACTAGTGGTAAGAGACCAGTGAGGGCCTCACAGAATTGCTTTGGGCAAATTCACTTGGTTGTGTTTCACCTCGCGTGGGGATTTTTTTAGAGTATTTCTTGAATATTCTCCTTATCAGTGTTGACCCGCTTTTCCCTTCGCTTTGCCCTGTGGTTGGGTGGGTGTGGAGTGAAGCCCCTGCAGTCAGCCCACTTTTCAAAGTCCCCACATCTGAACCTGCTGCCCTGTTTTCCTCCCTCTTCAGTGCAGTGGAGAAGAGATTGAAGCTCCCTAGTTTACCAAGGTCCTCTAGAATTTGTACATCCTGTCATTCCCATGTATACGGGTAGGAATCAGCCCTGCTACTGACGGGAGTTGCCATCCTCACGTCCCAGCGTTTTCTCTCTTGTACATTCCTCTGGGGAACAGAAGTGAGTTTGGTTTTATGCTGATGGTTCATAAAATCCAAATCTATACATGATTAGGTTTAAAAGTGGTGAGTGACAAATACCTAGAAGCTTCACCTGAAGGCTTAAAGTAAAGCCAAAAGGTGCTTTGTCAATGGTCCCCAAACATTAAAACCAAGATTAGGAAGGGAGCAGAAAACTGGAAAAGAATTTTTACAACCAGTGTCTCTGATAAAGGCCTCATTTCTAAAATATGTAGAGAACCGAATCCAATTTATAAGAATACAAGTCATTCCCCAATTGGTAAATGGCAGTTTTCAGATGAAGAAATTAAAGCTATCTATAGTCATGTGAAAAAAGTGCTCTAAATCACTATTGATTAGAGAAATACAAATCAAAACAACTCTGAGGTACCACATCACACCTGTCAGATTGGCTAATGTGACAAAACAGGAAAATAAATGTTGGAGATGTGGAAAAATTGGAACACTAATGCATTGTTGATGGAGTTGTGAACTGATCCAACCATTCTGCAGAGCAATTTGGAACTATGCCCAAAGGGCTGTAAAACTGTGCATACCCTTTGACCCAGTAATACCACTTCTAGGTCTGTCTCCCAGAGAGATCATACAAAAGGGGAAAGGACCTAGCATGTACAAAATATGTAAGCAGCTCCTTTTGTGGTGGCAAAGAATTGGAAATTGAGGGGATGCCCATCCATTGGGGGATGGCTGAACAAGTTCTGGAATATGACGGTAATGGAATACTATTGTTCCATGAGAAATGATGAGCAGGCAGATTTCAGAAAAACCTGGAAGGACTTGAATGGACTGGTACTGAAAGAAGTGAGCAGAGCCAGGAGAACATTGTTTGATGACTGACTTTGATAGACGTAGCTTTTCTTAGCAATGAAGGGATCCAAGACAACTCCAAAGGATCGGAAGTTGCCTCCACCTCCAGAAAAAGAACTATGGAGTCTGAAGGCAGTGAAGCAGCCTATTTGCTCTTTTTTTTTTAAATGTTTTTTGTTTGTTTCTTCTTTCTTGTGGTTTCTCCCGTTGGTTCTAGTGCTTCTTTACAACATGACTAATGTGAAAATAGGTTCAATATGAATATGTATGTAGAGCCTATATCAAGTTACAAGTCTTGGGGTAGGGGGAGGGGAGAGATGGAAAGAAAAACTTGGAACTCAAAATTTTAAGGAAGTGATTGGTGAAAACTAAAAATAAATAAAATACTATCTTTAGGTCTAAAAAAAACCAACCCCCAAACCCCAAACAATTATTAAATGCCAACTATATGCTGTGGAGAGTGCCAGGCCTCCAGTCAGGTGGACCTGAGTTCGAATATGACCTCAGACACTTACTAGCTGTGTGTCTCTGAGCAAGTCACTTAACCCTGTTTGCCTCAGTTTCTTCATCTGTAAAATGAGCTAGAGTAGGAAATGGCAAACTACTCCGGTATCTTGGACTGAAAACAACTGAACATGTTCTAGACCCTATGCTAAGCATTAGGCAGGCTTACCTGTCAGAACTAAGGTGAGATTCCTGTTAATTCTAAAGAGAATTGGTTTCCATCTTTAGCAGTGAGATAGGCATTTCACATGATTACCCTCACTTTACAAAGGCATTCATGTAGAAAGGCTTTTATTCAAAATTCTAAATCAGTTAAGAAGTATTTACTAGGATGCCTTTTTTCTCACTAAAACATTTGTGGGTAGCAAGTTATCGTCAAAGTCCATCTTGAAGTAGATGCCATTAAGACAGTTTAAATTTCTAGAACAGGACTTTGGCTGTCTGCAAACTGAGGTGGAGCGACGTGTAGGCTCTTTGAGATGGCAGCTTGATGTGACCAGTGACTTCCAGGGCTAAGTGTTTCTTTGCCAGGAACTCAAAGGATTTCAGCATTTCCTAGATACTTTTCTGGTGTGGAGGAGGGTTAATCAGAGCAGCTGTAATCCTTTACTGGCAGATGCGTTTCCTCAATGCTTTTCAGTGGTGTGATGAAGATGATAGGGTTCAGGGAAGGGACTGGCCCTGACATTAATCACCTGGGGGTCCCTGGATCAATCATTTTACATTCCCTTGTCCCCACTGTAAGGGCTTGTCTCTTTCATAAAATGAGGCATGTGATTCAATGAGTCTTCTCATGGTTAGATAGACAGAAGAACTGGGAAAGTCAAACATTTCTCCTACTTCAAGGGTGACAAATTTGGGATGATGAAATAGTGTATTTGGCCTTGTGATCGAAGGAATTTCCTCCCTGAAATGATAAGTCATGTTTCATTCACATTGCCTCATAATT
>CM053624.1:364752426-364770945 GCA_028646595.1 Phalanger gymnotis
GTCTCTTTCATAAAATGAGGCATGTGATTCAATGAGTCTTCTCATGGTTAGATAGACAGAAGAACTGGGAAAGTCAAACATTTCTCCTACTTCAAGGGTGACAAATTTGGGATGATGAAATAGTGTATTTGGCCTTGTGATCGAAGGAATTTCCTCCCTGAAATGATAAGTCATGTTTCATTCACATTGCCTCATAATTCGTGTTCTCACCGGAGAGATAGATAGATGTGAAAGGCAGTTCTGACACTGGCATGGCCTTGTACCCAGTACCCAAAACCATAGAGTACATACTGAAATGGGTCTTGTCAATGCGAGTGTTCCCTGCCATGATGCAGATCAGAACCCAAGGGCGCCTGCTTGTTCCGTCCCAACCCGGTCCGTGTCTTCCCATAAGTTGGCCAGAGGAGTTCGTCTGAGAGGTTGAGGGGCCTCCCTCCAATTCCCCTGATGTTGAGGATGCCAGATATCCAACAGAACCTTGCCCAGTTCCTGCTGGTCTCTGTACTCTGGCTTTTTCGTGAGTACTTGCAGGAGTTCCAGTTGCACAGGTGCATCAGTGAGATGAGAGACATTTCTACTTGTGCCCTAAACCTCCCCTGTGTACCAGACCTACCAAGTTGGAAACGTTGCAACAAAATGTTGCATTAACCTTTTAGGAGGACAAGAAAGTAGGAGGCAGGCAGAATGTCCTGTTCAGTTCAGAGATCACGTGCTCATTGATACAGGAAGCTTCCTCACAAGTGATGAGTCTCCATCCTACTGCCTGGCCTTCTCAATTTCCCTTGTGACCTTTATCCCTTTTATAGTCAGTAGTATTGGGGTTAATCCATATCACATTTTCCTCCACTTCTCTTGCTTGAAAAATGTGGAGAAGAGGCAGGTAAGCACATGTACTAGCTGTGTGACCTTGGGTGAGTCACTTAACCCCAATTGCCCTGCCCCCCCCCCAAAAAAAAGGAAAAATGTGGAGAAATACCTTGAAGAAAACTATTTGTTGAATTAAAAGATAGGGAGTTGGATTTTGATGTCCTAGTACTTTTCTATACAGAACTGTGCTCTAGTGAAAATGATACAAGAAACATTGGCTTTTCATCATTTAGCACATATTTGACTACTCCACAAGCAAGGTACTGTGACTGTGGTGTAGCCCTCCCTGAGGGAAGCATTCTTCCCCTCAGAGAGACCTCAAGATAGCAGAAGTTGAACTCATGCCTCAAAGCAGACATCTCTGCAGGATATGGTGTGAGTGCTGCATTCTCTGACCTTCCGCTGTGAGGGACTTAAGACCTCACTTACTAGGTCATTGCTCCGTTTTGGGAGAGCAGTGTAGTCCCCAGACAATTGGGAGGTTCTGTAACTCAGCCTTGGAGACATCCTCCCACCCCCAAGCAAAGCCACTAACAGTAGGGTAAGGGCAGATAGGTAAAAGATAATCAGAGAAACTACATTTGGCTAAAAGGTGCCATAGACAGTGAAATAATATAAATTTTTTTTACAGCAGGTTTTTCTGGTAAAGGTCTTATTTCTCAAATATGTAGGGAACTGACTCAAATTTACAAGAATAAAAGCCATCCTCCAGTTCATAAATGGTCAAGGGATATGAAGAGGGAGTTTTCAGAAGAAGAAATCAGAGCTATCCATAGTGATATGAAAAATGCTCTGAATCAGTGATAATCAGAGAAATGCAAATTCAGACAACTCTGAGGTGCCACCTCACACCTATTAGGTTGGCTAACCTGACAGAAAAGGAAAATGACGTGTGCTGGAGGGGATTTGGAAAAATAGGGACACTAATGCCCTGTTGGTAGAGTTGTGTACTGGTCCAACAATTCTGGAGGACAATTTTGGAACTACACTCAGAGGACTACAAAGCTGTACATTCCTGTAGACCCATCAACAGGGCAACTAGGTCTGTACCCCGAAGAGATCAAAGGAAAAGGACCTATTTGTACAAAAAGATTTATAGCAGCTCTTTCTGTGGTGGCAAAGAATTGGAAATTGAGGAGAGGCCCATCAGCTGGGGAATGGCTGAAGAGGCGCTGCGGCGCGGCGTGTGATTCTGATGGAATACTAGTGTGCTGTAAGAAGTGAGCAGAAGCACGGTCACAGGGGTGTTGGAAGGGCGATCAGTGGTGACAGGCTCAAGCACTCTTATGGCTGCGCTGATCCGAAGGACTCGGGCTGAAAGGTGCTGCCTTATCTCGAAGAGAGAACCGATGAGCCCCGAGTACGAATCAAAGCAGGAATTTTCGCTGTTTATTTTTCTTGCCTTTTTTTTTTTGCAATATGGCTGAGATAGAAATATGTTTTGCATGATTTCACATGTTTAATTGATAATCATATTGCCTGCCTTCTCAGTGCGTGGAGGAGGAAAGCGGCAAGGAGAGAAGGCATTTGGAACTCAACATTTTTTAAAAAGTGAAAAGTAAATAAAATTTAAAATTCAGAAATCTGTTTTTAGTTTGGGTAACATCCTTCTGTTGACTGCAATGGCAGCAGACCCCTGTCCATTTATGTAGACAGCATTTTACAGCATACCATTGTGGTTTCCTTAGTAGCCCTGTGAGGCAGATAGAAAAATTGTCTGATCTTACAGGTAGAGAAACTGAGGCTCAAAGTGATTCCCACCCCCAATGTCAGAAAAGTTCTCTAACTTCAAATCCAGCACTCTTTTTTTTTTCTTCACCTTGCTGCCTCTCATAATAGCCCCTGGCTTGTCTCCCCTGACTCCACTAATGTTGCTTTGAAGAGTCTTCAAGTTGGATTCTCACAAGGGCACCATGACAAGTGGTGGTCAGCCTGGAAGTAACATTCCGACCTAGCGCTCTGTTCTCCCCTGTGATGGACACTCACCTGCATCTTCATTTATCCCTTGTCTTTCACTGCTTGCAACTTACTTAGAGGTGCCTCAGTAATGCCTTATACATAAGGACATAGGTTTAATTAAACAGACACTTAACTGCAGGCAGGGTTGCTGAATGAGTTCTGGAACTGGGATGAGAATGCCAGGGTTCAGATCCCAGCACCTGCGTGACCTTGGACATACCACTTCATCTTTCTGGGTCTCAGTTTCCTCATTTGTCAGATGACAGGGTTAGACTAGATGAGCTGAAGCGCTTCCTGTTCTAGACCTGTTAAGCGGTGGTGTGTAGGGCATTACCTGCTTTTAAATGCTGTTCTTCATTTCCAACTATTGCCCAACTCTCTTGAGAAAATTAACTTTTTCATTCTTCCCTGTCTCTTCATTCCGTTTGTGATCCCGAGAACCCTTAATCATGTCTGAAGAGTCATGCTAGGGATGCGTTTGCATCAGTGGAACGGCTCGTAAGTCAGTGTCACCTTTGAAATCTCATGAGGCTACCCAGAAGTTTACGGTTTTCCACAACTTTCTCAAGATAAATGCCTTATTTCAAAATTCAAAATCAACTACTTTTATTCAATTTATTGTTTTTTTTAATTTTCCTTTACTTGTTTGAAACAGTTCTGCATTTTTCATTACAAATAAGCTGTTTTTGTCTACATTAGGGTTTTTTGTGACCACACAACTATATATGTAGTTGTTCAAATGGGAAAATGTGTTAAGTTGTATTACTAGATGGAGTATGGGAGAACAGAGTGGGAATTGTGGACAGGAACTTTGAGGATGGTTTGTACAGGAAGGGGAGATGTTTACTGGGTCCAGGCTTTAGTGACTTGGTGTCAGTGGAGTTTGATAGCCACAGAGTACGTGGGGGAAGTATAGGAGTGGCTAGCCAAGTAAGGCACATGCGTGATGATCTGGGGTACCCTGATCGATAATCCTCAGGGGAAGGGGTTCATGGGCATACGGCCCACTTTGAGACCCTGGAGTTCTCTTCTGCCAAGAGACTGTGATGGGGATGCGGCCACGTTTGCTTAGGCTCCTTGTCCTTGTCTTCTGTAGCAGTTGTCTGGATTGCTAGTTTGGCAGTGGCCTCCTGGGGTTAGGAGAAAGGAGGGTCTTGAATCAGGCTCGGAGAAGTGATAGTTCCCTTTGCCTGCGTTTCTCAGCACCCACTAACTAACTGATGAGGGAGAAGGCAGTCTCAGAAAACACAATTGGTGAGGAAATCCCGTTGTGTTTGTTTTACTTCTCTGGCAATGTATTGTGTCAGCCCAACAGAAGATAAGCTTCTTGAAGGCAGGGACTGTCTCATTTTGTGTTGGTGTATCTGGCATGTGGTAGGCTCTGAATCAATCCTTGGGGATGGTGTCATGGGATCATAGATCATGACCCCGAAGGGACATGGGAGGCCTTCTGTCCAAGCCTTTCATTGTCGGGAGGAGGCAGTGAGAAGCTGGGGGGCATGGGGTCTAAGTGGCTTCAGGCTCTTGTGCTGGGCCACCCCGCCCCCCCCCCCCCCAGGGCTCCTGCATCGACTGGCTTTGTTCTAGGATAAGCACCTAGAATGTGCTCACACAGCAATTTATTTAGTGTTTGCTCTCTCCTTAGGTTAGCTTGTATTAGCTTACTGGTAGAGTGTTTGTTTGTTATGGACAGCACCCATCTCAGCCCCTCACACACATTCAGTGCTTCATTATTGTCTGCTAATTGGAGGTTGATAATGATTTTGTATTGAAACTCATTTAAGGAAGCAAGCAAGAAAGGAAATGTTAAGCATCTTCTATGTGCCAGGCCATTATCTGATTTGATCCCTCCCTTGTGAGGTGAATACTGTTATCTCCCTTTTACAGATGAGGAAACTGAGGCAAAAAGGGTGAAATGACTTACCCAGGGTCACCTAGCTAGTAAGTGTCTAAGGCAAGATTTGAACTCAGGTCTTCCTGACTCCAGGCCCATCCTTCTCTCTATTGTGCCACTGGCTGCCTCCACCTCTGGCCGGGGTGGGGGCTTGTTTATCACTGTAAAGAGTTATCAGAGGTGAGGTATGATGCTTGGTTTTTCTTTTTTTGATGCTTCCTAGCTGCTCCATATACGGTGGTGATCCTTTTCCCTTGTCATTTTATCCTATCACATGTTTGTTCCCTTTCAGAAGAGCCAAGTCAACAGCTAATTGATTCAGCAGAGCACTTGGACAAGAGTCAACACTAGAGTTTCTGTGCCTTTCAGAGTTTGCCCTCTGTTTTAGCCAGACTGAACCAGAAGCTATCTCTTCCCTGCCTGGAACGCACTGTTTACCACTTCTACCTGGACCCCGGTCCTCACCTTCCTTCTGCTGGTCCAGTGCCTCCTCTTTCTTCCAGGCTCCGCTCCCCCTAATTCATATGGAATCTGCTTTTCTAGGCCGACTAAGGCTCTCCTTGCCTTTAGCTTCCCCTGCTCTTTGTGTCCCCCCCCAAATTTGGTGCGTTCTTCAGGGTGTGCATGCCTTCCCTTTGAAGGAGACTGGAAGTTCCTTGAAGGCCGGGCCTCTGTTTTTCACATAGTCTCCTACAGTGTCTTCTCAGGGTTGCCTTTCACAGTGGTAGCTTTTGGAAAGTGCTGGCTGAAATGAATTTGCACCATCAATGTATTGCATACAGCATTTCATAAAATTTGGCTTTCCCTTATATCCTGCTTCAGGGGTTCTTAGAAATTTGATGTCTATGAATTTTGAAAACAAATTTTGGTAACTGCATTGCAACATAGGTGGTTTCCTTTGTAATCCTTTGTGTTCTATTTTATGTGTTTAAAACCTAATTCAAAGAAGGCTTCACCAGACTGCCCAAGGAGCCAGGACACACCAAAGGTGGAGAGCCCTTGGCTCAGTGGGATCCCATGTTGAATGATGGGGCCCCCTTTACAATATAGGTAAAAAGTGATTCTGGGGGAAGTTCTGTAAATAGGTGAAATAGTAAAGATTGGTGTGAAAGAAGTGACTTCCTAGTTATTTTCAAGCAACAGCATCAGGACATCAGGGTACATGTCTGTGTTCCAAAGTTCTACGCTTCAGAACTACCATGTAAACCGTTGAGACAAAAGAAGAAATTTCAGAAATTAACTGAGCAAAGGGTGAGACAGCTATTGTGGAAATCTGGGGGGCAAATGTTTTGCCCATGCCCAGTCCTCCCTCCAACCTCCCCCTTCTCCCCCACATTAAATTAATACCTGTTGTTTCCTAAGAATTTAAGATTTGTGCCACTCTCAGAAGTTTTGATCTGAAGGGGGAAATGATTCAGTTTTGAGAAGTGTAAAATTTTAGACCTGTCCATGAGATCTGGCCATGCCTGCTTTTTATAGGTGAAGATAGAAGGGGCCCAGCTTCTAGTGGAGCTGGGGCCTTGACTCCTGGGCTGGTCATCTGAACAGTGAAGAAACTGGCTTCCAGATAGTCTCTCAGCTGAGCTACCTTCAGCCTCTGACCTTCTCTATGAGATTCACTCTAGGCGGGGTCTTCGATTTTCAGCCAAAAGCCATGGCCAAGGGCATTCAGTCCTTTCTCAGGAACCAGATTTCTGCTTTCTACCTCTGCAGATTTAGATGAATGGGAAAAGTTAATAGAATGGGAAGCTGAGGACCCAGGACAGGTAGTGACTCCCCCATGACCTTGCAGGGATCACAATATAGGCTTCAGCCCTCAACCCTACTGTTCTTTCTATTCGGCCACACGGTTATTTACACTGACTCCTTAAAGTGGTTTACAGCCAGTTTCCAATTTTCCAGTCACAGAATTTGAGAATTGTAAGGGGCCTCAGTGGCCATATTAACTAACTTATGTCCTTTAACAAACATTAACTCTTGAC
This sequence comes from Phalanger gymnotis, assembly GCA_028646595.1. Classification (NCBI taxonomy): domain Eukaryota; kingdom Metazoa; phylum Chordata; class Mammalia; order Diprotodontia; family Phalangeridae; genus Phalanger; species Phalanger gymnotis. The sequence continues at coordinate 364,759,129 of CM053624.1, forward strand.
TCGGGGGTTCTGAACTTTTTCTTTTTTTAAATATTTGGTAACTTTATTTCAGTATAATTTTAGATTGTCAGAAGAGTCCATGACTCACGAAGGTTGAGAGCCCGTGTTCTAAAGGAATTCTCGCCAGAACATGCAACAGGTGGTCACTTGGCATGTGCTTGCAGACCTCCAGTGAGGGGAACCCACAACTTGAGGCAGTTCAAACACTGAGATTGGTTTGTTTGATTCAGAAATCAGCATACAGTCCTTGAGAGAGACAGTGTTATTCATCTCAGGCCAGCTCACAAGAGTCTTGAAGACCTAAAAGTCACTACTCTAGTATTTTGACAGTTCCACAGTCTTGTTCAGGTCCTAACAACTCGTCCCACACTGCCTCATCTGGGATGATACCTGTCAGATATTTTTCAGTTGTGTCTGACTCTTTGTGATCCATTTGGGGATTTCTTGGCCAAGAGTGCTTTGTCATTTCCTTTTCTAGCTCATTTTACAGATGAGGAACTGAGGCAGACAGGATTAGGTGATTTTCCCAGGGTCACACAGCTAGTAAGTGTTTAAGGCCAGGTTTGAGAATTCCTGACTCTACCCCGACATCCTATTCGCTGTACCATCTCACTGCCCTGATAGCTGTCAGTGGGTCCCTGGGACTAGCTCATATGGAATCTACCCAGTGGGCTCGAGTCTTTCTTTTGGCTGTCCAAATGCCGCTCATCATTCTGTCTCTGATCAGGCCGTCTCCTCGTTTGGTCATACGGGTACTCAGGGATTTGTTACACTTTTTCTCATAATAAGCTCGTTTTGACCCATTTTTTTCCCATGGGTAGCAAATGCTATAATGATATTATGATATAGTATAGAACCTAACCACTGTAGAGAGCAGTCATTTTATGCAAAAAAGCATTTGGTGTTGTGTCTAGATACTAGACGATTTTTCTTTTTCCTTCTCCAGCATTGAAAAGAGAAAGGAAGGAGGGAGTTTTCTGGGCCATTTGATGTGATTCCTGTGGCATAGGGTGAACACAGTGAAAAAGCTGTGAGGACAAGTCTTCTGCCCAAAGTAGACTTCTTGGGAACCAGTAGCCTTATCTTCCTTATTTGGAAAATCCTAGGAATTGGCCCTCATGCTTGCTTCTTTATTGACACCATCCTTGTTTCCAGTAAGGATTCCATTCCTTTGATCTGCTGCAGGGCAAAATCTGTTTGGGACACGGTGCTCTTGATTTTTTTCTCAGGAATTTATTTCAGTCTAGCTCCATGTTGGTCCAGGCTCCTTCTGTATTATTTCTCTTCATGAACTGAATGAATATGGGAAGAAGAGAAAAGATAGGAATTCTGTTTTAGCCGTGTTCCTCTTGGGTGTTGCATTGCCCAGGAGACATTCTAGGAGAGGTGGCCAGTAGGCAGTTGTGGGATTGGTGGCAGAAGAGAGATCAGGAATGAATGGTCAGCTTGTCCCCAAAGCCTTAGCACGGTCTTTAGGTTTAATAAACTTTCATAGCTTAAAATTGCTTTAAGACTTTGAGATCATGCTGTGTAGATTTAGGGGTCAGGTATAGAGATAATTGTGCCCAAGATCACCAAGAAAGGGTGTAAAGAGAGGAGAAAAGTGGGCCGAGAACAGAAGCTTGGAAGTCCCCAATGGTTAGGGGTCATGTTGTGAGTAATGGTGAAGCAAAAGAAACTACAAAGGGTCAGACGGGTGGGAGGAGAGCAGAAGGGCAGCTTGCTGGGTCCTGGGAGCCACAGGAGTGGTGGAAGCTGCAGAAGGATGAAGACTCCTGTTCCCTGGCCATCCCTCAGACCCCAGCTCCATGTAGGAGAGCTGTGTGCCTCAGTGGCTCATTTTGCTGTTCATTGACCTCGTATTTCATCCCCTTCCTCTCTGCCTTTGTGTAGACAGTGCTATGCAGTCTTTCCTCACCTTTGCCTCTTGGTGTCCTTCAGTGCCTTCAAGGCTCAATGTCAGGTACCACCTATTCTGGGAAATCTTTCCTGGGCCATTGAGTTAGGGGTGTTCTCTCCTCAAATTCCCTTCTAGCTCGAATCAACTTTTAGTTGACTTTTCTGTGTAAGTGTTGTAAAATGGAAGCTTCTTGAGGACAGGGACTTTATCTTTCTGTCCCCAGTGCTGAGCACATAGTAGGTGCTTAATAAAAACTTGTTGAATTGAGAATAGTCTGGAGGCAGGATGCTCTTAAGATAGACAGAGTAGGAAGAGCTGAGTACCTGAGCATGGATTCTGGAGTTGGCAAAGGAAGAGATAGAGACGAGCTGGTATGGAAAGGAGGACTGACAGCTGATTAGAAGTGTAAGGTGCATAGAAGAGGATGAAGTTTAGAGCCAGGATGACTCAGTGGTTGTTAACATCATCAGCAGAAACAGAAACATTAGGGGAGACCTGGTTTAGGGAGACAAGGTGATGAGTTTGAGTTTGAGGTACCTTGAAGACATGCAGGTAGAAATACCCAGGAGGGAGTTGGGAATATGCTACTGGAGTTCCTTTAGTTGGGAGACTGAGCAGAACACATGGGAATCAGCTGCTTAGAAGCAGTGAGAATAGGTGAGATCACCAAAGAAAAGCCCGTAGAGAGAGGAGAGGGTTAAGGAGGAGAGAGACAGAAACAGAGAAGAGGAAAGGAGAATGGGGCCTTTGATGTGGTAGGGCAGTGCTGGGCCTGGAGTCAGGAAGACCAGAGTTCAAATCCAGCCTCAGACACTTACTAGCTGTGTGACCACAGACAAGTCAGTTGACCTCAGTTTGCCCCCATCGTAAAATGGGACAATAAGAACACCTCCCTCCCAGGGTGGTTTTGAGGATCAAATGAGGTAATATTTGTAAATTGATTAGCACCATGTAAATGTGAGCCATTACTATTGTTATGTCTACTTGTCAGCTGTGTGACCCTGGGTAGATTTACTTAACCTCTTTGAGCCTCAGTTTCCTCATCTACAAAATGGGATAATGATAATAGCGACTACCTTAGAGGGTTATTGTGATAATTATTTTAAAGTGCCTTGCAAACCTTAAAGTTCTCTAGAAATATTAAAGGCTAAAGTTAAAATGTTGAAGGCTGTGTGTTAGCTGTTATTCATGTGATCATCATCCAACCATACTGATTTACTTTGCATTTCCCGAACTTACCATGTGCCCTCTCGCCTGTGTCTTTGTTCATGCAGTTTTTCAGTGTTCAGAATCCCTTTCATTTTGGCCTGTTGAATTTCTTACCCAGCCTTAATCACGGAATGGGTGTTGCCTCAGACAGACTGAGACCTGGGAAAGACCTTAGCTTAAAAAGGCCAAGGTCTGCACAGTAACAGTAACATTGTGTGATGACCAACTTTGATAGACTTAGCTCTTCTGAGCAATGCAATGATCTAAGACAATTCCAAAAGACTTAGGATAGAAAATGCTCTCCACATCTCCAGAAAGAACTATGGAGTCTAAATGCAAATTGAAGCAGACTATTTGTTCTTTTATTGTTTTGTTTTTTCTTTCTTGTGGTTTCTCCCATTCATTCTAATTCTTGTTTACAACATGACTAATGTGAAAATATGTTTAATAAGAATGTATATATACTGTCTTTATCAGATTACACACTGTCTTGGGGACGGGGGAGGGAGGAAGGGAGAGGAAGAGGATTTAGAACTCGAAATCTTATGGAAGTGAATGTTGAAAACAAAACAAAAAATAAATAAATAATTTAAAAGCGAATGAAAAAAAGGCCAAGGTCTCCCACTGGGTCCGAGACCATTGCCAGTCATCCTGATCTGTGTCTTACCACTGTACCCAGATGGCTCCAGAAAAAAAGGGGAGGCTGGTGACTTTACACAGCCCTACCTCACTTAAATGCAGTTCACTTGCAAGTCAAGACATTACTTTCCTGATGTCATTGGTCCTCTCTGAGAAGGAATGACAACAATTGAATTCCTACCTATTCCTTTAGAGAAAACCTTAAAAATAGCCATTTTTCCCCCTCCCTCCTCAAAACACATACACACAAACACCCCTGTAGGTAATGACCTTCCCTTCTGGATTTCATTAACACTTTGTTTTATATCTCTCTCAAGCTCTATCATGATGTAATTAATATTTTTATCATCGTTCTCTCTAAGACTTCTCCTTCACTAGTTACAGTCTCCATGGGGGCAAGGAAATATTTTATGTCTCACCCAGCACCTACTCTAGTGCTCTGTATGCAGCAGCCACTCAATAAACATGGAATGAATGACTCATTTTATCTTTAAATTGGTGTTACTGTGGGAGAATAGCCAGTTTTTCTAGTGTATTGATCATCATAGTCTAAAAATTGCCTTGTTAATGTAGCCCAGTTGTTGCATGATTGGTTTTTGAATGAGTGGAAGATTCTGGTTAGGTTTTATCATGTAATTCAAGTTCTGATCTGGAAATGAAAAGTCCTTACCTTAAGTGACCCAAAGTTTGTTCTGTTTTTACACCTGTTTTGGATACTTCCATAGTTAACTTTATTGGAAACTTGACAGTCGATGTCAAATTCATGTAATAGTATAGTTTGGCAGGAAGTACCATTTGATCCTTGCATAGACATTCTTGCATAACTGTCATTCTATGAACAAAATATTAGTAGTATCAGTAAGATCCTCATTTATAGGTTCCACGTTAAAAGTATTTGCCCTTTGAATTTTTGAAATTAAGCATCATGTAACTTAATTAGGCATAATATATATACATATATGTGTGTGTGTATATACACATATATATACATATATATATACATACACACACACACACACATTTGTATACATTTCCTACTCAGGTCTTCTCTCTCCCCCGTCTGCCCTCTCAAACAAGGCCCAAATTTGAGTAAGAAAAAAAAATTCCTTTCTCTACTTTCCCTCCATAATTTCATCCATGGTTATATTCACTTGTTTCTACTGCAGGTAAGAAAAATTGAAGGGGTATAAATGGTATTTAGTTGTTTTTTTCTGTTAGTAAATGAAAATATCTTTTATTATTTGCAGCTCCTCAATTGTTCGTCTGTTCTGAAAGGAACTGTTCCTGCTGATAGCTCACATACATCCCCAAACTTTGGTCCAGGTGAGAAACTGCTCTTAGACTTCTGCTTTACCCTGATAGACCTGTTACCTCATAAACAGTCCATCTTCCTCATTTTATCAGAACAGCCTCTGGGGAAAAAAAAAGTAGGAAAATATATGTCAGTATAGTTTGTGTTATTTATAAGTAGAAATGTTCTAGCTTTCTCCAGTTCAGTCATATTTCTGTGGTGAGGCATTCAGTGCAGGACTGGACTTAGAAATCATAACACTTCAGTGAATCCGTGATTTAACTATCCGTATGAGTGTGTCTTTCCAAATAGTATATGCAGGAGCGCGTCCTGTGCTCTTGTTCACGTTCCCCTGTAAATCTTTAACTTGGGATGGAAAACTTGACAATGAAAACTGTTGGGACTACTTTTACACAGATGTGACTTGAACAATACGCCACCACTTTTAAAGGGCTGCTAAGGAGTATATAGGCAGTGTGATTCTTATCATTAATTATATCACGTGTGTCATGAGAGGAAGACCCTTGCTTGCCAAAGGCGTCTGCTTCAGTTGTGGGAGATGTCTTTAGTTGGTAGTCCAGTAGGTTGGTAGTACGTGTTGTCCAGGTACTGCAGAAGGTCAGTCAGCCAGACCCAGCTCCAAATCCAAGGCAGAGGGGGTCTGGATTAGAAATTGTGCCCTGCTTTTAAGGGAACTCAGACTGCTTTTGGACATACAAATACATATTCTTCCTGTGTGCTACATGGGTGTGAATCATGCAGTACTATTATCATTGAAGAATCTTCATTGTAGATCAACAAAGAAGCAGCAGAAATATCGGCTTTAAAGAATCGCCATTAATGACTTTCAAATAGGAAGTGGTGTAAATGATACCATCCAAGAAATATATGATTGGGCAAAGAGGTGGCCCAGTCATGTAGCTGCCATGAGCATGGCTCAAGGGCTGTTTTAGGGCCCTTGTGGTTGTTGTACTGTCAGTCACTCAGTCCCGTCCAATTCTTGGTGACCCCATAGACCACAGCACACCAGGCCCTTTTGTCCTCCAGTATCCAAGTCTGTCCAAGCTCATTTTTTGTTGTTTCCATGACCCTCTCTATCCATCTCATCCTCTGCTGTCTCCTTCTCCTTTTGTCTTCAGTCTTTCCCATCATCAGAGTCTTTTCCAGTGAGTCTCATGTTCTCATTACGTGGCCAAAGTATTTAAGCTTCAGCTTCAGTATTTGACCCATGGCATTTAAAAAGATCTCATAGTGTATTGTGTAGATCCTCTGTAGAAGGCTTACAGGAGGAAATGAACACACATTCAGGAGGAGAGAGCCGTCCATGGCAGTCCCATTGCAAACCTCGTGAGGAGAACATGGATGCATTGAAGACTTTGTAAAGGAGTTTAATAATCCTTCAAATTGTTGTCTTCCATAAAGCAGAGTAGCCAGTCAACTAAGCTTGAACCGATCATTTTAAAACACAGGTGTCATAGGGCTCCATCACCATTTCTATATACAGCATGTCCCAAAACTTTTGGTGCTGTTTTACTATCTTAAACTTAGTGTAAGTTTAAGATCTTAGAACTTCACCAAGTCTTTTTGGATCCCTGGTATTCAAAGTTGCGTTGTTTTCTAGGGCCTCGTACAATTTCCTAGAGATATTTAAAGTTTTCAGAATGCTTACATAGATGATCTTGTTTGGGCCTGACAACAACCCTGTCAACTTGTTGGCAGAATAGATTGATGATGAGAATATTTATATCTCCCTATTCAGTTTCTATTTCCTTTAACAAAATGCTGCTCTCAGATGTGTGTGCACACACATTAAAATGGAAAAGAAGCTTACATGTTCAGTACCAAAGAAGAGTATATGGAGTCATGAACTCTCGGGGTACAGCTCTTAGAAACACAGAGCCCTCTTCTAGTTACCAGGTTGGTGAGGCTGCCCCGGGCTTGCCCAGAGTCACCCAGCAAGGAAGTAGGTGAACAGGACTAGGAGCCATGTCTACCACCTCCTCCTCAGCCCTGTTCCGTTGTGCTTTTGGTTCTTAGTTTTGCAATAATTTGATCCTTATTTCTAAGGAGTGATATGAGAAAATATTGGCTAAGAAACTTTAAGATAGTAGCCCCCTATGCTCCATTCAAGGAGGTGGGGGTACAAAGGCAAGCCATCTTTGCTAGTAGAGTTTGTACTCTCTTCTTCTTTACCTCCTTCAGCTTCCTTCAAGGCTCAGCTCAGCTCTGACCGCCTGCCAGGGGCCTTTCCTCATTCCCTGAGTTTTCTCTGCCTGCATTCCTGATAGGATGATGGATTTTTTCTTTCTTTCTTTTTTTTTTTTTTGGCATTCAGTTCTCTGTGTACATGTTGTTTCCACCCAGTAGAAGGTAAGCTCCTTGAGGGCAGGGAATGTTCTGGTTTGGCACCGCATAGGCATTTAGTAAATATGTGTATTGATTTGAATTCTCCCAGGGAGATACAAGGTGGACAGACAAAATGGCAAAGCATTTGATAAGAACCTGCCAATTCAGGTGCTTTGTGAAGTTTGGCAGGTGTGGACGGAGACCGGGAAAAGAGTTGGCACCTTCCCTGAAACCAGTGAGCTGTCCCAGTGGGGGGCACTGGGAAAGCCTCCCAAAGGAGGTAGTCCACTCACTGAACCTTGGAGGAAGCCAGGGATGCCATATAGTGGGAGGCCTTTCTAAGTACTGAGTAGAGCTTGTGCAAAGACAGGGAGGTGGGGGAATGAGGTGCCGAGAAACCCAAGGAGTCCAGTTTGAGTGGAATGTGGGCTTTGTGAGCATGTCGTGCACATTCTGGTTGAGGTAAGTAAAGAAGCCCTTAGAAGGAGGCTGGGCTGCACTGGCAATGATGAATATGGGAGTTGATGAAATTTAACATAATATGTTACTTGAATGTATTAGATGACTGTATTGTCAAGAATAACCTCTAAGAAAGTGGGTTTTCCTTAAAGCAGCTTCATTCCTAATGCCTAGAAAGCTTCGCTCGCTTTGCTGGACTTTTTACTCGTATTCCATATTCATAAAGACTCTCCAAAATAAGAATTAACAAGCATTTACATCTTGTTACCGTCTTTCTGGCATGTTTGCTTTTGGAATGGGAAATAAGACATCGAAGTTGTCCTTCTGTCTCTTATTTCTAAACTAAGGGTGTGTTTATACTCAGATTTTAATAGCATTTTAGAATAGCTCCTTTCTTTTTAGAGTGGTGTCTAAAATTGTACTTCAAATAAATACAACTTACATCTAAATGTCATTTGAGGCATTGCTTTCTAAAAATGTATTGCACTAGATTCCCTACTCAATGCAGTGTTTTTCATTTCAGTTACTCAAGTGGATCCCAGGATGCTGCCACGAAATCTACCTCCTCTCCTAATTCCCCTCACTTCTGTGCAGTATTATTGCCAATTTGAGCACCATATCTACAGACTGTCTTGAAATCCTCTGAAGAAGAGTTTGGTGCATCCTTAATGTGGAATCATTTAGGAGTTGTTCCAAATCTGCAACCAAATACCGATTAGTGAATCTGAGTGGCTCAGGTTCTGAATGCTACAAATAACTTCACTTAAAGTTGTTTCTCTTTTGACTGAGGCATTCACCTGATCTTCCATCAGAAAGACTGCGACTACCTTAATCTGGTCCTAGAGATATTAATGGAATACAGTCATGTCCACTCAGGACGAGAGGCAGATCAATACGGAATATGCTGTTTCCTTGTTGGAACAGTTACGACTGTTCTATGAACAGCAGCTGCTAACTGATATAGTGTTAATTGTCGAGGGCACTGAGTTCCCTTGTCATAAGATGGTTCTTGCAACGTGTAGCTCTTATTTCAGGTAGGTATTTTATCTGTTTAGGTCTGTGTGTACAGACTGGATTTCTTTGTTTTAATATTGGTCCCTCAGAGCCCATTTTCAAAGGTGTCCCATCCTGTATTGTTCAGTTCTTTATACAGGTGGGATGATTATGTGCAGACTTCCATTACATCAGTATGCCAAACACCAGAAACTCCTTCCCCCAGTGCCCGTTGGTGGACACGGAGAGCCCCTGGGAAGTGCAGGCTTGCTCAGGTTCCCATAGCTAGTGTGCCTCAGTGGTGGTCCTTGGTTGAGTCTAGGGTTTCCTGACCCCAAGGCCATCTCTTGGTCCACTTTGCTCCTCAGTTTCTTTAGAGATGCTCTTACTTTGGTTGTATCATCTTCTTGTACTTAGGGAACTGATAAAAGAAGTTTGGAAAAGATTAAAGGAAAGAAAAATGGTGGATGAGAGCTGGGGACAGTGGACTTTTAAATTGGATGTTTGAAATCTACATTATTCTGACTAGGTCCACTTAAAAGACCTACACCTCTCTGTGTGTGGGCATGGCTGAGTTTTCAAAAGCTAGTCAACAGAGCCATCTTGGAGAGGCCCAGGCCAGCTGGCATAGTTCTGAGTAAGCACTCAGCTATAGATTGTCTGATTGAGAGTCATAGAGCAGACCTGGCTTTGGTGGGGCTTTATCAGAATGTTGGTTACTAAGTAATGGAAACTTTGGGGCCAGAACAATTTGCAAAAACCTGCCATTGAGGCATAGAGGGACCATGGGGTCTATGATGGTAGAGGAGAACTCACCTTGGTACGATGTTGGATCCTTGAAATATTTTGTGCTTTGACAGATGTTTCCAAATAACAGAGACATAAGAGAAATCATCCCTTTATTTTCTTTTGGTCTTTGAAAGCAATTTATTCAAAAAGACCCTCCCTTCATAAATTTAAAATTTGCAAAAGGCTTAACTTTTAAGTAGTATTTCTAGAATCATTATTGATGGCTGCAGGAGAAGTGTTGTTACTTGGGAGGAGAAGACAGTGGGTTTGGGCTTTTTCTTCATTTCCTGCTTTTATTTAGCATATTCTACTTTATCATGTTTTATCTTTACCAGATTCCTTGCTAAAGGCAAAATTACCTTCAGATTTAGATCTTAAATTGGCTAGCTGACTTAAAACTAATAAAACCACACCCATTTAAAACCTTTTGAGGCTCAGGAAGAATCGATTGCTGGACCTGGAGTTGAGATCACTGGAGTCCAAGTCCTGAGCACAAACTGAGAAGCAGCCTGGCCTGATGGGGGCTGGGCTGCTCAAGGCCTTTCAGGGCCTCGGTACCCACTCCTGATGGGCTCAGGTCTGAGATCGAGCTGATTGTTTCCATAGCAACTGTTAGCTGTTTCCATAGCAACGGGGCACTTAGCTCAACTCTCTCCTCCAGGTCTTTTTCACATGAAGGATTATCAAGGCAGACCTTTTATTTACCAGGCTAGTACAGTTAGTTTTTTCAGCCCTAAATATACAGGATTTGTTGCTGTTTAATTTCATTTTCATGGTTTAGGCTTGTTCTGGCTGATTAGGACCATTTGAATGTTGGTTCTGTCATCCATTACATTACTTATTCCTCCAAGCTTTGTGTCATCTGCAAATTTGATGACCATGCCTTCCATAGCTTTATTGAGATTATTGATAAAGTAGTAAGTAGAACAGATATCAAGAGTTCATTATTGCCTTTATCTCAGTTGAAATGGATGGTAGTACTTTGGGTTTGATTGTACAATCAAATATAGCTCTACTTAACTATACTGCTGTCCAGTCCACATTTCCTCATTTGGTCTACAAGGATATCATGAGAGATTTCTGACTTCTTTGCTGAAATTGAGATGTTTTCTAAATTGGTGGTCCCCAGTCTAGTCAACCTGGGATAATGATAATATCTAACATTTCTATATTATTCACTATATACAAGGCACTGTGTTAAGTGCTCTACAGTTATTAAATTTTAATTTGATACTCAACCACCCTGAGAGCTAGATGTCATTATTATCATCCCCATTGTACAATGCCATTCTGCTCTTCAGCTCTTGTTCTAGGAGTGATGGACTGTGTGGTCTCATGGGAAGAATGCTGGTCCAAGGCCCAAGAAGTCTTGTCAGGATATCCAACTCATGGCCCTAGGTCTTTGACTCTTATGAAGGCACTTAGTTGTTTGCCTTAGAAGCCTATTGAGAAGAAAACACTTTATAAACCTTAAAAGTACTATCTCAGTGTGAGTTTTGATGAGAGACCTACCCCCCGGCCCCCCAGGCTTTGTGATGTTTTTAAGATTGAATGCCTCTTGATGGTGGTTCAGCGTCTCTTTGTCTCCCACACTGTGTGCATCATGATAGAGACACCTGCAACCACCAGTATAATTCACAACTCACTTTTGCTTTCACCAATCACTTACTAGTTGTACCTTCTCTCCCACGACATGTTCTGTTGTTCTTAGGGCTTAGAACCAGAAAGGGCCTTCCTTGTCCTCTTTAACCAGATTCTGGCTTTACCAAGGCATTTTTCACTCTTTCTCCTAAATTTAATTTTTATATCTGCTGGATCAGGTTGGTAAAATCTCTTGCCAAACTCCTTCCCAGAATGGAGTACACTCCATCCCTTGGGAAACACACTATTATGGCTCTTACAAACAGTTGGGGTTCAGAAAACTATCTCTGTAGCAAGTTTTTAACTTCCCATATTCTGTTCCTCTTCCAAAGTCATTACTCTGGACTAGCAGAAGAGATGGAAACAATACCTAGGTTTCTTCTTGTTCTGTCACTCCCAAATGAATTTGCAGGTGCAGCGTAGCCATCAGTGTGGTGACCTGACCTCGGTGGGGGGTTCTGGAGAAGCCTGGTTTTGAATCCTGGTGATGGTGGAAATTTAGTTTCCCTATCTCATTTCTCCCTCCAGCTAGTTTTTTAATACTTTGTTG
>CM053624.1:364771445-364788063 GCA_028646595.1 Phalanger gymnotis
GAACAGTCACGAAAATGGGCACGAGACCACTTGGGCTGAGCACAGAAAGGGTACAGAGGACCGAGGGCTGGGCCGACAGCGTACCCCCATCTTATTTTGTGTCTCACTGTTCTCAAAATCCCCTCCCTTTATCCCCATAGGCTGTAGCTGGCTGCTGCCCATTTTTGTCAGGCTTTTCTAGAAGTAACGGAAACATGAGTGAGCCCTTTGCCAAGAGCAGACAATGTAGGAAAAGTTTCGGGCGCCCATTCATGTATTCTCTCTGCTTGTCCCTAGAAACAGGCTTGTCTTGAGGAAAGCCAAGGCAGCTCTGGTCGGGGAGAGGAAAGACAAGTCAGCCGTGGAGGAGGCAGGGCAGGAACACCACAATTTTATTTTCACTTTTTCTCTGTGAAAGAATATAGTGCTTTACAGTTCAGCATAATTGGACAATAGGGTTACAGACCGAAGGCATTTTTACAAGGATAAAGCTCGCTGTTTAAGGAGGACTGCCTCACACACATGTGGACCCCACCTGTGGCCCCTTCACATTTGGCTTCCTTGGGGGAGACGGTGGCGAGTTTTTAGTCTCCAACGTTAAAGCTGTCTTATGACCGCTAAAAGAATTCATCTTCTCGGTAATGAAATGCTTCCGGAATTTAGACACAAACAGTCAAGGGATCACAAACGTTGACATTTGATTTTTTTTAAAATATGATTGGTCCAGCTGTAAAAAATTGAAACGTTTCAAGAAACAGTGTAAAATGGCCCTTCAAAGATGGAAGCCTCCTGAGAAATCCAGTCACATCCTGCCACCCCAGCATCAGACCAAAATGCCTGAGGGTTATCCCTCGTAACATTGCGAGAAGCTCAAGATACACGTGAGCAGTCAGTGGACGAAGAAAGATGGAAAGGAACTAGGTAAACTGTGCCCCATTTACAGGATTTCAATATAGTCTCCCTTCTTTAGCCAATAAGGGAAAAAGCAAATTTGAAAGCGGCTCTGCAAAGTACAAATGCCTTGACATTTCAGAAAACAGGCCAGTTTGTGGGCATGCACACAGTATCTTGTTTGGGAGCAATCAGGGGTGGAAACTTTGCATCACGATGCTATCAGTAAGTTGCTTGTAAAACACAAGTACCGGTGTATCGAGAATCCCAGATCTGTTTTTCTCTTCACTGTCCTTTGTGTTGTGAAAAAACCTTTCAAGATCATGTACATCTGGGCATTTTGAATGAAGAATTCCTACCTTACGCTACATAGAAAGATTCCTCCAGCATCCGGCTGGACGCTGGGATTACACTTTGCATAAGATTTAGAGGCTACATCTGCTGGTAGACATTGCTGGTCTACTCAAGCGTCCATCCCCAGAGCAGGCCCTCCGACCCAAAGCCCAGGGCACCAAACAGTGAGGGAGGCCGGGGGGATGGCAGGGGTGCTGTTGTACCACCCTTGCACTGCACTAATGAAGTCACCAGCTTCTCAGCTACATCAGCCCAACAAAGTCCAATTTCCTTACAAGCCTCTGGGACAAGAGATCCCCAAAGGTACAGGGCCAGCGTGCTTAGCCCCCAAACTTGACCGTGATTAAGTACTTGGTTTACCAGCTCCAACAGCCTCAATAATGCACGGCTACTGAAGAAAAGCAACTGGCTAAAAGCTCTGCCTTGCCCAGCTCTTGTCCTACTTAATACAAACCAGCCCCAAGAGCTCTCCAGACAAACTCCTGTCTGCTCCAAAGAACAGTATCTCTTCATTTGAAACTTTAAACCCTCAGATCATTCATTGATAACACCCAGCCACTTTCCAAAAGAATCCTGTCAGAGGATTAAATACTGTTCTTGATTGACTAACCTAGGCATCTACAGACCTTGGTTTCAACACTCACTCACCCTGTGGCACCCCCCCCCCAAAGCCATACAAGACAAACAGCATAAGAATAGTTATAAACACTGATTTCCTTGAGAAAACAGAAGCCTGGGCTCAGTTTACCCTCAAAGCACATTACAGCAGTATGGTTATTGCTTTAAAAAGATTTTTGTAAAGCAGAAGAACGAGTTAGTGTGAGGGGCTGGCACATCACTCACTGGATGGGCTTGCAGGGAGCAGAGTTATACTGGACATGCAGATATACACATGTGATTCTTATAGGATTTTTGAGGGGAATCATGGATTCTACACAATTATGACGAGCCTTAATTTGAGTGTCGAATATCTTCCTCTTGAAGGTGTGCCACTCACCTGGATGGTCCCTCCCAACACGTGTGCCAGTTAACATAAATACCTGCTACTGAGGCCTTGTTTTGGAACGACAAGTGTTTTCTCCCCGGCCTGTTCCAGCAGCATCACCCATCTGGACAGCCTGCACGTGGAAAAAGGGGGTGCATCTATGCCCACTGGGGGATGGAGAGGCAAAGCCTCATTTCTGAGCTCTCCTCAAAATCCACAATCTCTATGCACTTCTGGCCAGGTGGCCAACACGTGCCCTCAAACCTCCCAAGGTTCTTGTCAAAGCGGCAACAAGATGGCCAAAGAATGAAATGAGAGCTCTGTGCCGGCAATGCACCTGCAAGCCAGGCCTGGAGCCCACAGCCCGACCCCTAGCTGCCCGCTGTGCCGGCTCCCTGCTAGACTTCCAGAGCCACAGGAAAAACAGCTTTTTAGTCTTTCTAGGCTAAGGGTGAAATGGAGACAGCAAGATCTTCACTTGAAACTAGATCCTGACCTGTATCTATTTCTGCGCTCGAAGTCTTCTCTTAAGGTACATGGAAGCCTGATGAGGAAACGGGAGCAACGCTAACGTCCTGAAACCTCCATTGGGCACAGAACCTTTTTCTCTCTTCATGGCTCATATTCAATCCATTATATTGTGGTCTTTTCTTAAAAGACTTGAACTTTTCTTCACGGAAATACTAACGGAAAGTTCCTCTGAGGTACACATTTGAATCAAGAACAAGTCATACTATGGCAGAGCTAAGATTCATATCCATAAATGCACACACACACAGACACACACACACAGAGTCACTGCAGATAAGAGAGGGTTCCTCAATGCAAGCTACTCCAACGTCTTCCAACTGACAGTTCTTTGGACAAAATTGCTGCAGCTCCCCAACCCTTAACCCCTGGCCCCACCGGGGTCAATATGCAGGGTTTAAGGAGTAAAGGTAGACTACTTCTGAAACTCCCAATGGAACTTTGCCTGGCCAGGAAAACGCTTCCAGGGCAAACACTTTAAGAGTCTCAGCTAGCTTCTTGGGGGAATTGGTGTGGCTTTCTCTTCACACAATTTACTTGGGAGAAGAAAGCTTTTACTAAGAACGTGGCCAAGTGGGTTGCTCTCTAACAGGAGAGATGAGAGGTGGAAGACTAACTGCTACTAATGGGATGGGGAGAAGTAGGGGGGAGCAAGGAGGAGACAAGGGAGAGGCTGCCATTTCCTTTGTCAGTCATCATCCTCACACCTTAAGTCTCTTTCTGTAATCAAGTATGTGACTGAAATACAAGGCCCCTGGTCTTGATGGAGTGTCCATGAAGCAGTGTGACCAGCATGGACATGAGCAGTTACCATGTGTCTGAGAGGTCAACACAAGCCTAGCCTCCTTGAGAGACAGTCTCCACACAAGAAATCTGCCACTGAGGAACTGAAAAATCCAACGACTTTTTTCAACAGAGGTTAGGAAAGCATGATCTCATGACAGGTTGGTTTAGTACTACATACAGGGAGGGATGTTTTACTAAAATGTTGACGTGAGAAAAGTGACTCGTCCCCTAGACCTGCTCCTGCAACCCCTGTCCTAGAGGCCCTCTGGCTAGTTGGGAAGCAGACAAGGCGGTGCCAAAGCTTTCCCCAGAAAAGCAGGTGAAGATCCCATCCCCCTACGGGACAAGCCTGACAACAGGCCCGATGTGGGTCATAAAGCAGTCAGTGAGAGGCTTTGTTCTTTTCCTTAAACATCAAGATCATTCACATCTGCGCTGGGATGGTCTTCCTGCTTTACACAGAGCTTTGTGCTCTTCTGAAAACACGTTCAGGAGGGCGCAACTGCAAAGAAGCATGGCTTTCAGTTGGGAAGGGAGAAAGACCAGGCACCAGTGTGAGGAACTGCTGCTTATGGAACGAAAGCCCTGGGAAAAAACCTGCAGGACAAAGCGTGTAAAGGGAGGAGAGAGAGGGCCGAGAGTTCAGAGACACGGAAGATTTAACATGACCAGGGCCAGGAAGACACCAACAGCAGCCATCCTGAAAATCGTCTCCTAGGGCACGGCCTGGCTCTCAAGAGCACGGACGGGGGCTGTTCTAACCCATCAAATGCGGCCCTGCCCTTCTTACTTTCTGGGACTGAAGTAGGAAAAGACGTGGGGCAGGGTTAGGCAGGGAAGGACATCAGCCATAGAACAAGTCTTCAAGGATTAGGTGATTAACTTGAAAAACCTCACATTTTTCCACCATCATCTCTGAGTTGCAAATAATTGAATTGGGGGAGGGAGAGGACATGGAGTGTGGAAAACAACAACAGATTTATATCTTTGCCATATAATGATGAATCTACACCTCTGCTTAAATTAATTTAGAATAGAATAAAATAAGAAAAAAAAAAACCCCAACAGCAAAGGGCTCAAAACTTATAAAGCCAAGGGCCAGCCAACGTTTATGGGCCCAATCTGAGAAGAATCAATATATGATATTATTTTCAATGAACAAATTATAATACGCATTTGTCTATCCAAAAGGTAAAACCTAACCATAATTTACATAAACTTCTATAGACAAATAAATGTACACTATCAGAAAATCAAAACCATCACATGGTCCAAGTAGAAAGGCTCAGATTTCAATAAAAGTAGTCAATTCAGACAAACATTCTAGAGAGCAACCTCATAATGGTCATTCTTTTATGCTTCTGAGTTAGGCTACATTCATTCGCACTCTCATGTACATTATTTTAAAAATATGCAGAGAGCAACCGTTTACGATGTTTGGCCGGTAAACAGCACAGCACGTCGGTTCCCCTGTGTGTGGACCCAGTGACCCGAGTGTAGAGAGAGATCCAATCTCCAAGCAGGTTCTGACCACCACACTCAGTGCTTCCCATCTGGTGGGTCTGTGAGACCTTGTGTGTTTGACTGGGTCAACGTGGAGAACCACAAGGACATGGCTGTCTTTGCACTGGACAGAGCTCCTCCGACGGACTGGCCTGGATATGGAAGGAGGGGGAAAAAGTCTTAATTTGGTTAGGAGAAAAAGCATTCACCAGTTGCCTGAATTTCAAAAGTTTAGGTGGATGGAGGTGAATAGTGGGAAAGGAAGAATCTGCATTTACTGGCCTATGTTAAATCGGGCTTCTTACCCTTCTGTATAATGGATCCCTTAGGTAGTCTGGTGAAATCTATGGCTCTCTTCTCAGAATAATGTTTGCAAATAACTGAAGGCAATGCAAAATGAAATTTAAGATTTCATTTAGAGATTGGTAAAAATACTGAGGCATTCTTTTCCCCATCCATCCAAATTCTCAGATTCCCCAGAAAAGCAGGTAAAGATCCCATCTGTTAAATGACTAGAAATTACTAATATCAAGAATTATGATAAAAAAATACGAGGATAATTTCTAATTTCAAGACACCCACAGCCCCTAGGCAAGTAACTGGACAAGTAACTGGTTAATTCATTTCTTAGTAAAAGACTTTTAAGAGCCTTACTTCCTCTACTTTCTGAATCTACCACAGGAAGGATACAACTACAATTCAACACAGTACAGAGTGTCCAAGGACACAAAGCACCGCATCAGACATTTGAAACATAATGACTGTCACCATGTTTGTGGCACGAAGCAGCTCTCAACATATATTGGATTTGGCCGATTCTGAGCAGAAAGCAGGTTCTTAATGAAGCAGCTGAGCCCATCACCATGTGCCAGCCCTGGCTGTCCTTGGATATAATGACCTCCCAGGGTACGCAGAAAAGATGACACGGTGTGAGGGAACAAAGTGCAGCAGGCACTGGAGTGAGTTCTTGGCTTTCCTGCCTTTCTGATCAGCATCTCAAAGAGTGAGGTGTGAGGTGATCACTGATTGTGGGTAGTCCAGGACACTACCTTGGTACCTTGGGGAAAGGCACCGAGTAATGAACTTAGCCTGGCCTGCCAATTCTAAATGGGATGTGCCAGGAATCATCTCTCTACTTAAACTAACGTTCTCCCGAAAAGGTGGTAATTGGTCATAGGGCATGCTGGTGATGGAATCATCCATGACACAGCGTCAACAGAGGCAGGGGATGGAAGATCCAATGTCTTATCTAACTTCCTCATTTTACAGAAGAGAACACGAGGCTCTAGCCAGGGGTTGGTGACGAAGTAGGAGAAATTAAATAAAGGAAAGGGGTACATTTTGGGGAACAACACTGATATTAACCTGTAAAATCAAACTGTCTCCCTTTCTCTGAAAAGAACATAGAATGGGAGAAGCTTGAGAAGCGTGAGCTCGCACAGGCTCCCACTGGCTTGCTGACCTGCTTCCAGGAAACGAGCTTTGTGGGAGTCCTGCCACCCTGAAACAAAATCTGCCAATGAAAACGAGCTTTAGAATCTGGGGCCATGCACTAAAGGCGCTCCTTACCCACAGCTTTTCCAGTCTGTACAACGTTCCGGCTCGTTGTGACCATGGCATTTCCAATCTTTTTGCCGCGTTCACTATTCTGGACAGAGCTGGAGACAAGAAATTAGAGCCTTCAGCACTCCCAGAAGCCCACCACCCACTCGCTACAACCACCTGATATCATCAGTGCACACACAACAGAAACTGAGCAGGAGAAGACTGGGCAGATGTGGCCATGGAGCCACAGATGAGGAGCAGAGAGGCAGACCCAACACTCAAACCAGGCCTGCTGCCTCAAGGCCCTGTGTCACTGGGAACATTCACCCCCAGCTAAAGTTACTTCTCTAAAAGAAGCAGTTTTCACATCATCCCCTGGGGACCAGGGTAGGAGACTGGAGAGTAGGCTCCAATACTGCCCTGCCTCCATGGGATGAAGCCCAAGGCAGTTATACAACCTGAAAGTAGCCAGCACAAGGGGCCCCAGGCTTCCCCAGCATCATGTAGATGTAATACTCACTGTGAGAATCTCAACTTCACGTCCGACACCGAATACTGGCCCTGGAAGGGATGGCTGCAAAACAAAGCAGCACAATTTTGACTGTTCAATCCACGAAGCACCTGCTAGGTGCAAGGGACCGGGGGGACACAGCCAGGCCTACAGGCCCTGCCTTCTGGGATGTGGTCAGCTAATAGGAAGACGTGGCAGGGGGTACCAAGTACAATGGCACAAAGAAGGGGCCAGAGGGCAGCGCTACTGGAGACCCAGGGAATGAGAAAAGGGTTCATGCGGGAAGGGCCCCGGAGCCAGGCCCTGCCCTGAGAAATGGGAAGGCTTTCCTAAGCAGAGCCTAGGGTTATGGACCAAGAGGGTACTCAAGCTCGAGGCTGCCTGGGAAGGGAGGGAATGGGCACTTATGTAGTGCCTACTGTGTGCAGCAGGCATTGCTATCTTTTTACTAATATCATGTTATTTGATCTTCGCGCCACCTTGGGGGTGTTTGGATTATCCCCATTTTACAGCTGAGGAGACTGAAAGACACACAGGTAAAGTGAATTCCCCAGGGTCACTTCGCTTGGCAGTGTCTGAGGCTGGATCTGAACTCGGGCTTTCTTGACTGCAGGCCCGGAGCTCTATGCACTACACCACCATCCGCGAGAATATATGAGATTAGGGTGAGACACAGCCGGATGGAAAAGGCCCCGAGTGCCAGACCCAGGACTGAAGACTTGACCTGGCAGCTGCTCAACGTTTCTGAACTAGGTGAGTGACACCCTCAGGAGTGGTGTCGGGGGCGTATGGGGATGGAAGGCGGGTGGGCAGAGCAGAAGGCTTTCCCACCAGCCTTAAGGCCACACACAGCAAGAGCACGGCATCTGATCGTGAAGCCAGAGGGCAGGGCTGGACAACGAGGCCTCCACCCTGGCAGATCTGAAGAGAAACTGAAGGAAGAGCTCTGGCCCAGAGTCCCAAGGAAAGTGAGCTCCCCTGTGGAGGGGGAGGGCCTCTAACACTTCTGTCTGTGAGGCCACTGAACACTATTGGGGGCTTCTAGGCAAGATACACAGGCCTAACTATCCACACAGAAAACCAAGTGGGTAAAGAACACCAACTGCCCATTAGTGTGTGTTCACACACATCCATCCCTTGGATATCACAAATGGATGAGTTGGCCCCAGGATTAACCAAAATGAGGACAGCAAGTTGGATAGTTTTTGAGAAATGGCAAAACTCCTTTACTGATCCCAGATTTCCCCCAGGAAAAAGGGTTTGTGTTTTTAATGCCAATATTTACTGGTGGTATATGATTGCTGCATTACCATTCCTTTAATTCATAAAGATTTACAAAGGGCTTACTATGTGCCAGGCGCTGGGCCAAGCACCAGGGACACAAAGAAAAAGCAAAAACGTTCCCAGCCTTCAGGGGGCTTACATTCTAACTGGAAAGCCAGTAGGTGTATAAATAGGTCCATATGAGATAAATGTAGCCTAGATGGGTGGTAATCTCAGAGGGGAAGGTACTAACAACTCGGGGATGAGGCCAGGCTTCTACAGAAGGCAGCATTCTGGCTCAGTCTTGAAGGAAGCCAGTGATCTTCAGAGGTGAAAGCAAGAAGGGAGGGGCTTCCAGACATGAGGGCAGCCAGGGCAAAGGCTTAGAGGGGAGCACTGTGACATCATGTGTCATGAGCATAAGGAAGAATCCCAGAGCAAGGACAGCTGAATGCAAAGTGCGAACAAGCTGCTAGCCAACTAAGGAAAGGAGAGCTGGAGTCAGGCAGGGACCAAGAATGGCTGGCCCAGAGAGACCCAACGAGGAGGAGCCCAAGCGTCAACCCGTACTGCATGAGCGAGGCCTCCACCGCACTGGGAGGCCACTGGGGCCTGGGCAAGAGGTGACCTGGAGGGCGGGCAGACAGCCGTGGCTAATGAGACCACAGACCCCGCAGAATTATGCCAGTGAGTTCCCTCTCTGCCTCAACGGCCCTGCCGTCCCCACCCCTCAATCTCCTTACTTTGGGTTTATTTCTGCCAGAGCTGGATGGCGGTTGCTGTTCCAGACCCTGTAATTGTGTGTGTTCTTCCAGGCCGCGACGAAGGTTGTCCCATAGTCCGATAGTATCTTTTCGTTATCTGCCAAGGAAGCACTGGATGAAGGCTGAAGGGCTCCCAGCCAGGGAGGAGGCAAACACCACCCAAAGAACTGCCCCCCCCTGCCCTTCTATATCCTCATCACCAAGGAAAGAGTTTTATTAAAAATCAATTCAGTTAGAACGGACTAACAACCAAGCTCTCTAAGAATCTGGATGGGACTTCCACTCCTCAAACTCTCCTTAGTAATCAGAGGTTTAGAAGCCAACACGGCTGAAACTCAGAGGGAGTTTCTCACATTTCAGGCCTAAAATCCCTGAATCTATTTTCTCAGTCACATGGAGAGACTTCAGGGTGGCCCTCCTCTGATGGAAGCCTGGAAGGGCTGCTGCTTACTGAAGGTACAAGAGAACCGGGCCACTTGTAAGAGCCTCGAGGAAAGAAGGCTGAAATCTGGAAGTCCGTCTTCTTCAATTCACTCACTAGGACGAATGTCCTCTTTTAATCTAATTCTACCACGAACAGCCCCAATGTGAAGACAATGAATTATTAAGAAAAAGCAACGGCTCCTCATGAGGCCGTGTGGTCAGATGGGAAGAGCTCATGCAGGAGTCCAAGGCCGTCCAGTTCATTTCGTCAGAGACTTGCTTCCAGGTCACTCGACTGATCTTTCGGTGCCTCAGTCTCCTCCACTAGAAAGGTGAAGCCATAAGCTCGGAGGTAAAAACATCCTCATCTCCCCCAGGTGGGAAGGGCTTGCCGGGTTCTGAGCAGCCCATCTACTGCTCTCTGCTCAGCCACACACATTTATAACTATCGTGGCCATGGGTAATCTTTATCACTCAGCTTTCTTATGAAAAGGAAAACTAGGAGGAGACTTGAGAAATCCTGAAGAGTAAAGCAATGAAGGTCCAAGAGGCAGGCCCAGGTGGGGCCTGAGGAACAGCAACGACACCCATCTCAGGAGCAGGAAATGGCCCAGAAAACCTCTGGAAGCCCTTTGATACTCCCCTGGGGCGTGTGAGGCGGCCTGTCTCTTGTATGCTGAAACATCTTCACTGCCCAGAGAGGAGTGACTGAACTATGGTTCATTTGTTTTTGCTTTGGAAGTCTTTGCTTTGTTTTTTACTTTATTTTTATAATTTTATTTATATATAATTCTATATACCAATGGAATATAATAGTATATGGTTAATAATTTAATAATTTATTTAATTGTAATACATAATTTCTATTATTTTCTTTTAAAAATATTTATATTTTGCTTTATGTTTATGAATTTATTTATAAATATATAATATATAAAAATAAACATAAAAATAAATTTATACATTTATAAATATTTATAAAGAGTGTAATTAGAGGTGCCCTGGATTATAAGTTCAGGCTCAGTTTCACAGGGTTTACTCTCTGCTCCAACCCAGGCCCTACAACTGGCTGGACTCTTACCTAACTGTAGTGAGGCAGCAAGCAGGGCATGTACATAGACTGCAAACTGTGCTCGGATCCACTCGTCACCTCCCTCCCAGCCTGTCCCATCCAGGAACACGTCATCCCTGTTCTCTGTCACGTGCTTCACCAAATCGTCAGCAAACCTCAGGTCGGCTGTGGTTGGGCTCAGAATCTTCCTCAGCTCTGGGTCATGGATGTGAACGACTGCTTCTTCCACCTATGAGGAATGGACGCTTGTATTATCGTTTGGGGATGTCACGCATGGTAGAACCAAAGTGAGAATCTAATATAGGGGTTGGTTCTTATTTTGGGGCCCGTGAACCCCCAGAGGTCCATGGAGAAATTTCAGGGGGTCCATGAACTTGGATGGGGGGAAAATTGCACCTGTATTTTCATTACCCTCTAACTGAAATTGAGCCTTTCCTTCAGCTATTTGAACCCGTGCTTCTGAGAAGGTCCACAAAGGGGTCTCTGACACAGAAAAGGTGAGCAACTCCTGACTGAAAAGAAAAGCTCGTAGGCCCCAGATTTGGAGCTGGAAGGGTTCCAGAGGCCCGGAGAGACTGAAGGCCCAACCAGACTGAACTCTGGGGTTAGGACTCCAAGTTCTCTCAGCTCCCAAACAAGGGAGGCCATCCTTTAAATAAAAATTCAGAATCTTTCTACCTTAAATTTTAAAAAAATTTTCTGTCACTTCTGAGTTCACCCAAACTCCACTGAAGTTTAATTCTCTATTACTTCTCCCAACTCCATCTTACAGTGGGCCCAGACAATCTATCCACAACCATTTCGATGTAACCAATGAGTTATATCTTATCACTGAGGTACACACAAAAATAAGTTGGAGTATTTATTTCTGGCTTTTACCTTTTCTAAACCATAAGGGAACCGATATTTCAAACTAGCAATGTAGGGAAATGACCCTGACCTTTGCTGAAATCAAATTTTAAAAATTAGACAAGTAGGGTAGACATTTTCGTGGTGATCATCTATACTTCCATGTGCGCTCAGGCGGGGAATTTACCTTCAATGCAAACCCCTTTGAGTCACAAGGATATCTGTCTTCTGCCCACACAACCCCCCATTTCTTTGTCCTGCTCCCCACACTGAAGACATACTTCTACAATAGCATCACTGAGGTGTTTCTGTTGCCGAAAAAGAATGTTGGTTGCCCCAGCAACAAATCCTCGGACAGTCACGTCAGAGAGAAGGTGATGCTGCTGCAACGCCATGTACGGTAAACAGAGATAGCCCTGGGAACGAAAGGAAACAGGAAGAACACAACTTGAGGGAATGAAGAGAAGAGACATCTTCTTCCTTCTTTGTCACTGAACAATCATGGAAGAAACTCCTGGCCAACCTGAGACCCCCTGAACTGCTCCTCTGGGAATACCATGTTAGCATTCAACTTCCTCATAGAGTACTGGCTGTGATGTCCGCTCTGGGCAGTGGGGGAAAGGGAGGCCTGCAGATGCATGCCACTCTTCCAATATGGTGCTTCCACGGTTTGTTCTTTGTTTTAAAGGAAAGAGGGGCTGGGGGAAGAGATAGACTGAGAAATGTAGATGATGTCAAAATAAAAGGAATCAATCGCATTTTGAAAAGTGCTGGGTAAGATGGGAAGTCTACTGGAATTGGGCCCACTGGCTTTCAGTTCAGTTTGAGAGCCCTGACCTGCAGGTGGCCAAACCTATTCTGTACTGCTGACTGACCCTGAATTTAGGCTGTTTCCTAGCAGGCCCTTGCCACTTTCAGTGACTGGAGCTAAAATAAGAAGCTGGTACAGTCAGGCAGGCAATAAATATGTATTACAGAACTACTATGTGCCAGGCACTCAGGATACAAAAGGAGGCAAAAGCCAGCCCCCATCCTCAAGGAGTTATAATCTAGTAGGGGAGACAACAAGCAAACAACTCTATAAACGAGATACACACACATATCTAATAAATAGGAAATAATTAAGAGATGGAAAGAACTGGCATTAAGAGGGGTTGGGAAAGGTTTATCACAGCAAGTGGGATTATAGGACTTGAAGGAAGTCAGGAGACACAGGAGGGAGAGCCGTCCAGGCCGAGAAGATGGCCAGAGAAGATGCCTGGAGCCAGGAGGCTGGTGCCACTAGATTGGAGAATCTTTGTGGGGGAGTAAGGTGTAAGAAGACTGGAAAGGGAGGAGGGGGCTAGGTTATGAAGGGCTGTGAATGCCAAACAGAGCATTTTGTATTTGATCCTGGACATGACTGGGAACCACTGGAGTTTACTGAATAGGGGCATGAATGATGTGGCTGAACAGAGGACGGAATGGAGTGGGGAGAGACTTGTGGCAGGCAGACCCACCAGCAGCTACTGCAACAGTCAATGTAGGAGGCGATGAGGGTCTGCACAGGGAGTGGAATGTGTGTGTGTGAGAGAGAGAGAGAGAGAGAGAGAGAGACGGGGGGGGGGGGGGGGGAAAGAGAATCAGAGCGGAGAAGAGAATGTATCCAAGGGATGATGCAAAGGTAGAAATCACTAGGTCTTGGCAACAGCATGGATATGGGGGGAGGGGGAAGGTAGTGGGGAATCCTGGGTGACTCCTAGGTTGTAAGCCTGAGAGACTGGGAGGATGGAATTGCCCTCTACAGTAACAGGGAAGATAGGAGGAGGAGAGGATTTAGGGGGAAAGACAATGAGTTCAGTTTTGGACATGTCGAGTTTGAGTTGTCTGAAATGCAGCGGATGAGAGACTTTAGGTCAGGGGAGATGTCAAGGTGGGACGGGCAGGTCTGAGAATCCAGAGGCGATAAGTTGAGCAAGTGAAGTCATCTGGAGGGAGAAGAGAAGGCCCAGGACAAAGTCCTGAAGGACATTCCAAGTTAGTGGGCAAATACAGCAAATTCAACTGAGAAGGAACATTCTGACAGGAGGACCAGGAGACAGTATCCAGGGGAAAAGGGTGATCAGTAGTGTCAGAGGAAAGGCCATTAGATTTGGCAGCTTTGGAGAGAACGAAGCCAGAAGCTGAGTTGTAGAGGTGCCTCCTGTAGAT
Source organism: Phalanger gymnotis (assembly GCA_028646595.1). Taxonomy (NCBI): domain Eukaryota; kingdom Metazoa; phylum Chordata; class Mammalia; order Diprotodontia; family Phalangeridae; genus Phalanger; species Phalanger gymnotis. The sequence goes on from CM053624.1 coordinate 364,785,089, forward strand.
GGTCTTCTCAAGACATTCAGTCACAAAAGACAGAAGAATACTGGGGACAGAAGGATCGAGTGGGGGAGCCGTGTGTGTGTGGGGGGGCGGGGCAGTTAGGTGAGAAGCCGCCAGTAGCCAGAGGTGACAGTGGTAGAGGGACCATCTGCTGGAGAGGACAGGCTGGAATGGGGTGGCTTGTGCAGGTCGAAGGATTAGACTTGGCAAAAAGAAAGGTCACCTCTTCCTAAGAGACAGGAGTAAGACGGAAAGAAGATGGATGAGAAGAGATGAGAAAGACAGAGTCCAAGATGGAGGCCAAATGGCCTGTGAACTCTAAGGAAAGGCTCTCAGCTGAGAGGATGGAGGTTTGTGGAGGGAGAAGGTCTGGAAGAGCCAGGGTGGAAAGGGGGCCAATGAGCTCATAAGGAAAGTGCAGAAGGACGGCCATGCAGCAATGAGGGCCCAGCTGAGGTTATGCAGGCCATGGGAGAGATTCAAAGCTGAGGGTGAGAGCTGAAAACTCCAGAAGGGATTTCTTTGTGGGGTTGGGGAAGAAAAGGGAAAGGGGAAATGAGACTGACAAAAAAAAAAAAAGAAAAGAGGGTTACTGGAGCATTTTTAATAAATGCACAGAGCAGGAGGAAGCAAAGAAGGAATCAGACAAGTAGGACAGTTTTTGAAAGTCACACGTTAAACTGATCATAAACTTAAAAAGAAAAGTCAGTTTCATAATAAATTTCTAACGTGATGTACAATTCTTGCTTCCTGTTCCACTACATATATGGGCGTGTCTGTTTTCTTTGATGTCTTAAGTCTGGAATAAAAAAGTAAAACAAACAGAATGTATTATCAAGAGAGATTACGAAGTCATTAGTGGACATCTCCAACATAACACACATTTACCTCATGGGCTGTTTTATTTGCCTGAAGGCCAGGGGATTATTTCTAGATCATTTCTCGAGGTCTCCTTTGGCTTTTCACTTTCTGAAGCCCAGGTCCTCTGGATTCCAAAGCTGGCCCTTGATTAATGACTAACAGTTTAGAGGATCTGGAGAGGTAGCATGGTGTAGCAGATAGGGCACTGGACTTGAGGTCAGGAAGACTTGGGGTCAAATGCCACCGACGGCACTGCCCAGCTGTATGACCCTGGGCCAGTCACGTCACTAGGGGAGGGGGGGGGAGATTGGATTTGATGACTTCTACTGCCTCTTTTCTCATCTTTTGGACAAATGTACTAATGGAAGACACAAGGATCTTAACAGGAGGGAAAGAGTGGGACAATGAGCTGATTAAGCACCTACTTTTGATACTAACTTTGATGTTCACAACAACCTGGGAGAGAGGTGCCATTACACTCCCCATTTTACAGATGAGGAAAAAGAGGTGAACAAAGGTATAGAGACTTGCCCAGGATCACCCAGGCAGTGTAAGAGGCTCGATTTGAATTCAGGTCCTGACTCCAGGCCCAGGGCTCTATCCACTGCATGTCTAGCTGCTAGTCAGGCCCTGGGGGGGTAAACCATTAACACTGCTTTGCAAAAGGGCATTGAGGGTAGAGACTGAGCCTGGGACTCCAATGTGGGTGGGCACCTTCTCCGTAACAGTCTTACAGACTTGCCCGGTGTGATAAAGAAGCCCATGCCACCGAGGGGTACAAGGAGTCAAGTCAGCGACTCCCTTCCTTGGGCAGGGTGCGGGGGGGAGCCCTCATGCACCAAACACTGTCCTTCACAAACTCTGTGACCCAGACAATGGCTTTCTATCACGGACACATCACAGACACAGCCGGCCATTCGCCCAGTACTGTTGTGATCTCGTATCTTGGTGCTAGAAAGGCTATAAGTTGAACCTCAAGGCCAGGAAGACACGAGCTTAGGGCCTGGCTGTGTGACCCTGGGCAAATCACTTAATCTCTAGCGCTCCCTGAGAGTCTCTAAGACTCTGGGTTATGGAGCACATGCTGACCTGTCTCGGTGGATGGAGCTCCCCAGGTCACTGGAATCCCAAGGCCAGTCCCACCCCCTGTTCCTGGCGCCTCGAACGGTACTTGGTAGACAGTAGACACTTAATAGATGCTTGCTGAACTGAACAAAGCTGTCAAGCAGGGTGACTCATAGTGGGGACCACACTGACGTCTGGATGCTCAAATGAGTTGGGTGCGGGATCAACCTAAGGAGGGATGTGCATTATTCTGACTGGCCTTCTCTTCTCTGAAGGCTGCAAGGCAACACCAGCCCCTCATTACCAGGCTCCTCTGACTCATACCCAGAGAGGCCTGTTTCCAATGGAGACAGATGCTCATATGATGAGTAAACCACAGATTCTTTTAAAAGCATCCCTGAGATCCCCTTTTGAGGGGGGAAGGAAGTTGTAATTGTTTCTTTTTTAATACTAAAAAGAGATCCACACAGTGGGAGAAAGGTTGGGAACCACTGGTTTACCAAACACAACTTCGCCAGTCTTGGTTATGGGCCTTCCCAGATATTAAGATTCTGAAGACAGCGGGTGAACATCTAGCATGAACAAGCCCTCCATCGACGCACGTCTTAGAACTGTCTGACGCGCTCAGAGGATAAGGGACTGGCAGAGGTCACGCGTCTCACGCACGTGGGAGGCTGCAGAATCTGCTAAGTTCACAGATTAAAGCTAGAAGGAACCTCCGAGGTCATCAAGCCTAGAAACAGTTAAGTGATCTGTGCAGGGTCACACAGCTGAGTGAGCATGAAGCGGGACTTGAATCCAGGCTTCCTCTTCTGGCAGTCAGTCCCTAAGTAGTTATTAAGAGCCTACTACGGAGGGGGCGGAGCCAAGATGGCGGCTGGGAAGCAGTGACTGGCGTGAGCTCCCCACCAAGTTCCTCCAAAAACCTATAAAACAATGGCTCTGAACCAATTTTAGAGCTGCAGAACCCACAAAGTGGCAGAGGGAAGCAGGGCTCCACCGCAGGACAGCCTGGATGGTCCCTGGGTAAGGTCGGTCCCACACGGACCTCC
>CM053624.1:364788563-364848577 GCA_028646595.1 Phalanger gymnotis
GAATGTACGCCATCTTGGAGTGGGGGGGGGGGGAGGAAATGGGGAGAAAATTTGTAATTCAAACGCCTGTGAAAATCAATGCTGAAAACCAAACATGTCAAAAATAAATTAAAAAAAAAAAAGAGCCTACTACGGGGTACAAAAAGAGGCAAAAGACAGTCCCCGCCCTCGGGCAGCTCACGGTCTGATGGAGAAGATATCGAGCAAACACACACACACCATCTACACGTGTGATGAGCCATGGAGAAAAAGCACTAGGAATGAGGAGGCCTGGCAAAGGCTTCTTGTAGAAGGTAAGATTTTAGCAGGGACTTGAAAGACACCAGGAAGCCGGAGGTGAGCATCCTGGGCACGGGGCAGCCGGTGAGACTGGCCAGAGCTGACATGAGTGCCTTGTTCTTCCCGGGTTACGGGATCAAAGAGCCTGTGGGATGGGGGTGGGGTAGGGGTGGGAGGTGTGAGAAAGCTGGCGGGGGAGGGGAGGTCACGAAGGGCCTGGGACACGAAACAGATGCTGTTTTTGATCCTGAAGATAACAGGGAGTCACTGGGGTTTACTGAGTAGGGAGGTGACGCCTTTGGGGACGATGGGACACAATGAAATAGCATTTTAGAACCTGCTTGTAAACATCTCATTATTTTAAAAAGGCACATTGCTTAAGCTGTAAGTAAAAACTTTCACATGTTTCTAATTCATGGATGAGGCTTCTGTTAATATCAACAAACAGGAAAAAATCTGCCCTTGGCCCACTCTGTCTTCCTTAGCTCCTCTTCCATTCCCTTGTCCTCGCGAGCATTCCATGAGGAAGAAGCTAAGCTGATTAGTCACCTGTTCTGGGCAAGGTAAGGTTTTCCTCCCTCATGAACATAACTTGAGCCACTGAGTAACATCCGTGGATTCTTAAATACTTGGCCCACTGGTAAGCCAAATGCTGGCAATCATGTTTGGTCAAAGAGATCCAGCACCACCATTAGACATCCACAGGAAATCGAACACTCCTCTAGCTACGAATTAAAAAGGAAAGACTAGGAAATGCTGATAACCTTGGCTGGAAAGGTGAAGACACAAAGAGCTGATGGCAAAGCTAAACTACCCTGGGCACTTGCTCTCTACGCCAGCGGGCCCGAGTTGGAGAAGCCACACATTTTATGAGTGAAACTAGCACACTTGTCAGAGTTAAAAAAGGTCTGACTACTCATTTTCCTTCTCACCCTCAACACTCTCTTGCGTTATCCAACCAACCCCTTAGCTTGGGCCGTAAAGCCCAGGCGGCTGGGATCCTCCGGCAGAGGATGATCTGGAGAAAGGCCGTCCTTGGAGGTGCCAATTATTAGGAGGGATCTGTGTTCCATCAATAGTAGTTAAAAGAGTGTTGAGATGATTTTTAGTCACACATAGATCCTTCTTCTGAATTGCTAGAAAGAAGAGAAGCTGTTAAGGCAGCAGTATTTAGTTAAGTGCTCCATCAGCTTAAAACCAAGTGAATGTGGTATCTTAAAAAATATGTCTGGAAATAGCTTTTAGTTTTGCGACCAAATGAAATGCAGATAAATTTGGCTGATCTTAAAAATACATGAAATTGCAGCCAACTTATGTGTGAGCCATTGCTATAAAACAAGGTGTTTTGAGTCCCAGCAGCCACAAGGTCCTTATGGCCATGGTTTGCTTTCTTCCTGTGATACTGGGGCACACGCACACGTGAACTATGCCAAGGATGAGAATCTTCCATCATTCATGTCAATAGTGCTGTAGGAGGAGAACTGAGTCTGTCTGACAAAGACACCGATGGAACAGTTCCCCACAGAAGAGACGACATGCACCCGCTTGAGCTGAATTCGGAAGGAAAATGAGAATTCTAACAGTGAAGGGAAGGAGGAAGAGCTGGGGCAAAGGCATGGAGAGGGGATGCAGGAGATGCAGCGAGGGTTTCAGTGATGTGGAGTAATGCTGTAGTATGGCTGGAAAGGTAGGAAGGACTGCTTTAAATGCCGAACAAGGGAATTTGCATTTGTTCCTAAACAGGGAGCCACTGAAGTTTAATAAGCGTGAGTGATGTGGTCGGATGTGCATTTTAGGACAATCCCTTTTGCAGCTGCATGAAGGATGCATTGGGAAAGGGAAAGGCTTGAGGAAGGCAGATCAGTTAGGTGGCTAGTCCAGGCAAGAGGTGGGGGAGGCTCCGAATTAGGGCCGGTCTGCCACGGGGAGAGGTGGTAAGGGAAAAACAGCAAGATCTGGCAACTGCCAGGCAATGTGGAATGAGGGCGAGCGAGACGCTGAGGCAGACAGGAAGGTTACAAATGGACAGAAGGAGGATGCCCGTGAGTGCTGTTTGAGGCAGAGCATGGCAGGTCTGAAGGTCTGACATGCAGCTGGTGATGTGGGGCTGAGGCTGATGAGATCTCTGAGTCACCTGCTCAGACATGCTAATTAGGTCCGTGGGAGAGGATGAGATTGGCAATGAGGGCACAGACGCAGAGGAGAGCTGACACTCCCTGGGCACAGGGCTAGGCTTGACAAAGTCCTTTACAGAATCTCATCTGATTCTCCTACAAGCCCTGAGAGGAGTACTATAGTATTACTATACGCATTTTGCAGATGAAGAGAGCGAGATTCAGTTAAGTGACTTATGACTTAGAAAGTGCTGCCTGAGGTGGAATTCAAAGCCAAGTGCTGGCCTCCTTCTAGGACATCTCAATACCTCTCCTTTCACTTTAACAACACCCTCAACACTTCTTTCCCAGAAGCAGTTCTCAACTGCTTCTTGGCACTCATGAGAATAGAGAAATATGGATCTGAAAGCATTAGCTGTCAGAATTAATTGGGCTGAGTATCATAGCAATTTATAACTGACAGTTTTAAAACCCATCATCAAAATGTTCTATGACTTACAGTGCAAATTATAGTGCCTGGGTGAGTGACTGATCTCCTCCCCATCTATCTCCAGGACAGCCGTGTGGGAAGAGCTGGGCACGCTGGCCCATTCTTCTCCTCTCACACCTACAGGCTCAGGTCTACTCACACCCTGCTACCAACTCTGAGCTGACTCCAGTGCCGGCCTTGCGGTTGGGCTCTCGTCATGGCAGGCTGACTGCTGATGCCTGGCTCCATCTGGTTGTGGACCATTGGCCTGCCCCGATATGCCTTTGGTTGTCTTCCCGATTCCTAACCTTTTGGCCTGCTCAGGCCTCTGCTGGTCCTGGACTCTGCCCTAAGGATCTTTGCCCACACAATGAGCCAGTCAGATATAGAGTTACAAAAGCGAGAACAGCTGCCGTGAAGTAAATGCTTGTTAACTCAATGCCAGACAAGCTCACCAATGGCTTCTGATTGACTAGGAAGTGCCCGAGGTCTTTCTTCCCTCTAAGTAATTGCAAAACAAAGCAGAAGGTGGTTTGGGCTTGCACCTCCTGGTCATGGGCCCTGTCCTGGCTACCAGAGCCTTTTATAGTCCCTCCGAAGCCTACCTTGGTCTTAGAGGGCAACGAAGACATGCTGAATGGGCATAATAAGGATTCTGGTTTATAACACAAGCAGTTCTCCACCTTTCCCTTACGTGAATCACAGTGGGGGAAAATGGAGCCAATGTTGCGTCTTGTTTGGGGTGGACTGGATGGGAAGGGAGCATGGAATGAGCCAGGTGCCCAACCGAAGGCTGTAGCCAAGCATCTGAGCAGACTGGACACATGGTGACCTTGTACTTGGCTGAAGGTCTTCACATAGTTTACTCACAGGATTAATAACAGCCAGTATTTATGTGGAGCTTTCAGGTTTATAGCCTTTCACTTGATCTTATTAACTCAAAAGCCAGAAAGCAGTCAGGGAGCTGATGAGATAATCTAAGCTCTGAAGAAAATAAATCCTCATGCATGCCTTACTGTAAACCAACAAAGTTTACAAATTCCTCTTGGGAACTGGGGTCATTTAAAACCCCTTGAGAGGCACCAGGCATATCATTAATCATGCCCTTTCCCCCAAAGCCACACAAATAATGCTATGGACTGTATAATCAGCTACAGGCGAAGTACAACAGGCCTCTCAGACTTCCAAAAGACAAGAGAGAGGCCTTCGGCTTTGCCCCACCAGCTCACAGCTCTTTGAACGGCACCCCAGAAAGAGAAAGGCACAGACAGACGTGGCAGGTGTTCGGTCTGTCCTGAAAGACACAATCAAGTATTTGTCTAAAGCTTTCAACCAGTCCAAAAGAACAATATGGGAATGGGTCACATCTGAGCTTTTAGTTACTTCTCTGCAATGCAGTGCAATGCAGTCAAAAGCTCTGCTTTTAAGCACCTAATTTAGAAAAATCCCTCATTTTAATGTTTAAAACAATGACTTTCTAGGAGCTCCACTTAAACCATCAACAACACCAGGTTTTCTGAGCTGCCTGAGTCATGAGTGGGTAGGCACCGACTCAAGCAGAACCCAGACCACACTTGCCTTCTCATCTGGTCATCCACTCCAGGCAACCTTGCTGCCCACATGCCCCACCCTTCTGTCTCTTGCTCAGGGCTCACCAATCAACCTGGCATTACTATTCTGTCATTGTTCTAGGAAAGGGCCTGTCAACCGACTGTCCTTTGGCTCACCTCATCTCTCCATGACTCTCCATACATGCTGCTCTCCGGTTACCACTCCTATAGTAATGTATAAGCTACTCGAGGGCGGAGGGACAGTCTTGCAATGTATCTGTATCCCTCAAACTTCCTGGAGTGCCTGGAATACAGTAACTGCTTAATGAATGCTTTTGGATTGCTTTTTTCATCCATCTCCATGTTTTGTACATACTTAATTATCACTGGCTGAAACACAATCTTTCAAAAGCCAGTTTAGATGCTGCTTCCTGGGTAAAAAGCCCTCCTTGATAGCCCGTCTTTCAGATCTTATCACAGCACTTTGCACGTGGTGTCTTCTTTGCTTTTCATACTTTCTGATACACTTAATTTAGTATATGTAATATCCTTCTTTTAGGAGGTTTTCTGCATGCAGAGACAGCTGGTTTTCATTTCTGTATCATCAGTGCCCATTACAGCTCCTGGCACACAGACATTTAACTGGCCCTATGGCCACGGTGCCAGACACATAGTAAGCGCTCAACAAATGTTTGTGGCTTTACCTTAACTTAATACATGTGGCTGAATTACAGTTGGGATTTTACATAACCCTGCTAAAATATCTATAATATATACCATATACACATAGTATATGTACATAGTACATAATATATACTGTGTGTGTGTATGTATGTATATACATATACATATATACACATACACATACACACACACGTGTGTATAGGAAAGTGGGGAGAGAAGAGGTATTAGACTGACTACCACACTGAAGGTCTACAGAGCTGTGGTGCTGACCTCACTGTTGTATGCCTGTGAAACCTGGGCAGTCTTCCACCGCCATGACAGGAAACTGAGTCGCTTCCATTTGAATTGTCTTGGGAAGATTCTGAAGATCGCCTGGCGGGCCAAGGTGCTAGACACAGGTCCTTACTCGAACTAACCTGCCATGCATTCAAACTGCTTCTGAGAGCGTGACTCCGACGGGCTGACCATGCTGGTCGAATGCAAAACATACACTTGCCAAAAAGACTATTTTATGGAGAACTCACACAGGGCAAGGGCTCACAAGGTGGTCAGAAGAGACATACAAGGACATTCTCAGGGCTCTCTCAAAAATTTTGGAATTGATTGTGTGACACGGGAGACGCTGACACAGGACCCTCGGCATGGCGTGCCCTCATCAGAGAAGGCTCTGTGCTCTGTGAGCAAAACAGAACTGAAACAGCTCAAAGGAAACGCAGGATGCGCAAGTTTAGAGTATCCACACCAAATGTTCTCACGGACTACTTGTGCCTGACCTACGGCAGAGCGTTCCGAGCTCGTGTCGGTCTGACCAGCCACAGTCAGACACAACGTATCTTGACTCGAGCATAGTGATGTCATGTCATTTTGGGCCTCGTCAAGAACGAAAGACAACAACTAAGTATCTTTGCTTAGATGGGGCTTTTTACACTTTCTCAATTTCAGCTGTCTGAAGAAAAACAGATCTTCTGTTCCCTATGCTAAAATGTATAAAAGTCAAGTTCTTTGGGGGTGGGGGATGGGTGGGCAGCACAACAGGCTGATGGGCTCCTTGATCCTGCCCATGAGTCAAAGAACTCAGAGCAAAGTGCTGCGGAAGGGCCTCTCCCACAAAGCCCCACGGTGAGGCCAGAGAAGACTCTAGCTGCCGTCTCGTAGGCCTTCATCAGCAGAACGCCTCCCATCCACGATGTTCTGCCTAGACCAAAGATCTCCTTGTCCCTCTGACTTTCTCAGTCCCTGTAGTCCAGGATCCCTGCCTGCCTAAGAGCAAAGCCCTCTCCTCACCCCCTGCTGCTTGCTCTCTCCTTCTCACAGGCTGATCACAATCTTACCTGCTCCCCCACGCCGCCAAGTCACACCAGATTCAGCAACCTCTTCCACCTGTGCTCCTGGGGCTCTGGCCTTTAATTAAGAAGCTAATGCCCTCCTCCTGGCTCTCAGGACACCAGCTTTCCCCGAAAACAATCCTCTCCAGGCTTAGCTCCCCTTCTCTCAGGAGGGATTCACTGTTCTCAGGGAGGGAGAAAATGCCTCCGAGACAGTTCCTTCACTACTTCTCAGTCATTGAGGGTGCCTCTTCCCACCTAGATCCTGGAGGCCAGCCATCTTCCACTGACCACCAGGCACCCTCTCTCCTTTCTCATGATGCTCCGTGCCTGACTCAGTCTCCTTCTCCAGTCTTCCTCCTAATGTCCACATCAATGCTGACGTTCTCCCTAACAGTGGTTGGACTCTTCCAACCACTGAGGCCCAGATTAGGGACTGACCATGGTTGAGCACACAGCAGGGGCTTCATAAATGCATGCTAACTGATTACCAAGGGTTAGTTTGTTAACAAGAAATTTGAGCTAACTCAATCTTCTGGAGCACAGTCAAGAGGTCCCTGGTCCAACAGGGATCACGGCCTGGAGGAGAGACTGCAGCTGAGGTCCAACAGGCCTGGTCCGTTAGTGATAAATCCTTCCTAGATGGCAACAACACTTTCTGGGTGTGCTGCTAAAAGCCACACCGGCTCTGTCTTCTCAGAGGCTGCCCATGACTTGTCGCTTCTGCCTCGGGTAGTCCTACCCAGCCCTGTCAAGGGCTGCCAAGAATCCATTTATCCTTTATTGCATCAAGTACAAAATTAAACCTTAGCCTATTTCCATTTGGATGTCCCATTCTGAATGCACTTTAATTGTCAATGTTGGCATTTTTGATTGTGAAAAGCTCTTACAATGGTTAGTTTTGCAAAATCAGCCTTTACTATGATTTTTATTTTTAAAGAGTTAAGTACACTTCGCAGCATCCCCCAATGCCTGGTACACAGTAGGTGCTCCATAAATGCTTGTTAACTGAAAACAAAAAGCCAGCAGACTGTAATATTTCTATGGAGGGAATTGAAATAGCAAAAAACATATCAATTCTACAATTTCTAAGGAGCTGGAGAGTTGTGGAGCAAGGACCGAAACAGACCTAGGCTGGAAAATGAAGTCAGATGCTAAGGCACCCCCACCCCCACCCCCCAGCAAAGGACACACCCAAACAAGGGAAGCCAGCCAGTACTGAGGCAGCCTTTCGAAGGTCTTCTGGAAGCTACAGTTCTCTAAGACAGTGCCACCCAAAGCCCAGCAGCCCTTGGGGGCCTTCCCTAGGTTCCTCCAGGGACTGTACCACCTGGAACCAGGGAGGAGGAAGAGGACAGGAGAGTACCCTGCTCCAGGGTCAGGCCTGGTCCATGGCAGCTCACTCCAGGCCTCTCCCTGCCCTGTCAAAGGCTGCTCCAGAGAAGCCAAGGCCTAAGCAGAAGGACAGTTCCTGCTCCTGTTCTTCCTAGCCAAGTGGGCACCTCCTAGGGTCTCACCTCTCCCCTTGACCACCAGCTCCTCTCCCAGACCATTATTCAGCAGAGTACGCCAGCCTGAGGATTGGGAAATACTCAACAAAGGCAGCTTTGAAGTGTGTTAACCTCTTTCCACAGTTACTGCTCCCATTGGAAGGACTGCCCCAAAGGGCATTTCCAGGGGCTGCTCATTTGGTAGTTACTGACCCTGGGGAGGTACTCACTTACTGGCCTAGCTGGAATGAAGCACAAAGAGGAGAATCCTGGGAGCAAGGAAGAAAGAGAGCCACAGTGCCAAGGTCAATGGCCCCACTTCAGGCCCCAAACACAGCTTCCCTTTTTGCAGAGTAAACAGGCAGTGTTTACATAGATAAGAGTCCTAATAAGCTGAGAAACTCTCCCAAAGTCATTCCTACCCTCAGAGGGCTCACAGAGCACCGGACAGCTTCAATTTGGGGGAATTAAAGTCAAGTCACCAAATACTGAGTTAGTGCTTCTTAGGCCCTGCCCTCCACAAGCTCCCAGACAAGCCGGCTTGCTCTGAGTCTGTTCCGAGGCCCCGTAATGGGTACCTGACCCTGGTAAGCCACCATACACACAGCTCCTCAGTGTGGGCAGAGCCGCCATAAGCATGTGCTCACTGGCTAACTAAATGCTAATTCCTTATGCTATTTCCCTCTAGCCACGGTACCCTACAACTGAGTACTGATGGACACCAGCAGGCCCCTTCGGCTCCGCGGACATGAGGGTGATCAGCATGGCTGATGCTGATGTGGCTCTCTAGAGACTGCTGTGAGCCTCCCAACAACCCTAGGCAGCAGGTGCTGTTAATAACCCCATTTTCCAGATGATGAAACTGAGTCTGAGGGGGATAGAGTCACCTACCCAGAGTCACACAGCCAGTAAGTGTGTCTGAAGCAGAATTTGAACCTGGATCTTCCTGACTCCATGGCTCACACTCCATCCACCGTGTCCCTTCACTGCCATTCATCCAGGAGAAAACCTAGAGCAGGGTAGCCAGAGCCCGGAGGCTGTCTGTTGCCTCTCTGGAGTCACAAGAGCTCTTGCTTGTGGGCCAGGGCTGAGAGCTCTGGCTATGGGGACCAGAGAATGATCACTGCCACAGAGCTCCCTGGACACACAAAAGGTGGCCTGATATCCAAGAGCTGAGGTCTCGACACCATACAAAGCTCACTCAAGGGACTAGATTATGAATATTGGGAACCTTACCTTGGTGAAGATGGCCAATGGCATGCCATACTGGTCCTCTTCCAAACCAGAGATGAGTCCTGGCACCAACACCACCTGCCCCAGGTTAGCTTGAGGCTGCACGGTGATTGGAGGGCTTTCAGAGGGCACATGGTCCCTCGGGAGGAAGTTTATCTGTTTAGGCTTCATCTGTCCCCTTTCTTTCATGCTGGCACCCTCTAAGATGCCAGGGTCCAGGGTCTCCCATTCATTTTCAGATGTCTTGGGGGTCATGTGCACAGGAAGTCTCACAGGCTGGTTCGAGCCATTGGACGCTTGTGTGTTGCTGGCATCTTTTGCTGTTTGGGACAGGATCCTATCTACCTTTGGGGCATCCCCTCCGTGGTTCCCAGATAGCTTTTTGGTGCATGTTCCTGAATTTGTATTGGAAATGTCAGAAGCAGACCCAGAAACGTACTCATCTGCAAGAGGGAGAGCTTGCTGGAGCCCAGCATCCTCAGACAGGCTCTTTCGAGGCCTGTACTGGGAGCAGTCCCGGAGGCCATGTTCTATCATGCCTGCAGTATACAAGAGGCAAAAAAGATGTGGCAAAGGCAAGATGAAATGGTACAGTTTAAGGCCCAATAAACTATAACTGTGAACATTTCAACTTTTTAAAAACACAGGCTAGAAAAAATTCAGTTTGAAAATAGAAACAATCTCAAAAGGAAAATGTCATGTTAAAATGACATTAAAAACGTAAACCAGTTTTATCCCAATGAGTTTTTTATAGTAGTATTAGATGAAAGTCTGTTAGAAGTTAAAAAAAAAAGGGACCAAAAGACCCTCTTACCTGGAAAAAGGGATAACACAGTCATTAGAGCACCTACCAATCTATTCACTGGAGAAATATAAAACAGAACCTGAAATGGATTCACAATTGCTTAAATTAGAAACAAAGATTCAATTAAAAAACAAACTTAAAACAAAGCTGGCTAATGAGATATCAGCTAAGGAAGAAACAGAAAGCAAAACAAAGCAGCAAATCTGCTCAGCTGACGTAGTTTCCTCTCTAATTAAACCACATTATTTGGGAGAGCCAGCCCAGGGGACAGGGTGGCTTTGCGACTTTTACTCCCTTGGGGGAGGACGTTTTCCAGCTCAGTTTCCTGCAGAGAGCTTAGGAAAACTTGCCGGTTCTTGCACTGGTCTGGTGGGCAGAGATGCCCAGCTGAGCCCGGGCAGCAGCCTGGGTGCCAGCCCTGAGAGCAGTGTAGCCAAAGCTCAGCACCCCTCACCTTCAGCAGACACTCAAGTTTACCAAGGGACCCAAAGACACCAAGTTATGCTATCTTTTGTCTACAGAACCACATCATATGTTAGTAGCCACATTTGTTATGGCTGCTGCCGGAGTCTGCTCTGCACTAGGTTATCCCCCAAAAGCTTTTGTTCTCTTTTGTTCAGAAGAAGAGTAAATGGATATCATATGGACAGAAAAATGCAAAGAATCACCACTGCCTTGAGTTACTGCCCCCCCCAACCCCCCTACTCAGCCTCCATCGCACTGGTCTCTTGTGTCAATGTTCTTATATCCTAAATAATTTTCTTATTACTTTTCAATCCTGGAAGCTCCATTGGATCTTCCAGTATTTCCGCCATGCAAGTGACTCTGTGCTTAGCTCCAGAGTCGAAAGCTATTCCTTGCTGAGATGGTATGTATCTGTTTATATCAGCTAAGATAAGCACTTGTATTTGGAACACACACCAAAGGAGTCGTAATTTTGTAAGAAAGACCTAAAGGCTGGATACGGTGGCATAGGCCTGCGTATATCCTCTGATGCTGGGGAAGCTGAGGCTGCCGATGGCTTGAGCTCAGGAATTCTGAGCTGCAGTCAAGGAAAGACAATCAGAGGCCCTAGGGAAATCCAGCACCAATATGGTAAGCCCTGGGGAACAGGGTCACCAAAGCATCTCAGGAGGGATGAATCAGCCCAGGCTGGAAACAGAGCTGTTCAATGCTACTGTACAGCAGGACTGGGTCCTCCTGGGGCTGTTGTACTTTCAGCTTGACTGAGGTAGGGAGACCCAATCTCAATGAGAAGGAAAGCCCTGAAGACAAAGATGGCAGTGGAGAAGAAACATAGCTCCCTCAAGGAAAAAATGGGCTTCTCTCTCCAGCCTTTGCTAACCGTGAGGTGGCACTTGGTGAGCAAGCCTGACTGAGGAAAGCACGTCTGCCGAAATAGATGGGGCATACGGACATCAGCATCAATGGGTGTTTAATTAAAAAAACCTCCTGTGTTGTAGCATAAAACACAACTGCATGGAACTGGCCACTGCCCTGCAAGCACTCGCTCTCCTCAAAGATCAAAAAGTCCTCATTTTCTGCATTAAATCTACAAACAAAGGACACACACCCTCTTCCACAGGCCCCTTCCATTGCCAGGTATTAGGTTCATTCCAGCTAAGCTATTTAATAGGCAAAGAATAAATTTTAAATACTCTCCCATGCCCTGCCCTCCAAATCCCACCTTTTTCTCCAGAAGAATCAGCTTAAATAGGATTAAGACCTGCCCAGAGAAAGAAAAAAAGAAACCATAAGATGATCACAAATGAACCCAACCTCAATATTCCCACTCCTGGGGCTTAGTTTTCAATTGCTATGAAACATCCCATTTTTATACAACTTCTGTTGCTAAGCAAATAAAGTCCTAAGGAAATTATGCTGAAAAAAGATGAAATCTAACCTAGACGCTAACCTAACACTACGAAGGTTATTTGTGCCTCTAAAAACGTGATACATTATTCAATGCTCCTGCCTTTTATCAAGGCGATGCATCCCAGCTACAGGGAGGAAGCCAGCAGCTGCTGGCTTGGCTAGAGAGCAACAGACTGGCCAGGGGAACAGGCTGTCAACATTCACGTCCTCAAAATGGAGAAAAGTTGGGTGGAAAATGCCTAACGCCTACACCAACGACAGGAGACAAAAACCATTATGGATGTTTCATATTTTCCCATCAACTCTAATCTTTAGGCTCCCTTCTTGGGGGGGGCACCTCAAATTCCACAGATGTTTAGCTAAGGCCAAAAAAAAATAGCACCCTACATTGTGACTGAGATTCAGACAGCTGGGCATAACCCCAGAGAGAAGCAAAAGGTGGTGATGCTCTCTGTATCCTTAGAGTATGTCCTCTTATCACATTTTTCCTCTTTTTTTGCACTTATATATAAGACTAAGAATGAAATCTGCCTTGTAATATCTCACTTAATATAAGGTCTGTGATTAACAAAACTTTGAAAAAATGGTTGCTATTTGTGATAGGAATATAAAAAAATCATGAAAGAAATGACTCAGGCTAAACTAGAAATATAACAAAGAATTCCCCTTTATCTGGGACGGGAGGGCTGGAATTTTAGATCCATATCTGAAGAAAGCAACATTTTTAAAGCAAGTATTACATTCTGTTCAATGGATACATGCAAGGACAGTGCCTCCTACATTTTTGTACTTTCTGAGCCCCACAAAGAATCATACCTTGTGTCGAAATTGAAGGACCAGATCTCGTGGGGAAAGACCTGCAGTGAAAAGAAGTCAATCTGTGAGTGTCCCTTTTCCCAGGGGAAAGGGGGCAAAGAGGCATGAACATCCCAAGATCAAATAAACATGGCTTGGAGGCAAGGCTTCATGGCAGACCAAGAGCAACAGATATTCTGGGATCTGTGGTAGGGTCTCTAGAGCCACTTTTCCAATTGGCAAATGATCTTATTAATGTATAGCTAAGCACACAATTTGATCTGTTTTCCTGGCTTATCCATTGCAGCTGCTGCCCTTTCTGAACTACTCTGGTCTTTCAACATTTTCTAGTGATAACTTTTCATTATCATTTAAAGGCAGAGTTTGGAGAAAATTTGTTTTCATAAAAGATGCATCATTGTGAATTTGCCTAAAGGATGGCTTTAGGGACTGTGTGGTGTTGAGAGTAGACTGCACTAATGAGACAGCTTCTTACCATTAGCAAAGGAGAAGTAAACAAATATTTACTGATAATAAGGATTTACTGAACAGCCACCCGGCCCAGGACTATATGAAGACAGTCCTTGATCCCCTTGAAGATCTTCTAATTGGCTAGAGAGGGTAATACAGATAGATACTGTCTATACCCACACTCTATGCAGTTCTGTCTACACTAGGCCTGCATAGATTATACACACACAACATATGTAATAATGAGCCTGAACTGAATGAAGTGGGCAGGGGAAGCCTATGTGAGAATGAGGAAGTTTCCCTTTGACGGCAAATCCCCAGAGAACAAAAGTGATGCGATGTATAGATGTATGTACAGATAATGCATAGATGATAACCACACTGCAGACAGTTCAAGCATCTTGCCAGACTTCTCTACTGCAGATACAGGCTAGGGATGCACATTTGAGGAAAGTCTGTCCAAAGCTAGATACAGGTGATGAAAGCCATGTAGAAAGAGGGAACCCTAGGACCAGCTAATTGGAGCCTGAGGATAAGATGGAACAAATAAACAAGAATCACGAGGGTCTCTTCTGGCCTCCCAAGCTGACTTACCAAGGTAGACTTGGGACCCTTCTATGGAAGCTCCTCCCAAGGAACTATTCATATGTTCATAGAGTTCCTAGGAAACGCAGATTTGAAGTGAGAGAGTGAGAGTGATTATGACATTTTGGACATTATGAACTGGAAATAGTGTAGAATCAAAGAGGGACAAGGAGAAAATGGCTATTTAATACTGGAGGAGTTTAATAAGACAACACAAGCTCCCTGCTTTATAATCTCCCTTCCCCCACGGCCTTTCACTAAGAGCACTGGTTTTGTTTTTATTTCTTAAACCAGAACCAAGAAAGAGCTCAGAGCCACAGAGCAAGGCAAAGGGAAGGCAGCCCCCGTCCTGGCCCAGCACTAACTCCTAATTCATATTCTGCTCCATTCCCCTCTGCAGGACTGAGTCTGGGTGCCCAGCAGCACAAACACCGCTCTGCAGTAAAAGTCGGGGGCAGACCTGAATTTGGGGGCCAGAGCTCAATGCTATAGCCAGGCTCTGCTCCGAGAAAACCGATGCCTCGTTTTCCAGGAAGTAGCTGCATGATGGTTGGCTTTAGACTGTGGGGGATGGGAGCTGAACTGACAGCCAGAGATACTGCCCAATACCTTCCCTTACAGAAGGAATCATTCTAAGAAGCAGAGCACAGCAGAGATATCTGAGCATTCAGGGATCCGCTGTGATCAGGGGATTCTTCAAATTGAATTCTCTTTTCAGTTACTTAATTATTCCTAATTAGGAGCTAACTGAGCTTGGCTTTCATGAGCACAAGGGAGATGCACATTGCAGAGGGGGTCCAGCGGCTCGCCACTTCTCTTCTGGGCCACGGCCTTGGCTAGCAAACACACCTCCGCTTAATTTAACGTTTTCAACAGAACACACCTACAGATGTACATAGATGCACTTATAAAATTACCTTCAGGATTGAAATTTGGGAAAAATCCTTCTCTTCAAAATAGGCGTGTGTAATGAGCTGAAGTTTTGCTTGGAGTAAACCATAGAGAGGCTTGCAGGAGAAACAAAACATTGTTAGGGAGGAATTAGCAAAAGTGGAGGAAAAATGAAGAGGAGGGAAAACAGGAGATTTCAAATGAACTACATTTTTTCCCACAGTGTCACAAGATTAAAAGGATCTCACGAGGTCATCCAGTACCCCAGGCCCTTCTTTCTGCAAAGCCTCAAACTGCAAAGCCAAGGCTGATATTCAAAATAGAGCCAATGAGTCACCAAGGTACAAGCTGCCTTGCTGAGCTGAGCTACCATAGTGCTGGGCTCCCCTGCTAGGCAGAGCACCTTCCCTGCACGTGGCCAACCTTTCTCTTGGCATCACTTAATGTGATTTCCCAATCAATTCATGGAAACTAAGGCCCTGTGTCTTCCATTTCATAAATGCTCATGTATTTCTTGAAGACAGTCAGTCAACTAGTATTTCTTAAGCATCTACTACATGCCAGGTGCTGAGCACAAAGAAAGTCAAAAGAAAGTCCCTGGCCTCCAGGAGCTTGGAGGAGACAACATGTGAACAACTGGGGGATGTTGGAGGTAATCAACAGAGGAGAGGCACCAGGATCAGGGGGACCTGAAGAAGCCAGAAGCAGAGATGAGGAGGGAGAAAATTCCAGGCCTTGCAGAAGATGGAGTGCCACATGGGAGGGCTCCATTGAAAGCCTATAGCTCAGTGCTGGTTCCTCTTCTTTGGACCCTCCTCGGTCCGGTCCGTCACTGCAGAACAGGGAGAACGTGTGATGTCATTTGTGTGGGTATTTTCTTAGGGAGGCAGACCATCAGCCATCTGCTAAGGTGTGGAAGACACCAGAGCCAAAGCACCTCAGGATCCCGGGGATAGATGGCCAGTGATCTCCTATGTCTAACGTGGCTACCCTGGCTCTCAGCTGACAGCTGTAGTCTCTCCCTGAGCCTGCCCCTTGAAACCTTAGCCCAGTAGGACCTGTCTGAACTTGCTCTCTATTCTGTCATCAAGAACCTAGGCTCCGCTGACCCCATGAAGAAGTAATGGGAGAAAGGTTTCATGGAGAAGATAGTTTCAGAGAAATTTGGGAAACCTGAGTGAATAAAAGCTTACTTCACTCAAGTGAGCAGAATCAGGAGAATCATTTATCCCAAACAAAAAAACTCTGAAAGACTTAAGAACTCTGACCAATCATGACTTTGGAGGAGCCATGATGAAACAGGCCACTCGCCTCCTGGCAGAGAAAGAGGGAATGGACTCAGGGTGCACATAGAGACATCTTTTTTAGCCCTGTAGGAACTTGTTTCATTTGATGTTACAAGGGTTTTGTTTTTGTTAATTTTTTTTAAAGAAAAAAACTTCATGGTAGGCTACTTTTTATATGTACAGATCAAAACTGCATGCGATAGTAACTGGGTTTGTTACAAAAGGAGAATGATTATTTCTTGGCTTTTATATGTCATTTTCCATCACAGTTTCATTTTTGACTGTTTCTTCTTAAAAATACTACCTTTATAGTGCTGATTTATAGTAAGTTATGGTCCATAATGAACATTCAAAACTTTTTTTTTTGCCCAGGCCACCCCATGTTCCTTTCCACATTTTACTTGTGATTCCCTTCTTGTAACGAAACATAACAAATGCTGTTCCATGACAATTAGTCCTTGAACTAGTATTATTTAATATTTTTGTCAGTGAAGGAATTCAGAGAGGTTGATAAACATGACAGTAGAATTCAAAGTTATCCTGAAAGAACAGGGGAATGTTCTATCAGAATCTGGCTCAAATCTAACAAAGACAACAAACTGGTGACAGGGGGAGTCATGGAGAGGGCAAACGCAATTCTTATTTTCTAAGGTGAAGTGACAGCTAGGAAAGAAGGGAGGAGATTTCATCAGCATGGGAGAGGCAGAGTTAGAGATCTCATTTGTTTGAAAAAGATCTGGGTGTTCTGGTGAACTCTGGCCTCAATATGAACCAATAGGGTGCTATGGTAGCCCCCAAAAGGCTCCATTCCGGGAAGGAGGAAATCAGTGGACTCTGATGTCGTCAGACCTCCCCCTCCCTTGCCCTGCCACATTTTAGGAAAGACACTAATAAATGAGAGAACTCCCAGAGGAAGATAAAGCATGAATACAGGTCACCTGACGATGGACCAAAGGGCCTTTGGAGGCTCAGCTTCAGCAAGAGAAGACCCAGAGGGACACGAGAGTTGTCTTTAAGTATCTGAAAATCTGTCACAGATAAGATGACTTGTAATGTTTGGCCTCAGAAGGAAAAACAAGGAGGTAAGAGTGAAAGTGGAACAAAAATGCAGATTTAAGCTTGAGGGGGAGAAAAACTTTTAATCAGAGCTCGCAAAGGACGGGCTGCCTCAGGTGGTGATGGGTAACCCTTCACTGGACATTCTCAAACAAAGGCTGGGGGACCACTAGTCAGGTGGGTTCTAATGTGGATTCTTCTGGGGGTGAGTCTGAATAGGTGGCCACTGAGGTCCCCAAAAACCTCAAGTTCTGGTGTTCTCTCCAGCCCCTGGATCCCTCACTTTAGGTACCTTCTTCCTGGAGCGCTCCTGGATCTTTCTTGAGGTGTGATCAGGATGTGATCAGACCTGCACACAATGTGGTCACGCTAAGGTGTTTTACGTAGTCAGGCTGTCTCGAATCTTTCCTCTCCCTGAAAATTCTGTTGGTAT
This sequence comes from Phalanger gymnotis, assembly GCA_028646595.1. Taxonomy (NCBI): domain Eukaryota; kingdom Metazoa; phylum Chordata; class Mammalia; order Diprotodontia; family Phalangeridae; genus Phalanger; species Phalanger gymnotis. Next base: position 364,805,905 of record CM053624.1, read on the forward strand.
CTGGCTACAGTCTAGCCCAGGGATGCCGTCACCAGCTCCTCGTTCATACCCAGGCCGCCATGCTAAGCCCTGGGCAATCTACACTAAATCCCAGATCCCTTCCCAAGGACAGAGTCCACCAAGCTCTCAGTAGAGGTCCTCCTAACTAAGGACTTCACATTTGCACATCCTGAAGTTACACGCTTGCGATCCTGAGAATTTTCTGAAGTTTCTCTCTACAGGCTGAGGCCTTTTAGTCCTGATGGGCACAGCGGGTAAACCTGGGGAGTGCCCTGGGCACTTCCTGAGCAATGAGAACAATGCCAAAGAAGACCAATCCTGCTGCTGATCTCGGGGAAATCGCTGGGCTTTCCCAGCTAAAGAAGTGCCCGTTAATCTCCACCTTCGGCCTCTAAGCCAGTTTTCTGTCCATGAAGGGTAAAGCATTCCATTGTGACAGGGGTTTAAAAAAAAAAAAAAGCTCTGATGCAGAATCTCCCAAGTTTTTGAGAATGTTAATAAAATGCACCAACTGGTTCCTCCTCATTTATCTGAGGAAGGCATACATCGCAGGGGAGACTAGTATTTATAGAGCATAGACTTGGGCCAAGGGCTGCCCTTAAGCAGAACTTACCCTGCACACACCTGAAACAGCAAAGAAGATTATAAACTATACACTAAGCATGGGGAGTGCAGCTGGGCTGATTGTGGAGATCCAGAAAAGCCTATAGAAGGTGGCTCCGTCCTGGGTGGAAGGGAGGTCGAAATTCTCTGGGGCACCATATCCCCCATCGGGCCCCTTCAAGCCCAGTTGATTCTATCTCCATCTCTCTAGAATATGCCCGCTTCTCTCCTCTGGTGCTGGCATTCTCTTGATGCAGGCCCCTCACGACCTCACGTCTGCCAGCCTCAGGTCCCACCTCACTGCAGTCTACCGCCCGCTCAGCTGTCAAAGCCATCTCCCTAAGGTGCAGGTCTGACCCCATCACCACTGCTTGCCATTCAAGAAACTCCAATAGATTCTCTCTTATCTAAGGGATCAAACAGAAACTCTGGTTTAGCTTCTGAAGATCTTCACAAGCTGGCTCCTTTCTACCTTCCCAATTTCCTCAGTCTTCCTTCCCCTCCAGTACTGCTGCACTGCACAGAGGGTGTGCAAAGGCTTTCCTCCATGCCTGGGCCTCTCCCTCCTCCCTGCCTGGGCTTCTCCCTCTTCCCTGCCTAGGCCTCTTCTTCCTCCCCACCTGGGCCTCTCCCTCCTCCTCTATGCCTTCCAGCAATGCTTGGCTGAGTTCCTCTTGGCCACAAGAAGCATTTCCTAGTCCTTCTTAATCTCTTGATCTTCTCAACTTCCCTCAGGGTTGATTTCCCATTTATCCTATTTGTATCTGGCTACATAGTTGTTTACATGTTGTCTCTTCTATTAGACTGGGAGCCTCCAGAGAGCAGCAACTGTTATTTGCCTCTCTTTGTGTCCCCAGAGCTTGGCTCAGTGCCTGGCATACATTAGGCACTTAATGCTTGTTGCTTTGACTTGCCCTGAGATGGAATGCCATATAGACGAACAGGAAGTCTATCTGTCTTGCTGGCAGGTAGAAGGCTCGAGTAACAGGACTTCGGTCAAGAAAGACAGGCTGGAGTCCAAAGGAGGAGGGAGTTTGCATTTCTCCCTGTAGCTACTGAAACTTCTTGAGCAGCAATGGGAGTGGCTCTGTGTCTAAGCCTGAATCTGGGGTCAGAATGATACTTGAGGTGTGTGAAGGATGGCTTGGAGAGTGAAGAGACCATGAATCAATCAGAGGGCAGGGAGGCCACCAAGCAGCCTCCTGGCTCAGCCACTGATGACCTGGCTAGGCCTGGGCGAGTCTCTTCACTCCTCTGGGCCTCCATGGATGCAGCTCCAAAATGAGGGGGCTGACATAAAACAACTGAAAATGGTCTTGGCCCAAAGAAGGAGTAGACGAGGAAGGGGGAAGGTGGGTTTCTTCTGCTGGGGAAGGTGGCTTGTCAGATTTTTTCCTTTTTTTTCTCTTCCTCTTTTCATTTCTTTTTAAATTCTTCCTTACAGGGGATGGCTCTCTGAGAGGGAGGAAGGGGAAGAGATAAAGGAGGACATCCAGGTAATGCGAAAACTAAAGATAGCAATCAAAATCTACTCGAAAAAAATAAAAGGGTTGAATTCTAAGACATCTGAAATTCCACAGCCATATCAATGATCCTGGGAGCCTTTATGCAACAAGTCAAAGCAACAACAGAAATGATTTTCCCCTTACAGAACCATACTTCCTATCCAAATCAGACGATATTCTAATTTTTGGTAATTCTATCCCTTGTTAGAGATTCTATAATCTCATCCAAAACGGAAATGTAGACGCTCTTTGAGAGACCTTTTTCTGGATGTGAACCTGTATGTGTGTGTGAGTGCATGCATGTGTAAGCATGTAGGTATGTACATACACTTTGTATTTATTTACCTACTGGTCTTAGTCCAGATGCTCACTAGAGAAAAAAAAACACACTTCTCCACTTCTCTTATGAGTTTGACTTAAACCTCTTTGGTACGTCTCAAAGGGGGCAACCTTAGCCTACAGTTTAGGGTTTTAGGAAAGAGTAATAAGAGAGGGTATACATCCATGTTCCTTGGTAAGTGAAGGGCACTCACTGTAAGCCCCAGTGATGCCTCTTCCTATTTCAACCCTAACCCTAACCCTGTTAGGCTTTGCTGTAGGTCAGGGTCATCGGCTGAACCTAACAGCTCAGCGTTAGATAAACCCACAGATTCCACCTTCCAGATTAAAGACTCACTCTTCAACAATAACTGCTGAGAAAACTGGAAAGCAGTCTTGCAGAAAGGTTTGGATCAGCATCTCAGACAATATACTACAATAAGCTCCAGATGGATAGGTGACATAGACACAAAGATCCCATTACAACAAATCAGAGGAGCAACAAAGGAGGTACCTTGTACAAACCAAGGATAAATGTTCTTGACCAAGTAGGAAATAGAGAGGCTCACAGGAGAAAAACATGGACAATTGTGATGGAAGGTTTATACAAACAAAATCAATGCTGTGAGAATTACAAGGAAAATGTTAACTGGGAAATAATCTTTGCAATAAATTTCCCAGATAAATGTCTAAATATGCAAAATATGTATAGGGGAATTCATACAAATATAGAAAAACAGCAATTCCCTAAGAGATATACGGTCAGAAGATGTGAACGGACAGTTTTAAGGAGAAAGGCAAGCCATCAACAATCATTTGAAAGACTCCAATCAGTAACAGAGAAATGCAAATTAAAACAATTTTAAGGTTTCATCACACATCTATCAGATTGGTAAAAATGACAGAAAAGGACGACAACTCTAGGAAGGGACATGACAGAAACATGAGTGTGATATTGAAAGAGTTGTAGATTGATTCAACAACTGCTGGAAAGTAAAGAGGAACCAACTACACCCCAAAATCATTAGACTGTGCATACTTTCGATCCAGTAACACCGCTGCTAAGCATACACTCCAAAGAGATAAATAAAAGCAGAAAGGAACCATATGGACAAAAATACTTGTAGCAGCACTTTTTTGTTGTAGTGAAGACCTGGAAACAAAGTGGGAGCCCATTAAAAGGGCAATGGCTACATAAGTTAGGGTATATGAATATAATTCGATACTAGTAACTATGAGAAATCATGAAAGGGGCAGATTCAGAGAAACCTGGGTGACCTGCTAACAAGTGAGAAGAGCACATCCTGGGCTGGAGAGACAATTACTACAGCACTGTTAAGGAAAGCACATGGGAAAGACTTCAGGGCTCAAATGAATGCAATGACTGACCACAGCCTGCTCAGAAGACCATGATGGCAAATCCCATCTCCCACCTGTAGGCGGAAAGGCAATGGATGCAGGGAGGGCTAATGTGTGGATCTGTTTCACTTGACTCTATTTGGGACAAGGAGAGCTTTGGGAAGAGTTAGAGAGGGGTCAGTGGATTGTGTTGGGATGCCAGAAAAGGAAGAGAAGAGAATGTCAATGAATCATTAAAAACAAACCAAAACACCACATGCCCACACCAGAGAGTAGAAGAAAGTTCAGAAGGGGACAGAGGTAGGCAGGGCAGTGCTGGAATGACACTGTTAAATCTGAGCTAGACTTTAAAGACCAGCTGGACCTAGTGACAATTCCTGGTCTCACATGCTGTTCTCTTGTTCTGGTTTTCTATACATGGGGAAATGTTCAAGTTTGTTAATCGCTGTTAGGTTCATTTTATTAAAAAGGAATATAAAATAAACCAGGCATTGGACTTTGATAAGCAAAAAAACACACTTGGAAAGACCAAAAACTTCCTCCTCCTCCTCCAATAGAGAACAAAAACCTCATCCACCAGACTGGTCATGGTGCAAAGGGAAGTAGTCAACAAGGAAACATGCCTGAAGGCCAAGTAGGGGCCCTCCAGCTCCCTCCCAGTCCTCAAAGCCTGTGACAGGACAGGGGTGTCTGTGGGTGGATGCTTGGGCAGCCAGGACCTGGAGGCATCATCATCCTTGTACTCCTGTGCCTACTGAAGTGGAAGCTATGCATCCAATGAATGGCCCACCACTGCAGGGAGGGCAGCGATAAGACACCTCTCTCTACTACCCAACTGCCCATGGCTCACATTATGTCCCAGGATCTCCAGATATGGTGGACTTGGGCACTGGGAGTTCATCAGAGACCCTGGGCTGCCCCAGGAGTGAGACAATGGTCCGCTCCAGACTCCAGAGGTCCTCCAAAAGATAAAGGCAGCATAGGTCTGAGTGGGGAAACTGTGGCCTGCTCAGCTCTTTACCCATGAGCTGGGGAAGGTGACCACCCCCAGCTGGATCCTAAGCCAGGCTGTCCTTCTAGTACCCAGGACCACTGGGAGGTACCTAGTACACTAGACAGTGGCAAGATGACCGTATAAGAACTGTTTGATAAACCTGGCCCAGTTCTGGTCAGGGATCTAGGGACCAGGGACCAGACCCAAGATGTGGCCGAGGGAGTGGCCTTCCCGGCCCTGACCCCCCTCCCCTTGCCCTTCTCCCAGGGCCTCCAGCTCTGCACCTGGAATCCCTGGCTTCCTCCTCAGGGGGCCTTTCCTCACCCCGATTAGGAGCATTCTGAAATGACTCTGAGCGTACTTTCTTGCCTATCTCTTGTCCACAGGCCTTCCCCATTGTTAGACTGCAAACTCCTGGAGGGCAGAGTTGGTGCCCTCTGTCTTTGATGGTCATGAATTCACTCATCAGTTTCCAGGACAACGAAGACCCCTTTTCATCCCTGACCATGTATGCTCCCCACTTTACACAGCACCTTGTACCCAGAAGGCCCTTGAAAAGTACTGCAGAATGAGGTGGCTCTGTCCTTCTGTCCTAAGTGCCTAGTACAGTGCTTGGAATACTTAGAAATAAATGAGTAAAAATCCACGATAAAATCAAAAACACCAAACCCCCCATTTTAGCTAAATTTACCCATAAGACTTTAACTCCTCCTCCTCCACTTTTTACTAAATCTGTTAATTGCTGGGAAAACCAGTGGCAATTCTTACTCTTTGGTGAAAAGATGGAAGAGGTATTAATCATAAGTGTGAAGTTGCTAGATGACAGTCAGGCAAGTATAATAATCAGACCCTGGCAAATATGGTGACTGACTGAAGTCTTGACTTCTCTCAAGGATTCCCTTTCTCATGGATTTCAAGGAGTTGACAAGTTCTCTTACCAGCTGGCTCAGAACGCAGACACTCTTCTGGACAGTTTCTCTTGTTACATCCGCTTGCCTTACTTTGAGTGCCTATTAAAAAAACAAAACCATGAGACTCTTACTAGAAATAATCAAGGAGCAGCAAAGTGTAGCAGAAGGAGTGCTGAACTGGGGTACCTGAAGACCTGGGTTCAAATCCTTGTTCTAACATTGGATGGGTATGCAACCACGGGCAAGTCACTAACAGGGGTAGGGAACCTGCAGCCTTGAGGCCACATGTGGCCCTCTAGGTCCTCAGGTGCAGCCTTCTGATTGGGTGCGAGTTTTACAGAACAAATCCTTCTATTAATTAAGGGTATTTGTTCTTTGAAGTTTGAATTCAGTCAAAGGGCTGCACTTGAGGGCCTAGAGGGACACATGTTCCCCACCTCTGCAACCTTTCTGGCCTCAGTTTTCTCAGCAATAAAATGGGTATGGTGATACTTGTTCTTCTCCCATCACAAAGGTGCTGAAGAAAGCATTTTGTAAAGGCCAGAGAGAATTGTATGTTGTTATTATCTCACGACCTTGTGAGACTGGTATCCCTCTCTGACAGGGATCTTGACTGAGGCTAAAAGGCACCACAGAGTAAGTAGCAGAACGCTGACAAAGCCGTGGGCCTTTCAGAATGAGTCCAACACAACGCCCATCATGCTACCAAGGGCACAGGCACTGACCGGCCTCCCCTCTGCTCTAAGGCAATGAAACCCAAAGTCAGTCACTCAAGCCGCTACGTGCCAGACACTGTGGGCAGCACTGCTCCTTTTCACCCCCAACGCAGAGAGACCCACATGCCCTTTCTCTCCTGGGAGGACAGACATACTTTTTCACCCATGAGTATGTATTCTCTCCCTGCGAATCCCCCCTCCATTTCTGTTGTCCTGGCTGTCCACAGAGTAACCACCAGAAAGACCCCCACAAATGTTCGAAACGTGACCATGTGTGGCAATCAAAGCCAACGGGGTGGAATGTTCTTAAAGATCTCTTTGGAGGAGCGCAGATGGAGGCCATCAAGGAGGACTCTACTGTTACTACTGGTGGGCTCTTCCCCTCTCCTCCTCCCTTCTCTCCTTAGTTAATGTTCACTTCTGGAAAGGGCTTCTCAAATTAAAACACTCCTCAGTCCCGTACCCCACCCCAACAGTAAGTCACAGGTTCCTGGCTCTTGCAAACTGATCTGGAGAAGTTCCCCTTTCCCATCAAGACTGTGGCCTGAAGGAAGGATCCTGGTCTCTGTTTCCCCAGTGCAGAGGGAGAACTTAATGAATGTCTGCTGACTTGACTGGATCTCCAAACTAATGAGATCTTTCATCCACAGCTTAAGGACAAAATTTTTTTAGATTCCTACACACAGCAAGTCCATTTTCTTTGCCCTGCTTGCGGGATCTCCTTACCGATGATTGTAGGCCAGAAGGGATCAAGCTTCTAAGCTCTCCCTTGGACTCTGGGAGCCTGTGGGCATAAGTTCTATAGGCACCAGAGCCTGACTACTCGGGGCAAGCCAACAGTGCCCCTTCTGCCTCAAGCACCACTTTCATAGCCCACCTTGCCTCAACGATCACTTGGCCCATGCAAGCCTATGGATTCTCTTAAATGCTTTCCCACTGTTCCCCACCACCTTATCCAGAAAACCGTCTCTTAGAACAAAGACTGAAAAAGAGGGGAAAAGCAGGGCAGCAAAACCATCCAGCATGTGTCCTGAATGTGAGTGTGAACACAGTACTCCGCACCACTGGCCGCCACCTTCGTGAAGAAGGAGAAGTGTATTTGCTCACAGGTTTTCTGGGGCTGGATCTGGCCACTCCAGTGGCACAGCACTGTTTGCCTCTTCGTTCTTTCCATTTTTAGAAGCTTAATCGGAAGGGCTCCTCGCTTCCTGGCAGCCCAGTCAAAGAATCCCACTAATGGAACATTGAGCAGGGATAGCCTTTGCATTCTTGGAGAACCTGAAATGATTTCCTGGTAAGATGGTGGCCTACTAAGAACTTCTCTCCCTGTTGGTTGTAACAGACTTCTTTTCTCTTCCAGAGAAGGGTCCCCAGGTGAGCTGAGGAAAAATAGGGTCAAGGGTGCAGGTGCACCCTTGAGTCAGCAGGAACCAGCACACTGAGGCTGACCACCCTCCTCTCAAGGCTCCAAGCCTCCGAGTTATATGGGAACAGTAAATGAGCTCCCAGGACAATTTGCCTTTGGGAAACCAATCTCATGGGTATGAGGGGGTAAATGGGGGAAGAGGCATCCAAACTACAGAGTTCACTTTATTTGACTTTGTTCAGATTTCTCTGCACAGTCCCCTTCTCTGTGAAATGGAGAGAACTGCCTGATTAGTGGCACCTGCTCCCAGAGCAACTGAGCAGCAATGAGGTAAAGTGCAAAGGTGAAGTGAGGTGCTCTGAAAACTTTAGAGCCCCCAGACCCACCAGATGGCCAAACAGGTCAGATTTCTTTTCATATTGAGGCCACCAGTGAACCTGAATTTGGTTCCTGACAAAATTCTCAAAAACACATCTCATTAAATGATGGGTTGTGAGCACTTGGCTGAAACCAGCACAACGTGTGTGTGTGTGTGTGTGTGTGTGTGTGTGTGCGCGCGTGTGTGTGTGTGTGTTGGGGGGTGGTCATCAAGAACGCAACATGTCAGGTGAAAGGATATGAGCAGGCGGCAGATATTCAGAGGCAGCCATTCAAAGTATTAATAGCCAAATGAAAAAAATACTAACTCAAGAAGAATCAGAGAAATGCAAGTTAAAAGCACTCTGAGGTCCCATCTCACACTCATCTGACCAGTAAAGTTGACAAAAAGGGAAAATGACAAACACGGCTTAGACTAGAAAACAGATAATGCACTGCTGGTCCAGCCATTCCAGGAGACAATCTGAACTACACCCTCCAAGCTATTAAACTGCATGTCCTTTGATTTGGCAGTATCACCCCTAGGTCTGTACCCCCAAAGAAATAAAAGAGAAAAGGACCCTATGTACACAAATACACATAGCAGCTCCTTCTGTGCTGGCAAAGAATCAGAAATGGAGGGGATGCCCATCAGTTGGGGAATGGCTCAGTAAGTCATGGTATGTGAATGGGATAGAATGCTGAAATGATGAAGGGGAAGATTTTCAAGACAACCTGGAAGATCTGTATGAACTGATGCAGTGTGAAGTGAGCAGAACAAGGAGAACAATTTATAGAATAACAGCAACATTGTAAAAACAAACATCTTTGAAACATTTAGGAACTCTGATTGGTGAATGACCAGTCCCAATTCCAGAGCACTTCAAGATGCAACTTTTACTCACTTCCTACTAGAAAGATCATGGTGATGGTCTCAGAGTAGAGTCAGGGACATGCCCAACATGGGAATTTGTTTTGCTTTGTATTTTTTTGTATTTGTACTTATAACAGGGGCTCTGTTTTTGTGGTTTTCCCAACTAGAGGCAAAGGAGGGGGGAAATGAGAGAAGTATGAAAGAAAAAATGTGGATCTGAAAATAGAATAAAATTTAATTAAAAAATGCATCATGTCAGACTAAACATACTTCCTTTCATAGGTTTTTCACAGGGTTATAAACAGTAGACCAGGGTTATCTCATAGATACAGTATGTGTGGATTTCAGGAAAACATCTGAAATGCTTTTCCAAGCTAACATTTTGGACAAGATCGTGAAATGTGGCCTTGAGAATAGTATGGTTAAGTGGATTTGGAAACTAGTGGAAACGACTGAACCCAGAGAGTGGCCATTCATGGGCTTATGTAAAATTGGGGAAAAGTCTCTGATGAAAAAACCAAGGGATCTGTCCTTGGGGCTGGGATAGTGACCATTTTTATTATGACCTGGGTGAAGGCATGGTTGGTATGCTTATCAACTTTGCCTTGGTCACAAAACCAAGATGGATGATTAATATGAGGGTGATAGCGTAGGATCTACAGAGTCCCAAGAGGATGGCCATGGGATGGACTCTAGTAAGACAAAATTTTAAAAGGGATAAATGTAAATTCATATGCTTGGGTTCAAAGAATAACTATACACTTATGGAATAGGGGAGGTATGACTGTGTCAACAGGAAATAACACCTTAACGAAATTTACATGAAAACTATGTTTATTACAAAAGAAATGAACATGCATGTGGAACCCAAAGCCAGAGCAAGGAGTTCATAGTCCTGACAAAAGTTTGCACAGTTGATAGCAAGACAAAGGAAGGCAGCGATACCAGTATCTCCACCTAAAGGGGTGTACGATGGAAGGGGAAAGATGCCGTAAAGGTGGAAAAAGGACAAAGCCCAAAGGAGAGGAGCAAGGCAAGGGCAAAAGCCACATTCTTTTCCCTTGGAAACTGCTAGACCATGAAGATGGATGGTCTCCTTATCTACAAGGCCCAGCTGCACAAGCCTAGGGCAGACTGTCTGGCACCTCTCGACTCCCAAGGACACCCAGGGAGTCCAGTTTGAGATGCAAATAGAAATTATGTCAGGTTAGGGGAGTGGGGGGAAAGAGGGAGGGGGCCTTCATCCTTGTCACATTCAGGATCTCTTGCATGCTCTGGGTCCCATGTTTCTGGAAAGTATAGCAACTCAAAAAGACAAGATCGGGGACCCCATTGACAGTCCTTAACATCCCTCCCTGCTCCGTTGGACTAGACAACAGTTTGTGAAAAAAATATTTATGTGCTTTAGTGGCCTGCAACTCAATATGGAGGGAGAAAATCGCTTATGTATATTTGCCAGGCTAGATGCCATAGAAGATGGTTAAAATGTAAGAAGAATAAGCAGTAGGCAATAAGGATGCCCTCCAAGTCACAGAATCTAAGAAAGGAGACATCAATGAAACCCAAGCAACTGCACAATGTATAGGGAACAAATAGGATGACCTAGAAATCCTAAGACAAGGAGTAAATTTCATGTCATAGACTTGGTACAATGGGACTCCTCCCTGAAGAGGTATTCTTTATTTGAAAAAGTAAGGATCAGTAGAAAGACAGCGTAAGGGAGATGAATAGCACTACGGTCATGTAAAGAACTCTAAGGACCAGCAGGGAATGTTTGGGTGAAAATTAACAGTGGTAGACTCAATGCTCATCAGAGTAGACCACAAGCCATCTGGACAGAAGGGGAACAGAGGAGGAGAATGGGAAGCAGCCTGAGAACCTGCCATGAAGACACACTGGAGTAGTAAAGAGGGACTTTATCTAGATGGCAGCTGGACCACCATTACTGCCAAAAAGTAGAGCCACTGATTATTTCTCTCTGGTCATTGCCTTGAGGAAGGGGAAAACTGTCTCTTTGGACCCAACACTCACCCACCTGGAGGAAGTGGTGGTTAGAGTAGAAAGGACAAAAATTTTAGGGGAAAGTGACCTTCCTTCCCACCCCCCATCTAAGAATTTATGAAGGAAAGCAAGCCCAGGTAGAGTCTCTCAGGTACCACAGCAGATTTCAAAAGCAGCAGAGAAAGGACACGTAGCAGCCCAGAATTCCACAGGTGAAATCATCCTAGGAGGGATGGGAAGCTCTTGAGAATGAAATTCTGAGGCTACAGAAAAACCATTCCAGTGAGAAGAAAAAGGGAGAACCATCTAAAGCGACCAACCAACACAGATTCATGACCAGCTAAAATTTGTTAAGGATACAATCTATTAGATGGACTATAGAATGAATACAAAAGTGTGCTATGGGCTGATAAGAGGAGCATCAAGACTGCACAAATGAAGGACGACTCCAGCTCCCGTGGAGAGGCTGGGACAGAAGAGAAGGGCCCATGACAAGCAAGGACGGAGAGAAGGATGGGCTTCTCTCTGTCTCTATCACTTCTTTCAAGAAGAATCCACTTTGGACAGGAACGGCTAAAGCAGAAACAGCCACAGGGGCTCAAACTGGAGGAAAGCAAGGTGAGAAAGAGCCACTGCCTGATGCGCCGCGTGCCCAGATGGCTCCAAGGAGAATTGAGAGAGATACTGCCAGTGGTCTTCCAAGGATTGGGGAGAATGGGAGGAGCATCTGAGGACTGAATAAGGGCAAATAACCAACTTTGACCAAGAGGGAAAACCTTGGGATTTGAAGTGCAGGCCAACAGATCTAGACTTTAGTCTTCAGCATAATCCCAGAACATGTAACATGTTTGAGAAAATCTGGAGAAGGAAGCTGCACCCCAAGAAGCCAGCTGGGTTTCCTCAAGAATAGGTTATGCCAGACTTGCCACATTTCTGTTTTTTTAGACAACATCACTAAACTGGCAGAATAGGGGAAAAGGGGAACAGGGGCAGAGAGAGTGTTTTGATTTTAGCTAAGCATTTTACAAAGCCTCTCACACTATTCTCATCGAAAAGGTGCAGTTGCGGCCATGAGAAGAGCAGATTTGGGAGGATTCAGAACAGGCTGACTGGCCAGACTCAACAGGGAGTCATTAACAGTTCCATGTCAACTTGGAAGGATGTCTATAGTGGAATGCCCCAGGAATCTTTGCTGGGTCCTGTGATGTCTAACATTTTTATCAAAGACTTGGCTGAAGGCATAAATGGTTTGCGTATTAAATTAGCAAATGGCACAAAGCTACGAAGGACAGCTAACATTAGATAACAGAGTCAGAATTAAGATAGATTTTGACAGACTGGAACATTGGGCTCAATACAATAACATGAAATTAACTAGGGACAAATGGTAGTTCTTACATTTGGGTCACAAAAAAATCAAATTCACAAGTATGAGATAGGGGAGAGGTGGCTGCAGAGCAGCTTCTCTGAAAAGGCCCTGGGGCTTTAGCGGACTGCAGACTCAATATGAAACAACAGTGTGTTTAAAAAAAAAAAAAAGCTAATTTGATCTTGGGCCACATGGGGAGAGGCACAGTCTCCAGAACCAGGGAGGTGACAGTTTCACTGTGCTCTGCTCAGGTCAGACTGTGTCTCAAATGGCCAAACTGGCCAAAGATGGCAATGTAACAGAGAGGGGGAATGCAGTTGTGGGTACCCCATTTGAAAGGTTAAACAATGTGTAGGGAAGGAAACGCATGAGGCCTCATGATCCTTCAAGATCAGGTGAAGGAAGGAACTGGTATGTTTGATCTGCAGAAGAAATGACCCGGGGGACATGAGAGCTGCCTGAAAGCCTGCCCTCAGGGAGAAGGACCAGAATGGAAAGTGAGGCCAGAAGGCAGGCTAAAGCCAGACTAGAGGGGCTTACCCCCAAACCAAGTAATCTGGACTTTCATCTACAGGCAATGTAGGTTTGGGAGCGGGAAGGAGAAGGGGCACAGCCAGACCTATTCCTCCAGATTATGTGGCAGCTGTGTACATGCCAGATGGTGGTGAGCAGGGCTTGAGAAGGGCTAGTGGTTTTGTAAATGGAAAAGTGGTGATGGATGTGAGGGACGCTGTAGAGGTAGAATCAGCAGGAACCTTGGAAACACTGGTGTGAGGGCTGGGAACCATCAAAGATGGAGGACAGCTGTGCATTTAATTCAGGAGCCACACTAGCAGAGGAACTAACAGTTAAACTTTGGCTCAGGAAATGATCGAGAAGACACTGAAACTTTAAAATGGTGCTTTAAAAAATATTTCCACTCCATCTTTTCAATTACAAACCAAATTCCAGAAACGGAAAAACCCAAGGAAACAACAAATCACACAGCAGGGAGTTACTCTGGATATATTTTGGATGGAAATAAAGTATTTTATAAAATATAAATTGTAATATGAAGATACGTGGGGTGTCCCAAAAAGCTTAGTGCAGTTTGAAGCAACCAAAACCTAAGATGCCCTAAGACTTTTGGGACACTCTGTATAATACACGTGTCGGATCATTCTGAACTCGTTAATGCTACACCATACAAACTTGGAAAAATGCCTCCAATGGCCTGCATATGGGCAACCTTATTTCTAGCTGGATTTCTTTTTTCTATCAATATACATACCTTGGCTTCAATCTGTCTGTAGCAAGAGACACCATATACTGTCATTCCATTTCCATTTCTGGGGGGCAGGTGGAAAAACACGGTATCTAAGAGACATGCAGATAAATTGTCTTCAATTCCAAATTACTCATGATAAAAATGCTATCCCCCTCTGGAGAAGAACTGATGGAGTCTGAGTGCAGACTGAAGAATACTTTTTAAACTTTCCTGATTATTCTTGGGGTTTTTTTGGTCTGTGTTTTCTTCTGCAACATGGCTAATGTGGAAATATGTTTTGCATGACCGCACATGTATAATCTATATCAAACTGCCTGCCTTCTCAAGGAGGGGGGAGAGGAGAGACTGAAAGTAGAACTCAAAATAAAAAAAAAAAAGAATGTTAAACATTTACATGAACTTGAGAAAAAAATAAAATAAAAATTGAATGCAAATAAACTGTCTTCAATAATATGAGAAAATGATGTTCTGTGTTTTTATCCATACCCCGACCCTAAGCACTGTTGTTTGGGCATTTCTAGCATCATTATGGTAACTGCATTTCTCACTGCAGCATAAGTGAACACACCATACTCCATATTCCTTTGTGGGCTGAATCACCACAGATTAAAGATTTGGTACAATTTGGAAATAATTTTCCACATTTAATAATATTATTTTGAAGTAAATCAAAAGAGACTGAAATTCAGTCTTTTGAAAATGGATTCCGCTGTGCAAATTGCTCATTAGGTTGGGAAGGGCTGCGAGCTGGAGTGGCGTGATTATTGTCAGCTTCATGTTCATGGCCTTTTCATTTCCCAGTACAATGGTGGCAATTGGCAGGAGCCACTCAACGAGGCTGTGATTACAGCCCTCCCCACCGTGACCTCGGGCTTCAAAGAAAGGAAAAATAGCTTTTCCTCACAAAAAGGTTGGGGCCCCTGACAGGAGAAGGTGGGAGAGAAGGAAGGCCAGCCAGCATGGGTGTTCACTTCTGGCCGGGGGTTTAAGTCAGAATATTGGCTTCCTCAACACCCCCCTGCCCCATACCAGCTCTGTGAAGGGACTAGCTCTATAGGGCAAAAGCGCTGTCAGGAAAGGCAACGAGACGGTCACTCATGGAAATGCTGAGGAACTCAACAATTTGGAACCAGCCTATCCTAAAAAGACAATTAACTCTCAATTTTGGCAGTAATGCTTTTACCTCAGACCAATTAAGAGAAAACAGATTTGTGTTCCAAGAAAATTGTTTCTCTTTGGTTTAGAAAAAACAAAACCAAAGCAAAACACCTAAATGTCTCTTAGGACGGGAACTGCCTGCTCGAGAGCCCTTTCTCAGTAGGTTTTAATTTCCCCAGGGTGAGTGAGAACCACGGGCCCTCCAGACCTCAGTAGATGCCCTTCACTAATTTCTTCAGCCAAAAGACCTTAGGGTCACAGACACCATCTGGGCCTGGGCTTAAACCTGCTCTAAGACTTTCCCACCTGGTCAGCCAGTCTGGTCAGAGCCAGTATGGAGAGAGGGCTTGGCCTCTAGGAAGCCAGAGCCATCTTGAATGTCCCATTGGAGAAGACTTCAGTGATGACCCTAACACACTCTCCCAATTCAGACTACTGATTCTCATCCACACATCCACGCAAGCGGTAAGTGGAAACTGAGGCACGTCTGAGGCATTGCCTCAGAGCCATGAAAGGCATCACGGTCTATAGCAAGGAGTGTTGGGCTTACAGCCAGATGGCTTCAGTATGGGGGGAGGCCGGGCTCTGGAGGACTCCTTTGTCTCTCCATCTCCTTCCTACCTTGTATTATCACACTGGCTCTGTGTGGGGAGGGGCTAGGGACAACTGGGTGATCTGTTCTTTGTATCGCCAGCACCTGACCCACTCGCTTGCTCAGAGCAGCTACTTAATAAATATCTGCTGAACTGAATCACACTCATTTAGGGGGCTGTGATAAGGACCAGCTGAGTTAGGGAAGGCAGGTAAGTATTGTTTGAAAAACCTAGAATATGGTTCAAGAGTAATTACAAGGAAACTGGAATAAAACATAAATATCTTTCTTAGCTGGGGATAGAAATTTTGCCCAGCATGCTCCCTGGATGCCATGTGCAGCAGAACCTTAAAAGGAAGGAGAAAATAATGACTCGGGAAATGGTTCAGCCACCCTGCGGCTGCCTCCCCGCCCCCCACATTCACAACAGCCACGGGGACCAGGGACATAGGAGTGGTTCCAATCCGGGCTTTGTTCCTCGGAGGCCTCAGAAGCACAACTCAAGGCATGGCTACTCCCTGCTTAGGTAGATTAACACTTGGCACAGTCTGTGCTCTGATCCCTTCAGGAGTTCACACGCTTCCTCCGGCAACCATGGAACTTTATTAAGAAATGTCTGAGCGTTCTGGGCATCTCAGCAAAACCCTCCACTAGTTTCTGATCCATGATATAATCGCCCACCCCTCTAGTGCAGGACACCCTAGCTTCTCCGCTGCAGGCCTGGCCTCCCTCTCTTACCTTCTTGGTAGTTGTGAGCTCCATCGGGCAAGGCAAGGAAAGGCAAATACTTCCACTCTTCGGGTAAAGTGTGGCTGTCATGGCCTTCTCCTGTGATCAGGGGAGGGTATGAGAATTCGACCTAAAAGAGAAAAGAGCGTGTTAGCCAGAATACTGGAGATCAAAAGGATACCCTGGCAGACTGATTGTTGTTCAGGTGTGTCCAACTCTCTGTGATCCCATTTAGGATTTTCTTGGGGTTGGCCATTTCTTTCTCCAGCTCATTTTGTAGATGAGGAAACTGAGGCCAAGAGGGTTAAGTGACTCGCCCAGGGTCACTCAGCTAGGAAGTGTCTGAGGCCAGATTTGAACTCAGGAAGATGAGTCTTCCTGGTCCCCAGCCTGGTGCTCTATGCATGGTGCCACCTAGTTGCCCCACTACTGATAGATAGCAGAGATAGGCAGATTGATAGAGCATGTATTAAGTGCTTACTATGTGGTAGGTGGCACAGTAGAGTGTCGAGTAAGGAGGACATGAGTTCAAATCTGGTCCCAGACACTCCCTAGCTGTGTGAGCCTGGGTGAGTCGCTTGACCCTATTTGCCTCAGTTTCCTTATCTGTAAAATGAGCTGGAGAAGGAAATGGCAAACCCCAACAAAACCCCAAATGGAGTCACAAAGAGTTGGACATGACTGACTCAACAACAAAATGTGCTATGCACTGTGGCATAGGCCAGGCAGAAAGAAAAAAGGATAAAGGCCTGGGATAAAAAGCAGAACAAAAAGTAGAGATCTAGGAAAGAGAGGGAAGCAGGAAGAAATCAAAAGTGAAAATCACAACGAAGATGAATGAGAATGGCAGACCACCCTCACCACTTTCTCTAGTGACACCGAGGAGTTAGGGCGCTACAGTCCACCTGTTCCTGCTTTTGTAGGCTTTATGGGAAAAATGGAACTGACATTTCCTGTCCAGACTCTTTGTGGGGCATATATCAAACATGTATACGGTACCTATTTCATAAAAGAGATGATAAAACGAATCAGAAGTTGTCTTGGCCCAAAAGCTCATGATTTAATGGGGAGACAAGATCATTCCCCCAATGTGCTGGCCTACTTGGCCAATGTTGCAGTTCAAGCTTCCTCTTGCTCCCCCCACTCCAATGTAATGAGTAGGCAGCGGACCTTAAGCAGCAATCAGGGGAGGGGGCCCTGGCCCTTGTAGAGTAAACAGGTTGCCATTAGTCCTGGGACAGTCCAGAGAGAGACTGCTGGGGAAGGGGAGAGAGGGCCACACTAGTGCTGATGCTTGTACAGGCCTATGTTCCCCTCATGGATGGAGAGGGCAGTGCTTAAGATTCCACAAGGAGTGTTTAGGGACTTCAGGATATATAAGCAGGGGAAGGGGATGCTAGCCTGGGCACAGGGCTGCCAGCTCAGAAGGGGCAGTGATGGGTGGGTATTTAATCAAGGAAACAGAGAGGGATTGGCAAGTCTGGGTTGCCTGGGAGCCAGTGGCACTGCTAGCCCTTGTCTGGGGTGGGGGGACGCCTTGGGGTGTGGAGGGGGAGGTTAGCACCCTTCCCTTCCCAGAGGACACAGGTGTGGAATGAACAGAGATGGGAGGTCACACCATCTGGTTCAACTTAACTGAATCAGGAGCAGGGCTAAGCTTGCCTCTAGCTTCCCGTAGCCAAGAGTGACAGAAAACAGGGGACCTTCTGGGTCAAATGAGCAGAGGGATGGGAGTCACCAAGACAGTCACGCTGTCTGACCCAACGGTCTTTTCTTTTTCTCTTCCGATAAGCTTCTGGAGCTGCTCTAATGTGGGAGCCATGGAGCTGCGTAGGACACAGCCCAGGGTCACTCAGCTAGCATGGGTCGGAGGTGGGCCTCCAGCCACCACTGATAGATAATTCCTAAGGTTATCACAAAGAAGGAACAAGAAAACATCGGTGGGAAGGCCAAGAAGCCAAGGTCCCAAGGCAGCTCAGGAACTCCCTCAAAAACGGGGCAATGACCAGATAGAAGTAGGACACATTTTAAAAAATGATACAAAACTTCCATTGAAACTGACCATATTCTGGGGCAGAAAATTAAAAATAAATGCCCCAAAGGCAAAACTTTAACTGTGAGGTTTACGGATTGTGGTCAGTTTTCAGCTTTAGGGAAATCACTTTGGCTTCTGTGGAGAGTAGGAGGGGGTGGAAAGCTTCAGGCTCGCCCAAATGACAGTGAGGGGGCCACAAAACACCACTGGCTGCAGTGGAGGGGAGTCCAGGTGAGTCACCTCCCCCTGGAGAGAACAGATGTGGCGCTGACAGGAGCCCCCAGAGCTGAAGATGCTAAGGATAAGGTGCAAGCTCTTCGGGGGCTTCCCGGCCTGGCCCAGCTCTCCTCAAAGGCCTCGACCAAATTGGCTGCCAGGTGCCTCTGGGCCTCATGCCCTCAGCCTGTGAGGCCTCACCAAATCCCTAATTTACCTGAAAGCTCAGTTTGGGTGTCCTCTAGTACGGGAGGCCTAGCTGGATCACCCCAGCTGCTCCCCCTTCCAGCCCTCCCCTTTCCCACCATCGGTAATGCCCCACTCCAGGAAATTACTTTGCATATATTTTGTATTTAATTTTCTAGACACATGTTGCTCTGTTCCCGTGGAATATAAAGTTCCTTGAGGGTGGGGACTGCTTTCTAGTCCCAGAGCCTGGCACAGAGCCTGGCACAAGGCAGCTGCCTTAATAAAGGCCTCTTTGATTAAATACTACACTTTCACTTCTTAAGAGTCGACAAACATTGATTAAGCCCCTACTAAGTGCCAGGCGCTGGACTAAGCGCTGGAGATATGTAGAAGGGCAGAAGCCTGTCCCTATCCTCAAGGAGCTCCCAATCTGACAGGGGAGAAAATGTGTCAATAAATATAGTCTGTACACAGAGGACACATACAGTCTAAATGGAAGAGAATCACAGAAGGAAGGGAAGAAGTAAGCGGGATCCGGAAAGGTTTCTTGAGGGACAGAGGGCTCAAGCAGTAGGTGACCCAAAGCACATTCAAACGCTATGGGAAATGTTTAACAAAATAAATAAAAATACCATAAAAGAGAGGTAACACGGAAGTTACTGCGCAGCTCATAGATGCCCTGCCCCGCTTCTGGCTGAGGCAGACGCCGCTGTGGTAGAAGATGGGCTTTGGCTGGGAACTGAGGGAAGCCTGGAGGCCAAGATGAGGAGAGAGGTCTCCAGCCCCAGAAGGCTGGAGAATGGACTGGCCGGGGAAAATGACCAGGGCCTAGAGTCTTAACAGCCAGGAGGCCAGGATCACTGGGCTGAACAGTACATGGGAGGGGAAGGAGACTAGAAAGGGGTGTATGTGTGTGTGTGTGGGGGCGGTCTTCAACCCAAAGAGTCCAACCCCCCACATTCTATTCTCTCTGTAGGTACTTACTGCCTCTCCCTATGGAAATACAGCACACCCCAAACTCACGGGATGTGGGCGAAGCAGCGGCCAGAGACAGACTGGATCATTAATCACTTATATTAACAAGGACAGTGGAAAAAAGAAAATCAATGAGGTGAGTTGCCAGTTAAGGATGTTGGGAAATGAACAAATTAAAGAACCAAAAGCAAATGAGAAATTGGCAGAATTAAAGGAGAAATTAATAAGATGGGAACTAAACTAATCAAAGAGGTGGGTAATTTTTTAAAAAAAGATCAATAAAATTAATAAGGCCTTAGCAAATTTAATCAAAAAGGGAAGAAACTCAAATGACCAAAATCCAAAATAAGGCAGGGCAGATTACAACAAATGAAGATTTGTTTCTTAAGCTGATAAAAAGTATCCATCTGAAACCAAGAGCATTGTCTTTATGGGGAAACATTAGAAGTTGTCTTGCTAAGGAAATAGGGCTGTTCATTCTTATTATTTTGCTATTTAAACATATTTTTTAAAAAAATGGTAACTATAGCAAAAGAATAAATTTAAGAAATAACCATGAAGAGCTTTTTTAAACAAAATCTAGCTGTGAATGGTAGGAAGGTTTATTTAATCTCAGTAAATGACAGCAATGTAGCAGAGTCTGAGTTTGAACCCAGCTGCTCTGACCTCAAATCCTCTTTCCATTTTACCATCCTGAAAAAAAGTTTCAACAACCTATTTTGGTAGAAGATAACCCACAAAAATCACCAGCATTCTGTGTGTCACTCAAAAGAAGAAACTTATAAAAAGATAAATACCATTAACAATAATGATGCAACACTACACATGCCAATTTACAGCCAAATAACCAAATGGATGACTCTTAAGAAAGCCCCCCCCCCACCTCGCCCTGCCCCCAGTCATCCTCCCGGGTGCCCAGCTTCCCAATCCGCGTGTTATCCTCCTCAGTCATTCCACGGATCTGACCCCTTGCCTCATCTGAAGGCTTCTAGCTCCCCGACATCTCTGACATTCGCTTTTTCCTTCTCTTCTACTCACACAGACACCACCTTAGCTCATCAGGCCCTCATTACCTCTCACTGGGCACATTCCAAGCGACTCTACTGTCTCCTTGGTTGAAGTCTCTCCACAGCCCAAGCCTCCTATGTGCCAAAATGATTTCCCTAAAGTTGAGAACGGACCACATCAGGCCCACCCTCAGTAAACTCCTGTGGCTTCCTACTGCCTCTGGGGTCAAAGGGAAAATCTTCTCAATAACTTTAGCAATATTGACCCACAAAAAAATCAGCAGCACTTTGACACGATAAAACCCAGGAGACAATAACAGAAAGGTGAGTCCCATTCAAAAGAATTTCAAATGCATAAAACCTTTAGGAGTCAATCTACCAAAGGATACTCAATGTTTGAAGAGATAAATTTGTAAATATCCCCTAAAAAATAAAGAACAATTTAAATAGATGGAGGAATAGTCATTGTTCGTGGCTAGGCATACCAATGTAGCCAAATTAAAATACTGTCAAAGCTAATTTACATATTTAGTGCTATACCTAACTACCAAAGAAACACTGTTCAAAGTCAAATAAAATAGTAACAAATTCATCTGGAAGAACAGAAAGATCTAGAATATCAAGGGAAATCGAGAAAAAAAGGTAGGAATGCAGAGGGAAATCAGGGTTAGATCTTAAACTATATTAAAAAGCATCAATCACCAAAACCATTTGATACTAGTTAAAAATGAAAAGTAGAATATTGGAACAGTCTTGACAAAGAAGAATCAGAAATCATGGAACTCAATAACTCAGTGTCTGATAAAGCTGAAAACATAAATAACTTGGGAAAGAGCTCACTATTTGATAAGAACTGCTGGGAAAATTAGAAAGCATGGCATAAATGGAGAACTAAGAGGAACTGATAAAAACAAAAGTAATTTCCCAAGTGATAGGTGTATATGAACAAGTAATATTCAAAGATAAATTGCAATCTATCAAAACCATGCCAAAAAATTCTCTAAATCATGAAAAAGAAGAGAAATGCAGATCAAAACAACTTTAATGTTTTACCTCAGACTAAGCAAATTAGCAAAGATGGCAAAAGAGAGGAAGTCAACGTAGAAAGGCTTGTGGAGAAACAGGCACACTAATGCACTGTTAGTGGAGCTGTCAGCTGGTACAACTATTCCAGAAACCAATTTGGAATTATGCAAAGAAAATGCGCACAATGTCCATACTCTTTGACCCAGATATTCTACTGTTCTACTCCAAGGAAGCCATTGACAAAAGAGAAGAGTTCCATAGACAACAAAATATTTATAGTAGGCTTTTTGTGGTAGTGAAGCATGGGAAACAATGCAGATGCCCATTGACTGGTGGAACAAATTGGCACAGGAATGCAACAGAACAGGACTGTGCTGTAAGAGACAACAGAGGTGATGACTGCAGAGAAGCATGAGAAGGCTTTCAAGATATGATGCAAAGTAAGTAATATGCACAATGACGATAACAACATAAATGGAAACTGACAGTCTGCACAGAGTAAAGCAACACACTCCTCCCTACTTCCAGGCAGCAGAGGGGGAGGGGCTGCATGAGTCCACAACCTTATCTTTAGTGTCACATTTGTTCAACGTGTTGATTGGTTTTTACAATTCTTTCCCACTTCTTTATTCTTAAATTATTGCAGATAAATGTTCTCTCTAGGCAATTGTGGACAATATTTGGGTCTGTGGTAATACTCTGGTAGCATTACACTTTAATGGATGGGTTCTTGAGGAAATTCAGAGGTCTATACAGGGATTTGTCATCTGTCGATTTATGAAAAATAGGGAGCTTCTAATGTTTCATTCCATCTTGCTAGGCATTAATAAAACAATGGCTATCCCTTACACCATACTTTAAGGTCTACAATGTGCTTTACAAATATTACTGTTTTATCTTCACAACAGTCCTGGAAGGTAGGTATTATTCCATCCATTTTGCAGATGAGGAAACTGAAGCAGGAAGTAAGTAAGGCTGAGAAGCAGGATTTGAACTTAGGTCATCCTGACTCTAGGTCCAGGGTACTATTCAATTAAGTGCTGAACTTTTGCAGTCTATCATGATGTGATACACAAGTCCTACCATTTCCTTGCATGATCTGCATTCACTAAGTCTGTGCTCCTTCCTTAAAGGCAGTCCTTTAAGTTCTGGTGATAATGACCCGGTCCCAAATTGTTATTATAAATCTATCAAACAGACGAAGAATTCAAAGCGTTCTGTTCAACTCCAGAGGGGAGAAGTAGCAGCAATGAGTGCAAGTGCCGAAGAGACCAGTTTAAGTTGTATGACCTAAGGAAGCCCCCCCTCCCCTGGAAATGGAGAGTGAGCCAGATGGGGAAGGGGATACCTTGGGAGGTTGGGGTTTCCCTTTCCTTGAAGGTCTTCGAACAAAAGCATGGACTGGACTAGACAGCCGCTGAGGTTCCTTCAAACACTGACCTTCCAAAATCACACAAGTTTTTCAGAAATCCAAGATTACAGAACCTTAGCGGCGGAAATTCTTACTAAAAAATGTTGGACCCTTTGGCCCAGCAATATGTCTACTAGGCCTCCTGTTCCCCCAAAAGATTAAAGAAAGATGAAAAGGACCATAATACAAAAATATTTATAGCAATTCTTTTTGTAGTGGCAACAAACTGGAAAATGAGGGGTTGTCCACTCTTTGGAGAGTGGCTGACCAAGCTATGGAATGTAAATGCAATAGACTCTTGTACAGCAAGAAATGGTGAAAGGGACAGTTTCAGAAACACCTGGAAGCCTTGCGCAAATTGACACAAAGTAGAGAGTAGGACCAGGAGAACAATTTCCACGATAACAATACTGTTGTAAAGAGTCTGACAAACTAAAGAATTCAGATCAACTCCGTGATCGCTTCTGATTCCAGAGGACTGATGATGAAAGGCGCTCTACCAGAGAGGTGACAGGCTGAAGCTGCGGAGCATTATCAAACATGGACAATACAAGAATTTGTTGTGCTTGACTCTGCACATGTGCTTTTACTGTTCTTGGTTGTGGGAGGTGAGAAAGAGAGAAAACACATGCTTGTTAATTAAAAAAAATTTTTTAATTGTTGAAAACTATTGTAGTATGGCAAAAAGGGGGGAGTAATTAGATTTCTCTCTTACCATAAACTATAATAAATTCCAAATGAACCAATGATTTAAATATTTTTAGAAGCTCACAGAAAATCGGAAATTTTTTGAGTGACAATGCCGTTTCAATTGTGGGAAGGAGAAAAATTCTCAGCTATTCAACAAACAGAAGAAATTATAGGACACAAAGATAGAGGTGATTACATGAGATTTTTTTGTACAAGAAAAAGTAATGAAAACAGAATAAAAGTAAAAAGACTGGTGGGTGGGGGGAAATCCTATAAATCCAAATTGCCTTTGCACAAATGAGAAAGGCATAAGCTCTGATTATTATCTCCTGTGATTCCAAGATGATTGTGGAAGCTCTCCTGCATTGGTTTAGGTCAAATATGGAAACAAAGGTAGATCTCAGATGGGGCCAGTCCCCCCAAATGAACAGACATATGAAAAGCCCTTCCCACTTTGATGTGATAGATTATGAAAGCTTATTTTAAACAGAGAAACATGTTGAAATGTTTTGCTCAAATCTAGGTAAACTCTGTGAACAGTTATCTTCGAGGCCAAAAAAAGGGATGTAAGGCCAACCTAGAAGCCCCTATAGCAATGAGGCAGGTGATATGGGCTACTGGGGGTATTATTTCCCTTTTCGAGCTGTTTCTTCTATCCCTTTTAATGATTTGTTTTGAAATTTTTCTGGAAATTGAAGTCAAGGTCAGTGGTCTATAGTCCAGGGATAACTCCTATTTTCTGAAAATCAAAAGAGATGCCTTTCTCCTACTGTGTGACATTTCTTCCATTCTCCTTGACCTTTGGAAAAGTGTCCCAGAGGATTAGCCGTCAGCTTGGCCAGTGCCTTCAGGCCCCAGGATGCAGTGTTCTGAGACTGGTGACTTGAACTTTTCAAGGACAGATCGATGCTCTCTAATTATGTCCTTGTTTAACTTGAATTTAAGCTACCAATTAGCCATTTTTATTCTGTCCTTGACAATCCAAATGTCATCTCCTTGGCAGAGATAACAAGCAAAAGAAAGTTTTCTCCAGCATTTGCCTCATCGTCATCCCATTAACTCTCATCCCATCAGCCTTCTTGGTTAGTTTTTTTCTTCTTTTCTATCTTGTTAAAGATATGAACTTTTGAAAGTAAAAAATAACAATAATTTTCATTTCTAAAGGGCCTTAAGGGCAAGACTTCTTGCTGCCCTGCTCCTCTTTCCAATGAAACTTAGCTGCTGATCACACGGTTAATTAGCTCATTAGTTTCTTTCAAGATGATAACGAATCGGATCAAACACACTGTACACGTGGGGAGAGCCCTAAATAGGGCCCCTCCAATTTCAGGAGACAATGCCCATTTTAAAGACCCTCTGAAGGTTCACACCAGTCCCTGGCTTTTATTGCTCAATGGAGGGGATTTCAGCCCAGATGGGAGAGAAAGGCAATGCCCCGAATACTATGGGCATTATGAGGGCCAGCTCTCAGACCACACGGTGCAGATGGGCATCTACTTTGCCTATGGGAGAGGCTGACCCAACACGAAAACATCTGCTCTAAAGGAAACAAGGCTATATCTTTAAGAGCTGGTGTTCAGCAGAGGCATGCAATCAGTGACTTTGGGCAACAACTCGGGAAGAAGCAAAAAGACAAACTGAAAAGCAATGGCTCAAAGATGACAAAAAATTCTCAGAAATATTATCTCAGATTTTAGATGTATTTAGATGTAAGGCGTATTTTAGAATATCAAGCTCCCAACTGGATTCATTTTAAAGAGCAGTGGAGGTGAGGACAAGGTCTACTCGCCATCGTCAAGCACTATAGGGGAGGTGAGTGGCCTGGAAACCTTTCCTCTAGTCCTTCAGGGCCACCTTCCATGCCCAGGGTCCCCGTGTTTCCTCCTACCCTCTTCCTAGAAAAGATGGCTATGAGATCTAATAAACACAAAGCCTGGTAGAGTGTAGACAATGGTGGATTCCAACAGAAGACATCTGAGGTTAAATCCAGGAAATCGATCACTTACTGCTAATATGACCCTACAGAACCCCAAATCTGTGAAATGGAGACATGTACGTAATGCTTTCACTATAGACCACCGGAGTCAAAAGGGAAGGATACCTATAAAAACTTTGTAAAACAAAGTGAGGGCTGTGTGTGAGTGTGTGTGTGTGTGTGTGTGTGTGTGTGTGTGTGTGTCTACTGCAGAAAGACAACAAGCTGAAAGCTATAGGTTATACTTCATATGAAAAAAGAGAAGCAAATTACACATAATAGAGATCTACAATCTTTTTCCTGATCTATGTATTTGGAAATGCCCATTTTATTTAGTGTTTAACTTTAGAGAAAGATAACCTTTTAAAAAATGTTACATAAATCCAAACGATTAAAAACTCAATGATCCAGAATAAATCACTCCAAAGGCTTGAAGTCTCCCTTCTTTCTCAGTATTTTGAGATCAAAGTCTTCAGACAAAAGGCAAGAAGATCTAGTCTAGGTGATCTTACCATCCTTGTGGCCCTGCCCCTGCTTTGGGAGTCTAGGGAAGCCTATGGACGCCTTCTCAGAATTACTTTTTTTTAATGCATAAAGCATAGTATACAGGACTATGTACTATGGAAAACAATTATGTTGTTGAAATATAGATCTCAAAATATTTTTTAAAAACCCCTAAGTTCAGAGATCCCAGTTTAAGAATGCATGCTCTAAGGGGAGAATTCAGCATTATAGAAAGTTGGCCCCTAGGACTAGTAGGGTCTTTTCTGGTGTCCTACAACAAGCTTTATGTTCCTATAAGGATAAGTAGCAATGTCTATTCTTTTAATCATTACATGTTGGTGGTGAATTGTGCACCTTTTCAACCTTATGCCTCTTGCTTACATCCTTCCATAGCTTCTACCACACATTCAGGAAGTCTTCCTCGAATCTAGGGCTACTTACCCTCTTTTATGTCACAGAACCCTTGGGCAAAGGGGGTAAAGCCTATGGGCCCCTTCTCAGGATGTTTTTAAATGCACAAAATCGAATACATAGGATTGCAAAGGAAATTATCTTGAAAGGCAGCTTACAGAATATTTTTTAAAACAAGTTCTCAGAGCCTAGGTTGAAATGAGGTGGGAGCGTGGTCCTTTCCCTGGGGACCCTTGTCAACAATAACCCATTTTCTCCGTCCCCACATCTTTTAACAACCTGTGGGTACCAGCAAAGCACCTGGACTGGCCACACGTGTCCCTTGCTCTGACCTCATGACCCGTTTCTTTTTTCCAATCCTACATTTTTTACTTATTCCACTACTTTTTGAAATCACTGCTGGTAATAGGCCACAGAATACTGACACTTCTTTGCCCTTTGAGTCACTCACGATTGTGATTCTTTGGAGACTGTAGTTTCCATGACTCACAGTCACATAGCACACCAGAAGAATATTGTCTAAGTATCATAAACTCTCATAATATTAAAGTTGTAATAACCTTGGATATCACAGGATCATGGATTGAGTCATCAATCTCCAGTAGAGAATGGCAGAGCCAGAGAGCTTCACCATGTGAAGGAAGTCTACAAATAGGACAAATCTTTGTTATATTAGTCATCAAACCAAAAAGTTGACAAGCTCATATACTTGCCAGAACTGGTTTTAGTCCAGAAAACAAATAGCCTTGCTTTGATCCACTGTCCTCCTAAAAGTAACCAATAAGAACCCATCGATTATCTATCAATCCCCTGCCCCCACATATCTAAAAATTTAAATGCCTCTCCAAGCACTGATTGAATTCTTCCTACTGCAAGGAGGAATAAACATCCTTGTCTTTTCCACAGGGTAGGAAAAACAGACCAGTCAGTCAATAAACATTTACTAAATGCCTACTATGTGCCAGGTACTGTGCTAAGGGCTGGGGAAAGCTCCCTTTGAATATTTCGGTATTGTCCCAGAGTGATTTTTTTTGGCAGTGGGTGCCAGAATGGGTTGGTAATAAAGGAAAGTGATGAGCCTGAGTAGGTGTAGACCCACTAGGGTTGGTTCCTTTGGCAGTGGGTGACAGAACGGACTGATGATAAAGGAAACTGAGAAGCTTGGTTAGGTACAGCACATCAGAGTTGGTTTGGTGAAGAAGAGAAGTCAGAGTTTCAGAAGATACCCAAAAAACTTCAGAGATAGAAAGTTTTCTTAGTCTCCCCTGGTTATGTTTTTCCTGATCAATTCCTGAAAGGGTCTGTTGAGCCTGACTCCAGTGCCAGTCACCTCTCCCAACATTACTGACACAAAACCAATAGGGCTCAAGCACAAGGCTAGAGACACACTGACATACATCTCCACCTCGATCTCAAGGAAAAGGGCCAAGTTCCAACCAAAGAATGTCATGTCTGAAGAGGCGCAAAAAATTAAGGAAGGGAGAGGGAAACCTAATGAAATGTTACATTAAAAAAAATGACTGACAGAGGAAAAGAAAGGGTTGGGTTAACATATAAATCGAGAATGAAATGACTTCAAACAGTGAGTGTTAATTTAACATGTGAACTAGTAAGTTACTTGATATATAAGCGGTGAACATTTCTGCAGTACTGTTACTAATACCAAAGAGATATTTACTCTCACTAGCTCGACCCGAATAAAAATAAAAACAAAATCAGCAGAGATGTTTGATTATAATATCCAATCATTTTCTCTGTTCACAACACACCAAAATACAAAGCTGAAAAAATATTGCTGCCACAAATTATATCCTGACAAAATTATGGCACAAATGATCCTTCCTCTAGTTTCTGAGACTCATAAAAAATGCCTTGATTGGAAGACATTCTCACCTGATGATCTCTATAAAAGCATATCTAAAACTTGTGGGATGCAGCCAAAGAAGTACCTTAATAAAAATTTTATATCACTAAAGGTGCACATCAATAAAAGAGAGAAACAGCAGATCAATGAATTAGGTATGCAACTAAAAAAACTAGAAAAGGAACAAATTTAAAATCCCCAATTAAACACCAAAATGGAAATCCTAAAAATCAAAGGAGAAATTAATAAAACTGAAAGTTAGTAAACCCAATAAAATAAACCATTGGTTATTTTTATTTAAAAAAAAAAGAACGAAGAAAACTGAATTACTAGTATCAAAAATGAAAAAGCTGATTCCACCACCTAAAAAGATGAAATTAAAGAAATTATAAGGAGTTATTTTGCCCAAATATATGGCAGCAAAACTGATAATCTAAATGAAATGGATGAATAATTGCAAAAATATAAACTGCCCAGATTAACAGAAGAGGAAATAGAATACTGAAATAACCCTATCTTAAAAAAAGAAATTAAACAAGCCACAAATGAGCTCCCTAAGGAAAAGTGAATTCTACCAAATGTTTAAGGAACAATTAATTCCGATACTATGTAAACTACCGGAAAAAACAGATGAGTCCCACCAAATTCCTTATATAACACAAATATGGTTTTGATACCTAAATCAAGGATAGCAAATACAGAGAAAGAAAACTATAGACCAATTTCCCTAATGAATATCAATGCAAAATTTTTAATAAAAAACTAGCAAGGAGATTACAGCAATATGTAACAAAGATTGTACACTATGACCAAGTGGGATTTATACCTAGAATGTAGGGCTGGTTCAATATTAGGAAAACTATCAGCATAACTGACCATTATCAATAATACAAACAACAAAAAAAATGACTACATCAATAAATGCAGAAAAAGCCTTTGACAAAATACAACACCCATTCCTACTAAAAACATTAGAAAGTATGGGGACAAATGGAACCTTTCTTACAATGATAAGTAGGATCTATCTAAAATCAAGAGCAAACATTTTCTATAATGGGGATAAGCCTTCCCAATAAGATGAGGTGTGAAGAAAGGATGTCCATTATCACCACTATCGTTCAAAATTGTTCTAGAAATGCTAGCTATAGCAATAAGACAAGAAAAAGAAATTGAAGGAATAAAACGGGCAATGAGAAAACAAAACTACCAATCTTTGCAGATGATATGATGTTATACTTAGAGAACCCTAGAGAATCAACTAAAAACTAGTTGAAACAATGAACTTCAGCAAAGTTGCAGGATGTAAAATAAACCCAAATAAATCATCAGCATTTCTATATACTACCAACAAAACTCACCAGCAAGAGATAGAAAGAGAAATTCCATTTAAAATAACTGCAAACAATATAAAATACTTGGGAGTCTACCTGCCAAGACAAATCCAGGGACTATATGAATACAATCACAAAACACTTTCCACACAAATAAAGGCGAATCTAAACTGGACAAATACTAATTGTTCATGGGCAGACTGAGCCAAGATAATAAAAATGACAATTCCACCTAAGTTAATTTACTCATTCAATGCCATACCAATCAAACTACTATTATAAGAGCTACAAAAAAATAAAAACAAAATTCATCTGGAAGAATAAATGGCCAAGAATATTAAGAGAATCAACGAAAAAAATGTGAAGGAAGGCAGATTGGCAATTCCAGATTTCAAACTATATTATAAAGCAGTAATCATCAAAAACAATCTGGTACTGACTAAGAAACAGAGAAGTGGATTGGTGGAACAGATTAGGTAAACAATTCACAGTTGTAAATGACCATCATAATCTAGTGTTTGATAAACTCAAAAGATCAAAGATATACTCAAAGACTGGGGTAAGGACTCACCATCTGACAAAAACTGCTGGTAAAACTAGAAAGTAGTTTGGCAGAACATAGACATAGACCAACCACTCACACCGTATATCAAGACAAAGTCACAATGGATAAATAATTTAGACATAAAGAGTGATATCAGGGGAGCGTAAAAATGTATGTCAGATCTATGGATAAGGGAAGAGTTTATGATCAAACAAAAGACAGAGAAGATCATGGGAAGTAAAATACTGTTGGTTACATGAAATTAAAAAGCTTTTGCACAAACAAAACTAATGCAACCAAAATTAGAAGGAAAATAGGAAACAGAAAAAAAATTTACAGCAAGTTTCTCTGATAAAGACCTCATTTCTCAAATATATAGGCAACTGAGCCAAATTTCTAAAACTGCATCATTCCCCAGGTGATAGTCAAAGGATATGGAACAGTTAGTTTTCAGAAGAAATTAAAGCTGTCAATAGTCACATGAAAAATGCTCTAAAAATTGCTTAAAGAAATGAAAATTAAAACAACTCTGAGGTATGACCTCACACCTATCAGATTGGCTAACATAAGAGAAAAGGAAAATGACAAATGCTAGAGGGGATGTGGAAAAACCTGGATACTAATGCACTGCTGGTGGAGTTGTGAACTGGTCCAACCATTCTGGAGAGCAATTTGAAACGATGCTCAAGGAGCTATAAAACTGGGCATACCCTTTGACCCGCTACAAGGCCTGTATCCTGAAGAAATCAAAGAAAAGGGAAAAAGATCTATTTGTACAATAATATTTATAGTAGTTCTTTCTGTGGTGGAAAAAATTGGAAGTTGAAGAGATGCCCATCAACTGGAGAATGACTGAACAAGCTGTAGTATATGAATGTAATGGAATACTATTGTGCTATAAGAAATGACAAGGTTGG
Organism: Phalanger gymnotis; assembly: GCA_028646595.1. Classification (NCBI taxonomy): domain Eukaryota; kingdom Metazoa; phylum Chordata; class Mammalia; order Diprotodontia; family Phalangeridae; genus Phalanger; species Phalanger gymnotis. The sequence goes on from CM053624.1 coordinate 364,837,119, forward strand.
GGGGGGGGTGTGAGAGAACAACCTGGGAAGACTTATAATGATGCAAAGTGAAGGGAGCCGAACCAGGAGAACATCGTATCCAGTAACAGCAACAGTGCAAGGATGATCAAATGTGAAAGACTTAGCTACTCTGATCAAGATAACGATCTTAGACAATTCCAAAGGACCCATAATGAAACATGCTATTTTACCTCCAGAGAAAAAACTGATTAACTCTGAATGCAGACTGAAACATACTTTTAAAACTTTTGTTTGCCTTCTTAAGGGGGGGTGGGTGGAAGGGAGAGAGAGAATTTAGAACTCAAAATTTAAAAAAAAAGCTTAGAAATTTTTTATATGTAACTGGCAAATATTTAATGAAATAAATAAAAATATATTGCATTAAAAAAAGGTGAACAATAATTAAAGTAACCAAGAGGGGCTGAGAAAGCTGCGGATGCTTTGGCCACTCTAGGAATTAAACAGGAAAGTGACTAACTTGTTCCTATATGCTGGCCCAGAGGTTCCACTATTGGCCTAGAACCCTGAAGCTATTCCCTGAAGACTAGCTTGTCCCACAGTGAGAACCTAGGAAGCATGTCTTGTGAGTGGAGAACTGCTGAACAAGCTGTGGTAAGTGAGTATGTTGGGCCGCCTTGTGCTGGGAGGGCCGGAGCCTAGGAGACATGAGAAGCTGGGCATGAAGTGAGACCGAAGGACAGATGGAGCTGCAGCAGCATCCCTCTGGCTCAGAAAGCACAACTTCACATCGAAATCAAAGGCCAGAGAGCTGAACCTGGAGTCTGGAGGACCTGGGTTCAACCTCTCCCTAAGCTACTTCCTGGCTATGGGACCTGGAGTAAATCTTCTCCATTGCCTACCTGGATTCCTTCATTTGTAAAATGAGACAGTTGGACTCAAGTCAAGCCAACATCTTTATTAAAGCACCCACTATGCTCTGGCCACTGTGATGATACAAAGAAGACCAAAACAGCCCCTGCCTTCAAGGAGCTCAGTGGAATGGGGGAGATACCTTGCACACAATGATGCACAGACAAGATACATCCAGGAGACGTGGGAGCTAATCTCAGAGGGAGGCATAAGCATTAAGGGGGGTCAGGAAAAACTTCTTACAGAAGATGGGCTCTTAGCTAGGGCTTGAAGGAAGCCAGGGAGACCAGGAGGTGGAGATGAGGAGGGAGAGCTTTCTGGGTATTGGGGACAGCTAGAGAAAATGCCCAGAGCTGGAGGGATGAAGGAAAAACGAGGAGCTCAGCATTGCTAGATTGCAGAGTACAGGGGAAGAGGAAGGTGTAAGAAGAGTGGAAAGCATATGAAGGGCCTGAAGAGTCATGCACAGAAGTTCCTATCTGATCCTAGAGATAACAGGGAGCCACTGGAGTTTACTGCCAAGGGACATAACTTTACTTTCAAGATCAATTTGACAGCTGAGCGGTGGGTGGACTGAGAGTGAGGAGAGACTTAAGGCAGGGAGACCCACCAGAATGTTTGGCAAGAGTGCAGGCATGAAGTGGCAAGGGGCTGCACCAGGGAATGACAGTGTCAGAAGAGAGGAGGACTCAGGGAAGAGAGGCTGGAAAAGAACAAACAACCAGATTCGGTAACTGATCAAATATGGGCCCGTGCATAAGAGTGAGGAGTCACAGGTGAAAAGTGCCTTGGTTGAAAGACTAGGCAGGACGGTGGTCATAAGAAAGGAAGGAAGAGGGGAAGGTTGGGGAGAAAGATAACTCGTTCAGTTAAGCATATCCAGTTCTAAAGGCTAAGTCTGTTCTACCCATGATCTTCTCACGTCTTTGTTACTTGTACTTTGTTGCAGGTTTGGGTGCTTGTTGAGAAGCATCTTTTGCATCAAGACAAAACATAGTAATAAATTCAAAATAAAGGGGGAGGGGGTTAAGCATGGGGAATGTGATTATGAGACCACAGGTCTTTTCTTAACACTTGTTTTAACCACCTCAACCATCCTTTATCTCCCAATCAAATTAGATAAGCAAATCCTTTAGAGATCTAAATCTTTCTTGGTATTTTAGGTTAAGAAACTGTCGGTTAACCAGATAACCAGAGATAACCACTTTCTAGGTATTTTAAGTAATAAACTGTATGGGTGTGTCAGCCAATATAACTGACAATCAAGATGATTACATTCTAGAGGCAGCATGGTCTAGTGGAAAGACCACTGGACTTGGAGTCCAGAAGGCCTCACTCCAGACCCATGCTGTGTGATCATGGGCTGCTAATCTAGGCACTGAGCTTTGGTTTCATCATCTGTAAAATAGGGAGAACAATGACCATTATCTCACAGGTGGCTGTGAGGTTCTAAAAATCTATAAAGTGCTTTGCAAGTTTTAAAAAACTACTTGGGTCAGTTATAATCTGGAGCAGAACAACAAATGATTTTCCGATTTATACCCAGGAAGGAAACACTGAGTTGGTGTCCTGACCAACATGCTCAATGAAGTGATGTCCAAGGCCCCCCTTCTTCCATCATCCTTCCAATGGTTCAGTACCTTTCTTCCCTTTCTCAGGCAAACTCTATGAGCATGAATCCCAGATGACCATGTACTTACTACCTGTATGGCTCTGGGCCCATAAACGAAATTCTCTAGGGTTCCATAGGTTCATCGGCCAAATGAAGGGGTTGGACTATATGGCCAGGAAAGTAGCATTGGTGGAAGGAGATCCTACAAGAGGAATTCCTTTCTTGTTAAGGAAAGTGATTTGGAAGGAGATGCAGCAGAGGTATCCTTTGTCGTTTAATTATAACTTTGCTAAATATTAGTGTGTGGTTGTAGCCTTATGAAAGATTTCAGTCTTTGTGTACTCATCGGATTACTTGTTTCTGTAGACAGTTATCAAGTTTCCCTTTATTATGGCCTGGGAAGCACCTTTCTTTGACAGGCAGTCTTCCAGAGAGGAAACTAAGCTGCCCCTGAATATGAGGAGCAGGTAGGTCCTCTGATGCAAAGTCTGCCTCTCTTAGTGGGCCAGTCAGCTTTGCTCTCCATCCGCCAAGCTGGCCTCTCAATTCTCTTCTTTCCAAACCTAAGTCCCTATTTTTTTACTCATTTTTGTTCCCCTGGAGCTTTTTTCAAACTTCCTCCTTAACAGCTCATATGCTTTTTACCTCAAGGACAGGGATGAGATACCAACTATTTGTACTCAATTGATTAATCCACTGTTAGCCCCTCTGTTTGACACCCAAGGCAGTGAGGTGGAGAGCAAGCTTGACTTGCAGCCAGGAGAGACCTGGGTTCAAATCATGCCTCTGACTCCACGTACTGATGAATCCTCAGTTTCCTCATCGGGAAAAGGGGGATAATCGCACTAATGAGGCTCAAACAAGGTCATGCTGGCAAAGGCTTTTGCACCTTGAAGGGGCTGAATATCACTTGTTCTTATCCCACGACCTTGGGTAGATTACTTAGCCTCTGATGGGGCTAAATAAGTCATCTCCATGTCCAGGCCTAAATACAGAAGCTCTTAGGATTTCTGTAACAAAAACTGTTCTGGAATGTGCTTCAGTATCTGGAACGTAAGCTTCTGGAGAACAGGGACCTTCACTTTTGTCTTTGTACCCCAAGTACCTCTCGCGATGTAGAGAACGCAGTGCGCAGTTAATAAGTGCTAGCTGAGTGATACATCAGGGTAACTGTGGATACAGAGTATGGGCTCTTCTCAGTTTATTGTACATTATGGCTTTGTGGCCTTCTGTCTCTTTTGATACAGAATCCAACTTCTGATTATTCCTCTACTGGGTTCCCAATTCAAATACTCATGAGATAAAGAATTGCTAAACAAGTTAAAACATGTTTTCATATCTGAAAATGATTTACAAGGCAAATGTATCTCAATTCCCCACGATTTTCTTGGCTGGGGGCTTTCTCTCATCAACAGAGATTGCAAACCTTTTACATCTTAGTAGATGGTCTATAAGAATTTCATTTGGCCAAAAAATTCACCACCCTGGAATCAACCTGGTGTTGAGCTTTTCCAAATTTAGTGAATCATGGCCTCAGAAAACAGACAGACCCCCAGGACAGCCAAGTGTTCCTCCTCAAAGCCTTTCCAACTCACTAGAAGGATGCTGGAGAATCCACGGTGCCCATCATACCACAGTGAACAGAAAACAGAAATTCTTCTACTATGCCTCATCGTTCTGAAGGAAACACACCCCTAATATCAACACACGTAAGTCCAACTAAGAGTCCAAGAGGCCCAAGCAGGAGCAACAATCTGAGTCCAACACAGCTACTGCAGCCACTGTGAGAGGCTCCAGAAGGAGCAGCTTCCCAGAGCCCAGAACAGTGCGATCCGGGCCTGCTGCCCTGAGGCCCTAGAAAAACCCGATAGATATCGCCTACCTGAGACAGCTCCTGCAGTGAACTATGGCCCTGGACCACCCCTGTCATTTCATGGAGGAAAGCGGGGGCTGCAAAGCCAGTCATCCAACTGCATAAGGGAAGACAAGTGGTAAGGTCAGAGGCGGTCAAAGCTAGAAGTGGCCTGGAAGGTCACTATGTGGCCCTGGGTCCACTGAGACCCCCACAGGGGTCCCTGGAGAGAGGCTTCTGGGGAAACCTGTGCGCTTGGATGGGAACAGTATGGAGCCCTTCCAGTCCCCCTGGTCTCCTACGTAACACTATAGGTTCTGCTGTCTGCACTGAAAAGCGTCCTTCGGAGGAGGGTCTCCACACCACCGGGAGAGTCCTGGGAGGGAAACGATCCAGAGCCTTCCATTCGGGCCCACGTCCTCACTGTACCCTCAGTGTACGAGGCTCAGGGAAGGGATCGGCCCGAGGGCACGCGGTAAAGTGGGGTCGGGCCGGGCTTGAGGTCAGAGCTTTGTGTCCACCAGGCACGGCCCCATCCTGCCAGCTTGGGGGCAGCCCCCCTTGTGGAGGAGACACCCCAAAACCGGTGCTCTGGGGAGGCCCACTGACGCAGGATGTCTACTTCCTCCCCGCCCCACCAGTCTCCCCAGGTCCTGGGCACTCTTTGCTACCCCACAAGGCCGGGGGAGGTCTCCAGAGCCCCCAGCCTCAACCCCAGGCGACTCCAAGCGTCTGGAGGGCAGGGGCCTGCTCACGTCTGCTTCGCCCTGGTGACTCAGTGTACACAGAAGGGGCTTCATAAAAGTGGGCAGGAAACGTGGGGGGGGGGGGGCAGGTGGTGGGGGCGGGGCGGAGGCCAGAACAGAATCAGGGGGACACACGAGAAGGGGGAGGGGAGACACGCGGGGGCCGGGGGACACGTGGGGCCGGGCCCACGTGGGTGGGTGGGGGGCTGAGCCCCCCGCCACGCCCCTCCCCCGCTCACCTGGCAGCCCTTCTTGTGGTGGAAGCCCACCACCACGATGTGCAGCACGGGCCCCCGCGGGCCGCTGCGCCCCCCGGCCTTCTCCATGGGCCGCCCGACCCGGGGCTCAGGACCACAGGGGACGCCGAGGCAGCCCCCGCTAGGCCCTCCCGCCGCCGTCGCCTCGCCGCTTCCGCCTCCGCGTCACCTGATCCCGCCCCGCCCCGCCCCGCCCGGCCCGGCCCCCGCCGCCGGGGAGGACGAGGAGGCGGGGCCAGCGAGGAAGGGGCGGGGCCTACGCTGCGGGGAGGAGCGGAGCCAAGGGCCAGGAGGCGGGGCCTGCGTTGCCCAGGAGACCCGGCCTCAAAGGAGACGCCGGGGAGGGGGCGGGGCCTCCTCCTGTGGTCCATCGTTCTCCATCCTCCATTCCTGCCCTGCCCTGGAGCAGCAAGATCCGGGTTCAGGTTCCAGTTCGGCCCTTACTATCTGGGTGATCTGGGGGGTTAATGTAGGTGGTTAACAACAAAGTTTATATGACCTTTAAAGTTTGCAAGATGTTTAGTCATTTTGGTCATATCTGACTCTTCATGACCACTTTTGGGGTCTTCTTGGCAGAGATATTGGGGTGGTTTTCCATTTCCTTCTCATTTTACAGATGAAGAAACGGAGGCAAATAGGGTGAAGTGACTTGCCAAGGGTCACACAGTCAAGAAGTATCCGAGGTCACATTTGAACATAGGTCCTCCTGACTCCAGGTCCTGCGCCCCCACTTGTGAAAGGGCACAACCCTGGGAGGGATGTGCCAATATTATCTTCATTTTTGGACATAGCTATCTACTGCATTGAGAATGTTGTTTGGCCCAAGGTAGCCTGGTAGATAGATTGGACCTGGACTCAGGAAGCCTGATTTGAAATCCGGCCTCAGACACTTACTAACTGGGTGGCCCTTGGCAAGTCACTCGGCTTCAGTTTCCCTCAGTTTCCACAACTGTAAGATGGGGTTAACAATAGCACCTGTATCCCAGGGAGCTTGTAAGAATCAAATGAGATATTTGTAAAGCACTTAGCGCAGTGTGTGGCACACAGTAGACATTTTATAAATACTTATTTGCTTCTGTTGAACTATGTGTGGCTAGAGTGTCAATGGCAAAAGGATGGAATGAAGTGTGTTTTGGAATAAATCAGTTTTTAGGCCTTCTATAAATATGAATTGTTGATGTCTTATATGTGAAATATTTGTCCACTGGATACTAAAAGAACATGGTCATTGATTATCCCATCATAAACTAAGCTAGAAAACAAAAAGAAACTTAATTTCAGCGGAGGAACAGGGTCTCCCTGAAGAGACAAGGGAAGCAAGGGAGGATTGTTCTTGTCTTGAATCTAAAGGCAACATGAAGTCAGCCTTAGAAACTTGCCTTTTTCATCATTTGAGTGTCTGATGAACATAAGCAAAAAAGACTACTTTGGGATGTTTCCATTTGGGAGGTTGAAGGGATAAAAAAATATTATCAAGAATTTGAAACAATGCTCTATACCAAGGAAACATGTATTAGTAATCAGCAACTTCAACGTAAATTACATCTTGAGTGGGCCCAGGACATGACAGTGAAAGATATGTTAAAAAGGCAGGCTCAGATTGCAAATCCAAAAGAAATCAAAGGTCTATAGATGCAGAAGGTTCATGACTAATGGCATGAGTATTTCCACAAGAAGATCAGAAAGCATTGGTCATGCCAAGCAAAAAAAAAACATTAAAAATGAAACAGGCTATATTTTAACAAATAGGAAATTGTAGTAAAAATAACTTCAATCTGACATTAAAGCCAGTTAGTGATGTCAAACATCGGGAAATGGATATTTGCCTTGATTATCGCTTTTTCCTTCAAAGGTTTAAGTAATTAAACATATTTAACGATGACCACGCAATGCTTCAAGAATTTGGTACTTGACTGACATAGAACAAACCTATTTTTCCTCTCCTTATTCTATTAATTTCTTCCATTATAATTAGACAGGAAAGCATATTTTCTTATTCTTAGTTCTCTTATTTCTCCAAAGAAGGCAGAGTGGCTTGGTGGTGGACAAATGAATGGCTTGGAGTCAGAAGATCTTCCTTTGCCCAGTAGAATATAGGCCTCTTTCAGACACAAGCAGTTTACTTTTTGCCTGTGTTTCTCTACTACTGTGGGCCTTGTAAAAAAAAAAAAAACAAACCAAACCAAAAATATTTGTTGAATTGACATATCCCGGGTGATACTACCAGGAGCAACTCTTTGGCCTCAGGGTTCCCTTACAACTCTTTTAAAACTGTAAATTGTAGACCAATCTGCATTTGCAGTAAGTTCCCACATAAAGAATTCCACATATTGATGAAATTATATGTCCAGACCAAAATAAAATAATGCCCAAAATTTTATGAACGAAATTTCTCTAAATTCATGGCTTAGTATTTTGTTTTGTACAGGTTGTATTCCAGGTTCTTCGGATGCCCCTTGTCCTTGAAGAGCTCACTGCGATCATGGTTGGTTCTTGGTAAGTGATTTCCACACTCGTGTGGGCTTGATTTTTTCCTTCCCATTGGAGTGTAGCATGCCTGTGCAGCTCACATTTTGAGTTGTTTTATGCCCTGTTGAAGTCCTATAGATCCATTTTGATTTGACTATTTTTTCCAATTCAAGGAACCTTTCCTTGAGAGTTTCTGGAATAAGGTCTCTATCTCCCCCATGCTAGAAATTCACTCCTGCCTCATCTGTACTTACTGGTATCTCTGGCTTTCTTCCCTTCCCAGTTAAAATCCCATCTTTTACAGGAAACTTTTCCAAACTATCTTGATTTTACTAACAATTTCTTATTTATCCTGTATATAGCTTGTTTGTACATTGTTGTGTTTGTCTTTTGTTTTCGAAGAGGACCATGACATCAGGGAAATGATGAGATGACTTGCAATTGACTTTGATTAGAGTGAAGGAGGGCTGTGCAAGGTCACCAGCCTCACTTTCTCCTCCAGAGCCATCTGGGTCCAGTGGCCTGATATTCACCAGGACTTCTGGAGATGACCCAGGATGCATTGGGAGACCCTGACCCTTTCAGGGTAAGATCTTTTCAGGTTCTCACTTTGAGTTTGCTTATTATCTCCCCCACTATATTGTGAGTTTCTTGAGCCAAGGTACTATCTTTTATCTTATTTTTGTATCCATCAGGCTTAACACTGCCCCAGGTACTTAACAGGTGCTAAATACATGTTTATTGACTGATTCACTTTAAAGATTTGGATACAGAGGCAGAATGCATGTTAAGTGACTTGCCTGGGGTCTTAAAGCCAGAAAGAGTCTGAAGGTGGATCTGAACTCACTGGTCCAGGACTCTAATCTCTGATACACTTAGCTGCTTATCTCTCGCTTTGACTTTCTCCTGATTGAAATGAGGGTCTTGGACTAGATAGATGGTAATGCCTCTTCCACATCTCAGTGCATGGTCCCGTGAGCCTTGCTCCTGTCCTCCATCCATCCCAGTCCCTCTGACAACACCTGACAGACACACGGTCAAAGTGAAAAGTTTGATCTATTCAGTGTCTTCTGTGTCCCAAAGATATTTATAACAGCTCTTTGCAAAAGAGTAAAAAACTCTGGGAACTAAAGGGTTGCTATTTACTGGGAAAGGGCTGAACAGCTCCTGGTATATGAAACAGACACCATATTATGGTGCCATTAGAAATGACAAAATGGGCAGTTTCAGAGGACACGAGAAGACCCCAGTGACCTGGTGCAGAGCAGAACAGTGACAACAAAGGACATCTCATCTGTACCCCCAAACCCCACTGCTCCCTCTTCCCTATTACTGTCCAGGGCCCTACCCTCCTCCTCCTGAAAACTCAGGCCCCCAACCTCAGTGGCCCTGGGCTCGCCAGCTGGTGCCACTGTGGACTCCTCCCTCTCTCTCACTCCTCTCTATTCTGTCTCCCACAGAGGCTTGCTCATTTTACTTTGTAACATCTTTCACCTGTGGCCCCTTTCCCTGCTCTGTCACCCCCAACCCCCAAGGCCCAAATCATGATCATCTCATTTATTGACTATTGAACTGGCCTGCTGGGGGTGGGGGAGGGGGTCTGCTTCCTCCACTCACTCCCCTCTCCAGTCCATCCTTTACTCAGCTGTCAAAGGGATCTTCCTAAAGTAAAATTCTCACTGACCATATCACCCCCTGCTCAACAACCTTCAGTGTCTCCCTATCACCTGCAGGGACAAATATGAAATCCTTTACTTGGCTTTCAAAGCTCTTTATGACCTAACCTTGCCTCCCCTCCACACACACACCTTTCCAGTCTTTTCACACCTTTCACCCTCCTTCCATGTGCCCTACCCTCCAGTGACACTGGCTCTGCTGTTCCTCAAACAAGACCCTTCACATCTCAGTTCTAGGCTTTCTCTCTGGCCATGCCCCATGCCTCTTGGCATTCTCTCCTTCCTCCTCTTTCCCTCCCCCTCTCTTCCCTGCCTTCCTCCAAGTCCCAGGTACAATCCTACCTTCTCCAGGAAGTCTTTCCTGATCTCTCTTAATGATTCTGGAGGGAAATCCTTCCTCTATTAATCTTTTTCAATGTATCCTGTATATATTGTTTGCATGTGTTCTGTCCCATCAGGCTGTGAGCTCAAGGGTAGGGACTATTTTTGTCTTTGTATCCCAGCACTTAGTGCTTGGCACTTAGTAGGAGCTCAAAAATGTTTACTGATTCACTGACTGACAAATCGGAAAGACTTCCAGCTCTGCTGGGTGGGCTGTGAAACCATGATGCCAGAGCACTGAGGAGGAAGCAAGATCCCCCCCTCTTTTGCAGGAAGAAATGGACTCAGGAGGCAGATGGGGACATGTTTTTGGAAGGGGCCAATGTGGGATTTTGTTTCACTGGTTTGTCATATTTATTGTGAGGATTTTACTTTTCTTTTGTTTTTTTTTATTGTTCAGTAAGGGGAATGGAGAAAGGAGAAACGAGAAAGGAGGTGGACTGATTAAAAAATGTGGCAAAAATAAATGAAAAAATAAATAAATGCAAAAAACCAAAAGTAGATCCTTTCCCAGCCACAGTGAAGGATTAGAGTAATAGGTTTATTAATGATTCTGCAGCAGTATTTAGGGGTCAATACACCTGAAAAGAAAAATTCCAATTGATTGTGGGGAAGGGGACTTTAACAATTACCTAGTACTAATCTCAATTTCATTGCAATTAATAAATCAGCTCACATTTATTAAGTGCTCAAAGCCTTCCCTGTGAGATTCTCTCCTGTCTAGCCTGTCTGTGCCATGTTTGTGCATAGTCGTTTGCTTGTCTTCTTCCCGTTTAGACTTGGAGCTCTTTGAGAGAAGGAACTGCTCTTCAGGCTTTCTTTATGTCACCAGCAATGCCTGGCACATAGTAGGACCTTAGTGAATGTTTGTTGGCTGAGTGACCCATAGAGTGAGCATTTAGGAAGGTCTGACTGTGTACTAAGCTCTGAGCTGGATTAGGGAGAAAAAACAAAAGACCCTAGCTGTGTTGAGACCTTCACTACATTTAACTGTCAACACTAGCTACTTGGCCCTCCCTGGAATGATTTCCTCTCACCGTTTTGCTCTAAGCCCCCAAAAGTCATGTGTCCATCGTCAGATTTCTCATAGCATTTTGCATGGTCCTTTTCTTGACACTGAACACAGCTCTTCTTGTTCAACATTTATGTGTGTACATGCTTTCCCTATGCTTCGCCCACTAGATTGGAAGGACTTTGAGGCAGGGGCTTCATCTTCTTTTAACTTTGTATCATCAAGGCTTAGTGTAACAGGGATTCTTAAACTTTTTTGTGTGTCATGGCTCCTTGGCCTTCCAGGAAAGTGTTTGGACCCCTTATCAGAAAAATGCTTTTAAATAATTGAAGGAAATGCTACATTTCAGTTGAGGTTTGGGAAAATAAAGATGTAATGGTTTTCACATCTAATTTTATTGACTAACCCCCTGAAATGTATACATGAGCCACAAATTAAGATCCCCAAGTCCATTCCATTGCATATGAGGGGCAAGATCTTTTAATAGGAAGACCAGGTCATTTTTTCTTAACTCCCTTTCCCTGATCTTATAAATCGCAGGTATGTGCCTGGGACTGTGTGGGGATGGATGAAGGATATATGGA
>CM053624.1:364849077-364868715 GCA_028646595.1 Phalanger gymnotis
AAGAGAAGCCTAGAGAATAGTCGTATTTAGAAGGACATGCTATAGTGCATGATCTAGCTGATCACCAGAAGCCTAACACGGGGTCAGGCAGGTGGAAGGAGAATCGGGAGAGAGAAGGATCCTGAGTCCAGAGAGGCTCCAGAAGGAGAGCATGCTCAGAAGTGTCAAATACAGCAGAGAAGGCAAGAGAAAAGCGTACTGGGAAAAGACCATTTGAATTGTCATTGGCAGCTTTAGGACGGATCAGTTTCAGTTGAGGGATTTGGAGCTTGAGGACCAAGCGGGCAGGTTGGACGAGGAGTCCATCTGAGCGCACATTCTTTTTTCCCACTGGGAGATGGAGGAGAGATAAGAGGATCTCAGCTTGAGGGGTTGTTACAGTCTACTGAAGGTTCGTAAAGATGGGGCGCTTTGAACATCTCTAAAGAGAGTGTGGAGGGTTACAACATAAAAAGAGGCAGATGGAAAGAAAGAGTATTATAGAGAGATAAAGGGCAAGACGGGGCGATCTGATGGAACTAAGGAGAGGGCATGAGATGAAGGGCACGTGTAAAGGGGTCGGTTTTGGCAAGGAGCAAGGCTACCTGACCCTCAGCTGTTGGGGAAAGAAGCAGAGTAAGAGGTAATGCCGCCGGGTTTTTAGATGATAACAAAAGCTCAACAGGGAGTTCAGAGTGAGTGGCTTCAATTTTCCTACTGAAGCAGAGGCCAAATCCTTGGCCTCCTCATGAGGCTGTGAACAGGAGTGTAAAATGAAGGAATGTGCTGGTAAATTGTTAACGATCGGTTATCTAAAAGAAAAAAAATGCATGCAGAGCACACTATTAATTTTAATTTCCATTATTAACATTTTCTCTATGACATCCTTAAATCTAAAAAATCAACACAACAGTAAAGTGGACCCTAATTTTTAGTATTCAGTGATTCCCAAGTGTAAATGCTTACGCTCCAAATTTAACACTGGTCTTCGGTGAGCTGGCACAAGCTGCCTCCAGCATGTCTGTTGTGTTGGACCAATTTGTATGGGGAGGGAGAGAGGGAATGAACTAAATATATTAAATAAGCTTATTTTTTTCTTTAGATTTTGTGAACCAAGTGCTTACAAGGGAAGTTACTGTCAACATACTAGGTGATGTCAGACAGGACTTTCCTAGACCGTCCAGAAAAGGAATGATCCAGAGAAGTAAGAAGCACCTCTAGGTAAATGCTGGCTTCCCTTTTAAGGGGGAGACCCTGATATTACACGGTAATTGCCAACTTTTTTTTTTGTAAAAATGGAAGTGATCTGAATTAGCCTCAGGGCATCTAGGGGCTAAGCCCAGGTTCTTCCATTCTGGGACCTGCCCATCCTGGAAGTCACATGGCCTAGGAGGAGCAGAAGAGCTGACCTCTAGACATCAGTTGGATCCAGCCCTGGCTCTTCACTATTTGCGTGACCCTGGGCCAGTCACTGCAGTGGGGAGGAGGAGAGGGGCTGGAGGTTCCAGCAGAAATCTCTAAAAGTGTGAAAGAGAAGCTCCAAGGAAATAAACTGCAGTCAAGGGCCTTCTGTAATGAGTGAGGGTCCTGATACATCAGAAACCATGAGGTGGGCTTCTAGACCTTACCATGACTTAGGGCCTATGTGGGGAAGGATATAAAATTGACCACTGAGAATTAATTCAATTGCCATTCAGAAAGCACCTACTGTACCCCTTGCACTGGATGAAAGATACAAGAATTTCTGTCATTAAGAAGCTTAGAGTTTGAATTGTTCAAATTTTAGAATCAGAGGCAGAGACACAGTGAATAGAGCATTGAATTTGAAGTCAGGAAGAGAGGCGTTCAAATACTGTCTCATGTACTAGCTGTGTGACCTTGGATAAGTCACTTAATCCTTGTTGCCTTGGTTTCATCCTCCATAAAATAGGGATAATAATAGCACCTGCCTCCCAGAGTTGTTGTGATGATATATAAGAAAATATTCATAAAATGCTTGACAAACCTTGAAATTCTAGCTCTTAATCTTAATTGAGAGGAGACAAGACAATAAGAAGAGAACAGTTGAAGGCCATGTAACTCTTCTAGGTCTTCTGAGTGAAGGAGAGACCACTCTGGGCCGAGGTCACTTCCTGAAGAATCTTCATCTTCAATCAGGTCTCAGGGGAAGGAACAGAGGAGAGGGGAAGTTTTGGAAGGAGGAAGGAGTGTGATTCCTATAGGGTTACTCAAGAGCAGGATTTATTCTAAGGCTTAGGAAGAGTTGGGTTGTAGTAATAGGGAGAGAGAGACAAAGAGAAAGTCCTGAATCATGGATTCCTAGATAATGGGGGCATAGATTTAGAGCTGGCAGGGAACTTGGAGCTCAACAGATCCATTTCCTTCATTTTACAGTTGAGGAAACCAAGCCTCAGAGAAGTTAAGTGACTGGCCTCAGACTAAGCAGTTGTTAAGTGTCTGGGGTGGGATTTCAAAGCAGGCATTCCTGACTTCCGGTCCAGTGCTCATTGACCACCAAGCAGACTCTCTCTGGCCTCAGCTTCCTCATGGATGAAATGAGGGTCTCAGACTAGGCAGGTGCTGATGTCCCTTCTAGATCTCAGTGCATCAGGTCCCATAAGCCTTGCTCTTGTCCTCCTTCCATTCCAGTCCCTCTGACAACACCTGACAGACACGCAGTCTATTACCAGGACAAAGTGAAAAGTTTGACCTATTCAGTGTCTTATACATACAGAAATATTCATAGCAGCTTTTTTTTCACAGTAGCAACCCCCCTGGGAACTAAAGGGGAGCTATTGAGGAATGGCCAAACAGCTCCTGGTGTTTGACAGCATGTTATGGTGCCATTAGAAATGACAAAATGGGCAGTTTCAGAGGACACGAGAAGACCCCAGTGACCTGACGCAGAGCAGAACAGTGACAACAACCTTATCACAAAGGACATCTCATCTGTGCCCCCAGACCTCCCGATCCCATCTTTCCTATTACTGTCCAGGGCCCCACCCTCCTCCTCCTGGTCACTCAGGCCCCCAACTTCAGTGACCCTGGGGCTCATCATCTGGGTATTTTCCTTTCTGGATTCCTTATTCTCAATTTATTCTATGTCCTACCAAGGCTTGTTCATTTTATTTTGTAACATCATTCACATATGATCCCTTTCCCTACTCTTTCACCCTTAAATCCCAAGGCCCAAACCCTAATCACTTCATGCCTTGTTCACTACAGTGAGCAGTGAGGTCTGCCTGCCTGGACCCTCCTCACAGTCTATCCTCCACTCAGGTGTCAAAGGATTTTCTTCTTTTCTTAAAATTTCATTTATTTTCTTTGTTACATTTTAAATGCTAAACCGTTTCTTTCCCTATCTCCCCATGTAGCACTAGAGAAGGCTACCATTTGAAACAGATAGGTATAGAGTTATCTATGTGTATATGTATATATGAAAACCCATACTATGCATGCTTCTGTTTGTCAGTTTTTTCTCTGGAGGTGGATCCTATCTTCCTCCATGGGTCCTTTGTAGTCATTATGAATGTTTATAATTCTCAGGAAGGCTTAGTCTTTCACAGTTATTCTTGGAATAATATTACTGTTACTGTATCCAATACTCTCTTGGTTCTGTTCATTTCACTCTTCCTTATTTCATACAAGTCTCTCCATGTTGTTCTGAAATCATCCGGCTCCTCACTTCTTACAGCCCAGACACAGACCACATCTTGTTCAGCCATTCCCCAGCTGATAGACATTTCAATTTCCAGTTCTTGGCCACCACAAGCAGTGCTTGTCAGAAGGATCTTCTTAAAGTAAAATTGTCACTGATTATGTTACCCCTGTGGTCACTGCCTTCAGTGGCTCCCTATCACCTCCAGGGTCAAACATGAAATGCTCTGCTTGGCTTTCAAAGCCCTTCATGACTTTACTTTGCTTCCCCTCTACATACATACCCACACCTTTCCAGTTACACCCTAGTACTCCCCATGTGCCCCACCATCTAGCGACACTGGCTTTGCTGTTCCTCAAACAAGACCCTCCCCACTTCTCAGTTCTATATTTTCTCTCTGGCTGTTCCCTATGCATCCTGGCATTCTCTCCTTTCTCTTCTCTGTCTCCCGAGTTCCCTGCCTTCCTCCAAGTCCCAGCTAAAGCCCCACCTTCTACAGGAAGCCTTTCCTGATATCCCTTAATAAGTCAGGAGGAATATTGTTTCTTCTGGTGATCATCACCAAGTTATCTCATGGATATGTTGTTGGCATGTTTTCTGTCTCGTTAGGCTGTGAGCTCAAGGGCAGGGACTGTTTTTGCCCTTTCTGCATCCCTAGCACTTAGCATCCAGTGCTTGGCACATAGTAGGAGCTCAAAAGTACTTATTTACTTACTGACTGACAAATCTGAAAGACTTCTAGCTCTGTTCAGTGGGTTGTGAAAACATGATGACAGAGGACTGAGGAGGAAGCAAGATACCCACCTCTCTGGCAGGAGGAAATAGACCCAGGAGGCAGAAAGAGACATGCTTTTGGAAGGGGCCAATGTGGGATTTTGTTTTGCTGATCAATGTAATCTAATCTACCTATCTACCTATCCATCTATCCTGTCTACCTACCTACCTATCTACCTATCTATCTATCTATCTGTCTGTCTGTCTGTCTGTCTGTCTGTCTGTCTATCTATCTATCTCTCTATTATGAGGATTTTTCTTTTCTGTTTAAATTTTGCTATGGGAGAAAGAAATGTTGGGGAGGATTGATAATAAATGTGGCAAATAAAAATAAATGAAGAAATAAATAGATGCAAAAAGCCAAACAAGCTGGGTCCTCTCCCTGGCACCATGAGGGATTAGAGTAAGAGCTTTATTCCTTTCCATGCAGCAGGATTTAGGGGTCAATACCCCTGAAAACAAGTATTACAATTGATTTTGGGGAAGAGGCTTTTAATGATAAACTTGTGCTAATCTCAATTTAAATGCAATCAATAAATCAACAAGCATTTATTAAGTGCTCAGAGCCTTCCCTGTGAGATTCTCTCCAGTCTAGCCTGTCTGTACCTTGTTTGTACATAGTTGTTTGCTTGTTTCCTCTCCCATCAAGCTGGGAGCTTCCTGAGAAAAGGACATGTACTTTTGCTTTCTTTATGTCACCAGCAGTGCCTGGCACATAGTAGGCCCTTTATTAATGCTTATGGAATGACTAACCCATGGAACTAGCATTTATGAAGAACGTGCCATGTGTTAAGCTCTGGGCTGAATGAGGGAATTATAAAGGCAGAAAACAACAGAATATTTAATATTTAATTATTACCTCTAGCTCCCCGTAATGTGCCCTCTGCCCTCTCCATGATGGTTCTCTTTCCTCATTTTGCTTTGAACCCCGGAAAAATCATCTGTCCCTTCTCAGATCTCTCCTAGCAGTTTGCCTGGACCTTTTCTTCACACTGAACACATTCCCACTTTTATCACAGTCATTTGTGTCCATGCTTTCTATGCCCTTCCTCCATTGGATTGGAAATGCTTTAAGGCTAGGGACTATGTCTTGTTTCAGTTCTGTACTATCAAGGCTTAGTGTGGTAGGGATTCTTAACTATTTTTGTGTCATGGCCCCTTGGACATCTAGGGGAGCCTTGGGCCCCCTTCTCAGAAGAATGGTTTTTTGTGATTGAAGAAAATGCCACATTTCAGTTTGAGGTTAGGGAAAATCAATTTGTAATGGTTTTTGCATCTAATTTTATTGATTAATTCCCTGAAATCTATACATAAGCCACAGGTTAAGACGCCCAAGTGGAGTCCATCGCATATGTGGAGCAAGATCTTTCACTAGCAAGACTAGATTGTTTTTTTCCGCACTCGTTCCCTGACCTTATAAATCTTTGGTATATACCTGGGACTATGTGGAAGGAAGAAAGATA
Organism: Phalanger gymnotis; assembly: GCA_028646595.1. NCBI lineage: Eukaryota > Metazoa > Chordata > Mammalia > Diprotodontia > Phalangeridae > Phalanger > Phalanger gymnotis. The sequence continues at coordinate 364,854,952 of CM053624.1, forward strand.
TGTGGAATTTTAGACCCCAGTGGTGCATTGGGTTGATGTGACATGAGAATATACTTCAGAAGGGTTCTGAAAGGCCAGGCTTGTACCTGTGAGGGGAGAAAATGGCGGAATTATAGTACCAAGGAGACATGTCTGTGAGAGTCCTTTATTCATTCTGTGCTGTGCTTGCTAGGGTAGGGGAGAGGAAGGGTCTGGAATAGACAATGAAGCTCCATGATTCCCCACCCCACCCCCACATTCTCTGTTCCCCCTTGACTTGGAGGGCGAGTGTTGCTAAGGAACATTGATGCAGGTTTTTAGAAACACCAGCCAATGAGAACCCTGGAAAAATCTGCAGACACCTTCGCCAGAGACTGTTCAAGTGGCTTATTATACAGACCAGCAGAGAAGAAATGTATTGTTAACTCTTTGGGTTCGGAGAAAGATTCGGTTTTCATTGCCTTTTCAAGGAAAACAAGCAAGCAGTTATGGAACCTACTAAGTTCCTGGCCCTGTGCTGGGTCCTGGGGATACAAATATGTGTATGTGTGTATGTGTATATGTGTGTGTGTGCACATACATATATGCAAACACATATATACATATATACACATATGTGTATATTTATACAAACAGGGTGTACATATTTATACTTATTTGTGCATGTATCCATATATGTGTACACACACAGATATATATATATATATATATGTATATATAGAATATACATATAAATGTAAAGAAGACCAAAAGAAAAGGGAACAGGCACAGGTACATTTTCAACGTCACCACTGATTTCACTGATACAGGGATCCCTCAGGTGGAGAACTTTGCTATGGATGCTGCATTTGGGCACCTTCTCTTCTATTTATCATCCCAGGGAGAGGCTCAGAGTGCAGAGGTGATGGGACTGTCCCAGGGGCATGGACACTAGACATTGAGCCAAACTGGCTTTGAGCCTGGCTCCCCAACCACCCCTAGGCTGTGGATAAAGGCAGAAAGAGAACAAGAAAGTTAGATACAAGGGAGACAGGGAAGGATACCATTAGCAGGCCTGGGCTCAAGAAAGGAAGGCTTCATGTAGAAATGGTGCTTGGGTTGAGTCCTGAAGGAAAGGAAGGCTTGTGTGAGGCTGAGGTGAAGAGGGAGAGCATTCTTGGCATGGGAAAGTCCAGTGAAGATTCAGGGAGACAGGAGAGGAAAGGTTTGTGAAGATCAGAGAGAAGGTGAGTTTGTATTTCAGAGTTCAAAAATGGGGAGTAATGTTCATTGAGGTAGGGAAGATAGATTGGGATGAGGTTGTATAGCCATTTACTGCAGAAGTTTGTGCTTGATCCTAGAGGCCATAGGGAGCCACTGGACATCATTGAGTATGAGAGGGACAAGGTCAGATCTGATCTTAAAGAATTCCCTTTGGCAGCTGCTGGGTTGAGGATGGACTGTATAGGAAAAGACTGGAGGCAGGGACACTTATTAGGAGGCCATTGCCATGGTCTCAGTGAGAGGTGAGTGGGGTAGGAACTAAGGTGAAGGCTGTGTGAGGAGAGAGCTGGGGTCAGATGAGAGATATGGTGGAGAGATGGATGGCCAGATTGGGGACTGATTGGACATGTGAAGAAAGGAGTGTGAGGAACTGAGGAGAATGACCTGGTTCTGAAACTGGAAGACAGGAAGAATGATTGGGCAACGTTTAGGCAACATAAATAGGGTAATTTGGGAGACAGGTGTGGTCACTGTTAAAGATAATGTAGGAGTTCTGCTTTGGATCTCACAACATCAAAGAATCTTCAAGTTGGGAGGGATCCAGCAGTCATTGAGTACAATTCATATCCTAAAAGAAGCCCCACCATAACACAACTAGTAAGCATCTTCTAACCTCTGCTGGAAGCCCACCGAGGTGGTGCCTCCTCCCCTGTCCCTCTTCTCTGGGCAGCCCATCCCCTCTGGCACTCTGGACAGCTCTCACTGGTAGAAAGTTGAGCAGTTTTTGTTGACGTTGGGCCTTGCTGAGCTTCTTTCCTGTTAGGACCCCATCCTTCTGGTTCTGTCTTCTGGGGACTTTTCCCCAGTGTCATCTCTGCCTACACTTGAAGATGGATCTCATGTCCCCCTGATGCTTCTTTTCTCTAGGCTAGATATCCCAAGCTCCTTCAGTCAATCCACATGTGTCATGAACTGATGATGCTTCACCCTCCTGGCTGTTCTTCTCTGGATACTGGCCAGCTTAGCAATGTCCTCATTCATCCATAATGCCCAGAACTCAATATAATCCTCAAGATGAGCTTTGAGGAGGGCAGAGAAAATTGGGACTATCGCCAACCTCCTTGGTCTTGGAAGCTGTGCCCCTATTAATGTTGCATCACATTGAATAAGGTCTATTGACTGCCACAGAGTCAGAGACAAACAGAGATAAAGAGACTGAAAGAAAGAGAAAAGGAAGAACACTGAGAGAAAAGAGAGAGAGAGAGTGGAAGAGAGAAAGAAAGAAGAAAAGGAGGAGGAGGAGGAGGAGGAGAAGGAGAAGAAGGAGAAGAAGAAGAAGAACAACAACAACAACAAGAAGAAGAAGAACAAGAACAAGAAGCAGCAGCAGTCTAGGGAACACTCACATTTAGAGGACATGATGATCTTGAGTTCAGAGAGTCTCCAGAAGGAGAGGATGGTCAGAAGTGTCAAACACAGCAGAGAGAGCAAGAAGAATGGGAACAGAGAAAAGACTATGGGCCTTGTCAATTACCAGGTAACTGGTTGCTTTAGGGTAGAAGAGTCTCAGCTGAAGGATGAAACTATAAACTGGATCACGAAAGCTTAAACACTAAGTGGGAAGATTGGATGCAGAGACAATCAGAGCAGTCTTTTTCTTCCCTAAAAGTTTCACTGGGAAGTGGAGGAGAGATGGAGGATCTTAGCCTGAGGAGCTGGTAGGGCCTACCAAAGGTTCTTCAAGATGGGAGACACTTGGGTATGTTTGAAGGCAGAATGGAAGCACCAATATGCAGGGTGGGGTTGGAAAGAAAAAGTGTAATAGAGAAATAAGAGTTGAGTCAGGGGGCAATCTGTTGGAACTCAGGAGAGGGCATGAGCTGAAGAGCACAAGTAAAGGGGTTGGCCTTGGCAAGGAGCAAGGCTACCTGACCATCAGATGTTGGGGAAAGATGCAAAGAGTAGAGGATGATGCCTGGGGGGTCTGAGATGAAGCAAAAGGCTGAGGAGAGAGCTCAGTGACTGGCTTCAATTTTTTTCCTGAAGATGCCTAGTTCGTAGATGACAGAATGGGATGAGAGGGAGGTATGTGAGCAGGAGTGTGCTGGTAAATATTTAACAACCAGTTCTCTGAAAGGAAGAATGTATGCACAGAACACTTTTAATATTAATTTTCATTATTAACATTATACCTCAGCATTTCTTAAGTCTAGAGATCATCAAAACAATAAATTGGGCCCTGACTGGTGTCATTTGCTCATTCTCAAGGTGTAAATGCTCACACTGAAAATTTCACACTGGACTTCAGTGAGCTAGTACAAGCTGCCTCCAGCATGTTCTTTGAGAGTTGAGATTTGGAATCGCTTCTGTGGGGAGGGAGAGAGGGAATGAACCAAATACTTTAAATAAACTTATTCTTTCTTTAAATTTTGTGAACCAGGTACCTGCAAAGGAAGTTATTGTCAGCACACTAGATGGTGTCAGACAGGACTTTCCTAGATTATCTGGAGAAGGAATGATCCAGAGAAGTGAGAAGATCCCCTAGGTAAACCCTGGCCTCCCTGTTAAGGGAGAGCCCCTGAGATATACACTCAGTAGCTGCCACCTAACTTTTCTAAAAATGGAAGTAGAGTGAATTAGCCTCAGGGAGTCTGGAGGCTAAACCTGGGTTCTTCCATCCTGGAAGTCACATTGTAGGGGGGGAGAAGAGCCAATCCCTTGAAGTCCTTGGGTCTAATCCTGACTCTTTCCCAGTCTCTTTGTGTGACCCTGTGAAAGTCACTGAAATGAGGAGGAGAAGAGGGGCTGCAGTTTCTAAAAGAAATCTCTAGGAGTGTTTAAGAAAGGCCCCAAATAAGTAAATTGCTGTCTATTGTATTGGGCCTTATGTAATGAGTGAGGGTCCTTATTCATCAGAAACAATGACCTGGGGTTCTAAATTTGCCATGTGTTCAAATCTAAATTGTCATTACAGAAAGGTATTAAATTGACCACTGAGAACTAATTCAACCTCCATTCAGTATACTACTGTACTCTACCAATGGCACTCTATGGAAGATGTAATAATTTCTTTCTTCAAGAATCTTATAATCTCATTATAATGATTAGCATTTTCTGAGTGAAGGAGAGACCACTGTGGGCTGGGGTCACTTCCTGAAGAAGCTGCATCTTAAATTAGGTCTCAGGGGAAGGAACAAGGGAAAGGGAAAGGTTTGGAAGCAGGAAGGACTCTGATTGTTATAAGGGCTACTCAAGAGCAGGATTTATTTATTTATTGAAGAACTGGTTTGTAGAAAGAGGGAGAGAGAGATAGAAGCACAGAGAGAGAGACAGAGAGAGACAGACAGAGAGACAGACAGGGACAGAGACAGAGACAGAGAGAGAATGACACAGAGAGAGAGAGAGACAGAGAGAGAGAGAGAAAGAAAGAGAAAGAGAAGAGAGAGAGAGAGAGAGAGACAAAGAGGGAGACACAGAGAGACAGAGAGTGAAGGAGAGAGAGAGAGAAAAGAGAGGGAGAGGAAGAGAGAAAAAGGGAGAGAAAGAGAGAAGAGAGAGGGAGAGAGAGATAAAGAGAGAGAGAAGAGATAAGGAGAGAAAGAAAGAAAGAGAGAGAGAGAGAGAGAGAGGCAGAAGGAGAAGGAGAGGGAGAGGGAGAGGGAGAGAGAAAGAGAAAGTTCTGAATCTTAGGTTCAGAGATAATGGGGGCATAGATTTAGAGCTGGCAGGGAATTTGGAGATCAACAAATCGATTTCCTTAATTTTACAGTTGGGGAAACTGAGCCTCAGAGAAGTTAAGTGGCTTCTCTCAGACTAAGCAGCTGCTAAGTGTCTGAGGTGGGATTTCAAAGCAGGCATTCCTGACTTCCAGTCCAGTGCTCATTGACCACCTAGCAGCCTCTGTCTGACCTCAGCTTCCTCATGGATGAAATGAGGGTCTTGGACTAGGCAGGTGCTGATGTCCCTTCCAGATCTCAGTGCGTATACCCATAATTTTTGCTCCCGTCCTCCCTCCATTCCAGTCCCCCTGACAACACCTGACAGACACGCAGTCTATTGCCAGGACAAACTGAAAGCTTTGACCTATGGAGAGTCTTATACATAGAGAAATTTTCATAGTAGTAAAAAACCCTGGGAGCTAAAGGGGTGCTGACCTACTGGGTAGGGCTGAACAGCTCCTGGTATATGAAAGGGACAGTATATTATGGTGCCATTAGAAATGACAAAACGGACAGTTTCAGAGAACATGAGAAGACCCCAGTGACCTGATGCAGAGCAGGACAGTGACGACAACCTTATCACAAAAGCCATCTCATCTGTATCCCCAGACTCCCCTGATCCCATCCTCTCTATTACTGTCCAGGGGCCCACCCTTCTCCTCCTGAGCACTCAGATCCCCAACTTCAGTGGCCCTGGGCTCACCAGCTGGTGCCACTGTGGACTCCTCTCTCTCTCTCACTCCTTTCTATTCTGTCTCCCACCAAGTCTTGCCCATTTTTCTTTTGTAACATCTTTAACATATCTCGCCTGTTCTGTTACCCCTTCCCCAAGCCTTGGGGTGCCAGCCCTCATCGACTCATACCTTCACTACTGCAATGACCTGCTTGGGGGTGGGGGGCATCAATCTCAACTGTCTCCCTATGGGAGTCTAATTTCCACTCAGTTGTCAGATTATTCTTCTTTTTAAAGGGATTTTAATTTTTCTTTTTACATTTTAAGTACTAAACTGTTTCTTTCCCTCCCTCCCTATTTTGCACTGTAGAAGGCTACCATTTAAAACAGATATGTATGCCTTTCAGTTTGAGATTAGGGAAAGTAAAGAAGTCATTTTTCCCCTCTAATTTTATAGACTCTCTCTTGAAATCTATCCATTGGACAAAGATGAAGATTTCTGGTCAAGTCCATTTCATATGTGGGGCAAGATCTTTTAGTAGTAAGACCAGGTCATTTTTTTCCTACCCTTTCCCTGACCTCATAAATCTCAGGCATGTACCTGTGGTTGTATGGGGAAGGTTGAAGGATATGTGGAATTCTAGACCTAAAATAGTGGATTGGGTGGAAGGGACATGAGGGTGAACTTCTGAAGGAGGGTTTTGAAAGGCCAAGCTTGTACCTATGAGGAGAGAAGATGGCAGAATTATAGTACCAAGGAGCAATGTCTATGAGCCATTTTTTTAAAAAAATTCTGTGCTGTGATAACTGGGCTAGAAAGGCTAAGGATTTTTAAGACACAATGAAGCACCATGATTCTCCACCCCACCCCCACATTCCCTAGCCTTCCCTGGCTTGGAGGAAGAGTGTTGCTAGGGAACACTGCAGCAGGTTTTTAGAAACTCCAGCCAATGAGAATCCAGGAAATGATCTGCAGACACCTTACGCCATAGACTGTTTGAGTGGCTCATTATACAGACTAGCAAAAAAGGGATGTATTGTTAACTCTATGAATTCTGAGATAGGTTTAGTTTTGGTTTGCTTAGCAAGTAAATTAGGTAAGCATTAATGAAAACTGCTATGTTACCTACCCTGTGCCAGGTCTGGAGATACACATATGTGTGTGTGTATACATACATATACATACATACATACATACAGAGACACAGGTGTATATGTATATAGCTGAGTATATATATATGCATGTGTATATATATGCACCTCTGTGTGTGTGTGTGTGTGTATATGTATGCATCTACACACACATATATATAAGAAACCTAAATGAAAAGGGACTAGGCACATTCTGAACTCCACCTGTGATTTCCCATATACAGGGCACCCCCAGGTGAGGCACCTTTCTCTATGGATGCTGCATTTGGGTACCTTCCCAGGGAGAGGCTCAGAGCACAGAGGTGAAGGGCAACCTGATACTGAGGCAAACTGGCTTTGAGACTAATTCCCCATCCACTCCTAGGTGGTGGATAAAGGCATAAAGTGAAAAAGTACAAGAAAGTTAGATACAAGAGAGTTAGGGAAGGATGCCATTAGCAGGCCTGGGCTCAGGAAAGGAAGGCTCATGTAGAAATGGTGCTTAGGTTGAGTCTTGAAGGAGAAGAAGGGTTGTGTGAGGCAGAGGTGAAGAGGGAGAGCATTCTCGGCATGGGAAAGTCCAGTGCAGATTCAGAGAGACAGAAGGGCAAAGGTTGTTTGTGAGGAACAGGCCAGTTTGTATTGCAAAGTTCAAGATGGGGAATAATGTCCAATGAGGTGGGAGAATATAAGTTGGGGGAAGGTGGTATAGGGTTTTAAATGTTACCTGGGAGGTTGTATTCTGGGAAGATGGTGGAACAAGGCTGGAAATTACCTTGTTTTTTTAAATTCCCACACAAATAACATAAAATAATGCCTCATAGTGAACTTTGAGCAGCAAAATAATTAAAAGTCAGGGTAAAACAGCTGTTCAATCCAAGACAACTTGGGAAGACCTTAGGAAAGATCTGACCTTCCGGTATGGTGGTCTGTTCCTATGGAAGTGCAGATATCTCTAGGGAGATAATGCCAAATCCACAAACAACAAGTCCTAAGGGCAGCTGTCTAGGGGACAAGAACTTTGTAGGTCAGGAACTTTCTCCCCATGGATAGTATAGGGGTCAGGTGGCTGATCAGGGGAAGATTGCAGGACCTTCTGCGGTTGCTGGATGCAGGGCCCATGTATGCTGAGCAGAAAGGGTCCAGGTTATGGTTATAGCCAAGGAGGAATGCAGCCGTAGAGGGGATGCAGGGTCCTTCTGACTGGGATCACTGAGAGGAAAGTGGAGTCCCTGGTTTTAGTTCCAGGGCAGAAAAGTGAGCTGAAGTTTACAGCTACAGGAGGGACCATAGGGAGTAGCAGCATTTGTGGTGATAGCATTGCTGTGGGCCCTGGTCATGGTTTGGTGGCAGAAGGGAATACCTGAGGTTAGGCTTCCAGATAGAGCTCAGAAAATGACAGCACAAAAAACCTGAAGCCTGAAACATTAACCCCCACACTTCAGGACTAGGGCCTGACTCTAACACAAAGTTAATAGCTAAGAAATACACCTCTGAAAAATGAGCAAGCAAAAGTGAAAGAATGTAACCATAGCTAGCTATTATGGGGATAGAGAATATCTAGGTTCAAAATCAAAAGACAACAGTAAAATCAAAACAGTGACTTGTACTTCAAAGAAAGATGTAAAATGGTCACAAGCCCAAAACAGTTCTTGGAACAGCTTAAAAAAAACTTTGAAAACCAAATAAGAGGTTGAGGAAAAATTAGGGAAAAAATAAGATTAATGCAAGAAAAGCAAGAAAATCATGAAAAGAAAGTCAATCAATTGGGAAAAGAGATGAAAAAAATTATGGAAGAAAATAACTCCTTAAAAATTAGAATTGGGGAAGGGGAAGCTAATGTCTTCATAAGATACTAAGAAATAATAAAAGAAAATCAAATGAATAAAAAATAGAAAAGAATGAACTATCTCATTAGAAAAACAACTGACCTGAAGAACAGATTGAGAAGAGACAAATTAAGAAGTGTTGACCTGCCTGAAAGTTAGGATTTTTAAAAAAAGAGTCTAGATACTATACCTCAAGAAGTTATTAAGGAAAATCATCCTAATGTAGAACCAGAGGGTAAGATAGAAATTGAAAAAAAAATCCACCAATCACTGCCCGAAAGAGATCCTGAGAGGAAGACTCACAGGAACATTGTAGCTAAGTTGTGAAGGAGAAAATACTACAAGCAACTAGAGAAAAATTTAAATACTGTGGAGCTGCAGTCAGGATAACACAAGATTTAGCAAGTTGTACATTAAAAGACTTAAGGGCATGGAACACTATGTTCCACAAAGAAAAGGAGCTGGATTTGCAATGAAGAATAACTTAACCTGCAAAGCTGAGTGTAATTCTGCATGGAAAAAAGAATCTTTAATGAGTTAAAGAACTTTTAAGTATTCACGAGGGAAAGAACAGAACTGGATGGAAAATCTGACCTACAAGAATCAGGAGAAGCATGAGAAGGTAAACATTAACATTAAAGACCAATTATAAGGGATCTAATAAGGTCAAACTGCTTACTGCTTATATGGGAAAACGATATCTATAACTCTTAAGACTATTATCATTGCTTGGGTAGTTTGAAAGACCATATATAGATAGAAGGTTTGGGGTTGAGTTGAGTATGATGGGATAATTCTAAAAAATAAAATTTAGTAGGGAGAGGTTAAATGGAACAATTATCTCATACAAACAAGGTATGAATATAAGAACTGTTACAGAGGACGGCTGGTAGTTCCAGAACCTAGAACTAGATTAAAGAGGGAATAACATGTAAATCTAAAAGGGTATAAAAGTCTTAATTTACAAAGAAATAGGAGGGCAAGGGGATAGGATAAGGGAGGGACTCTTAGAACAGATGCAGGTTAAAGAGGCAGTAACTAGAAGTAAATCGATGTCTGAGGAGGGATACGGTAAAAAGAAAAGGAGAGAAGGATAAACAATGAGGAAAAATCAGATGGAGGAAAATGCGTAACTAGTAATTGTTGTATTGAATGTGAATGGGATGAACTCACCCATAAAACAGAAATGGATAGAAGAATGGATTAAAAACCAGAATCTGACAATTTGTAGTTTACAAGAAACACATTTAAAAGTGAGAGATACACATAGAATAAAAATAAAGGGCTGGAGTAGAATTTATTTATATAAAAGCAGGGGTAGAAATCATGATCTCAGACAAAGTTAAAGACAAAATAGATGCAATTAATTAAAGGAGATAAAAAGAGAAACTATATTATGACAAAAGGTACCATACATAAGGAAATAATATCAATACTAAACCTATATTCACCAAAAGCTATATTATGTATTATAATATCCATATTATTAAAGGAGAAACTAAATGAATTACAGGTAGAAATAGATAACAAAACTGTAATAGTAGAGACTTCAACCTTTCCTCTCAGAATTAGATTAATCCAACAAGAACAATAAAAAAAAACAACTCTTTTTGGGCTTGTGACTATCTGATGTTTCTCATTGAAAAAGAAGTGGCTTTTTAAACTCCACTATCTTCCTCTGAATATGAACCCAAGTCTTCTCTATCCCCACAGTAGCTATCTATGGTTGAGTTCTTTCTCCTTTTCTTATTCACTTTTATTTTGTTTTGTTTTATTTTATTTTTATCAGCTTATTGCTATAATTAGTTCCTAGCCCCAAGGTGTAAGGAATGATACCCTAAGCCTCAGGCCCTTCTTACTATTATTTTCTGAGCTCCATCCTATGGACCAACCTGGGGCACTCTTCATCACCCCAAAGCTAAGCTAGGGTCCCAGTCATGTTGTCCTGCAAACACTCTTGCTCTGTATGGCCACTTTGGTGGCTGCAAACTTCAGCTACCCTCTCTGCTCTGGGAACCCTGAAACCAGGGACATTGCTCACTCACAAGTGACCACAGCCATCAGGGTCCCCTCGCCTCAGCTACAGCACTTCCCAGGTGTATGCAAGCTCTTTCTCCCCCACAGCCTCAGCCCAGGACACGTCTGGTCAGGACAGCTGTGCTTAGCATCCGTCCACAATGGAAGGTCTTTCAATCTTCTACTCAGCCATCAGATGCCTACACTGTTCAGGAGATGAAAGTTCCTAAGGCTGAGGCTGCCTCCCAAACCACCTGCCCTCAAGGTTTGTTTTTTGTTGATTCAGAAGAGTTGGCCTGGAGGTGTGTGCATCTCACTCAGGATAAACCTCCACTGGGCGGTGGAGGTAGGGAGGGAGAGGGGGTGTCCAGTCTTTCCTGGGATCTCCTCAAGTTGTCTTAGGGTGACAACTTGCCCCAACTTTTATTTTTTTCTGCTGTTCTACATAAACTTTGAAGCAGTATTCTGTGTTTTTTTTTGGGGGGGGGGAGGAAACTTAAAGAGCCTGAAGTTTTCTGACCTCTAGCATCTTCCCCAAATCTAAGTGTACTAAAATAATTATAGCATCTCTTTGTGGTGGCACAGAGCTGGAAATTGAGGGGATGCCCGCCAACTGGGGAATGTAAAGAAGTAATAGTGAATGACTGGAATGGGATACTACTGTGCTGTAGGAAATGACGAGCAGGGTGATTTTAGAAAAACATCGAAAGACTTGCATGACATGATGTAGAGCAGAATGAGGAGAACCAAGAGAATGATGTATACAGTGATAACAATATTGTTCAAAGAACAGCTCTGCATGACAAAGTTATTTTGAATATTACAAATATTAAACTAACTACAAAGGACCTATGAAAGAAGATGGTAGCCATCTCCAGAGAAAGAATCAATAAATGGAACTATGTATAGTATGGTTTTACATACATACATAGCTACACATATGGTGGCCATATCTAGTGTGGGGTGGAGAGGAAAGGAAGGAAACAGTATGGAATTTAAAAAGTAGGAAATAATAAATAAAAGTAAATTTTTAAAAGGCTAATTGGAAGAGTTTGTACTTGATCCTAGAGGCCATAGGGAGCCACTAGACATCACTGAGTAGGAGAGTGACAAGGTCAGATATGAGCTTAAGGAAATCCCTTTGGCAGCTGCTGGGTTGAGGATAGACTAGGTGGGAAAAGACTGGAGGCAGGGACTCCAGTTAGGAGGCCATTGCCATGATCTCAGTGAGAGGCGAGTGAGTTAGGAACTAAGGTAAAGACTGTGTGAGGAGAGAGCAGGGGTCAGATGGGAGAGGTATGGTGGAGAGATGGATGGCCAGATTGGGGACTGATTGGACATGTGGTGAGAGGAATGTGAGGAACTGAGGAGAATATCCAGGTTCTGAAATTGGGAGACAGGAAGAATGGTGGTGCTTTCAATAGAAATGGGGCAATTTGGGAGACAGGTGGGTTTAGTGGGAAAGATACTATAGGAGATCTGTTTTGGTCTTCACAGCATCAAGGACTTTTCAAGTTACTAGGGATCCAGCAGCCAGTGAATCCGATTCATAGCCTAAAGGAAGCCCCATGTGTTGGTAAGCAAAATGGGCTCTTAGCGCTTAGTTCAACCAAGTGCCCTCGAAGAGTTTGGCTTTTGTTTCCTTTGAGTAATTCAGTGTATCTCATTGAGTCTTACTAGGTGCTAAGCCCCAGGCCCAGACCCCTATTAGGTGCTAAGCCTATGTGGGTGTGAAGCTCCCAGAGTCCTAAGGAGAGGGACTAAAACCAGAGCCAATCACAGGAGCTTAGGTTCTGGTCACTCAGACGACGCATGATGACATCTGAAACATAAGAAGGCAAGACAGAGCCATTTGCGCAGGGCTCTCACTCTTGGTGACAGTTGCTGATGCACAGACTCCAGGCAGCTGTAGCTAAGAGCCCTCCAGCTCGTAAACCTGGATGTTGGGACTTTGTTAAACTCTGGTAACTATGTGTTGGGATTTGAATCAGACAAGGTCTGTCTGTTGATGTTTGTACTTTGTTTGTATTTGCTCTGAAGTTCAGGGTGCTGGCCTTTTCCCTGAACTAAGTGAATGGTATTTGTATGCTGAATTAAAGTAAGCTTGTCAACCCCTTAACATTGCTTTCCTTACTGAAGCAGATCAAAAGAACCTGTGCTTTCGTAGTGTGCTGGTAGTGTTCTTGTTGTTGGGTTTGTGTTGGCCTTTCACCCCCACAGCAGCTGCTAGCTGGATTGTTGAAACACCCCACCATAACATAAGTAATAAGTGCTTCTCCAAGCTCAGCTGGAAGCCCTCCAAGGTGATGCTTCCTCCTCTCTAGGCAGCCCATCCCCTTCTGGCACTCTGGACAGTTCTCACTGGTAGGAAGTTGGGTAGTTTTTACTGACACTGAGCCTCGCTGAGCCACTTTGTAATTTCCACTTCATCCTCCTGGTTCTGCTTTCTGGCGCCAAACAAAACAGATCTGATCTCTTTCCCCTGTGACCTCCCCACCTACATTTGAAGGTGGCTCTCATGTCCCCCTGATGCTTCCTTACTCTAAGGTAAGCATCCCAAGCTCCTTCAGTTGATCCACCTATGTCATGAACTGATGACCTTTCACCCTCCAGGCTGTTCTTCTCTGGACACTCTCCTGCTTTTCAATGTCCTCAGTCAACCGTGATGTCCGGAGCTGAACGCAATCCTCAAGAGGAGCCATGAGAACGGCAGAGAAAAGTGGGATTATCGCCCACTTTCCTCTTCGTGGAATCTGTGTCCCTGTTAATGCAGCAGGAGATTGAATAAGGTCTGAGGGCTGCCACACCCCACTGCTCACGCGTTTTGGGCTCATTGTGCACTGACACCCTCAGAGCTTTTCAGAAAAACTGTTGGTCCGCACCTCCTTCAACTTATACTTGTAAAGCTGATTTTTTTGGCACCCAATTAGAAGATTTAACATCGATCCCTACTGAACGTCATCTTACTGATTTTGAAATGTCCCTTGAAGATTGCAATTTGAAATAACGAAGTAGGCAATCAGTAAGATGGACCTGAAGCTCAGGAGAGAGATGGAGGCCAGAGATAAAGGCTTAGGAGTCATCCGCAGAGAGATGATAATTAAGCTCAGGGAGCTGGCGAGGTCAGAAGGAGAGGAGGAAGAGACAGAGTCAGAGAGAGACAGAGAGAAGAGGAAGGGAGAGAGAAAAGAGAGACAGAGATAGAGTTAGAGAA
>CM053624.1:364869215-364889713 GCA_028646595.1 Phalanger gymnotis
AGAGAGAGAGAGAGAGAGAGAGAGAGAGAGAGAGAGAGAGAGAAGAGGAAGGGAGAGAGAAAAGAGAGACAGAGACAGAGTTAGAGAAAAAGAGTAAGGGAGAAGAAAGGGGGGAGAGAGAGAGACAGAGAGAGAGAGAGAGACAGAGAGACAGAGAGAGAGACACACACACAGAGAGACAGAGACAAAAAGAGACAGAGAGTTCTGAATTGTAGATTCATAGATAATGGGAACATTGATTTAGAGCTGGCAGGGAAGTGGAAGGTCAACAAATCCATATCCTTCATTTTACAGATAGGGGAACTAATCTTCAGAGAAGCTAAGTGACTGACCTCAGGCTAAAGAACTGCTAAGTGTCTGAGGTGGGATTTCAAAGCAGGTCTTCCTGACTCCTGGTCCAGTGCTCTAACCATTGACCCACCCAGCTTTCTCTTCCTGGCCTCAGCTTCCTCATGGTTGAAATGACAGTCTTAGACTTAGAAGGTACTAATGTCCTTTCCAGATCTCAGTGCATGGTCCTACGATCCTTGCTCATGTCCTTCCTCCATTCCAGTCCCCCAACAACACCTGACAGACACAGTCTATTACCAGTACAAAGTGAAAGCTTTGATGTATGGAGGGTCTTATACATAGAGAACTATTCACAGCAGCTTTTTCTCATAGCAGTCAAAAACCCTGGAAAGTAAAGGGGTGCTGACCTACTGGGTCCTGGTATATGAAAGGGACACCATATTATGGTGCCATTAGAAATGACAAAATGGACAGTTTCAGAGGACACGAGAAGACCCCAGTGACCTGATGCAGAGCAGAACAGTGACAACAACCTTATCACAAAGGACATCTCATCTGTACCCCCAAACCCCCCTGCTCCCTTTTCCCTATTACTGTCCAGGGCCCCACCCTCCTCCTCCTGAACACTCAGGCCCCCAACCTCAGTGGCCCTGGGCTCATCAGCTGGTGCCACTGTGGACTCCTCCCTCTCTCTCACTCCTCTCTATTCTGTCTCCCACAGAGGCTTGCTCTTTTTACTTTGTAACATGTTTCACCTGTGGCCCCTTTCCCTGCTCTGTCACCCCCAACTCCCAAGGCCCAAATCATGATCATCTCATTTATTGACTATTGAACTGGCCTGCTGGGGGGGGGTGGTTCTGCTTCCTCCACTCACTCCCCCATCCAGTCCATCCTTTACTCAGCTGTCAAAGGGATCTTCCTGAAGTAAAATTCTCACTGACCATATCACCCCCTGCTCAATAACCTTCAGTGGCTCCCTATCACCTGCAGGGACAAATATGAAATCCTCTACTTGGCTTTCAAAGCTCTTCATGACCTAACCTTGCCTCCCCTCCACACACACCCTTTTCTAGTCTTCTCACACCTTTCACCCTTCTCCTCCCATGTGCCCTACCTGCCAGTGACACTGGCCTTGCTATTCCTCAAACAAGACCCCCCGCCTCTCAGTTCTAGGCTTTCTCTGGCTGTGCCCCATGCCTTTTGGCATTGTCTCCCTCCTTCTCTTTCCCTCCCCCTCTCTTCCCTGCTTTCCTCCAAGTCCCATGTACAATCCCACCTTTTCCAGGAAGTCTTTCCTGATTTCCCTTAAAGAATCAGGAAGGAAAGCCTTCCATCTATCTTTACCAAGTTATCTCATGTATATCGTGTCTGTATATAATTGTTTGCATGTTTTCTTCCCCATTCGACTGTGAAATCCTCCAGGGCAAGGACTGTTTTTTGTCTTTCTTTGTATTCCCAGCACTTGGCATTCAGTGTGTAGCACATAGTAGGAGTTCAGAAATGTTTATTGACTCACTGAATGACAACTCTGAAAGACTTCCAGCTCTGCTGGCTGGACTGTGAAACCATGATGCCAGAGGACCGAGGAGGAAGCAGGATCCTCACCTCTCTGGCAGGAAGAAATGGACTCAGGAGGCAGATGGAGACATGCTTTTGGAAGGGGCCAATGTGGCATTTTGTTTTGGTGGTCTGTCATATTTATTGTGAGGATTTTACTTTTCTTTTCTTTTTTTTTATTGATGAAAAGGGGGAAAGGATAAGTGGAGGTAGACTGATAATAAATGTGGCAATTATAAATAAATGCAAAAAACTAAAATTAGATTCATCTCTAAGCCACAACGAGCAATTAAAGTGATAGGTTTATTAATGATTATGTAGCAGTATTTAGGGGTCAATACACCTGAAAACAAGTATTACAATATCTATTGGGATTTTAATAATAACCTGGTTCTAATTTCAATTTAAATGCAATCAATAAATCAACATGCACTTATTAAGGACTCAGCCTTCCCTGTGAGATTCTCTCCAGTCCAGCCTGTCTGTACCTTCTTTGTACATAGTTTTTTGCTTGTTTTCTCTCCCATTAGATTAGGAGCTTTTTGAGAGAAGGAACTGTCCTGTTGTTTTTCTTTATGCCACCAGCAGTGCTTGGAACATAGTAGGACCTTAATTAATGTTGGTGGCTGACTTACCCATAGAGTGAGAATTTATGAAGGGCTTACTGTGTACTAAGCTCTGGATGAAGGAATTACAAAGACAGAAAACAAAAGTACAGGACTCTAAATATCTTTAGACCTCCACTAAATTTAAGTATTGACACTGGCTGCCTGGTGTGTGTCCTCTGCCCTCCCCATTATGGTTCCCTTTCCTCATTTTGCTTTGAACCCAAGAAAAGTCATCTGTCCCTCCTCAGATTTCTCCTAGCAGTTTGCCTGGACATTTTCTTTACACCTGACATATCTCTTCTTGTTTCACAGTTATTTGCATCCATGCTTTCTATGCCCTTCCCCAATTAGATAGGCAGCACTTTAAGATCAGGGACTATGTCTTGTTTCAACTTTGTATCATCAACACTTACTGTAATGTAGGGATTATGAACTTTTTTGTGCCATGGTCCCTTGGCCGTCTAGGGGAGCCTTTGGAACCCTTGTCAGAAAAATGCTTTTGAAAAATTGAAGGAAATGCTACATTTCACTTTGAGGTTAGGGAAAACAAAGATGTATTTTTTCCAGTCTAATTTTATATTCCCACCTGAAATATCTCTATGGGCCAGAAGTTAAAATCCCCAGGTCTGGTGCATTGCGTATGTTTAGGAAGATCTGGCCATTCCCCTCCCCTCCCATGCTCTCATGAATCCCAGGTATATACCAGAAATTGAGTGGGGAAGGATGACATACACATGCGTTTTGAGACCTAATTGAAGTATGGTGTGGAGGGGCCTCGGGTTTCTGCTTTTGGAGGATGACTCTGAAAAGCTAGGCTTACTCTTCTGAGGAGAGAAAATGGCAGAATTATACAAAGGAGAAATTTCTATAAGAGCTTTAGCTTGATTATTTTGTGCTGCAGTAGCTGGGCTAGGGGAGAGTAAGGGCCTGAATAGACAATGAAGCTCCCTGATTCTCCAACCTTCCCCCCACCCTGCCCCCGCCCCCCCTAAGTCCACCCCTGACTTGGAGGAAGAATGTTGCTAGGGAACATTGGAGCAGGTTTATAGAAACTGCAGCCAATGGGAATCCAGGAATGATCTGCAGATACCTTCGCCAGAGACTTCAAGTGGCTCATTATACAGACCAGCAGAGAAGGGCTGTTATTGTTAACTCTTTGGGTTCTGAGAGAGGATTCATTTTTAATGGTTTGCCAAGGAAAACC
Source organism: Phalanger gymnotis (assembly GCA_028646595.1). NCBI lineage: Eukaryota > Metazoa > Chordata > Mammalia > Diprotodontia > Phalangeridae > Phalanger > Phalanger gymnotis. The sequence continues at coordinate 364,872,876 of CM053624.1, forward strand.
TGCAAGAAAGGATTGATGGAAAGTGCTATATTCTCTGACTTATGCTAGGCCCTAGTGATGCAAATATACACATATATATGCATATATACATATATAAATATATGTGTATGTTTTTGTGAGTATGTATGCATATAAAGCCTAAATGAAAAGTGAATAGCCATATTCTCAACTTCACCTGTGATTTCCCATATACAGGGTACCCCGGGTGAGACACCTTTCTCTATGGGTGCTACATTTGGGCACCTTCTCTGATATTTATCATCCTAGGGAGAGGCTTAAGAGCATAGAGGTAGCAGGACTATCCCAGGGGCATGGACACTTGACATTGAGCCAAACTGGTATTGATACTAGCTCCCCATCCATTCCTAGGCTGTGGATAAAGGCATAAAGAGAAAAAATACAAGAAAGTTAGATACGAAGGAGTTAGGGAAGGATGCCATTATCAGGTTCTAGAAAGGAAGGCTTCATGTACAAATGGTGCTTGGGGTGAGTCTTGAAGGAAAGGAAGGGTTGTGTGAGGCTGAGGTGAGGAAGGAGAGCATTCTAGACATGGGAAAGCCCTGTGCAGATTCAGGGAGACAGGAGGAGAAAGGTTTGTGAGGATCAGAGAGAAGGTGAGTTTGTATTGCATTGTATTGTGTTGTATGTAAGATGGGGACTGATGTCCAATGAGGTGGGGAAGATAGGTTGGGACCAGGTTGTACAGGGCTTTAAAAGCCAACTCCAGAAGTTTGTGCTTGATCCTAGAGGCCATAGGGAGCCACTGGACATCACTGAGTAGGAGAGGGACAAGGTCAGATCTGAGCTTAAGGAAACCCCTTTTGCAGCTGCTAGGTTGAAGATGGACTAGATGGGAAAAGACTGGAGGCAGGGACTCCAATTAGGAGGCCATTGCCATGGTCTCAATGAGAGGTGACTGGATTAGGAGCTAAGGTAAAGACTGTGTGAGCAGAGAGCAGGGGTCAGATGGGAGAGGTATGGTGGAGAGATGGATAGCCAGATTGGGGACTGATTGGACATGTGGAGTGAGGAGTGTGAGGAACTGAGGAGAATATCCAGGTTCTGAAATTGGGAGACAGGAAGAATGGTGGTGCTTTCAATAGAAATGGGGCAATTTGGGAGACAGGTGGGTTTAGTGGGAAAGATACTATAGGAGATCTGTTTTGGTCTTCACAGCATCAAGGACTTTTCAAGTTACTAGGGATCCAGCAGCCAGTGAATCTAATTCATATCCTGAAGGAAGCCCCACCATAACATAAGTAATAAGTGCTTCTCCAAGCTCAGCTGGAAGCTCTCCAAGGTGGTACCTCCTCCCCTGCCCCTCCTCTCTGGGCCACCCATTCCCCTTTGGCAGTTTCTGGATAGCTCTCCTTGGTAGGAAGTTGGGCAATTTTTACCGACATTACTGACATTACTGAGCCTCTTTCCAGTTCTTACCGTATCCTCCCGGTTCTGTCTTCTGGGCTCAAATAAAACGGATCTAATCCCTTTCCCCTGTGACCTCCCCACCTACATTTGAAGACAGCTCTCATGTCCCCCTGATGCTTCCTTACTCTAGGCTAAGCATCCCAAGCTCCTGCAGTCGATCCACATGTGTCGTGAATTGATGACCTTTCACCTTCCTGGCTGTTCTTCTCCGGACATGCTCCAGCTTTTCAACATCTTTAGTCAACCGTGATGCCCAGAGCTGAACATAATCCTCAAGATGGTCTATGAGCAAAGAAGGATTATCCTCTACTTTCCTCTTCATGGAATCTGTGTCCCTATTGGTGCAGCAGGAGATCGAATAAGGTCTATGGGCTGCCACACCACACTGCTCACCCACATTGGGCACACAGTCCACTAGAACCTCCAGGTCTTTTAAAAAGAACTGTTGATCCATGCTCCCTTCATGTTACTCTTCTGAAATTAATGTTTTTACCCAATTAGGAGATTTAACATCAACCCCTATTGAATGCCGTCAAATTGAGTTTTGAATGTCTCTAGGACATTACAATTTGAAATATTTAAATAGGCAGTTGGTGAGGTGGGCGTTAAGCTCTGGAGAGGCTGGGGCTGGACATATAGATGTGGGAGTCAGGTGCAGAGAGATTGATAGTTAAACCCATGTTGCTGGTGATATCAGAGACAGAGTGAGAGACAGTCAGAGAGAGACAAAGAGACATAGACAGGGGGAAGGAATAAGATAGATAAAAAGAAAGAGACAGAAGAGATAGAAAGAGACAGAGAAGATAGAAGAGACAGAAGAAAGGGAGAAGGAAGAAGAAAGAGATGGAAAGAGACAGGGTAGGAACTGAGAGAGAGAAAAAGAGAGAAAGAAAGACACATAGAGAGATATGAATAAGAGAAACCTAGGCAACAATTGCATTGAGAGGGTATGATGTTCCAGTAAAAAAGAGGGAGAAGGTCTAGGACATCGCTACGGTTGACAAGGTCTTTCAATAATAAGATGGGGTCATTTTTTTCCTACCCATTCCCCAATCTCATAAATCACAAGTATGTTCTTGAGATCCTGTGGGGAAAGATGAAAGATACATGGATTTTTGGAGGTAATTGGTCGATTGTGTACATGGGGCAAGGCCTTGGGACCTGAAGGAGTATCCTGAAAGTTAAGTTTATCCCCTTGAGGAGAAAAGATGGCCAAATTATAGTACAAAGGAGAAATCTCTATGAGAGTCATTAGTTGATTCTGGTGGGGTGGGAGCTGGGGTAAGGGAGACTAAGGGCCTGGGGTAGACAATGAAGCTCCATGACTTTCCGCCCCACCCCCACATTCCCCAATCCCCCCTGACTTGGAGGAAGAGTGTTGCTAGGAAACGTTGGAGCAGGTTTGTTGAAACTTCAGCCAATGAAAATCCAGCAATGATCTGCAGACACCTTCGCCAGAGAGTGTTCAAGTGACTCATTATACAGACCAGCAGAGAAGGGCTGATATTGTTAACTCTTTGAGTTCTGAGAAAGATTTGGTTTTCACCAGCTTCCCAAGAAAACAAGCAAACCTTAATGGAAACTTTTATGGTCTCTGCACTATGCTAGGCACTGGGAATGCAAATATATACAGATACATACATATGTATATATGCATATATCATTTATACATATACATGCACATATACACACATTTATATACATAAAGATGTATATATAGTAAAAAAGGTACATATATACCTCTTTGTAATAATAATATATCAAAAAACCAAAATGAAAAGTGAACAGGCATATTCTCAAGTCTACCTGTGATTTCAATGATACAGGGAAACCCCAGGTGAGGAAGCTTTTGCTATAGATTTTGCATTTAATCATTTTCTCAGTTATTTATCATCCCAGGGAGATGCTTAAGAGTACAGAAGTGAAGAGAGGAGTTGACAGTTGTCCCAGAGGAAGGTGGAGTTGGCAGTGAGCCAAACTGGCTTTGACAGTGGCTCCCTGTCTACTCCTAGACTGAGAATCCAATCAAGAGAGCTAGGGAAGGACACCATTAGCAGACATAGATTCAGGAAAGGAAGGCTTCATGTAGAAATGGCATTTGGGGTGAGTCTTCAAGGAAGAGAAGGGTTGTATGAGGCTGAGCTGAGAAGGGAGAGCATTCTAGACATGGGAATGTCCAGTACAGATTCAGAGAGACAGGAAGGGAAAGGTCATTTGTGAGCATCGGAGAGAAGGCCAGTTTGTGCTGCAGAGTTCAAGATGGGGAGTAATGTCCAATGAGGTGGGGAAGGTAGATTGTGATGAGGTTGTATAGCCATTAACTGGAGATATTTGTGCTTGATCCTAAAGGGCATAGGGAGCCACTAGACATCATTGAGTATGAGAGGGCCAAGGTCAGACCTGAGTTTAAGGAAATCCCTTTGGCAGCTGCTAGGTTGAGGATGGACTGGATGGGAAAAGACTGGAGGCAGGGACTCCAATTAGGAGGCCATTGCCATGGTCTCAGTGAGAAGTGACTGGGTTAGGAGCTAAGGTGAAGGCTGTGTGAGGAGAGAGCAGGGGTCAGATGGAAGAGATATGGGGGAGAGATGGGTGGTCAGAATGGGGACTGATTGGACATGTGGAGTGAGAGAGGGTGAGGAACTGAGGAGAATATCTGGGAGAGAGGAAGAGTAGTGGTGCTTTGAAGAGAAACAGGGCAATTTGGGAGACAGGTGGGGTTAGTGGGAGAGATAATAGAGGAGATATGTTTTGGACTTCACAGCATCAAAGACTTTTCAAGTTACTAGGGATCCAGCAGCCCATGAATCCAATTCGTATCCTAAAGGAAGCCCCACCATCATGTAAATAATAAGTGATTCTCCAACTGCTACTGGAAGCCCTCCAAGGTGATGCTTCCTCCTCTCTAGGCAGCCCATCCCCCTCTGGCACTCTGGACAGCTCTCCTTGGTAGAAAGTTGGGCAGTTTTTACTGACATTGAGCCTCTTTGTAATTTTCACCTCATCTTGCTGGTTCTGTTTTTTTGGGCTCAAACAGAACAGCTCTCATCCCTTTCCCTGTGACATCGCTACCAAAACTTGAAGATGGCTCTCATGTCCCCCTGATGCTTCCTTACTCTAAGCTAGACATCCCAGGCTCCTTCAGTCGATCCACAGTATCATGAACTGAGTATTCTTCGCTATCCTGGCTGTTCTTCTCTGGACACTGTCCATGGTATCAATGTCCTTAGTAAACTATGATGCCCAGAGGTGAACATAATGCTCAAGATGAGCTATGAGGGGGGCAGAGAAAATTGGGACTATCTTTAGTCATAGAAGCTGTGCCCCCATTAATGCAGTCCTTTATGGAATAATATCTGTTAGCTGGCACACCACACTACTCACACATATTGGGCTCACAGTGCACTAAAACCCTCAGCTCTTTTTAGAGAAACTGTTGATCCATGACTCCCTCATCTCACACTTGTGATGTTGATTTTTTGGGTACCCAATTAGAAGATTTAACATTCACCATTCCCTAATGCTATCTTAGTGATTTTGAGATGTCTCTGGGACATTGTAATTTGAAATATCTAAATAGACAGTTGGTGAGGTTGACCTAAAGCTCAGGAGAGAGACCCAAGCTGGAGGTAGACATCTGTGAGTCATCTTCTGAGAAATAACAGTTAAGTCCTGTTAAATCAGGGAGAAAAGAGGAAGAGAAAAAGACATGAAGAGATGGGGAGAGAGAAAAGATAAAAATAGAGATAGATGCAGAGGGAGAGAAATATTCCAGGGCAGAGAAAGGAAGAGACAGAGAGACAGACAGAAAGACAGAGAGGCAGAAGGAGAGAGAATGTGACAGAGAGAGGTAATGAGATGGAGATAGATACATAGAAGGGGAGAGAGAGAGGAGAGAGAGAGACAGAGAGAGGGAGAGAGAGAGATAGGGAGAGAGAGACAGAGAGAGACAGAGAGACAGAGACACAGTGAAAGAGAGATAGAGACAGAGACAGAGAGAGACAGAGAGAAAGACAGGGGGTGGGGCAAACGGAAGGGAGAGAAGAAGAGGAAGAGAAGGCCAGGGAATACTCACATTTAGAGGACATGATATGGTTGATGATCTGGCTAATCAATAGAAGACTGAGAAAAGATCAGTCAGGGAAACCAGGAGAGAAGAGGATCATGAAAATCCAGAGAGTCTCCAGAAGGAGAGGATGGTCAAAAGTGTGAAATACAGGAGAGAGGGCAAGAAGAATGGGAACAGAGAAAAGACTATGGGATTTGTCAATTAACAGGTAGTTGGTTGCTTTAGGATAGAAGAGTTTCAGCTGAGGGATGAGGCTACAAACTGGATACAAAATGAGGACTAAGTGAGAAGGTTGGATGCAGACACAATCAGAGCAGACAGTCTTTTTTTCCCTCTAGAAGTTTCACTGGGAAATGGAAGAGAGATAGAGGAGGTTAGCCTAAGGGACTTTCGGAGTCCTCAATGAAGGACTGAGTAACAGCTTTAGTTATGATTATGCACTTGGGTTTAGGGGTCAATACCCCTGAAAACAAATATTACATTTGCTTTTGGGGAAGGGGACTTTTATAATCACCTGGTGCTAATCTCAATTTAATTGCTTCAGTAGGTCACCAAGCATTTGTTAAGTGCTTAGGGTCTTCCCCACGAGATTCTCTCCAGTCTATCCTGTCTGTACTTTGTTTGTACATAGTTGTTTGCTTGTTGTCTCCTCATTAGACTGGGATCTCCTTGAGAGAAGGGACTATGCTTTTGCCTTTCTTTATGTCACCAGCAATGCCTGGCATATAGTAGGACCTTAATTAATGCTTGTTAATTGACTGACCCATAGCATGAGCATTTATTAAGGGCTTCAATGAAACTTTGAGTTATGCCACGCATGGTCACCCAAAACGGATGGGTCATACTGGAGAGTTCTGACAAAAGCAGAAGGAAATGGCAAACCACTCCATTATTTTTGCCAAGAAGAGCCAATGGACAGTACCAAAATGATAAAAGAGATGATATCAGAAGATGGGCTCCTCAGCTGGGAAAAGTGTAGGACAGCTCCAAGCAGCTCCAGGAAGAATGAATGGGCTGAGTCAAAGCCAAAGGGAAGCTCAGCTGTGGGTGCATCTGGTGCCAAAAGGGAAGTCCGATGCTGCAAAGATCATGATTGTATAGGAACCTGGAATGTAAGGTCTATGGGTCAAGGTTAGGTGGATGTGGTCAAACAGGGGATGGAAAGATGAAACTTCTACATCTTGGGTGTCAGTGAACTTAAATGGATGGGAAGGGGTGAATTTAATCCAGGTGATCACCACATATGCTATGTGGGCAGAAATCCCTTAGATGAAATGGAGGAGTCCTCATAGGCAAGAAAAGGTGAGAAAAGCAGTACTGGGGTATCATCTCAATAATGACAGAATGATATCTGTTTGAATCCAAAGCAACTGCTCAACATCGTGTTATTAGAAGTCTCAGCTCCAACCACTGATGCTGAAGAGGCCAAAGTTGATCAGTTCTATGAAGACCTACAGCATCTTCTAGAAATAACACCCTCCCCCCCAAAAAAAGATGTCACATTCATGGTAGGAGATTAGAGTGCCAAAGTAAGAACTCAGAAGATAATTAGAATAACAGGCAAGCTTGGCCTTGGAATACAAAATGAAGCAGGGCAGAGACTGATAGACTTTTGTCAAAATAACTCATAACGCTCACGGTCACAACGCTCGTGGTCATCACATTCTTTTTCAATAACCCCAAAAGTGTCTCTACACATGGACGTCAATAGATGTTCAACACTGAAATCAGACTGATTATATATTTTGCAGCCAAAGGTGGAAAAGGTATATAGCATTACTTAAAACAAGACCGGAAGCTGTCTTTTGCTTAGATCATGAGTTTTTTTATTGAAAAATTAGACTTGAATTGAAGACAGTAGGAAAAACCATCAGACGATAAAGGTAGGGCCTAAATAATGTCCCTTATGAATATAAATAGAGGTGATGAATAGATTTAAGGGGTTAGATCTGGTAGATAGAGGGCCCGAAGATCTATGGAAAGGGGTCCAAAATATTGTGCAGGTTGCAGCAACAAAAAATATCTGAAAGAAAATGAAGAGCAAGAAAGCAAAATGGCTGTCTGAGGAGGTTTTGCAAATAGCTGAGAAGAAAGTGAAAGTGAAAGAAGGAAAGGGAAAGGTATACCTAAATCAAAGCAGAATCCCAGAGAATAGCAGGGAAAAATAAGGCTTTCTCAAATGAACAACGGTAATGACTTAACAGGAGCAGAAGAGATTAAGAAGTGGTGAGAATATACAGAATAAGTATATAAGAAAGTTCTTAGCCTCCCCAATAACCACAATGGTGTGGTTACTGATGTAGAGCTAGCCATCCTGGACAATGGAGTCAAATGGGTCCTAGGAAGCATTGCTAACAATATGGCTAGTGGAAGTGCTGGAATTCCATACTTAAAACTCTAAAGGCAGATGCTGTTGAAGTTCTGCAGTCAGTATACCAGCACATTGGAAAACCTAATGGTGACAGCTGGATTGCAAAAAATCGGTTTACATCCCGGTCTAAAGAAGGGCAACACCAAGCAATGTTCAGAAGGCCAAACGATTGCGCTGATTTCACACACCATCGAGGTTATGATTAAAATTCTGCTAGCTGGGCTTCGGCAATATGTGAACCAAGAATTACAAAAGAGCAGGTTTATTTTAGAAGAGGAAGAGAAAATAGAGATCAAATTACCAACATTTGGTGGATTACGGAGAAAGCAAGGGACTCCCCAAAAAATATCTATTTCTGCTTCATTGACTACATTAAAGCCTTTGACTGTGTGGATCACAACAAATATGGCAAGTCCTCAAAGAGATGGGAGGGCCAGATCATCTTATCTGTCTTCTGTGGAATCTGTATGTGGGCCAAGAAGCAACAGTTAGAACTGAACATGGAACAGCTGATTGTTCTAAGATTGGAAAAGGGGTATAACAAGGCTATATATTGTCACCTTATTTATTTAACTTGTGTGCAGATTACATCATGCAAAATGCCAGACTAGAGGAATTAAAAGTTGGAATTAAGGTTGTAGGGAGAAATATCGACAACCTCAGATATGCAGGCAATACTACTCTGATGGCAGAAAGTGAACTGAGAAGCCTCTTGAGGAGGGTGAAAGAGGAGAATATAAAAGTTGGCTTGAAGCTTAACATGAAAAAAACAAAGATTTTGGCAACTGGTCCCTTCAGTTCCTGGCAAATAGAGGGAGAAGAAATGGAAGCCATGTTAGGTTTTATATGCTTGAGCTCAAAGATCACTGCACACCAGTGATTGCAGCCATGAAGTTAAAAGATACTTGCTCCTTTGATGGAAAGCTGTGACGAATCTGGACAGTGTATTAAAAGCAGAGATACCAGCTTGCTGACAAAGATCCATATAGTGAAAGCTGTGGTTTTTCAAGTAGCAGTGTATGGCTGTGAGAGTTGGACTTATTATAAGGAAAACTGTGGCCTTGTAGAAGACTTTCGAGAGTACTTTGGTCAGCAAGGAGGTCAAATTAGTCAATATTTAAAGAAATTCAGGCTGTTCAATGGAAGGACAAATACCGAAGCTAAAGCTTAAACAATTTGAGCCCATAAGAGAAAGCCAAGACTCATTGGCAATGCCCTTGATGCTGGGAAAGATTGAAGGCAATAGGAGAAGCGGGTGATTAAGGATGAGATGGATAGATAGAGTCATGGAAACAAGGCCCGTAACTTACACAGACTTCAGGATAGTGTGGAGGACAGAAGGGCCTGGCTTGCTATGGACCATGGATTCAAGAAGAGTAAGAAACGACTGAAGGGCTGATCAGCAATAACACGCTTACTAAGGGCTGTGCTGGATCGAGGAATTACAAGGACAGCAAACAAAGAACAAGCCCCTAAATATGTTGAGACCTCCATTAAATTTCACTATTGGCGCTCTCTGTCTGGTGTGAGTGCTTGGCCCACCCCTTAATATTCCCTTCTCTTTTTTTGCAATGAACCCCACAAAAGTCATGTGTCCTTCCTCAGATTTCTCAGAGCACTTTGCCTGGGACTTTTTCTTTACACTGAACACATCCCTTTTTGGATCACAGTTATTTGTGTATATATTTTCTATGCCCTTCCTCATTAATTTGGAAGCACTTTGAGGGCAAAGACTATGTCTTGTTTCAACTTGGTATCATTGAGGCTTAGTGTAGTGCAGAGATTCTTAACATTTATCTTGCCATGGGAGCCTTAGCCATCTAGGGGAGCCTCTGGACTCCTCAAAAGAATGCTTTTAAACAATTGAAGGAAATGTGACATTTCAGTTATAGTTGATGGAAAATAAAGACGTCATTTCCCCCCAGCTAATTATATAGACACCCCCAATCTTCTGAAATCTATCTGTGGGGAACAGTTTAAGAACCTCTAAGACTAGTGCACTGCATGTGTGTGGTAAGGTCTTTCTGAGCACCCATCCCCTGAAATCATGAATCTCAGGTATACATCTGAGCTTGAGTGTGGAAGGATGAAATGAATATGCAGATTTTTAGACCTAATTGGGGGACTGGGCGGATGGGGCATGAGAGTGTGTTCCCAAAGGAGGCTTCTGAAAGGCTAGGCTTATACCTATGAGACAAGAAAATGGCAGAATTATAATGCAAAGGACATATCTCTATGAGAGTTCTTGTTTGTGTGGTGTGGGAGCTGGGGTAGGGGAGAGGAAAGGCTTGGAATACACAATGAAGCTCCATGACTCCCCCCTCCCCACTCTCTGTTCCCCCCTGACTTGGAGAAAGAGTGTTGCTAGGGAACGTTGGTGCAGGTTTTTAGAAACTCCAGCCAATGAGAACCCAGGAATGATTGGCAGACACCTTCGCCATAGACTGCTTAAGTGGCTCATTATACAGACCAGCAGAGAAGGGCTATTTTTTTGTTAACTCTTTGGATTCTGAGATAGGTTTGGTTTTAATGGCTTATCAAGGAAAACCAGTAAGCAAACAAGCAGACATTAATGGAAACTGCCCTGTGCTAGACCCTGGAGATGCAAATATATATATCTATATATTATATATACATATATATATACATATACATATATTATAGATGTACGTGCACACAAATATATATATATGTATCTATCTATATACCTGTTTGCATTATATATATAAATATATATTTGTAAATAAATGAAAAGTGAATAGACACTTTTTCATTGATACAAGTTACTCCAGGTGAGGAATCTTTCTCTATGGATATCACATTTGGGCACCTTCTCAACTACTTATCATTCCAGGGAGAGGCTTAGAGCACAGAAGTGAAGAGATTGTCCCAGGGAAAGGGGATTTGACATTGAGACAAAATGGCTTTAAGAATGGCTCCCCATCCACTCCTCAGTTAGGGATAAAGGCATAAAGAAAAAAAATACCAAGGAGTTAGGGAAGGATGCCATTAGCAGGTGTGGGCTCAAGAAAGGAAGGCTTCATGAAGAAATGATGCTTGAATTGAATTTTGAAGGAAAGGAAGGGTTGTGTGAGCAGAAGTGAGGAGGGAGTGCACTCTAGGCATGGGGAATGTCCAGTGCAGATTCAGGGAGACAGGAGAGGAAAGTTGTTTGTGAGGAACAGAAAGAAGGCGAGTTTGTATTGCAGAATTCAAGATGGGGAGTGATGTCCAATGAGGTGGGGAAGATAGGTTGGGTCCTGGTGGTATAAAGATTTAGAAGATGACTGGAGAGGTTACTGGAGAAGAGAGCAGGAGTCATATGCAAGAGGTATAGTGGAGAGATGGATGGCCAGTTTGGGGACTGATTGGACATGTGGAGACAGGAGCGTGAGGAACTGAGGAGAATACCCAGGTTATGAAACTGGGAGACAAGAAGAATGGTAGTGCTTTCAACAGAAATAGGACAACTTGGAAGACAGGTGGGGTCAATGGAAAAGATAACATATGGGTTCTCTTTTGGATCTCACAGAATCAAAGAATTTTCAAATTAATGGGGATCTTAGCAGCCAACAAGTAGAATTCACATCCTAGAGGAAGCTCCACCATAACATAACTGATAGATATCATCCAAGCTGTGCTGGAGGCCCTCCAAGGTGGTGCCTCATTCCCTGCCCCTCCTCTCTGGACAACCCATCCCCCCTGGCACTCTGGACAGCTCTCACTGGTAGGAAGTTGGGCAGTTTTTACTGACATTGAACCTTGTTGAGCCTCTTTCTAACTTCCACCCCACCCTGCTGGTTCTGTCTTCTGGGGCCAAACAGAACTGATCTAATCCTTTTTCTCTATGAATGGCTCTCATGTCCCCCCTGATGTTTCCTTACTTTAGGCTAAGTATCCCAAGCTCCTTCAACTGATCCACATGAGTCATGAACAGATAACCCTTCACCCTCCTGGTTGTTCCTCTCTGGACACTCTCCAGATTTTCAATGTTCTTAGGAAACCATGATGCCCAGAGTTGAACATAATGCCTGGTATGAGCTATGAGAAGGCAGAGAATAGTGGGACTATCCACCATCTCCCTGTCTATGGAAGCTGTGCCTTTATTAATGCAGCATGAGATTGAATAAGGTCTATTGGCTGCCACACCACCCTGCTCACCCACATTGGGCTCACTAAAATCCACCAGATCTTTCAGAAAAACTGTTGATCCATGCCTTCCTCATCTTACACTTTTTTTAGAAGATTATAGAAGATTTAGCAGTGATACTTATCGAAATGGGAAGTCTCCTACGCTGGTCTCTGAGATATATACACAGTAATTGTTAAATAGCTTTTCTAAAAGTGCAAGTGAAGTAAATTAGTCTCATTATGCCTGGAGGTTCTTCCATTCTGGGACCTGACCATCCTGGAAGTCATATGACCTAGGAGAAGCAGAAGGCACTGACCTCTAGACTTCAGTGGACCTTGGGTCTAGTCCTGGCTCTTCGCTATTTGTGTGACCCTGGGCAAGTCACTTCAGTGGGGAGGAGGAGAGGGGCTGCAGTTTCCAGCAGAAATCTCTAGAAGTGTGAAAGAGAGGCGCCAAGGAAGCAAACTGCAGTCAAGGGCCTTCTGTAATGAGTGAGGATCCTGATGCATCAGAAACAATCACATGGGCTTCTAAATCTTACCATGACTTAGGGCCTGTGTTAGGAAGGATATTGGCTGGCCCACCGAAAGGTAAGTCAGCTACCGTGCAGTAAGTATTAACCATACCCTGGCACTGTACAGAAGATGTAAAACTTTCTGTCATTAAGATTACTAAGAATCTCATTGGAATAATTAGGATTTTTGAATCAGAGGTAGTGATATAGTGAATGCAAGGTCAAATTGGGAGTTAGGAAGACATGAATTCAAATGCTATCTCAGACCTTTGTTAGCTGTATGACCTTGGCCAAGTCACTTCACCTCTGTTTGCCTTAGTTTCATCATCTATAAAATGGGGATAAAAATAGCACCTGCCCCTCAGGGTTGTTGGGAGGATACATGAAAATGAATGAAGAAGAATTAAGAAGCCTCTTGAGGAAGGGAAAGAAGAGAATATAAAAGCTGGCTTGAAGCTTAACATTAAAAAAAACCCAAAACTAAGATCTTGGCAACTGGTCCCATAACTTCCTGGCAAATGGAGAAGAAATGGAAACATTACCATTTTTTGTATACTTGGGCTCAAAGATCACTGCAGATGGTGGCCGTCCCCATGAAATTAAGGGATGTTTGGAGCTTGGAAGAGCAGTGCCAGCAGATCTGGATGGACGGTATACTAAAAAACTGAGACACTGCCTTGCCAACAAGGGTCCATATAATCAAAGCTATAGCTTTTCCAGTAAAAAACTATGAGTTGTGAGAATTGGCTGTGAGGGGTGGATTAAGAATTGTGGTGCTGGAGAAGACTGTTGAGAGTCCTTTGGAGAGCAAAGACATTAAATTAGTCAATACTTAAAGAAATTAATTCAGACTGTTCATCGGAAGGACATATACTGAAGCTGAAGCTTAAAAACTTTGGCACCATAAGGAGAAGATGAGACTCATTGGAAAAGACCCTGATGCTGGGAAAGATTAAAAGGAGAAGGGGACGGCAGAGGATGAAATGGATAGAGAGGCTCAGGGAAACAAGGAACATGAGCTTGGATAGACTTTGGGTGATGGAGACATGACTGAAGGACTGAGCAGCAACAGCAACAATACACTTATTAAGAGCTGTGCTGGATGAAGGAAGTACACAGACAGAAAACAAAAGGGCAAGACCTTACATACATGGAAGCCTCCACTACATTTAACTATCAACACTAGCTGCTCGTTGTGCATACCTTGCTGTGCCCACGGTGGTTTCTTCTGCTCTTTTGTCTATGAGCCCTAGAACCTTACAGCATTCATGTGGCCCTCATCAGATTTCCCATACCCCTTTGCCTGGACCTTTTGTTTACACTGAACACATTCCCCTTGTATCGTAGTTATTTGTGTACATGCTTTCTATACCTGTCCTCTGCTAGATTGGAAGGACTTTAAGGGAAGGGACTGTGTCTTGTTTCAACTTGGTATCATCAAAGATTTGTGTAGGGTGGGGCTTCTTAATTGTTTATTTTATCATGGGCCCCTTGTCCATCTAGGGAGCCTGTGGACACTTTCTCAGAAGAATGCTTTTAAACAATTGAAGGAAATGCTACATTTTAGTTAGAGGTGAAGGAAAATGAAGATATAAAATTTTTCCCTATCTTATTTTACAATTCCACCTGAAATCTGTTCTCGATCACAGGTTAAGATGCCTAGGTCTGGTGCATTGTCTATATGGGGCAAGATCTCTCAGTAAAAAGACCAGGTCATTTTCCCCCAACCCCACCCATTCCCTGAACTCCTAACTCCCGGGTATGCACCTGAGACTGAATGTGAAAGTATGGAAGATATGCAGATTTTTAGATCTAATTAGTGGATTGGGTGGATGGGGCATGGGGTTGTGTTTCTGAAGGAGGGTTCTGAAAGGCTTGTACCTGTGAGAGAAGATGGCAGAATTTTAGTACAAAGGAAAAATTTTCTTCTTTGAGTCTGGTGTGGTTGCTGGGGTAGGGGAGAGTAGGGACCTGGAATACACAATGAGGCTCCATGATTCTTCCCCCCACCCCCACATTCCCCATACACCCCTGACATGGAGGAAGAGTGTTGCTAGGGAACATTGGAGAGGTTTATAGAAACTTCAGCCAATGAGAATCCAGGAATGATCTGCAGATACTTTCGCCAGAGACTGTTCGAGTGGCTCACATTATACAGACCAATAGAGAAGGGCTGTTTTTGGTTAACTCTTTGGGTTCTGAGAAAAATTTGGTTTTCATTGGCTTGTCAAGGAAGGTAAACAAGTGTTGATGGAAACAATGTTCCCTGCACTGTGCTAATATCTGGAGATGCAAATATATACAAGTGTGTATCTCTATAACAGTATGTCTATAGAGATAGATCTACATATCGATATATATATAGATATACATGTAGATCAATATATAGATATATCTCTATAGATCTGTCTATAGAGATATATTTTATCTATAGAGATATAAATATATATATGCCCCACAAATATATACGTGTACACACAAAATACAAATGTATATACACACACATATATTTCAATATTTATGTAAAAAACCCAAATAAAAAGTGATAGCCATATTCTCAACTTCACCTGTGATTTCCCACATACAGGACACCCCATTCTCTATGGATGCTGCATTTGGGCACCTTCTCTGCTATTTATCATCCTAGGGAGAGGCTCAGAGCACAGAGGTGATGGAACTGTCCCAGGGGCAAGGACACTTGACTCTGAGCCAAACTGGGTTTGAGACTGGCTCCCCAACCATTCCTAGGCTGTGGATAAAGGCAGAAAGAGGAAAAATACAAGAAAGTTAGATACAAGCGAGTTAAGGGAAGGATGCCATTAGCAGGCCTGGGCTCAAGAAAGGAAGGCTTCATGTAGAAATGGTGCTTGGGTTGAGTCTTTAAGGAAAGAAAGGGTTGTGTGAGGCTGAGGTGAGGAGGGAGAGTATTCTAGGCATGGGAAAGCCCAGTGCAGATTCAGGGAGACAGGAGGGGAACAGGTCATTTGTGAGCATCAGAGAGAAGGCCAGTTTGTGCTGCAGAGTTCAAGATGGGGAGTGATGTCAAATGAGGTGGGGAAGATACGTTGGGATCAGGTTGTATAGGGCTTTAAAAGCCAACTCCAGAAGTTTGTGCTTGATCCTAGAGGCCATAGGGAGCCACTGGCCATCATTGAGTAGGAGAGTGACAAGGTCAGATCTAAGCTTAAGGAAATCCCTTTGGCAGCTGCTAGGTTGAGGATAGACTGGATGGGAAAAGACTGGAGGCAGGGATACCTATTAGGAGGCCATTGCCAGGGTCTCAGTGAGAGGTGAGTGGGGTAGGAACTAAGGTGAAGGCTGTGTGAGGAGAGAGAAGGGGTCAGATGGGAGAGGTATGGTGGAGAGATGGATGGCCAGATTGGGGACTGATTGGACATGTACAGTGAGAGAAGGTGAGGAACTGAGGAAAATATCCAGGTTCTGAAATTGGGAGACAGGAAGAATGGTGGTGCTTTCAACAGAAACAGGGCAACTTAGGAGACAGGTGGGGCCAGCCATCAAGTGCAATTCATATCCTAAAGGAAGCCCCACAATTACATAAGTAAGAAATGGTTCTCCATGCTCTGTGGGAAGCCCTCCAAGGTGGTGCCTCCTCCTCTCTCTCCCCCTCCCCGACCCTGGCCATCCCGTTCCCCTCTGGCACTTTCTGGACAGCTCTCATTGGTAAGAAGTTGGGTAGTTTTGGGTGGCATTGAGCTTTGTTGGGTCTCTTTGTAACTTCCACCCCATCCTACTGGTTCTATCTTCTGGGGCCAAATAGAACAGTTCTAATTCCTTTCCCAATGACACATCTACCTACAGTTGAAGATGCCTCCCATGTCCTCCCATGCTTCCTTACTCTAGGCTAAACATTCCAAGCTCGTTTAGTCAATTCACACTGTCATAAACTGAGTACCCTTCACCCTCCTGGTTGTTCTTCTCTGGACACTGTCCCTGTTATCAATGTCCTTAGTTAACCACAATGCCCAGAGGTGAACATAATGCTCAAAATAAGCTATGAGGAGGGCAGAGAAAATTGGGACCATCCCCCATCTCCCTAGTCATAGAAGCTGTGCCCCTATTAATGCAGTCCTTTATGGAATAATATCTATTAGCTGGCACACCTCACCACTCACACATATTGGGCTCACAGTGCACTAAAACCCTCAGATCTTTTCAGAAAAACTGTTGATCCATGACTCCCTCATCTTACATTCGTGAAGCTGACTTTTTGTGCCTAATTAGAAGATTTAACATTTATCCCGTTGAATGTCATGTTATTGATTTTGAAATGTTTCTGGGCAATTGTCATTTGTTTTTTTTT
>CM053624.1:364895213-364917020 GCA_028646595.1 Phalanger gymnotis
TAGGTTCAGAGATAATGGGGACATAGATTGGAGCTGCCAGGGAACTTGAAGGTCAACAAATCCATTTCCTGCATTTTATACATAGGTAAACTGATCCTCAGTGAATTTAAGCTACTTGCCTCAGATTAAACTGGTGAGCTGATAAGTGTCTGAGGTGGGATTTCAGAACAGGTCTTCCTGAGTCCTGGTCCAGTGCTCTAACCATTGACCCGCCCAGCTTCTTTTCCCTGGCCTCAGCTTCCTCATGGTTGAAATGAGGGTCCTGGACTAGGCAGGTGCTGATGTCCTTTCCAAATCTCAGTGCACGGTGCCATAATCCTTGCTCCTGTCCTCCTTCCATTCCAGTCCCCCGACAACACCTGACAGACATACAGTCTGTTACCAGGACAAAATGAAAGCTTTGACCTATTGAGGGTCTTAAAGATACGGAAATACTCACAGCAGCTTTTTCCACAGTAGCAAAGTCCCTAAAAAAAATAAAGTGTTGCCAACCTCCTAGGGAAGGGCTGGACAGCTCCTGGTGTACGAATGGAGCACAACATTAAGGTGCCCTAAGAAATGACAAAGTGGACAGTTTCAGAGGGCACGAGGAGACCTCAGTGACCTGATGCAGAACAGAACAGTGACAACAACCTTAGCAGGAAAGACATCTCATCTGGACTCCCAGACCCCCTGCTCCATCTTCCCTGTCCCTGTCCAGGGCCCCACCCTCCTCCTGCTGATCTCCACATATTTATTGGGAAGATTTTGACTTTAATTTTTTTATTGTTGAATTGCAGAGAATGATAATTAAAATGGCAAAATAAATGACTAAATAAATGCCAAAAAGAAAACTAGGCTCCATGTTAAGCCACAATGAGGGATTAGAATAATAGTTTATTTCATGGTTATGCCTCAGAATTTAGGGGTCAATGCATTGAAAAGAAGAATTCTGCTCCTAATAGCAATTTAAATGCAATCAATAAATCAACATGCACTTATTCAGTGCTCAGAGCCTTCCCTGTGAGATTCTCTCCAGTCTAGCCTGTCTGTACCTTGTTTACACGTAGTTGTTTGCTTATTTTCTCTCCCATTACACTAGAAGCTCCTTGAGAGAACGAATTGTCCTTTCTGTATGTTACCGGCAGTGGCTGGCACATAGTAGGACCTTAATGAATGTTTGTTGACTGACCCATAGACTGATCTTTTATGAAGGGCTTACTGTGTACCAAGTTCTGGGCTGGATGAGGACATTATAAAGGCAGAAAACAAAAGAGTAAGACCCTCAATATGTTGAGACCTCCTGAACCAGCGATTCTAGCTACCGGGTATGTGTCCTCTGCCCTCCCCACTATGGTTCCCTTTCCTCTTTTTGCTATGAATCCCAGAAAAGTCATCTCTCCTTCCTCAGATTTCTCATAGAACTTTGCCTGGACGTTCTCTTTCCAGTGAGCCGCTCTCTCCATTATCACAGTTATTTGTGTCCATGCTTTCTATGTCTTTCTCTCACCAGATTGGAGGGCAAGAATAATGTCTTATTTCAACTTTATATCATGAAAGATAAGCACAGCAGGAATTCTTAACCTTTGTTTGTGTCATGGCCCCCTCGGCCATCTAGGGGAGCCTTGGGACCATTTCTCAGAAGAATATTTTTAAGTAATTGAAGGAAATCCTACATTTCATTTCAAGGTTAGGGAAAATAATGAAGTATTTTTTTTCCATCTAATTTTCAGTCCCCTCCTGAAATCTATCTGTTAGCTACAGGTTAAGATGCTGAGGTTTGATGCATTGCATATATATGGCAGGATCTTTATGTATGTTTTTTTTCCTACCCATTCCTTGAACCCAAAAACTCAGGTGTGTACCTGAGATACAGTGTGTAAGCTTGAAAAATATGTGGAGTTTTAGATCAAAATGGTGGATTGGGTTGATTAGGCATGGGGTTGGCCTTCTGAAGAAGAATTCTGAAAGGCCAGGATTGCACCTGTGAGAGAAGATGGCGGAATTACAGCACAAAGGAGAATTTCTATGAAAGTCCAAGTTTGATTCTGTGCTGTGCTAGCCGAGGTAGGGGAGAGCCAGGGCCTGAATAGACAATGAAGCTCCATGATGCCCCCCGCCCACATTCTCTGTTCCCCCCTGACTTGGAGGAAGAGTGTTGCTAGGGAACATTGCAGCAGGTTTTTAGAAACTGCAGCCAATGAGAAGCCAGGAAATGATCTGCAGACACCTTGCGCCATAGACTGTTCGAGTGGCTCATTATACAGACCAGCAGAGAAGAGATGTATTGTTAACTCTATAGATTCTGAAATAGGCTTAGTTTTCTTTTGCTTATTAGAGAAATCAAATAAGTTTTAATGGAAACTATGTTTCCTACCCTGTGCTAGTCCTTAGGTATACAAAGAAATACATATATATTGGTTTATCCATGTATAAATATGCACACACATATATGTATATAGGTTA
Organism: Phalanger gymnotis; assembly: GCA_028646595.1. NCBI lineage: Eukaryota > Metazoa > Chordata > Mammalia > Diprotodontia > Phalangeridae > Phalanger > Phalanger gymnotis. Next base: position 364,897,659 of record CM053624.1, read on the forward strand.
TATCTGTATATATGTGATGTATACTTGTATATATGTGTATATATATGTATATATACATACTTATTTGTCTGTGTATGCAAAAAAACCTAAATAAAAAGGGAATAGACACATTCTGAACTCTACCTGTGATTTCTTGTATACAGGGCACCCCAAGGTAAGGTGCCTTTTTCTATGGATGCTACATTTGGGCACCTTCTCTTCTATTTATCATCCCAGGGAGAGGCTCAGAGCACAGGGGTGAAGGGATTGTCTCAGAACCTCGCTCCCCATTCACTCCCGGGCTGTGGATAGAGGCATAAAGAGAAAAAAATACAAGAGAGTTAGATACAAGGGAGATAGGGCAGGACATCGTTAGCAGGCATGGGCTCAGGAAAGGAAGGCTTCATGTAGAAATGGTACTTGGGGTGAATCTTGAAGGCAAAGAAGGATTATGTGAAGAATTGATGAGGAGACAGTACCTTCTAGACATGGGAATGCCCAATACAGATTCATGGAGAAAGGAGGGGAAAGAGTGTTCGTGAGAAACAGAAAGAAGGTGAGTTTGTACTGCAGAGTTCAAGATGGGGAGCAATGTCCATTGAGGTGGGGAGGATAGATTGGAACCAGGTTGTATGAGGCTTCAGAGCCAATTAAAGGAGGTTATATTTGATCCTGGAGGCCACAGGGAGCCACTGGGCATCACTGAGTAGGAGAGTGATAAGGTCAGATTTGAGGTTAAGGAAAATCCCTTTGGCAGCTGCTGGATTGAGGATGGACTGGATGGGAAAAGACTGGAGGTAGGGACTCCAATTAGGAGGCCATTGCAATGATCTCAGTGAGAGGTGAGTGAGTTAGGAACTAAGGTGAAGGCTGTGTGAGGAGAGAGCAGGGGTCAGATAAGAGAAGTATGGTGGAAAGATGGATGGCCAGATTGGGGATTGATTGGACACGTGGAGTGAGGAGTGTGAGGAACTGAGGAGAATGCCCTGCTTCTGATACTGGGAGAGAAGAAGAATGGTGGTGCTTTCAATAGAAATGGGGCAATCTGGGAGACAGGTGGGTCATTGGGGAGAGGATATAGGAGATCTGTTTTGGATCTGTCAGCATCAAAGAATATTCAAGTTGGTAAGGATCCAGCAGCCATTAATGCAATTCATATCCTAAAGAAAGCCCCACTATAACATAACTAATAAGCATCATCCAAGCTCTGCTGGAAGCCCTCCAAGGCCGTGCCTCCTTCCCCGCCCCTCCTCTCTGGGCAGCCCATTCCCCTTTGGTACTCTGGACAGCTCTCATTGGTAGGAAGTTGGGCAGTTTTTACTGACATTGAGCCTTTTTGAGCCCTTTGTAACTTCCACCCCATCCTACTGGCCCTGTCTTCTGTGGCCAAATGGACCTAATCTAATCCCTTTTCCATGTGACATCCCTGCTCACACTTGAAGATGACTGTCATGTCTCCTCACTCTCCCTGTTTTCTTTCTCTAGGCTAAGCATTCTAAGCTCCTTCAACTGATCTACATGTGCAATGAACTGATGACCCTTCCCTCTCCTGGCTGTTCTTCTCTGGACACTGTCCATGTTATCAGTGTCTTTAGTAAACCATGATGCCCAGAGCTGAACATGATACTCAAGATGAGACCGAGAAGGGCAGAAAAAAGCGGGAGTATTTCTCAACAACGGCTCGTGGAAGCTGTGTCCCTGTTATCCAGCTCAAGACGGAGTAAGGTCTATGGGCTGCCACACCACATTGGTCACCCACATTGGGCTCACCGTGCACCACAATCCCCCATCTTTTCTGAAAAACTGTGGATCCATGCAACTCTCAATTTACAAGTGCAGAGTTGACTTTTATACCCAATTGGAAGATTTAACATTGAACCCTGTTGAACGTCACGTTACCGATTTTGAGATGTCTCTGGGATGCTGCAATGGGAAATATTTAAATAAGCAGGGCCTGAACCTCAGGAGAGACTGGGGCTGGACATGTAGATGTGGGAGTCATCTGCAGAGAGATGATAGTTAAGCCCAAGGAGCTGGTGAGGTCAGAGAGAGAGAGGAAGAAACAGAGAGAGATAGAGATAGAGATGAGACAGAGAGAAAGAGAGAGACATGAAGAAGAGAAACCTAGGAAACACTCACATTTAGAAGGCATGCTTTAATTGCTGATCTAGGAAAGCAGAGTTAGAAACTCCAGTGCATTAAATATAGTTGGTAAGGTCTTTCATTAGCAAGACCAGGTCATTTCCCTCCCATGTCTCAACCTCAAAAATCTCAAGTATGTATCTGGGATTGCTTGTATAAGGATGAAAGACATGTGGACTTTTAGACTGAATTGGTAGATTGGGTGCATAGGACATGAAGTGTGCTCCTGAAAGAGGATTCTGAAAATTCAGATTTGTACCTGTAAAGCAAGAAAATGGCGGAATTGTAGTACCAAGGAGAAATCTTTGTGAGGGTTATTGTCTGATTCTGTGGTGTGGGAGCTGGGGTAGGGGAGACGGAGGGCTTGGAACAGACAATGAAGCTCCATGATTCCCCACCCCCTCCCCACTCTCTGTCCCCCCCTCATTTGGAGGAAGAGTGTTGCTAGGGAACATTGGAGCAGGTTTTTAGAAACTGCAGCCAATGAGAAGCCAGGAATGATCTGCAGACACCTTACGCCACAGACTGTTCAAGTGACTCATTATACAGGCCAGCAGACAAGGGCTGTTTTTTGTTAACTCTATGGGTTCTGAGATAGGTTTAGTTTTTAATGGCTTATCAAGGAAAACAACTAAGCAAACAAACATGAATTAATGGAAACAACTATGTTCCTTGCCCAGTGCTAGATCCTGGGGATGCGAATATATAGAGATAAACCACACACTTACACACACACACACACACACAGAGGTATAAGTGTATACAGATGTATATATGTACATATGTAAATGGATTTGTGTGTCCATGTATAATATACTGAAATAAAATACATTTATTTTTCACCATGTATATATTTTTATGCATATATATATGTAAAAAGCCTAAATGAAAAGGGAATAGGCACGTTCTGAACTTCACCTGTGATTTCTCATATACAGGGCACCCCCAGGTGAGGCACCTTTCTCTATAGATGCTGCATTTGGGCACCTTCTCTGCTATTTATCACCCCAGGGAGAGACTTAAGAGCAAGGAGGTGACAGGACTGTCCCAAGGGCATGGACACTAGACATTGAGCCAAACTGGCTTTGAGCCTGGCTCCCCAGCCATTCCTAGGCTGTGGATAAAGGCAGAAAGAGAAAAAACACAAGAAAGTTAGATACAAGGGAGATAGGGAAGGATGCCATTAGCAGACATGGACTCAAGAAAGGAAGGCTTCATGTAGAAATGGTGCTTGGGGTGAGTCTTGAAGGAAAGGAAGAGTTGTGTGAGGCTGAGGTGAGGAGGGAGAGCATTCTGGACATGGGAACATCCAGTACAGATTCAGGGAGACAGAAGGGGAAGGGTTGCTTGTGGGCATCAGAGAGAAGGCCAGTTTGTACTTCCGAATTCAAGATGGGGAGTGATGTCCAATGAGGTGGGGAAGATAGATTGGGATGAGGTTGTGTACCCATTAACTGCAGGTGTTTGTAATTGATCCTAGAGGCCACAGGGAGCCACTGGACATCACTGAGTAGGAAAAGGACAAGGTCAGATCTGAGATTAAAGAAATTTCTTTGGCAGCTGCTGGCTTGAGGATGGATTGGATGGGAAAAGACTGGAGGTAGGGACTCCAATTAGGAGGCCATTGCCATGATCTCAGTGAGAGGTAAGTGGGGTAGGAACTAAGGTGAAGACTGTGTGAGGAGAGAGCAGGGGTCAGATAAGAGAAGTATGGTGGAGAGATGGATGGCCAGATTGGGGACTGATTGGACATGCGGAGTGAGGAGGGTGAGGAACTGAGGACAATGCCTTGCTTCTGATACTGGGAGACAGGAAGAATGGTGGTGCTTTCAATAGAAATAGGGCAATTTGGGAGACAGGTGGGGTTAGTGGGAAAGATACCATAGGAGATCTGTTTTGGACTTCCCAGCATCAAAGACTTTTCCAGTTGGTAGGGATCCAGCAGCCATTGAGAGCAATTCATATCCTAAAGGAATCTTCACCATCCAGTACCAGTAAGTATCACCCAAGCTGTGCTAGAAGCCCTCTGAGGCGGTGCCTTCCCCCTGCCGTCCCTCCTCTCCGGGCTGCCCATCGCCCTCTGGCACTCTGGACACCTCTCACAGGTAGGAAGTTGGACAGTTTTTGCTGACATTGAGCCTCGTTGAGCTTCTTTGTGACTTCCACTCCATCCTGCTGGTTTTCTCTTCTGGGGCCAAATAGAACCAGTCTAATATCATCTCTCTGGGACATCCTGCTTACACTTGAAGATGGCTCTCATTGTCCCCCTGATGCTTCCCTACTCTGAGCTAAGCACCCCAAGCTCCTTCAGTTGATCCGCATGTGTCATGAGCTGATGACCTTTCACCCTCCTGGCTGCTCTTCTCTGGACGCTCTCTAACTTTTCAATGTCCTTAGTCAACCACGATGCCCAGAGCTGAACATAATCCTCAAGATAAGCCATGAGAAGGGCAGAGACAATTGGGATTATCCCTCACTTCCCTGGTCAAGGAATCTGTGCCCCTATTAATGCAACAGGAGATTGGTAAGGTCTATTGGTGATCACACCCCACTGCTCACACATATTGGGCTCACCGTCCACTAGAACCCCCTGGTCTTTTCAGAAAAACTGTTGATCCATGCCTCCCTCAACTTACACTTGTACAATTGATTTCTTGTGCCAAATTAGAAGATTTAACATTGATCCTTACTGAATGTCATCTTATTAGTTTTGATATGACTCTTGAACATTGAAATTTAAAATATCTAAATAGGCAATTGATGGGGTGGGCCTGAAGCTTGGGGGATACTAGGGCTTGGAGACACTGATCTAGGAGTCATCTGCCAAGAGATGATTGTTAAACCCCAGGAGATGATGTCGGAGAGAGAAGAGAGAGATAGACTGACAGACACACACACTCACAGACACAGAGACAGAGACAGGCAGAGGGAGAGCGAGCGGGAGAGCGAGAGCGAGAGCGAGAGTGAGAGTGAGAGTGAGAGTGAGAGAGAGAGACAGAGAGAGAGACAGAGAGAGAGAGAGAGAGAGAGAGAGAGAGAGAGAGAGAGAGAGAGACTTCTTAATCATAGATTCGTATATAATGGGAACATAGATTAGAGCTGGCAGGGAACTTGGAGGTCAAGAAATCCCTTTACTTAATTTTACAGATGGGGAAACTGAGCCTCGGAGAAGTTAAGTGACTGGTATTTGACTAAATAGCTGATAAGCGTCTCAGGTGAGATTTCAAAGCTGGTTTTTCTGATCCCTGGTCTAGTGCTCTAACCATTGACCTACCCAAGCTTCCTTTTCCTGGCCTAAACTTCTTCATGGTTGAAATAAGGGTCTTGGACTAGGCAGATACTAATGTCCCTTCCAGACCTCAGTGTATGGTCCCATGATCCTTGTTCATGTCCTCCCTCCATTCCAGTCCCCTTGACAACACCTGACAGACACAGAGTCCATTACCAGTACAAACTGAAAGCTTTGACCTATCAAGGGTCCCGTATATACAGAAATATTTATAGCAGCTATTTCTGGAATAGTAAAAAACACATTAGGACCTAAAGGGTTGCTATCTACTGGGAAAGGGCTGAACAGCTCCTGGTATATGAAAGGGACACCATATTATGGTGCCATTAGAAATGACAAAATGGGCAGTTTCAGAGACAGGAGAAGACCCCAGTGACCTACTGCAGAGCAGAACAGTAACAACAACTTTATCACAAAGGACATCTCATCTGTACCCCCAAACCCCCCTGCTCCCTCTTCCCTATTACTGTCCAGGGCCCCACCCTCCTCCTCCTGAGCACTCAGGCCCCCAACCTCAGTGGCCCTGGGCTCACCAGCTGGTGCCACTATGGACTCCTTCTCTCTCACTCCTCTCTATTCTGTCTCCCACAGAGGCTTGCTCTTTTTACTTTGTAACATGTTTCACCTGTGGCCCCTTTCCCTGCTCTGTCACCCCCAACTCCCAAGGCCCAAATCATGATCATCTCATTTATTGACTATTGAACTGGCCTGCTGGGGGGGGTGGTGGTTCTGCTTCCTCCACTCACTCCCCCCTCCAGTCCATCCTTTACTCAGCTGTCAAAGGGATCTTCCTAAAGTAAAATTCTCACTGACCATACCACTCCCCTGCTCAATAACCTTCAGTGTCTCCCTATCACCTCCAGGGTCAAATATGAAATCCTCTACTTGGCTTTCAAAGCTCTTCATGACCTAACCTTGCCTCCCCTCCACACACACCCTTTTCTAGTCTTCTCACACCTTTCACCCTTCTCCTCCCATGTGCCCTGCCCACCAGTGACACTGGCCTTGCTATTCCTCAAACAAGACCTCCTACCTCTCAGTTCTAGGCTTTCTCTGGCTGTGCCCCATGCCTCCTGGCATTCTCTCCCTCCTCCTCTTTCCCTCCCCCTCTCTTCCCTGCCTTCCTCCAACTCCCAGTCAAAATCCCACCTTCTCTAGGAAGTCTTTCCTGATTTCCCTTAATGAGTCAGGAAGAATATCCTCCCCTCTGTTGATCATGGCCAAGCTGTCTTGTATATATTTGTACAGAATTGTTCGCATGTTTTCTGCCCCATTGGACTCCTCAAGAGCCAGGACTCTTTTTACCTTTCTTTGTATCCCCAGCACTTAGCACTTAGTGCTTGGCACATAGTAGGAGCTCAAAAAGTATTTATTGACCCAGTCACTGGGTCTGCTGAGCGGGCTGTGAAACCATGATGCCAGAGGACCAAGGAGGAAGTAGGCTCCCCCCTCTCTGACAGGAGGAAATGGATGCAGGAGGCAGAGGGAGACATGTTTTTGGAAGGGGCCAAAGTGGCGTTTTGTTTTACTGGTCCATTCTTATATTTGTATGTATGTGCATCTATGTACATACATATGGATATGTGTGTATATATATACATATATTTTTGTGAGGATTTTTATTTTTTATTGCTTAGTATGGCAAAAAGGAAAGTGGAGGGGGCTGATAATAAATATGGCAAAAATAAATGCAAGAAGCAAAAACTAGAATCTTCTTTAAGCCACAATGAGAGATTAGTTTATTAATGATTATGCAGCAGGATTTAGGAGTCAATACCCCCAAAAAGAAGTATTAAAATTTGGGGGGATGTAGGGAATTTTAAAAGTAACCTGGTGCTAACCTCATTTTAATTGCAATCAATAAACCAACAAGCATTTATTAAGTATGCAGAGCCTTCCCTGTGAGATTCTCTCCAGTCTATCCTGTCTATAACTTGTTTGTATGTAGTTTTAGATTATATTCAGCTCCATTAGACTGGGAGCTCCTTGAGAGAAGGGACTTTCTTTTTGCCTTTCTTTATGTCACCAGCAGTGGCTGGCACCTAGTAGGATCTTAGCGAGTGCTTGTTAATCGACTGACTCATACAGTGAGGATTTATGAAGGGCTCACTGTGTACTAAGCCCCTCCTGGATCACCGCCTTGTCATGGCAGAGGGGCTTGTGTAGCTCAACGAAACTATGCCTTCCATGGTCATCCAAAATGGACAGGTCAGAGTGGAGAGCTTTGGCAAAAGGTGATTCACTGGAGAAGGAAGTAGCAAACACTCCAATATCTCTGCCAAGAAAAGCCAACGGACAGTACTAAAATGGCAAAAGAGATGCTGTCAGCGTACGAACCCCTCAGCTGGAAAGAGTTTAGGACGGCTCCAAGCAGCTCCAGGAGGAATGAAGGGGCTTGGTCAAAGCCAAAAGGAAGCTCAGCTGTGGGTGCACATGGTGGCAAAAGGGAAGTCTGATGCTGCAAAGATCAATACTGTATAGGAACCTGGGGTGTAAGGCCATATGTGGCCAAACAGGAGATGGAAAGATGAAGCACCTCCATCTTGGGTGTCAGTGAACTTAAATGGACGGGAAGGGGGGAATTTAGTTCAGGTGATCAGTACGTGGACTACTGTGGGCAAGAATTCCTTAGAAGAAATGGAGGAGTCCTCATAGGCAACAAAAGGGTAAGAAAAGCAGCACTGGACTATAATCTCAAAAATGACAGAATGATATCTGTTTGAAATCCAAAGCAAACTGTTCCACGTCGTATTTATTATAAGTCTAAGCTCCAACCACTGATGCCAAAGAGGGCAAAGTTGATCAGTTCTGTGAAGACCTACAACATCTTCTAGAAATAACACCTCCCCCCAAAAGATGTCACATTCATCACTGGAGACTGCGGTGCTAAAGCAGCAAATCAAAGGATAATTGCCCTAGCAGGCAAGTTTGGTCTTGGAGTACAAAATGAAGCAGGGCAGAGACTAATAGAGTTTTGTCAAGAAAACTCACCAGTCATTGCAAACACTCTTTTTCAACAACCCAAAAGGCCACTCTACACATGGACATCGCTTGATGGTCAATATAGAAATGAGATTGTAGCTGAAGGTGGAGAAGTTCTATACAGTCATTTAAAGCAAGACCTACTGTGACTGACTATGGCTCAGATCATGCGCTTTTTATTACAAATTTCAGACAAATTGAAGAAAGTAGGGAAAACCATGGGACTGGATAGGTATGACCTATATAACATCCTTCATGAATGTGAAGTGGAGGTGATGAACCGATTTAAGGCACTGGATCTGGTAGACAGAGGGCCTGAAGATCTATGGACAGAGATTTACAGTGTTGTCAGGAGGCAGCAACAAAAACACTGCAAAGAAAAAGAAGGGTGAAAGAGCAAAATGGCTGCCGAGGAAAGAAGGAAAGTGAAAGGGAAGGGAGAGAGGGAAAGATAGGCCCGAATGAATGCAGAACCCCAGAGAATAGCAAAGAGAGGCAAGGAAGTTTTCTTAATGGACAATACAAACGAAAAGAAGAAAACAACAGAATGGGAAAGACAAAAGATCTCTTCAAGAAAATCAGAGATATCCAGGAAAGGTTTCCTGCAAAAACGGGCTTGAGAGACAAAAATGGTAGGGACTTAGAAATAGAAAAGATTAAGAAGAGGTGGCAAGAATACATAGAACTTTACAAGAAAGACCTAACATCACCAATGACCAAGTGGTATGGTTACTGACCTAGAGCCAGACAGCCTGGAGAATGAATTCATGTGGGCCTTAGGAAGCCTTGCTAACCATAAGGCTAGTGGAGGTGGCTGAATCCCAGAGGAGCTATTTAAAACCCTAAAAGGTCAAACTGTTAAAATTCTGCACTCAATTTGCTAGCAAACTTGGAGAACTAAACGGTGGCCGCTGCATTGGAAAAGATCAGTTTACATCCCAGTGCTGAAGAAGGGCAGTGCCAAGGAATTCTCAGATCATTGAACAATTGTGCCCATTTCACAAACCAGCAAGGTTGTGCTTAAGAATCTGCAAGTGAGGCTTCAACAATATGCGAAACAAGACCTACCAGAAGAGCAGGCTGGTTTTTGAAGAGGTGGAAGAACTAGAGACCACTCGCCAACATTCACTTGGTTATGGAGAAAGCAAGGAAATTTCAGAAAAAATCTCTTTCTGCCTCATTGACTACACTAAGGACTTTGTGTGGATCACAACAAAATGTGTCAAGTCCTCAAAGAGAGAGTACCAGATCATCTTCATTGTTTCCTGAGGAGCCCATATGTGGGCCAAGAAGCGACAGTTAGAACCAAACATGGAACAACCGATTGGTTTAAGATTGGAAGTAGACTATGACAAGGCTGTATATTGCCACCTTATTTATTTAACTTATATGCAGAAGACATCATGCAAAATGCCAGGCTGCACAAATAAAAAGCAGGAATTAAGGTCACCAAGAAAAACAGCAACCACCTCAGATGTGCAGATAATACCCCTCTGAGGGCAGAAAGTGAAGAGAAATTAAGAAGCCTTCTGATGATGGCGAAAGAGAGGGTAAAGCTGGTAGAAACTTAACATCAAAAAAACCAAGATTTTGGCAACCGGTCCCATAACTTCCTCGCAAATAGAAGGGGAAGCATTGTCGGATTTTGTATACTTGGGCTCAGAGATCACTGCAGATGGTGACTGCCTCCATGAAATGAAAAGACGCTAGCTCCCTGAAAGGAAAGCTGTGGTAAATCTGGATGGCATACTAAAAAGCAGAGGCATCACTTTGCCAACAAAGGTCCATATAGTTAAAGCTATGGTTTTTCCAGTAGTAATGCATGGCTGTGAGATTTGGATGAGAAAGAAAGCTGAGTGCAGAACAGAAATTTTTGAATTGTAGTGCTGGAGAAGACTTTTCAGAGAGCAAAGAAGTCAAATCAGTCAATACTTAAATTAAATCAAATTAAATCAGACTGTTCATTGGAAGGACAAATACTAAAGCTGGAGCTTAAAAATGTTGGCTCCATATTGAGAAGATTGGACTCATTGGGACAAATCATGATGTTGGGAAAGATTGGAGGCAAAAAGAGAAAGAATGGGAGAGGATGAGATGGATAGAGAGTGTCATAGAAACAAGGACCATGAGCTTAGTAAGACTTCTGGAAGCAGTGGAGTTCAGAGGGGCCAGGCATGCTATTGTCCATGTGGTCAGAAAGAGTGAAAGAGTGAGACACAACTGAAGGACTGAAAAACACAACAGCAAATGAAATTACCAGGACAGAAAACAAAAGAACAGGACCCTAGACCCAAAATATGTTGAGACCTCCACTAAATTTAACTATCGACACCTCCCTGCCTGGTGTGTGTGTTCCTTTCATCTTTTTGCTCTGAACCCCAGAAAAGTCCTGTGTTCCTCTTCGCATTTCCCATAGCCCTTTGCCTGGACCTTTTCTTTACACTGGACACATCTCCCCTTGTATCACAGATATTTGTGTATATGCTTTCTATGCCTTTTCCCCATAAGACTAGAAGCACTAAGAGTGTAGGGACTATGTCTTGTTTCAATTTTGTATCATCAAGGCTTAGTGTAGTGTGAGGATTCTAAACCATTTATTTTGCCAGAGGCCCCTTGGCCATCTAGGGGTGCTCTGGACCCCTCCTCAGAATAATGCTTTTAGACAATTGAAATGCCACATTTCATTTGATGGTTAGGGAAAGTAATGATGTCATTTTTCCCATTTAATTTTACAGCCCACCCCCTCCCTGAAATCTACCCATGGACCACAGGTTCCAACCCCCCAGGATTAGTGCACTGTATATGGCGGCCAAGAGCTTTCAGTAACAAGACCAGGTCATTTTTTCCCCACTCATTCCTTGACTTCATAAATTCAAAGTGTGCACCTTGAATCGTATGTGGAAGGATGAAAGATATATGGATTTTTAGAGATAATTGGTGCAATAGGTAGACTTGGAATGAGAGTGTGCTCCTGAAGGAGGTTTCTGAAAGGCTGAGCTTGTACCTGGGAGGCTAGAAAATGGCAGAATTTTACTACCAAGGAGAAATCTCTATGAAAGCCATTGTTTGATTCTGTGGTGTGGGAGTTGGGGTAGGGGAGAGGAAAGGTCTGGAACAGACAATGAAACTCCATGATTCTCCACTCCCCCTCCCAACTCTCTGTTCCCCCCGACTTGGAGGAAGAGTGTTGCTAGGGAACATTGGAGCAGGTTTTTAGAAACTGCAGCCAATGAGAACCCAAGAAATGATCTGCAGATACCTTACGCCAGAGACTGTTCGAGTGGCTCATTATACAGACCAGCAGAGAAGGACTGTTATTGTTAACTCTTCGGGTTCTGCCATACGGTTAGTTTTTACCGGCTTATAAAGAAAAGCAAATATGCATTAATGAAAACTGCTTTGTTCCCAGCCCTGTGTTAGGCACTGGGGAGATATACATATATACATACATATATATACACATAGACACACACATACATACATATATACAGATAAACACACACAAATAGCCATGTGCATATAAATGTATGAATAAACCTCTGTGTGTGTGTGTGTGTGTGTGTGTGTGTGTAAAACCTAAATGAAAAAGAAATAGGCACATTCTGAACTCCACCTGTGATTTCCTATATACAGGGCACCCCAAGGTGAGACACCTTTCTCTATGGATGCTCCATTTGGGCACCTTCTCTTCTATTTATCATCCCAGGGAGAGGCTCAGAGAATGGAGGTGATAGGACGGTCTCAGGGACATGGACGTTTGACATTGAGCAAAACTGGCTTTGAGACTGACTCTCCAACTACCCCTAAGCTGTGGATAAAGGCAGAAAGAGAAAAAAATACAAGAGAGTTAGATACAAGGGAGATAGGGAAGGACATCGTTAGCAGGCATGGGCTCAGGAAAGGAAGGCTTCATGTAGACATGGTACTTGGGGTGAGTCTTGAAGGAAAAGAAGGATTATGTGAAGAATTGATGAGGAGAGAGCACATTCTAGACGTGGGAATGCCCAATACGGACTCATGGAGAAAGGAGGGGAAAGAGTGTTTGTGAGAAACAGAGAGAAGGTGAGTTTGTATTGCAGAGTTCAAGATGGGGAGCAATGTCCATAGAGGTGGGGAGAATAGATTGGGACCAGGTTGTATAAGGCCTTCAGAGCCAACTGGAGGAGGTTGCATTTGATCCTAGAGGCCATAGGGAGCCACTGGACATCACTGAGTAGGAGAGTGATAAGGTCAGATTTGAGGTTAAGGAAAATCCCTTTGGCAGCTGCTGGATTGAGGATGGACTGGATGGGAAAAGACTGGAGGCAGGGACTCCAATTAGGAGGCCATTGCAATGATCTCAGTGAGAGATGAGTGAGTTAGGAACTAAGGTGAAGGCTGTGTGAGGAGAGAGCAGGGGTCAGATAAGAGAAGTATGGTGGAGAGATGGATGGCCAGATTGGGGATTGATTGGACACATGGAGTGAGGAGTGTGAGGAACTGAGGAGAATGCCCTGCTTCTGATACTGGGAGAGAGGAAGAATGGTGGTGCTTTCAATAGAAATGGGGCAATCTGGGAGACAGGTGGGGTTAGTGGGAAAGATAATATAGGAGATCTGTTTTGTACCTCCCAGCATCAAAGACTTTTCCAGTTAATAGAGATCCAGCAGCCATTAATGCAATTCATATCCTAAAGGAATCCCCTCCATAGCATAACTAGTAAGTATCATCCAAGCTTTGCTGGAAGCCCTCCGAGGTGTTGCCTCCTCCCCTGGCCTTCCTCTCCGGGCAGCCCATCCCCCCTGGCACTCTGGACAGCTCTCATTGGTAGGAAGTTGGGCAGTTTTTACTGACATTGAGCCTCTTTGAGTCTCTTTGTAACTTCCACTTCATCCTCCAGGTTCTGTCTTCTGCGGCCAAATAAAACAGATCTAATCCCTTTCCCTGTGACCTCACCACTTACACTTGAAGATGCTTCTTCTGCTCCCCTGATGCTTCCTTACTCTAAGCTAAGCATTCCAAGCTCCTTCAGTTGATCTACATGTGCCATGAACCGATGACTTTTCACCCTCCAGCCTGCTCTTCTCTGGACACTCTCCAACTTTTCAATGTCCTTAGTCAACCATGATGCCCAGAGCTGAACATAATAAGGATGAGCTATGAGAAGGGCAGAGAAAAGTGGGACTATCTCTCACCTACCCGTTCATGGAATCTGTGCCCCTATTAATGCAGTCCAAGACTGAATAAGGTCTGTGGCCTGCCACACCACAGTGCTCACCCATATTGGGCTCACAGTCCACTAGAACCCCCAGGTCTTTTCAGAAAAACTGTTGATCCATGCCTCCCTCAATTCACAATTGCAAAGTTGACTTTTTATATCCAATTAGAAGATTTAACATTGATACTGACTGAATGTCATGTTATTGATTTTGAAATGTCTCTTGAACATTGTAATTTGAAATATCAACATAAGCAGTTGGTGAGGTGGGCCTGAAGGTCAGGAGAGGCTGGAGCTGGAGATAAAGATCTGGGAGTCATCTGCAGAAAGATGATAGTTAAACTCAGGGAGCTGGTGAGGTGTGTGTGTGTGTGTGTGTGTGTGTGTGTGTGTGTGTGAGAGAGAGAGAGGCAGAGAGAGACAGAAAGAGAAAGAGAGACAGAGAGATACAAAGAAAGAGACATAGAGAAACACAGAAGAAGAGACACACACACAGAGATAGAGACAGAGAGACACATGGAAGAGAGCAGAAGAGAAGCCTTGGGAACTCAGATTTAGAGGACGTGGTATAGTTGGTGATCTAGCCAAGAAGGCTGAGAAGGGGTCAGGCAGGCAGGAGGAGAACCAGGAGAGAACAACATCACAAAAGGCCACAGAGAGTCTCCGGGAGGAAAGGATGGTCAGAAGTGTCAAATATAGCAGAGAAGGCACGAAGGAACAGAACTGAGACAAGGATATTGGATTTGTCAATTAAAAGGTAACTGGTAGCTTTAGGACAGAAGAATTTCCCTTGAGGGATAAGGCTATAAACTGGATTACAAAAGCTTAAAGACTAAGTGAGAAGATTGGATGCAGAGACGATCAGAGAACAGTCTTTTTTTTCCTAGAAGTTTCACTGGGAAATGGAGGAGACAGAGAAGTTTAGATTGAGGTGTTTTAGGGCCTCCTGAGGGTTCTTAAAGAGGAGGACACTTGGGCATATTTGAAGGCAATAAGGAAGGTGCCAATACATAGGGCGGGATGGAGAGAAAGAACATTACAGAGAGATAATAGATGAGTAGGGGGCAATTGTTGGAACTAAGGAGAGGGCATGAGCTGAAGGACACATGTAAAGGGGTTGGCCTTGGCAAGGAGCAAGGCTACCTGACCATCAGCTGTTGGGGAAAGAAGTAGGGAGGAGGGATGATGCCAATGGTGTCTGAGATGATAGCAAAGGCTAAAGGGGGAGCTCACAATGAGTGGCTTCAATTTTCTTACTGAAGGAAGAGACCAAGTCCTTGCCTGATAGAATGGGATGAGAGAGAGCTGTGTGAGCGGGTGTGTGTGTGTGTGTGTATGTGTGTGTGTGTGTGTATGTTTAACAACCAATTTTCTAAGAAAAATATGTATGCATGGCACAAGTTTAATTTTAATTTGCATTATTAACATTTTCTCTATGACTTTCTTAAGTCTAGTCAATCAACAAAACAATAAATTGGACCCTGATTGCAAACATTCACTCATTGCCAAGGTGTAAAGGCCAACACTGAAAACTTAATACCCAGCTTCAGTGAGCCGGTACAACCTGCCTCCAGCATGTGCTTTGTGTGTGAGAAGAGGAGAGAAGTGAAGGTTTGGAATAGCTTATATGGGGAGAGAGAAAGAGAATCAAGTAAATACATTAAATAAACATGTGCTTTCTTTAAATTTTGTGAACCAGGTACCCACAAGGAAGTTATTATCAACATATTAGATGATGTCAAAGAAGACTTTTCTACATTATCTGGAGAAGGAATGATCCAGAGAAGTGAGAAGCCCCCCAAGGTAAACCCTGGCCTCTATGTTAAGAGGGAGCGCTTGGCATATACACTTAATAGTACCTTTTCTAAAACTGGAAGTGAAGTGAATTAGCCTCGAAGAGTCTGGAGACTAAACCCAGGTTCTTCCGTTCTGGGACCTGCCCATCCTGGAAGTCACGTGATCTAGGAGGAGCAAAAGAGCTGAACTTTAGATGTCAGTGGACCTTAGGTGTCCAGGACCTTAGGTCCTGGATCTTCACTATTTGTGTGACCCTGGGCCAGTCACTGCAGTGAGGAGGAGGAGAGGGGCTGCAGTTTCCAGCAGAAATCTCTGGAAGTGTGAAAGAAAGGCCCCAAGGAAGTAAACTGCAGTCTAGGGTCTTCTGTAATGGATGAAGGTCCTGATGCATCAGAAACAATCATATGGGCTTCTAAATCTTACCATGACTTAGGCACCATATTACCAAGGATATTGACTTGACCGCTGAGGACTAACTCAACCCCCATTCGGTAAGCACCTACTGTACCCCTGGCACTGGATACAAGATGCAAAAATTTCTGTCTTTAAGAAGCTTAGACTGTAGTTAATATCATTCAAATTTTAGAATCAAAGGCAGTGACACAGTCAATAGAACATTGAATTTTGGAGTCAGGAAGATATGAGTTCAAATGCTGTCTCATGTATTAGTTGTGTGACCTTGGACAAGCTATTTCACCATTGTTCGCCTCAGTTTTGTCATGTATAAAATGGGGATAAAAATAGCACCTGCCTCCTGAGGTTGTTGTGAGGATGAGAAAATATTAATCAAGAGCTTTGCAAGCCCTAAAATTCTAGCTCAAGACATTTGAGTGATAAGAACAGAACAGTTGATGGCCCTACTTGATCACTCTCAAACTTCTGAATGAAGGAAAGATCATTGTGGGCTGGGGTCACTTCATGAAGGAGGAGAATCTTGAATTATGTCTCAGGGGAAGGAACAGAGGAAAGGGGAAGGTTTGGAGGCAGGAGTGAGTGTGATTGATATGAGGGTTACTCAAGAGCAGGATTTGTTCTGATGCACTGGAAGAATTCGTTTGTGGTAATAGGGGAAGAGAGGGAGAAAGAGAAAGTTCTGAATCTTAGGGTCAGAGACAATGGGCACATAGATTAGAACTGGCAGGGAACTTGGAGGTCAACAAATCCATTTCCTTCCTTTTACACATGGGAAAACTGAGCCTTAGAGAAGTGATTTGCCTCAGATTAAGCAGTTGATGAGTGTCCGAGGTTGGATTTTAAGAAATATTTATTTACTATTTTATCCCTAATTAGGTCTAAAATAATTTTAACACTCATTTTTTTAAAAATTGAGTTTCAAATTCTCTCTCTACTTTTTCTGCCCCTGCTCCAAGAGAGCAAGCAATTTCATATAGGTTAATCATGTGTAGTCATTCAAAACATTTCCATATTAGTCATGTTGTGAAAGAAAACACAGACCCCGTCTCCCATAAAGAAAATATAAAGAAGTATGCTGCAATCTACATTAAGACTCCTTTGTCTGGAGGTAGATAGGATTTTTCAACCTAATTCCTTTGGAACTGTCCTGAATGCATTGTGTTGCTGAGAATAGCTAAGTAATTCACAGTTGATCATTGTCCAATATTTCTGTTGCTGTGTACAATATTCTCCTGGTTCTTCTCACTTCACCTTGCATCAGTTCATGTAAGTCTTTTCAGGTTTTTCTGAGAGCATCCTGCTCTTTATTTCTTATAGCACAATAGTATTCCATCACGATCATATACCACAACTTATTTAGTTATTTCCCTCTGTACCCCTCAATTTCCCATTCTTTGCCACCACTAAAAGAACTGCTACAAACATTTTTATACAAAGAGGTCCTTTCCCCTTTTTCTTTGATCTTTTTGGGATACATACCTTGTAGTGGTATTGCTGGGTCAGAGGGTATTGTAGTTTTTTAGCCCTTTGGGCACAATTCCAATTAGCAGTCCAGAACGGCTGAATCAGTTCACAACTCCATCAACAATATATTAGTGTCTCAATATTCCCACATCCCCTCCAACATTTGTCCTTTTCCTTTTCTGTCATATTAACCAATGTCATAGGTGTGGGGTGGTACTGAGGTGAGAATCCAGGTTCAGTATTCTATCTTATTACATCACACTGCATTTAACTGTTATACAAGCAGAGCCCACCTAATCCAGCTGGTATCTGACTAAGTATGACCTCTACTATATGTCCTACCAGAGGACAGTCAGTTTTTTTTGAAGATCTCCAGGGACAGGGAGCTCGCCACCTCTGTGGCAGATCATTCCTCTCTGGAGCAGTTCTAATGCTTAGGATGTTTTTCTTCCAATTAAACCTCAATTCACTGCCACCATTTCTTACTTCCAGATCTGCCTTCTGTAGCTAAGTAGAACATATCCAGTCCCTCTTTCCTATAATTCCCCATCTAAAACCTGGAGATAGTAGGAAGAGCAAAAATAGAGAAAGAAAGTTACATACCAATTTCATTAGTGAATGTGGATGCAAAAATTCTAAATAAAATACTAGCCAGGAGACTACAACAATACATAACAAAGATTATACATGGTGACCAAGTTGGATTTATATCAGGAATGTAGAGCTAGTTCAACATAAGAAAAGCTATTAACATAATGATTATATCAATAACAAAAGTAACAAAAATCATATGATCATGTCAATAGATGCAAAAAAAGCTTTTGACAAAATTCAACATTCATTCCTATTAAAAACACTCAAAAAGCTTAAGTATAAATGGATTTTTCCTTAAAATAAGAAACATCTACCTAAAAACATCAGCAAGCATTAATTGTAATGGGGATAAGCTAGGAACCTTTCAAATAAGATCAAGAGTGAAATAAGGGGGGCAGAGCCAAGATGGCAGCTGGAAAGCAGGGACTTGTGTGAGCTCTCCCCCAGGTCCCTCCAAACACCTATAAAATGTCTCTGAACAAATTCTAGAGCTGCAGAACCCACAAAATACCAGAGAGAAGCAGGGCTCCAGTCCAGAAAAGCCTGGATGGTCGTGGGGAAGGGTCTATCGCATGAAGCTAGTAGCGGAGTAGAGCAGAGCCCAGTGTGAGCCGTGCCAGGACCAACCAGACCAGGAGCCAGGTGGAACAGGCCACAGGGCACTGAATAATTGAGCTGTGGCAGTTGCCAGACTTCTCAACCCGCAAACGCCAAAGACAACAGACCAGGTTAGTGGGTAGAACTGCTAAAACTGAGTGAAAGGATTTCATGGTTGGCCCCAGCCCTGGGGGCCAAGAAGTGGTGGAGCTCTGGGGCTGGTTCCAGCTGCGCATTTGCTTCTGGCCCCAGGCCCACCAGGTGGGAGGAATTAAGTGGCAGATCAGAGCAGGAGTGCACAGCCTGCTTAATATCTGAGTCTGGTCCAGGTTGGAGGTTCTTGGGGGAGGAGAAGCACTGGTGTGGCAGAGATTGCTGTGTAGCTCTGAAAACAGTAGCACAAGGCCCCTAAAACTTGGGACAAAGTACTCTGTACTCTACAAGCAGTCATATCTTTACAAAAAGCTCAAGGGTCAAGTAGTTGGCTGGGAACATGAACAGGCAGTGAAAATGGTCTTAGATTCAGACTCGGACTTTGGAATCTTTTTTTGGTGACAAAGAAGACCAAAACATACAGCCAGAAGAAGTCAACAAAGTCAAAGAGGCTACATCAAAAGCCTCCAAGGAAAACATAAATTGGGCTCAGGCCATGGAAGAGCTCAAAAAGGATTTGGAAAAGCAAGTTAGAGAAGTAGAGGAAAAATTGGGAAATGAGAGTGATGTGAGAAAACCACGAAAAACAAGTCAATGACTTGCTAAAGGAGACCCAAAAAATGCTGAAGAAAATAACACCTTAAAAATATACTAACTCAAATGGCAAAAGAGCTCCAAAAAGACAATGAGGAGAAGAATGCCTTGAAAGGCAGAATTAGCCAAATGGAAGAGGAGGTCCAAAGGACCACTGAAG
>CM053624.1:364917520-364937460 GCA_028646595.1 Phalanger gymnotis
AGTCCATCTCCTCTCTGTCGAGAAACGGGAAGCATGATTCGTTATCAATCTTCTGTAGCTACGATTAGGTATTGCATTTGTGATGGCTGTGGACTGACCTGTGGACACCAGTCTTTGCAGCATGAGCAGATCTAGCCAGTTCTAGAACAAGAGACCAGATGGAAGCTTGGGGTGGGACTCGGATGCAGGGACTTGTATATGTAATGAGGATGAATTCTCCAATCAGCCGCTGAAACTGGAAGAACAGATAACTCATGGCTTGAAGAGCCCCCGAGGTGACTCAGTGGGCACACATACGGAAGAGGCGATCCACCCCTTTGCCACTTTTTCCTGTTGTGACTGGGAGGAAGCAGGACTGCCTTGAGCTCTTTAAGAGCTGGGGGTGGGGTAGGCAGGAAGGGTGGCCATCCTGTCTCCCTTCCGGTCATGAAAGCTGGCAACATGTGGCCTTTCTCTGTTTGTTCTCTCCTGAGATTAGGTGGGGGAATGCTCTGAGATACATATCCAAGTGCCTTGCAGGTTATGGAGTTCCAGATATCTCATCAGACAACTTCCCCTAAAGGGGACATCATGGGGACTCCTCTTAGGGAGAAAAGGACTTCCAGTGCAGGAGAAATATGTGCCTGCTACCACTACCCCCTCTCCCCATGGATGTTAGGTGTATTTGTGGAAGAGGCTGCTTTAGGAGAGGAAGAGGAATGTTCTATACCAAATATTTTTTTTTTAACCATACCATCTGTATAAATACCTATTTGAAAAACTATTATGCTTGGTGGATTGTTATTGTGAAGCATACTGATGGGGGCTCAGAAGCTACAGTATCAGAAGCATAGCCTCTTGGGGTTACCCTAAGGGTGCATATTGAGTCACCTTCTGAGGACCCCAATCAGTGAGTATGTGAGTTGGGAGGATAAATTCAAACTATAATGGAAGTGCCTTGGAGAGATTTGGAGTCTGCACAGATAGATATTCTGTAGCTGGATGTGGTCTGCTGACCATGGGGTGAATTAGAACCTCTTCGACTGGCTACAGGTACATATTGTTAAGTTTGAACCTACTCTTCCTAGGGACTTGAGGTGGGGTAGGGAAGAGTGTGCCCCTGAAGTATGTGTGTCTACTTGTGTGTGTGTGTGTATGTGTAAATGTACTTGTATGTGTGTTCTTGCTATAACTTCGAAGTAAGTATCCCTTTATAAAAGCTCAGTGATATTAGTTGACTAGAAGGAACCGATGTGCTTGTCACTCTTGTCTAACAGTATAGGGACCCACCAGAATAGGGAGTTGAGCCAAGGACATTAGAATAGATACCCTGATCCTTCAGGGGTATCCCTAGAAACCTGAGGTGGAGACCTAGCCAGCCTCACTCTAGAGGAGCAAGGCTGGAGCATCTGCTAAACCAGAATGAGTGGAGGCTGGCCAAGAGCACTGTGGAGGGCAGAGGAGGAGGAGGAGGAGGAGGAGGAGGAGAGGAAGGCCAAAGAAGGGACAGGACAGGCTTTCTGATCCAAATGATAACCAAGAACTGAGAAATGACAGGATTACTCAATGCTTATCTTGTTCTCTACCCACTAGAATCTTTTTCAGACTAGGGAGTATGGAATAACAATAGGGTGACAGAGACTCACAACCCAAGATAAAGGGAGATGTTAAGAAATCACCCACCTAGTTACCCTCCAAAAGGCTGGGCCATCAGGTCTGGGTCAACTGACATCCCAGGGGACCGAGGAAATGGCTGAGCTGCTGCAGGGCAGTCTGAGGGGATGGCATTTACACAGCCTACACAAAGCACTTTATGCATATGACCTCATCTGATTCTCATAATCTTGTGAGGTAAGTGCTATTATTTTCCTTTTACAGATGAGGAAACCAAGGCACAGCGAAGTTAAGTGACTTGCCTAGGGTCACACAGCTAGTGTCTGAGGCAGGGTTTGACAGCAGATCTTCTTGGCTCCAAGCCTGCTCTCTAGAACAAACACGGTGTCTTGGGACCAGAGGACCTAGTTCTCAAAAGTGGGAAGGTGAAGCCTTCCAGTGTTTGACAAGAGAGTTTGACTTTGGTCCTTGGCAAGATTCTAGAATGCTTTTCTATTTCAAAACAGTTCTTTTATAGTTATATAAGAAGTCTTCTTTCCAATTTGTTTTTTTGGGGAAAAAAAGCTGAGATTACCTACTTCTCTGACACTGGGTACATGTGGGTAATCAAGTTTTTTAAATGTCTGCTTAAATGCCAATCATGCCAGAATACGCCTTCTGCTTTCCAGAGTTCATTTGCATATATGTGTGGCCATGAAGAATTCTGTCCAGAAGAACAAGCAATAGGAGCACGGCTGGTCTTGTGGGTGGTTTTTTTTTTTCCTTTAGGGCTTAATGTAGTTGGAGTAGACAGTTTATGTTTTAATAAAGTGGAAGTCTGGGAAGATACACGTGGCTCATTAGGAAATGCTCACCCTTGCAGGATGGCAGGCTAGAGTAAATAGACCTGAAGAGTGCTTTCCAGAGCTATTGCTTTTGTTCTTGGGTTATTCGAGACGGCCGGCGATGTCTGGTGATTTATTTCACTTTAGTCTTTGTACTGTGGCCACAGTACCTAGTATGGTGTCCAGCATGAAGTCAGAACTCAACAAAAGCTTGTCGGTTCATTGATTAATTGATTCCTATCTCCAAGTCCAGTAAGCTGCCCATTACAGCAGCTGCTTCCCTACAAAGCCAATATAAGGCCCACCAGTCAATCATCAATCATTTATGAAGCACCTACTATGTGCCAGGTGCTGAGGATACAGAGAAACAGCAAATCATCTCTGTCCTCAAGGATTTTACTTTCTAATGGGAGAAGCAACAAGAACACAGGTAAACATATGCTGGATAAATGCAAAATGAATATGAGATAGTTTAATAATAACTAATACTTATGTGGTGCTTTCAGGTTTGTGAAGTGGTTTACAGATGTTATCTCATTTCACCCTCACAGCAGCCCTGGAAGGTCAGTGATATCACTATCTTTATTTTACTGGTGAGGAA
The DNA here is from genome assembly GCA_028646595.1 of Phalanger gymnotis. NCBI lineage: Eukaryota > Metazoa > Chordata > Mammalia > Diprotodontia > Phalangeridae > Phalanger > Phalanger gymnotis. The sequence continues at coordinate 364,920,539 of CM053624.1, forward strand.
ACTTGCCCAAGGTCACACAGGTATTAAGTGTTCCGCATCAGATTTGAATGAATTAAGGCTTTCCTGACTCTAGGTCCGGAGCTGGGTCCACTGGGCCTCCACCTAGTTACCTCTATGTACCAGGGGTTATGGAGGGAGCTGGGGCTGGATTATTCATGTAAGTGGGGGTGGTCCTGGAGCTTCCTTGGGGAAGGAAAGGAGGGGTTTAATGAGGCTGAGGTAGGAGGGGGTGCTTCCCTTGCCTTCAGGCAGTCTGCCTTAATTATTCCAGACTAACAGATGCTCTTCTGTTTTTAAAACTCTCTGGACAAGATCGCCCAAACTCCTTTGGGAGTCTGTCCCACCAAGTACCTGCCCTCTGACTCTGCCCCCTGGGCACTGTGTCCCAGTACACTTGCACACAGTAATCCTGTTGTTTGCCTTGAGGTTCAGCTAGCCTCCTGGTAAACACCTCATGAGAGGTGTGAAGACATGGGAAAAGACCTGCCTTCCTTTCTGTTGATTTGGCTTTCCCCGATATCATTAGGGCTGGATGGGAAATCTTTAATTAGGTGAGAGATCTCAGCCAGGCAACACCACCAGGCTAAGTGGTCCAGGGAGACTGAGGCAGGTAGTAGTGAGGGAGGATGAGGATGAGGAAGAAGCCTGTTCCAGTCCCTGGTTAGCTTCCTCTAGGATTCAGATTGGGCATTCAAATGGCTAGAAAGGGGGGATTGCATGGGAATTTGATGTTGGCTGAGAAATTTTCCATTGTGACAGTAACCATAATGACAACTAATTCCTTCTATTTCACTTGGCATTTGAATTGGGGTGAAGGGAAAGATGAGCCCCTGGGCCCAGAGAGTCTTGGTGTTTTGTGTCTTAAAGGGCAATTCTGAGATGCCCTGGGGTTTCGTCAACTTGACTGAACTGGCCTCTAACCCGTGGATGGCTGGAGCTGAACAGAGCAGGCTGGAGACAAGAGAGGCAGGAATCAAACAAATTTAATTTCAAAGTGAGGAAAATGGCTTACAAGCAAGGAGGAGATCTAGACACATATACCAGGCTGCCCCAGCAGGGACCTTTAGTGTGACTTAACCTTGATATTTATGCCAATGGCTACACAGTGAGCGGTAGCCCTGATGATGAGGGGTAACAGCAGCGACGAGGCAAGTTTGATTCATAGCTGGACTCGTGGCTGGAACACGTCTGAGCTTGTCTGGTGCTTGTCCGAGCTTGGAGAACACCTGGTGCTGGTTAAAGCAATGCAATAATTATATGATTTTGCGAAAGGTTGAGATCATCCAGGGGGTTTGCACAAAGGATTGTTGTTATGCCAAGCTCCGGGCAGAGCCTTAGCTCTGGAAAACAGGGTGTCTCCTAATATCTTGACAGTTTCAATTCCGAATGATCTCGCTTGAGGCTCGGGACCCTTCACCCTAGACATTGTTCCTGCTAACCACAGCAAAGCTAATTGAGAGGTCTAGGAATGGGAAAAAGTGTGACTGCTCCAGAGAGCTCTCTGAACTGGGACTCTGAGGCCTTGGTTTAGAATTCTGGGTCGGCTGCATGCTTACTATGGGAAGCTGGCATAATATTTATAAGGGGCTTTGCAAACCTTAGAGTCCTATAGAAATGCTAGATATTATATTGTCTTGCGGATCCTCGGTTTCTTCATCCGTAAAATGAGCACAGTAATAACATCTGCCTCACAGGTTGTTGTGAAGATCTGATGAGATGTGTAAAGTACTTTGCAAACCTTAAAGCACCATATAGATACTAGATATTATTACTATCACCATTATTAGTATTATTGGTATTATTTCTTGGATCCTCAGTTTCCTCATCTGTGAAATGGGTGTGGTGATAGCACCTGCCTCATAGGATTGTTATGAAGATCCAATGAGATGTGTAGAGTGCTTTGTAAACCTTAAAATGCTGTATCATTTTTTTGTGTTCCCTCTGCTCAAATTTCTCTGCCTTAGTAGAATACCTAACAAATAACTGTAATGAATATTTATTGCACTTATTTGTAGAAAGGTCTTCAACATATTTCATCTTTGTGGGAATCTGAGAGACCTTAGGCAGTTCTGGGGGAAATTGAGTCTTTAGCAAACAAAAGCATAATTCCCCAACATGAGTTTGGGATGGGGGAAGCCGTGTGAGAGGTCAGGAGATGGTACAGTTTGGCACGAGGGCGTCAAGCTTAGCACCCGACTCCCAGGGCTGCTGTGAAGCTCAAATGAGCTCATACCCCCCAGCTCTTTTGCAAACCTTAAAGAGCTTTCTTAGTGCCAGCATAACATATTCACTCTGGCTTTCTCAGAGCCTGGAAGGTTGCATCTGCCTCCTCAGGGCTCTAGGATTCCTTGATGGGTTGAGTGTCTCTTTCCTTTGCCATCAGCTTGAGCCCCCAGCGCCTGTATTCCTAAATCATTAGGTGACTGGCACCCTGGTTCCATTTAGCTACACACACACAAAACCACATTGGATAGCTTTTATAAAGGGTTACTGCTGGGGATACACATAGAAAAGCCAGTCAGCACCTCCTTCCAGGAGCTCACGGTGTAATGGGAGAAACAATATACAAGCAACTGTGGACAAGGTAAATTGGAGGTAATCAACAGAGGGAAGGCACTTGAAGTAAGGGGAATCTGAATGCACTGCATGGTGCAAGCAGGAATGAGACAGATTCTGGAGACTTGTGGCAGCTGAGGAAGAGGCTCTGGAGTGGACACAGGACCAAAGCTTGAGGTTGGAAGACAGACTGGCCATGACAGGCAGAGATGGAGTGGGACTAGATTGGCAGCTTCTGTGAGACCCTAGCTGCTGCACCATCAGACCAGATTCCATCATGTGGTGCTTCTGCGCCTCCCCCCCCCGCCCCGCCCATTCCCCTCTTTTTGGGCTGTTTGCAGAGCCATTCCTGGTGGGCTTCAAAAGTGCAGTCCCTTCCCTTATTCTTGCTTATGATCTACTGGGAGAGCTGGGAAGAGGTTTCAAGCCTATGATAAAACATTCTAGGTCCTTATAATTTTTCACTGTACTGTGTTTTAATGAATCATCTGAATAATGAAAAGACAATTGCTTGAGTCTTACGAGGTTGGCTGACAAGGAAGGTTTCTAGACAAGCAGGGATGGTGGATTAGAACGATTTCCTAAATATTTCTGAGAAATATTCCATCTTCTTAAAAAAATTTTTATTCTGAACTCAATAGACACCAAGTAAAATGAGGATTTCCACATACAAAGTAGAAAAAGAAAAGAGAATTGTCCATGAAACTGCAGATCTCTATGAAGAAAGCTTCCTTTCCCCTTTACATATGCAATCATTAGAACATGAAGCTTTCCAACTTGTGTGCCCCTATTTTTCTCTTTCTATATCCCTAGGTTAATACTGAATTGGGTCCAGGGCACCCACCTTGCCAATCAGCTGTGGGACCTATGAGTGGTAGAAGCAGTTTATGAGCTTCTAGGTAAGCGCCCTCTGGTGACCAGTGGGGCTGTTACAACCTTTGGAAAGATGGGCCATTCTCAGGATAGCCTCTGAGGAAACCACTTTGCATGTAGGTGTGCATAGCACCACCTGGTCTGATAATGTCAATCCTTTGCTCAGCATCCTGGCATTCAAGGCTCTCTGTGCTCTGGTGATGATCAAAATTTTCAGGCTCATTTCATGGTATTAAAAATCTCCAATTAAACACCAAATTGGAAATCCTGAAAATCAGGCATTAATAAAGTCGAAAGTAAGAAAACCATTGGACTGATAAATAAAGCTAGAAGCTGGTTTTATGAGAAATACTCCCCCCCAAATAGATAGACAATTGGTTAATTTGATTTAAGAAAAGAAAACCAAATTGCTAGTATCAAAAATGAAAGGGGTAAATTCACCACCAACGAAGAGGAAATTGTTATGAGCAATTTTGCCCAATTATATACCAATAAATTTGACCATCTAAATGAAATAGATGAATATCTACAAAATATAAATTACCCAGATTAACATAAGAAGAAATAAAATACTTAGATAACCCAATCTTAGAAAAAGAAATTGAACAAGCCATCAATGAACTGTCTAAGAAAAAATCCCCAAGACTAGATGGATTCACAAGCGAATTATACCAAACATTTAAAGAACAGTTAATTCCAATACTATATAAACTATTTGAAAAAAATAGGCGAAGGAGGAGTTCTACCAAATTCCCTTTATGACACAAACTTGATGCTGATACCTAAACAAGGAAGAGCCAAAACAGAATGAAAATTATAGACCAACTTACCTAATGAATATTGATGCAAAAATTTTAAATAAAATCATAGCAAAGAGATATAGCAATATATCAAAAGGACCATACACTATGACCAGGTGGGATTTATACCAGGAATACAGGGCTGGTTCAATATTAGGAAAACTATTAGCATAACTGATTATATCAACAACAAAACCAACAGAAATCATATGATTATCTCAATAGATGCAGAAAAAGCCTTTGAGAAAATACAGCACCCACTCCTATTAAAAACATTCCTGTTAAAAAAGCAGAGGAACAAATGGAGCTTTCCTTAAAATTATAAGTAATATTTATCTAAAACCACCAGCAAGCATTATCTATAATGAGGATAAGCTAGAAGCTTTCTCAATACAATCAAGGGTGAAGCAAGAAATGCCCATTATCACCTCTGTTATTTAATATTGTACTAAAAATGTTAGCTATAGCAATAAGAGCAGAAAAAGAAATTAATGGAATTAGAATAGGCAACAAAGAAACAAAACTATCACTCTTTGCAGATGATATAATGTTATACTTAGAAAATCCTAGAGAATCAACTAAAAAGCTACTTGAAATTATTAACGATTTTAGCAAAGTTGCAGGATACCAATTAAACTCATATAAATCATCAGCATTTCTATATATTACCGGTAAAGTCCAGCAGCAAGAGATAGAAAGTGAAATTCTATTTAAAAGACAATCCCAAAGGACTAATGATGAAGTAGACTACCCATCTCCAGAGAAAGAGCTGATAGTGATTGAATACAGACTGTAGCACGCTAAGGGGAAAAAAAAAGGCTACTGACAAGGTCCGGGGCTCTTTACACGGTATCAGGAGGCCAAATGACAGTGCCTGGGGTCTGAGGTGGGGATAGAAGGATGGATGATGAAGTCTGGAGGAGCTTAGGAAGCAGAGGCAAGGCCAATGGCAAAGCTTGGTGGTCTTTCCAATCACAAGAAGGAAGAACAATGACTTATCTTATTCATCTGATGAGAGCAGTCTAGTAGTCCTGATAGGTTCTGAGCAGCCCAGGGAAGGGGGTAAAAGGAAGCAGGAGCAAAGGGCACCCGCCTCATTGGGAGCTCCCTGGAGGCAGGATTTGTGCTGCTTTTCATCTTTGTACCCCCACTACCCAGTAGAACACAATGAAATTCTTGTATCTCATTACCCTGAAGCCTGGTCTACAGAATATCTTGGACTAATTGTTTCTGGGGGGTCTTGTGGAGAGTCTCTCGTTTTCTGTCCTACTATACATCTCAGGATGATTCTATTTGAATGATGGTCATTGCATCGAATGAAATAGGCGTTATTACCCAATGGGCAAATTTTAAATTAATGGGGGACATTGCTAAGGACCTCTTGGGTGGAAGTAGCAAAGGGTTATCAAGCCTTTGGACCCTGATGGTCTCCAGAATGAACAAAGGAAAATCCTGGGGAATGTAACTCAAGGGAGAGAAGATGGTATTTTCTGGACTCTGCTTTTCAGCTGGGAAAAGCATTTCCTGGTGATCTTGCTAAAATTATCATGTCCCTTCATATCGTGAAATCTTAAAGGCTAGAAGCAAGGATGTGCTGTAAACATTTAACAACCAGCTCCAACTGCTCCGCATCCCCACCCCAAATATGAATGGCACACTTTCATGTTTAATCTGCATTATTCACATTTTCTCCATAATTTCTTAAGTCCGGACAATTGACAAAAATGGTAAATTAAGCCTTGCTTTGTACCATTTGTTGATTTCTGAGGTGCAAAATGCTCACAGTGAAAATTTAACAGTCAGCTTTCCCAAGGCTTTGAACTGGTTCCAGTACATCCTTGGGTGAAGACAACTCAAGGAAAGTCAGGTACAGCGGGGCAGCTAGGTGGCACAGTGGATAGAGTTCCGGGCCTGGAGGTAAGAAGACCTGAGATCAAATCCAGCCTCAGACATGTATTAGCTGTGTGACCTTGGGCAAAATCCCTTAACCTCTGTTTGCCTCAGTTTCCTCAACTGTAAAATGGGGATAATAATAGCACTTAACTCCAGGGGTGGTTGTAAAGATGAAGTGAGATAGTTGTAAAATGCTTAGCATGGTTCCTGGCACATAGTAGGGGCTATATAAATGCTGGCTATTATTATTTAAAAAAAACCCTTTTTCTTCCATCTGAAAAGTCCTTTCCCCTTTAAGAAACACTGCATTTCTTTAATTTCTAGAGATGGAAATAATTTTTCTGGAGAAAGCCAATATGCCCCTCGGCCTCCTTCATGGTCCTTGGAGGATTTCTTCCCCTCTTTGTTTCTCTCCAAACAGCTAGAATGGTTTACATACCAGTCCCCCAGGAGTCAAAGGAAGAGGGTGGGAACAGCCAAGCCTGAAGAAAAGGATCTGAGGCTTAAACAGATTGCCAAGGGGTGACTTGAAATGTCGGTACCTCAACAGATGGGGTATTAGAAAGCAATGGTTTTATTTCTCCCAAAGCCAGAGGAGGGTAGGAGGGACTTTGTGAAATTCTAGGGTGCCCTTGGACCTTGAATCTCGTAGAATTTCAGACTTCAGAGGGCAGATAGTCCAATGCATGTAGGGAATTGTATGTAAACAAAAATGTCAGGCTCCTCCCCCAGACTCTTAATAATGATAATTATAACCCTACAAGAAAAGGATGGAGCACATATCATCCCTGCTTCCTCTCTGTAACTGGAGCCATCCCAAAGATACTTTCATTTATTTGTTACAGAAAATAATCATGTTACCTACCTGTGTGATCACCCATTGAACATTACACATAAGTGAATGGATGAAAAGATAATTTATTAAACGCTTACTGTGTGCAAAGCACTGTGCTAAACATCGGGGATACAAAATACAAATAGAATAGAAATAGAAATACAAATACAAATACAAATAGAAAATCAAGACAGTCCTTTCCCTGTAGGAGGTCACGTTCTAATGGGAGGAGCCTACACAAAGAGAAGGCCATGGAATTGTCTCCTGGGATGATGGCTGCAGGGCTTGGTCTGGAAGCAAGATCAGTGGTCTAGGAGGTACTACCAAACCTGGGGCTCTCGGGCTTACCTGCTGGTGGGTGGTAGTTGATCAGCAGTTGGTGGTCTGGAAGGTGGACCTCCTTCTCCGTAGGATTAGTCTTCTCCATGACGGCTGTCAGGTCTAGGCTGGAAGGAGGGCTGGTGGTTTCTGAGGCACTGATTTTCTCCAGACTCTTGGGTTTCAGGTTCAGGGCTATCTCCCGTGGGGATTGAGGAGAGCCAGTGATGGTGGTGGTTTGACTTGCCTGGCACACGTGACCTGTCTTTTCTACAGGGTACCGTACTGCCTCAGCTAGACTGGCCTGACTTCCCATGAGTGACAGCATTATGCCAATGACTTATTCTCTTATTGGCTCTATCTGACCTCCATTGAAGAGAAGAACAATGGTAGTGGTAAAACATAAAAATGAAATAATACTGTATCAAATTTAGCACGTACTGAAAATCTAGCAAAGATAAATCAGAAGCTCGTGTCCTTCATAGGCTGTTAGACAAGTCTATATGTTACAAATGCAGACCCAAAATATCTTAGAGAAGCCAAACGATAAACTGCTGCAACCAGATCATTAACTATGGAGTGGACTGTTGCCCACAGTGACTGAGACGTGCCACTGAGCCGTAAAATCTCGCTCATTCTTTTAGAGGCAGGCTGGCTACATCTCCCTTTCAAATTTCTAGGGGTGCCCTTGGGGGGCTTCTCTCTGCTGCTTTTGGCAAGAGCATTATGGTGTGTTTTCCCTTCTGTTAGCTGTCAATGACTAGTGTTCCAGTTCCATTTAACCAATTTACGTCAATTAGCTTTTATAATGGGACATTTGCATCAAAAATATAGAAAAAAAACATTTCCTCTCAATACAGGGAGAGGGGACAACGTCTCTCCTATTTTATTGTTCTTCAGTTATTTCAGTCGTGCCTTACTCTTTGTAACCCCATTTGGGGTTTTCTTGGTAAAGATGCTAGAGTGACTTGCCATTTTCTTCTCCGGCTCATTTTACAGATGAGGAATCTGAGGCAAACAGGGTGAAGTGACTTGCCCAGGGTCATACAGCTAGTAAGCATTTGAGGCCAGATTCAAACTCAGGAAGATGAGTTTTCCTGACTTCAGGCCTGGCACTCTCCCCACCGCACCACCTGGCTGCACCCTCTCTCCTACACCACCTCTTTTTCTGGGGAGAGTGGTTTCAGACCTCATAACTTTTATATGGCATTGGTCCCACCGATTTCACCTCCAGATGCAGTATTACTGCTGAAAGAACCCTTGTCTCCAAAGGTTGAAGGTCACTTTGTATTCTTTGGGTTTCAAAACTGGAAGACGACTAGAAAACCTGCTATGAACTCAGCTCCTGGAATTTCTCTGTAATTTGTACTTGATCTCTTGAAGCTCACAATCTCTGATCTCCATCTCCAGTCTCCACCACCTAAAGTGAAAGAACACAAGCCAAGGTGAAGAACTGAGGCCTTTATCACAGACTGCATATGGACCCTGGATGGGAAGTGCCTGAGACCTCTTCCCTTGAAGCGCCATTTCTTCTATGACTGGAACAGTGACAAGCAGGAAGAAGTCACTTCTTCCATAAAGTCCTAGCCAACTAGTACCTTTTGAATGTACCCTGATTCTGGCTACACAGCCATGCAGCCAATCAAAGAAGCTTTCTTGCATACATAGCAGACTGGAACCAGTTACAGACCATCTGCACATGGTCCAGATCTCTCCCAAGCACTCCCATTAGCCATCATCATGACTCCCATAAGTAGGCTCCCCAGCTTCTTCTACTCCATACGTCATTGGGCTCCTTGGCCAGGCCCCCACTGCCCTTGTCACACACTCTCGGCTTCTTTCGGCCCCAGTCACCTGTCCTTTGTTACACTTAAGAAGTGTCTTAACACGAATTGCCACACCAAATACTTGTAATCTCTAAGCTACATGGAAAAAAACACTTTTGAAATCTAGCAGAGGAGATCAAAATCTGTGGGCACAGGATGAAGTACATATCATCCCTGTCATCTTGCCTGATCCCGTAATTGTCCTGAAGCTGCTTTTCAATGAGCCTTCAGTACATGAACTTACATCCCGATACTTTTCTTTAACTAGAAAAGGCAGTTATTTTATGCACTTGTGCCCTAGCTTATAGACTATTAAACATAAACAAATAACAGGGTGATGGTGATTTCTTCCAGGCCAGTTTCTATCTGAGCCCCCTTGAAAAAGACAAGAAGAATAAGACAACAGCTCTCCCATCAACCATCGATCCGTCTCATGTTTACGTAGAATGTTAAGGTTTGTCACGTACTTCACAAAACACTGGTCTTTGCTCCTCACAGCTTGTAATGGAGGCCCGACTATTAGCCTTATTTTATAGATGAGGAAATTGAGGGTAGAGAAGGTGGAGGGGGAGAGCTTGGAGAGGATGGGGGCTCACCAGGGGTCCCAAAAGCTAGCGAACTCGCAAGGAGAAGCCAGAAGCTCATTTGAGCATTTTTATACAGGTTAAATCTGGCTGGAATGGAAAACAAGGGCAGGTGTGGGAGAAGGAGCAGAAGGAGATTGTGACAGAGATGTTCATGCGAGTTAGGAGGAAATGGAAACCTTCTGGGCTGATGTAAATTGCGTGCTCTTACCGTGAATGCATTCTAGCTGCTTTTTCCCTTGAGAGGGAGAGATGGTATGGGAATCCTCCAATTTTTTGCATTAGGACAGCTCTGCTTTTTACTTTTGCCGGTCATATAGGATCTTTGAGGCCTTTTGTCCAACCCTGTGACTTGTGAAATAGGACGACTTTTGTTGTTTGAATCACAGCATGATGCACTGTCCTCTGGGATGAGGATATAGCAAGCTTCCCCTTTGCTATGGAGGTGTCCAGTTTTCATTTCCTACATTTCTAGACTCTCAGAATAAGGTATGGAGCCAGAGAATGGATTTGGAATGGTGGGGTAGTTGGCAAGCTCGCTCTACACTGGCCGAGGTTGTCCTTTGAGGGTCTGGTCTTCTGTCATTTTTTATTTTTTCATATAATTTTTTTTTTCAGCTAGCAAGCATCTATTTTTTCTTGTTCATTAAAACCCCTCATGTGGAGGTTCCTCACTTGGACACGTTCCTTCTTTCTTCTCTTTTCACCTTTTGAGTGAGATTGACACATGGTGGTCCTAGAGATGATGGAAACTTTCAGATGCAACTTGAGCAAATACAAGACAATTGGCTGTCCATTCGCCAGCAGAACACGTGTTGTTCAGGTTATATATCGGAGTTCAGATCTGAAGCAGTGACGTTTCAAATATATGTTAGTCATTTGGGATCTATATAGTGATTCTTTTAATTTTGATATACCCAACTGACTCCAGTTGGCTGATTTCTGTTCTCAAGACTCCTTTGTCCTTCCCAGCTCCCCCCCCCCCCCATTGAGGAACAGCATGGCATAACGGGAAAACTACCGGATGTGGAGTTAGAGGGCCCGAGTTCAAATTCGGCTCTGTTCATCAATCAATCAGTTAATTTGCTGCCTTTTCCATGATAGAGCTCCCTGCCTTCCCTCTCTTTCCTCTCCGATCCATCCTCCACCCAGATGCCAAAATGATATTCCTAAAGAACTGAGCTAACCATGTCATTCCCCTAGGGGAGCTCAGAAGGAGGTTCAGTAGGTCCCTATTTCCTGGAATCAAATATAAACTCCTCTGTTTGGCATTTACACAGTCTGACTTCAGCCTCCCTTAGTAGACTTATTTTACATCATTCCATCTCACACAGTCTATAATCCAGATGCCACCTGGGTGTTTCACCCAGAAAGCTCCATCTCTCATCTCTGGGTCTCATGCCTAGAATGTTCCGCCCTCTCCCCTTGGCCTCTTAGAATGCCCCGCTTTTTTCTGATTAAATGTCACCATCTACATGAGGCCTTTCCCAATTCCCCGGCTGCTAGAGCCTACACTTAGCTATTTTGCATACATTTCTAGGAAGCGCAGATTGCTTGGTTGGGGTGCCTGTATCCTCCGGCACCTAGCGCAGGGCGCAGCACACAGTGAGACCCCTCTACTTCCCACTTTACTCATTTTTTAAGCTGAAGCGATTAGAGCAGATGACTTTGAAGGTCCCTTTCAGCCCTAAATTCTATAATTACGAGTGAAAGAACAACAAAGACCCACTCTCAGATTTTGTCCACATAGGGGTTATCATAGTGATTTTAATCAAAGTCATTTAATCAAAGAGCCATTTTATCTGACTTTCCCATCCTTCACTGGTGTGTGGATAGAATCACATGGTGGCTTTGCCATCGAGCAGGCATGGCCTCAATAGCAGATAAACAGCAGACTTGTTGACAAGCCATGGCCTTCTGCAAAATTATAAAGTAGATAGGTGTGTACCTCTAACCCTCTTCAGTCCCCTCTTTCAGTGCCCTTCTCTGCTTTCCTGCCCCACTGGAATTTTCCTCCCTCAGGTGCTTGTCTAGTGGCCCATTCTTGCCAGGACAGGCTTTCAGCTGGCTAACTGTCAATGACTTCCTGTTAAGACCTGAACCCACAACTTGTGTAAGTAGGTAGATTGATATCACTAGCTGAACCACTCTGGAAGCATTTGCATTTTTGTTGAGGATACCTGAAGACCCAAAGGGATAAATTCCACAGTTCAAGAAGCATTTAATAAATGCCTATTATCTTCAAGACACTACTATACTGGGTACTAGGTCACAAAAACAAAAACAAAACTGTTACTCAAGGAAGTGACCTTTTACTGGAGGTGTACAAAATTTATATGGAAGAGTGAATGCAATGCATATGAAAATATATACAGATGGTCAAATGCAATATATATGCACAGTTGTTCATTCTTTGTACTTGAAGAGAACCAAAATGACATCATGATGTTGGGGTCCAGGTACAATATGTCTGACTGTGGCTGATCAGTCCAATATGAGCTCAGAAGCTCTACCATAGGTCAGGCACATATAGTCTATTTGAATGTTTGGGATGGAGCTGTCTCCAGATTTGCACATCTCATGTTTCCTTTGTGTTACTGCGGTTCTGTGTCACTCATAGAGCACATGCCTTCTTTGATTCCAGCAAGCCATGCTGGGCAGCTGTATGCCAGGATCTCCCATGTCTCACAATAGATACTAAAGTTCTTCAGTGAGACCTTGACAGTGTCCTTGTCCTGCTTCTGTGTGAGCACTTGCCTTGCACTAGTAATTAAAGTCAAGGAAACAAACTTTGATTAAGTGTTGACTATGTTCCAGGTGCTGTGCTGAGCTCTGGTTACACAAAGGCAAAAACTGAGGCTGCCCCTCAAGGAGCTTTCGGTCTAATGCGGGAGACAACAGGCAAGTAACTAGGTACATACAAGATGAACACAAGGTAGATGGAAGGTAGGGTTGTTTGTCCTTCATTTTGGAAGAGGCCATCGAGGGGCGATCGAACCTAAGTGAGGCAGGGCTGCCCAAAGTTGTCAGCCTCACTGTCTCTTCCAGAGTTGGGAAGGCTTTCCCAGCTGGAGGACCCTTAATATACTTATCCATGTCCGTGTTATTTCCCCTGAAGTGGAAATACTTCTTCCCCAACGAAGACAAAGAAATGCTTTTGTTATCAGCGCCTACAGTTGACCACCTGGACAGAAAGAAGAAACAGCCAAGGAGCTCAGAACATAGACCACGAAGCCTGGTACCGAGGCATGATATACTGATGATAGAAGTCTTTGACATCCAGATATCTGCTCATGCTCTGGGCCTGTCAAAGGCAGAGTAGTTAATAACTTCATGACTTACCTTAATGAGAATTTCGTATTTCACCGTTTGCAGAAACCAACAAAAGAAAATCCTTTATAGGATTTGATTTTTCCTATCAGGGAAGAACTGGTTGCTTGGGTAGAAAGGTTGGGAACCCTGGGGGAAGTGCCCACTCCCTCCTAGTGTTTATGGTAGAAAAGGTGAGGCAAGCTGGATGAATCTCACATGAGCCTCAGACATGACGAAAGCAGAGTCAAGCTGGGCAGGATTCCTTGGACCACAATTCTATAAGGGAGTCAACCACAGAGGGGTAAGGAATGTTTAACTTGTGTCCCTCAGTCTCATGATGCCTCTCCCATATAACAGTATCTTTCAGATTTGAGGACAGATGGATTTGGGGGGAAATAGAATAAGGTCTGTTTTGGAAATTTTGAATTCGAGATACTTATGGGATAGGGACTATAATGATTCATCGATCATTCAATCAACAGACATTTAAAAATCACCTACTATGTGCCAGGTGCTGTGGGGCTAGGTACGGAGGATACAAAAGCAAAAATGAACTTCTGCGCTCTCAGGAAGCCTGAATTATGTTTGGTGTCAACATACGTATGTAAATATGTTCAAAATACAGACAAATAAGTACAAGGTAATTTTAGAAGGAGCAGCCAGGTGGTGCCATAGTGCCTAGAGTGCTAGTGCTAGGAAGACACATTTCTCTGAGTTCAAATCTGGCCTCAGACACATACTAACTATGTGACCCTGGGCAAATCACTTAACCCTGTTTGCCTTAGTTTCCTCATGTGTAAAAAGATGAGGAGAAGTATCTTTGCCCAGAAAACCCAAATGGGGTCATGAAGAGTAGGACATGAGTGAACAACAATTTTATAAGGAGACACCAGCAGCTGGGGAAAAGGGACCAGGAAAGGCTCCACATAGGAGAGAGTGACTGAACTTAATTTTCATAAGAGAATGACAGGCTGTGTACTTTTACGGATGTAATGGAATTAATATTTTTTAGGCCCTGCCTGATGGCCCTTCCTTAATGCTCATCATATAGCCATTTTGGTCTTCCCTGGGCCAGCAGTGTTTGCCAGTCACAAGATGCATCAAAGTTCAGATCAAACACTGCCTTCTTCTTTGTTACAAAAAGTCTTTGAATTGTTATTAATCTACCTTTGCTCTCTTGAGGGGTTGTCATTCATCAGGGCCACGCATAAGAAATGCGAGGTGTCTGACTTCCCAATGATTCATGCATCATCATCTATTCTAAGATGTGACTGCTGGAGAGAAGTGCATTTTGGACGAGATGCTAATTCCTTTTGGGAACCTTATAACTCTAAACCTTTTGAGTGTCAAGAAGTACCATGTGAATAGGCCAGGAGCTACTTCTCTTACAAAAGCATCATTACTTTCAACAACAGCTGTCCTGAGCTATGTATTAGACATGGGCAAAAATTAGCTCAATGATAAGGAGGTTTTTCCTTTTCTGTTACAGACTGGAAAAAGGGAAAGCAGTTTTCCCCTTTCTGTTACAGATAGGAGACCTATTATTATCAGTTCCAAATGATGTTTCTTTCTGAGGCAGACGAAGATTAAGATCCGTCTGGTATCACCCAGTTAACGAGTCTTCTAGGACAGATTTGAACTCCTGGCCCGGACCTCTATCCAGTGAGCTACCTAGATGCCCCTAGTTGGTTCTATGTAAATAGTTATTTCTTGTCTTCCCTAACTGTCTGGTCATGGCATACTAAATCCATCTGCGAGACCCCATCCAGCTGAGTATGGAAAACCACAATTTCAGAAAAATCCAAATGGTAGGGGACCCAAAGGACAGTGGAGTGACACATGGTAGGTATAAGTAGGCTGGAGCATTTGATCGTTGGTGACTTCCTGTGAAAAATAGTATAAAGACAAGCATGTGTGAGACAGTGAGATTCAATAGATGGCCAGCCCGAAGGTTCTCCTGTACTCTCTGGATATTAATAGAAGCCAGAGGAAGGTTTGTAGCCACTTCAGGGATTTATTGAGGGGTATAGTCAGGAATTGGGCAAGCTGAGACTAGTCTAGATAAGGTGACAGAGCTGTTATTATTGTTACAGTGATTATTATATTGTTACAACATTATTATGTTGATACAGTGGTTTAAAGTTTGGAAAGGCCTTTTACTACATTATCTCAGTTTGAGCTCGAAACAACCCCATTTGACACATGAAAAAACTGAGTTTCAGAGAGGTGAGGTTACCTGTGTACGGTCACAAAGCTAGCATCGAGGGTAGAATTTGAACTTAGGACTTTGTGACACCGGTTGAAGCGCTCTATCTACTGCAGTATAAATAAAAGCTTTGGACCAGAACTCGGGACATGTGGGTTCTAGTCTCAACATTGGCATTAGTTGATTGGTATGATTTGAATTCATTTTGTGCCACCTGGCTTTGGTTTTCACACTTGTAAAATACGGAGGCTGGGCTAGAACAGTTATTTTTAGCCTATTTTGTATTATGGAACTCTTTCTATAGTGGATAGAGTACCAGGCTTAGAGTCAGGAAGACTCATCTTCCTGAGTTCAAATCTGGCCTCAGATACTTATGAACTGTATGATCCTGGGCAAGTCCCTTTATCCTGTTTACCTCAGTTTCCTCATCAGCAAAATGAGCTGGAGAAGGAAATGGCGAACAACTGAAGAAAAGAAAACCCCAAATGGGGTCATAAATGGTCAGGCACAACTGGCAATGACTGACCACAAAACCTCCTGACCCCTTCTCTGAATAGCGTTTTTAGGTGCACAAGGGAAACCAATTATATTGAGAAACAGTTGGGGGGCGGAGCCAAGATGGCAGCTGGAAAGCAGGGACTTGCCTAAGCTCTCCCCCAGGTCCCTCCAAACACCTATAAAAATGGCTCTGAACAAATTCTAGAGCTGCAGAACCCACGAAATAGCAGAGGGAAGCAGGGCTACAACCCAGGACTGCCTGGATGGTCACTGGGAAGGGTCTATCACATGGAGCTGGGAGTGGAGCAGAGCAGAGCCCAGCGTGGGCCACGCCAGGACCACCCGGACTGGGAGCCAGGCAGAACAGGCCACGGGGCCCTGAATCATTGAGCCGTGGCAGTTACCAGACTTCTCAACCCACAAACGCTAAAGACAACAGACCAGGTTAGTGGGAAAAGCTGCTGGGACAGAGTGAAAGGAGTTTATGGTTGGCCACTGCCCCAGCAGTAGTGGAGGTGGTGCAGCTCTGAGGCTGCTTCCAGAGTTACAGCTGCAGTTGCTTCCGGCCCCAGGTCCACCTGGTGGGAGGCATTGAGTGGTGGATTAGAGCGGGACATGCTTTGCCCTGCCTGGATCTGGGCCACAATCTTGGTTGGCAGTTCTTGGGGGAGAAGGAGCACTGGTGTGGCAGTTTGCTGTCTAGAAATAGCTCTGAAAACAGCAGCACAAGGCCCCTAAAGCTTGGGACAAAGTACTCTCTAATTTACAGGCAGTCATACTTTTACAAAAAGCTCAAGTTGGTTGGCTGGGAACTTGAAGAGGCAGTGAAAATGGTCTTAGATTCAGACTCAGACTTGGAATCTTTTTTTGGTGACAAAGAAGACCAAAACATACAGCTAGAAGAAGTCAACAAAGTCAAAGAGCCTACATCAAAAGCCTCCAAGAAAAATATGAATTGGTCTCAGGCCATGGAAGAGTTCAAAAAGGATTTGGAAAAGCAAGTAAGAGAAGTAGAGGAAAAATTGGGAAGAGAAATGAGAGTGATGTGAGAAAACCATGAAAAACAAGTCAATGACTTGCTAAAGGAGACCCAAAAAATACTGAAGAAAATAACACCTTAAAAATAGACTAACCCAAATGGCAAAAGAGCTCCAAAAAGGCAAGGAGGAGAAGAATGCCTTGAAAGGCAGAATTAGCCAAATGGAAAAGGAGGTCCAAAAG
>CM053624.1:364937960-364967769 GCA_028646595.1 Phalanger gymnotis
ATATATATATATATATATGTATATATACAGAGAGAGAGACAGAGAGACAGAGAGAGAGAGAGACAGAGACAGACAGAGACAGACAGGGACAGAGAGACAGAGGGCACAAGATGAGTTAAATATGAAGGGATGATATCTAAAAAAATAAAATCAAATTAAGGGATGAGAGAGGAATATATTGAGAGAGGGAGAAAGGGAGAGATAGAATGGGGCAAATTATCTCATACAGGTGGCAAGAAAAAGCAGTTCGTTGGAAGGGAAGAGGGGGCAAGTGAGGGGGAATGAGTGAATCTTGGTCTCATCGGATTTGACTTGAGGAGGGAATAACATACACACTCAGTTGGGTGTCTTACCCCACAGGAAAGAAGGAGGAAGGGGATAAAAAAAGGGGGGATGATAGAAAGGAGAGCAGATAGGGGGAAAGGTAATCAAAAGCAAACACTTTTGAAAAGGGGCAGGGTCAAGGGAGAAAATTGAATAAAGGGGGACAGGATAGGAGGGAGTAAAATATAGTTAGTCTTTCACAACATGAGTATTGTGGAAGGGTTTTGCATAATGATACATGTGCAACCTATGTTGAATTGCTTGCCTTCTTAGGGAGGGTGGGTGTGGATGGAAGAGGGGAGGGAATTTGGAACTCAAAGTTTTAAAAGCAGATGTTCAAAAAAAGTTGTTTTTGCATGCAACTGGGAAATAAGATATACAGGCCATGGGGCATAGAAAGCTATCTTGCCCTACAAGAAAGTAAGGGAAAAGGGGATGAGGAGGAGTGGGGTGACAGAAGGAAGGGTTGACTGGGGAATGGAGCAGTCAGAATATATGCCATCTTGGAGTGGGCGGGAGGGTAGAAATGGGGAGAAAATTTGCAATTCAAAATCTTGTGGAAATCAATGCTGAGAACTAAAAATATTAAATAAATAATAAAATATTAAAAAAATTATGGAGGCAAAAACCATATAAATTTTCCTAGTGAAGAAATTTTATATCGATATTCTGAAGATTGTTGGCTATAAAATGTAATACTCTCTGTCCAATTTGAAAATGTTGTAACATTTAAAAACTTTACTTTTGTATTTTTAAAAACGCTTTTTGTCAGTTAACAGACATTTGTCAAATTCCTATTTTCTTTCAATCATTATTATTATTTTCAATCAGTATGGAAGAGATACAAAGAAAGAAACCAAAAACAATTCTTGCCTCCAAAGATATTGTATTCTATCAGGAGGGGAAAGTGTGTAATTACACTAAAATCTTAAGCAAGGCTTCTTTTAATTGACTGTTATAAGATTTATTCTAATAAAGTAATTGTTACAGTAGAGTCATTAAAAAACAGTTATCAAAATATTTTTTAAGAAGAACAATTTTATGGATGTCAGGATAGGAATTCTTGGGCTAGACAAACGCTTAGGGTCCTTTTAACTCTTATCCATGAAGGTTCTGTAAATATTGTAAACTTGAAAAGGGGCCATGAAATGCCATGTGTTATCAGTGGAAGGACTCATTGCATTTGCTGAGTCTTAGACAGGAGGCTTTTTACTAACTGCCTCTATGCCACCACCTGTGAAAATTGGCCTCAGAAACTAATGACCAGTATGGGGGATGCTTCCTGGTTATGTTGGAAAAAACCCCAAACATGAGGAATTTAGTATCTAGGTAACACTGGAGGCTGTGCATTTGGCCACCCAGGGGTAAAGTGACTCTGGGAGATGACTGGGCAGCCGTGCTCAGACTGAATGTCTCACTTCTTAACCTTCCTGTCCTGCCCTTGCTGCTGGTTAGCCGGGGAAGTGATAACAGAGTTCTGACTGTCCATTTTGGTGCCCCAGAAAGCATGCCTGGGTGTGGGGGTGAGAGAGATCTCAGACCTCATCGGGATACTCTCTAGCTAGCATTTAAGGTTAACTCCATAAGGTTTGCAGTGTTTTCAAGATTTCATTTTGTCTGCATCACAACATTGAGGGGTAGGGTCTATTATTATCCCCATTTTGCAGATGACAAAATTGAGAGAGGCAGAGATTAAGTGACTTACCCAGGGTTATAGTTAGTAAGTGTATCTGGTCAGATTTGAACTCAAGTTTTCCTGAATCCAGGCCTAGTACTCTATCCATTGTGCCACCTACTACAAAGTATGCCTCTAGGAGCTAAGATCAGAGCAGAGCAAGATGGAGGAGCTTGCTATCTGGCGACTTCCAATCTCAACTAATTATTCTTGACTGAAGGAGTACAAGTTCAGCCTGCGCCCTCTAAATTTCAGCATCTGGGGTCAAAGCCTCAGTCACTCCTCCCTAGTTATAGCCTTGATGGTAGGGATGGCTCCAAGCTAGAATGTGAGGTAAGAAGAAAGGATTCTCCCCCTTTCGCACTCTTAGAATTTATACTCTTTGCTTGGATGCCCTTTCTGATTTTGAGGGGAATTGCAAGAGTGAGAGGAAATGGGGTGCCCAAGGGCTAATCTCTCTCAGACTTCTGTTCATCACTAGCATCTTTATGGATATTCCAGGCACTAACCACTAAGAATTCAAACACTGTAGGAATAACTTAATGGAGAGGTTACCCAGTCCAGTGATGTGGAACTTGTAAGAAATGGGAGGAGGAGTTTTGTTTCCACAGAATTGAAGGTGTACTTCCCCCCCACCCCAGCTTTAGCAGAAATCTGGCCTCAGGTCGGTCGGGTGAAAGGTCAGAGGCTTGTACGAATGCTTAAACTTGCCATTTGAGGAGAGCATGATGTAGGCAGTCAGGGGGTTGTATTTGGCCAACGAAGAGCCTGGCGGGAGATTCAAGGTGAGGGTCTATTAAAGGACTGGCGTCCATCTGAGTCCTTTGTAACTCTCTTCTGTACTCTGTTCAGGGGAGGTACCCATTTATCCAGGGGGAATAAATGTAAATTGTAATTAAAACGTTCCTGACTTCCCAACGAGTCTTGCTTATTCCTAGACAATGTGAGTATGTTTCTAACAAACTCAAATAGAAACAAATCCCCCCAGGCAACATATTGACTTAGGAAACCACAAATTCACATTATTGGCATTCAACTGTATTTTTCTTTATTTTGTTGACATTTCCTATTTACATTTTCGTCTGTTTCTTGCCGCATTCAGGAATTTTGTGGGCTGCATGCGGCTGGTGCTGTAGTCCAAGACTCTCATTTTACAGTTGAGGAAACTGAGGCCCAGATTAGTGAAATGACATCTAAGATCACACAGTCAGCGAGTGGTGGAGCTGGCACTCAAATTCCAGTCCATAGACAGGGTTGTTCCCTAGAGTCAGTGCATCTGGCTGTGGATGCATGGAGAGCAGATACAGCAGGGCCTGGAATGCACTCCTGGGAAAGTACTAGAACATTAGGAGATTTCATTGGTAAGCTTGAGTTTCCATTTCCAGTGCCTGAGTTCCTCTCCTACCTCCTTCCTATAGCTCTCAATGGACTTGGGGCCAATTTACCTCTCTGCCGTTAAAGCTCAGGTCCTGCCCTTATCCTAGTGGGGATTGACAAGAGAGAAGACCTAACATCAGACAAAGCAGACTCCAGCTTGACCCAAGTAATTAGTTTGTCTTTGTCAGATTGATGTCTATAAAAAGCACCTTCCCATGGCAACAGTCCCCAGAGGCTAAAGGATTGGGTCCTTCCATTTGGTCTAATTAATGCTGATATTTAAAAACAAAAGGGTCATACCGACCCTCCTCCACCCCTTTTGTTCCTCCCCTCCCCCCAGCGTAAAGAAAATGAAATCGGGTCTGGGAACCCAAAGCGCTATCTCTCTGTTTCCAGTGCGGCCAAGGGGGAAGCCATTAGAAGACACCCATCGGAGGTGCAGGTTCACCCTCTCTACTGCCCCCAATTAGCTCTTTGACTGTGGGTAAATCGCTGTGTCTCTGAGCATCTCTTAAAGTGATGGGGATAACATTAGCTCTAGCAACCTGCCAGTTGTTCGTAGAGTGGGAATGCTTAAGTCAAAGCCACTTGCCTCTGGCTTTGGGTCGTAAATCAAGAGCTGGAAGGGACCTCGGAAGGGATCTGGTCTAACCCCCTCACTTGGCAGACGATGCCCCAAATATTCACATGACATGCCCAAAGTCAGTGTTCAAGCCCAGGTCCTCTGAATCCAAATGCAAAACTCCCGTTTTATGGTGGGAGGCACGTTGTTTATCTTCTAGAGTGGATTCTCTCTTGTACAACCCCAAAAGAAGAAAAAATGTGAGATGAAGATATTAATACTTAAAAAGATATTAATAAACAAATGACTAGAACTCCTTATTTCCTTCTTCTATCTCTTTTGAGTCGTCGTTTGTCCATTTACTCCTTTGCTTGTAATTTTTTCTCCTGTAAGTTTGTTTTTATTATGAAAGTATTAAATATCAGCATGGGGTAGCTAGGTGGCTCAGTGGGTAGAGCCTTGGACTTGGAATCAAGAAGACTCATCTTCATGAGTTCAAATGAGGCCTCAGAGGTTTACTAGCTCTGTGACCCTGGGAAAGTCACTTCACCCTCTTTGCTCATCTGCAAACCCAGTTTCCTTATCTGTAAAATGAGGTGGAGAAGCAAATAGCAAACCACTCCCATATCTCTGCCAAGAAACTCCCAAGTGGGGTCACGAAGAGTCAGCCTGAAACAATTGAACCACAAAATCAGCGTAACCAATTTTGACTTGAAACTAATTTACGTTAGAATAAATGGAATTTAATGCAGAAACTGTCCATAGCAACTTCTCTGTCATTTCCCCAAGTCTCTGCTACATTTTTTTCATTTCTTTCCATTTTCCCTCTCTATATGGTCATAATTAGTATGTGCTCTGGTCTAGTTCTCCTTTATTTTGGTTTGCATTATTCTCTAAAGGCCTTTCCAGAATTCTTTATATTTCTCATACATGTTTTCATTGCTTCATGGTATTCTATTACAGCAAATCATTACAATTTCTTCAAAACTCTGCTCCGATGCCACTGTTGATATGAAGGCCTTCCTGATCCCTCCATTTGCTAGTGCTGTGCACCCCCCCCCCCCATCAAATTATAGGATATTTATTTTGCATATACTTAGATACATACATGTTGTTTCCTCTGATAGAATGTCGTTTCCTTGGAGGGCAGGAGACTGCCACCTCAGATCATCACCTGAAACTTTCTCCCAATTTCTGGTCCCAATAAAGAAACTCCCTTTATCCAAGCCTGGTATTGATAAGTGACCCTGAGAACTTCACCACATCTGGGGAGATTAGAAGTGCCCCCTCCCACAATTGGAACTGATTGTCTGTTCTCTGCCTGTTTTCCCATTTTAGGGTACATAACTTCCCTATTTGATCCCCAATTTTGAGTACCTTCTCAACAACTGGGTGAGTTTCTTGCATGAAGGTCAGGTAATCTCTGTGTGTCTATATTACCATATAGTGTGTGTGTATATATGCTTTTTTGCTTGCTTGCTGAGCCGCTTAATAATAAAGGTTTTGTTTGTGCCAGCTTCCCGAGTACCAATTTCTTGTAAATTCCCAAGGCCATATATGGCATTCTTTCTACCTCCAATATAAATTGCTTTCCTGTGTGACTTAGCTATATATATATATATGTGTGTGTGTGTGTGTGTATGTATATATATACATACATACATATATATATATACAAACACATCCATTTGTTCAGGTATATGTGTTTATACATATATGTATTTTTAAAAACACATACGCATGAATTTGGGAAGTGATCTATTTTGTCAGTGTCGCAAACTTCTGCTTTGGAGATGTCTCCTACCGACTAGTTCACTGTCTCTTTATCTCCCATCTCTGTGCTTTTATCCAGGCTGTTCCCCATTCCTGGAAAGCTCTCCCTCCTCACCTCTGCCTGTCTCAATTCCTCTACTTCCTACAGGACCCCTATTTTGATTCCTTAGTTGCTAGTGCCCTCCCCCCAAATTATTCCATATATATTTGTACTTACTTATTAGTGTAAATATTGTATTCCTCCCTCTCCCTCCCGCAGTAATGTGTATGCTTCACAATGGCAGATGCTGATCTATTTAGGGGAGATACAATTGTAGGGCACATAGTAGGCATTTAACAAATATTTGTTGAATGGATGAATAGCGACCCATGTATGACTTAGCAGATAGAGGGAATTGTACACAGAAATTAAATGCCTTGCCCATGATAACATAGCTGATAAATGCACAAGGTCAAGTTTGAACCCAGGATTCCCTGCTTCTAGACCCAGTCCCTTATCTGCTAGGCCTGGCTTCCTCTCTATGTGTATACATGACCTAGCAAAGGTCAGATGTTGCATGCGGCTTTCCTTGGGATGCCCTCCATGTTTCCTTCATCCTTTGTCAACCCCAAGATTTCTGGCTTCTTTCTTGGGATTTGGCTCAGTGGACCATAATTATGTCAGCAGGCACAAAGCATGGTAATCAGCCCCGTGCATGCAGATGGACTGGGGCCTGAGTGAATCACCAAGATTAGGCTCGTCTTTGTGTCGGGTTCCATTCCACCCCACCCCACCCCCTACTCTGTGGCAACAATTAAGAGCAATTCTCTCACTCCTGCTAATAGTCTCCAGATTTCAATAATAGGAATGATGGGAGAATTTTGGTCATGGTCTAGATTTCCCATTCAGTCTCAGGCTTTTTTTTTTAATTAAAAACGATTTCAGTTAACAAGTATTTATTTTCTCCCTCTCCTGCCTCTCTTCCTACTGGGAAAGAAAAAACAAAAAACTTTATAACAAACAAGCATAAACAAGGAAAACAAACTCCCTTATTGTTGGTGTCTTATGTTGCTTGTTAGTTCATCCTGGAACCATGCTCATTGCTTTGATCAGAGATCTTAAGGCTTTCCCCACTATTTGTTTTCATGATGTCGGTAAGCCTGAAGCAGTTGACTTTTAGGGAACATAGGGCTAAGGGATTATAAATTTCCAGCTGGACAGTCATTCAGTACAACCTTCTCGTTTTACAGATGAGGAAATCAAGGCCCAGAAAGATAAAATCACAAAGTCATAGATTTTGGGCTCAAAAGGACCTCAGAAACCATCTTAGAACAACTAGAGTTTTCCCAAAATAGAATGGACTGCCTCAAGGGGTGATGGGTTTCCCATGCTGGAGGTCATCCAGTGCCTAGAAGCAGGGGAGATTTTCTGAGGGGGCTGGGTTGCACTAGCCGGCTACTGAGGTCTCTTCTAGCTCTGACATTCTGTGATTCCAACACTGGTTACACAACATTGGTTTAGGAGTCAAGACCTGAGATACAGACCAACTCAATTCAATTACTGTGCTAAGCTCTATGCTTATGCAATACTGGATGGGCTGTGGATCAGAAAGGCAGAACTGTCCTTCATTAGCTCTGTGTGGGCAGAATTCCCTTGGGGCTTATTTTCTTTCCAGCTACTCCAGCAATCCTCCCATTTGGAAGCATGATTTCTTTCAAAACCAGCTTTTTTTTTTTTTCTGGACAAGGGGATTATGGTGACTTCTCATTTGCCCCAGCCAGCCACCTCTCTGATGACTGGCTTGTTTTAATCTTAGAGCACTGTCCTAGAGAATGCATTTTCTCTGCGATTGAAGTCTGTGTCCCTTTCCCTAGCTGAAGCCAACATGTGGCCCTATCAATATAGAGTTCTTAGTGTTCTTTCATTTTGGGTAAAAGAGACTGGAGGCTACAAACTTGTGAATTTTCAAAGGTCAGGAAAGTGAACCATCCGAAGTCAGTAGTAGGGGATTCCAAAGAGTTTGCGAGTTGGAGCTGTGCAGCGTTTTTCAGCCAGCCCAACATCACCTTCAGGAGTGACTTTTAGGACTCGGGACAGTATCTGGGACACTGCATTTGGATGTGAACTTAATAGGACCAATGCTATGTAGCAACTGAATTAAGTTTGAGGCAACTCTTCCCAAAGGCCAGTGTGATATAAGGGAGAGTGTGACCCTGAAGTGTTGGGGATAAATGTTTGTACTTTTCTTCCTGCTATATCTTCTAAATAAAAAAAATTGCTTTATAAAAACTGATAATTCCTTAAATGGAACTGGTGTGCTCGTCACTGGTGGCTAACGATGGCTGAGAAACATACGTGGAATGTGACTTGAGTGGATCAGTAGAGAAGAGATACCCACAATCCCTCGGGAGTCCCCTTGGCACCCGGAGGGGGAGCAGCCTCACTCTAGGAGAGAACACAAAGGGTACTTGCTACATAGTCATAAAGGTAATAAAGATGATGATAAGCACCAGTTTTGCAAGTCAGCCACAGGCTCAAAGCTTGAGATAAATTAGACTTAACTATAAAATAAGGATTTTCACCAAAATTAGAAAAATGCAGACAACTCATAGCTTATCTGTTTCTTCAGGTTGTGGTTTAGAATTACCCAAAAGACTTAGAGTTTGAGGTTAATGTGGATGCATCTCCTAGGGAGGACTTTTCTGATCCTCCAGTCGTTAGTATTTCCATAATGTATTTATTTTGTGTTTATTTATCTGCATCCATGTTGGTTCCTCCCTCCCTCCCTCCCCCAGATTATAGGCTCCCTGTGAGCAGGGAAGATTTCTTTTTTTGTCTTGTGTTCCTAGTATTTGGGGCGGCTAGGTGGCACAGTGGATGCAGCGCTGGACCTGAAGTCAGGAAGACTCATCTTCCTGAGTTCAAATCCAGCCTCGGGCACTTACTAGCTGTGTGACCCTGGGCAAGTCACTTAACTCTGTTTGCCTCAGTTTTCTCATCTGTAAAATGAGCTAGAGAAGGAAATGGCAAATCCATTATCTTTGCCAACAAAACCCTACGTGGGGTCACAAAGAGTCTGACATGACTGAAAAATGACTGAATTTCTAGTGTTTAGCACAGTGCCCTGTACATATAGTAAGTACTTAATAAATGCTTATGGAATTGAATTAAGGAGATTCCACATTCCCCCCCTGAAGCAGCCATGGAAAACAGTAAATGTATCCCTTAAAAATCTTCTGAGCCTGGGCAAGTGCAGATGCCCAGATTCCACTCTTTTAATAAGAAAGGATGCTCATAGATGGACTCACCTCTCAGGGAATACTGTTTTCTCTCATTTCCTATTCCATGTACTTATTCTGTTTGTATCCACAGGGGGAATTCCAACATCATCAGGTCCTAGACATGTTGATGTCTTAGGAAAAGTCTAGTCTCCCAGGGTGATGATACACACTCCTCAGAGAGGGAGACATTTCACTTGAATGTTATGTTGTTGCTGCTACTTCAAGCCCTTCCCTATGGAAAGCTGACAACTGCACAATCTTTAAAATGGAAAAAAATTAATGTCTGCCTTTTCCTCTTGCATGTCAACTCTCTAAAACTCCAAGAATCAGTGATGTGTAGAGAGGTTAAGATACTAAGTCAGAACCTTCTGCAAGAAAATCCTTGGTAAAAGTCTTTAGAAAGCACGCTGGACTGGTGGTGTAATGGAAAGAACACTGAATGGGCTATCTAGAGACCTCAGTTCTAGTCCTATCTCCTTCACTAACTAGCTATGTGATTTTGGGCAAGTGAACTTGTCTGACTTTGAGTTTCCTCATTGTAAAATGTGAGAGTCAGATGAAAAGATGTCTAAGATCCTTTCCAGTTAGAAAATTCTGTAATGCTTGTACCTGACACTCTCACTGAACATGGAAGGCCAAGGGCCACTCTGAGGGGATTTCTTATTTTCTACCTCATTACATTCACCCAGGTAATCTGGGAACTTCCTGAATGATAACATTCATCCTATATACCTACTCCCCTGGTAAACTTATGGTTCATGAGGCTCAAAAAAGGATCAGGATTTATTTCTAAATCAATGAACATAAACAGAATACTTATGAGAGCTCCCTGAAAATAACGCCCACCCATGAATAAGTTTTCCTCACTAGCCTGTTTAGCTTCAGTGACCTTACAGATCTCCACTGAGTAGATATCCCTACTGAAGCCCTGTAGCGTGACATTTCAGCGTATATTTTCTATTGAGGTACATGTGACCATTTCTGGTATTGCTATGTTACTTCTGGACCATGTATGCCCCTGTCCAACTTAGGCTCCCTCTCTCTGTCTCTGTCTCTCTCTTTCTCTCTCTCTCTCTCTCTCTCTCTTTCTTTGTTTCTCTGTCTCTCTGTTTCAACAATCCGGTTAGTAGCTGCTGTGGGGGTGTAAAACCGACAACAACCAGCACACGGACAGCTGCAAAAGCCCAGGTCCTTTTGATCTGCTTTACTAAGGAAAGCAACATTAAGGGGTTAACAATCTTACTTTAATCCAGCATACGAACATCATTCACTTAGTTCAGGGGAAAAAGCCAGCACCCTGAACTTCAGAGCAAAAACAATCAAATTACAAACAGACCAAATACAATTCATAGTTACCAACATCTGAGTTCAGCTGGTGAGCTCGACAATGGCTGGCTCAGAGTCACGTGTCACTACTACTGCAGCTCAGAGCTCCGAAAAAAGAAAGCCAACCCCTGGTTTTATATATCTTGTTCAGGGTCAAAGGTGAGTCACACATGCGACTCACCCACGTGACCTAAAATCTTCACAAAAATGCAACTTAAGCCCATGTGGTCTAAAAGCCTCTGATGTCACAAAAATGTCACTCAATTTTCTGTGGTATCTCCATCTAGGTCAAGTATCTCCATCACTCCATCACTACCACCACCACCACCATCATCAGCCTGGATTACATCCTTTTGTGTGTAAAGCTATTTTGTAAAATGCTTTCACAAGCTTGATATCTTTCAATCCTTCCCCAAACCTTGGGAAGTATGATGGTATCATGTTAAGGAGCATCAGATTTGGAATGAGAGGACTTGAACCCCTATTCTGCCACCTAATCCCAATCAGTGTTGTGTATGATAATTATATCCCTATTGGGCAAGTTACTTCTCCCTCTTTGTGCCTCAGTTTTCTCATGTGAAAATTAAGGGATCAGACTGGTTGCTAAGGTGTCTTTTAGCTCTAAAGTCTATGATTCTATGACCTTGGTAAGAATCCCAGTAATAACCTCTAGAAACCTGCAAACCAGGGCAAGTCAGTAAGACTCTCTGAGCTCCAGTTTCCCCATCTTTACTTAAAGAATCTGTGAATTCTCTCTGCATCAATGAAGATTGCAACCAACTCTTAGGTGCCTTAATAGGTGGTAATTAGATTGTCTTTGTAGGTTCCTTTGGATAGAAAATTCAGCAACTTGTGGCCAATCTGGTGACATTCCTCTCCTAATGTTTCTAACAGATAACACACAATGTACTTCTGGGCCAATACTTGAGGTCCTTGGAGCTTAGAAGTGTCTGCCAGTGCTTGTGGTCTTCTGGCAGAGCTAATCAGAACCGCAGGCTTCCACTCCATGATGAAACTTACGAGGAGGATGTCAGTAGAGAATTATCTTTACTTGTATAAATGGACACGATCACAACAATAATAGCTTGCACCTATATAGTATTGTAAGGTCTACAAAGCTCTTTTTCTGTTATCTCATTCGATTCTATAACAACCCTGTGAAGTAGGTGTTATTTTTATCTTTATTTTACAGATGAGGAAACTGAGGCTCATCAGACACAACTGACATATCTGAAGCAAGATTTGAAATCAAGTATTCTTGACTCCAAATCCAGTTTGGCCACTT
Organism: Phalanger gymnotis; assembly: GCA_028646595.1. NCBI lineage: Eukaryota > Metazoa > Chordata > Mammalia > Diprotodontia > Phalangeridae > Phalanger > Phalanger gymnotis. The sequence goes on from CM053624.1 coordinate 364,949,544, forward strand.
GTGCTACTTTCTCATAGGGTTGTGATGAAAGGGTGTTATAAACCACATGTACTATTATTATTGTTATTAAAGTGAGTAGGTCAGGTCTTTTTATCTCCCTTTCCTTCATGCAGAGCTCTGGATGAGTCAATACAGGATGGTTAAACTTCCATTAAGCTGGTAGAAACAATCGTTTTGGTTAGATCTTCCTCTGGGGCCTCAGCTTTCTTATCTGCAAAATGAGGGTAATGGGCTACATGATTTCTTCTACAGTCCCTTCCAGTTCTGGGTCCTGTGATTTTATGGAAGGAAGGCAGGCCATAAGATAAGGAATAATAGTAAATATCAGCTGTAAGGAAGCATTTGTTTAGTGAACTCTGATAGAGCCTTTTAGCTTTTTGAGGAGCATTTATTCCAATCACAGACACTTGACCCTGAAATTGGGTGTGGTATTTTGGCATGTGATGATTTCTACTAAAAAAAATCATGTTCAATTAAAAACAATAAAATCCACACGTGGGTGAGTTAGGAAGAGGAGAATTGAGATCAGTAGGTGTATTCTCTTGTATTCCTTGTGCTGTTCCAAGCAGGTGAGTTGGCAAAGGTGTGACTCTATTTCAAGTTGTTCTCTGCGGCTGCTTGTCTGTTTGGGTAATTAGAGTCTTTAGGGAAATGCCTGCTTGGGGGCCCAGAACTTCAGCTTATGCTTCTGTATAATCCTAGCTCATATTGGTCTAAGGGGACAATAAAACAGTGGCGATAACTTGACCTTGAGTTACATTAAGAGATATCAGTATCCAGAAGGAAGAAGGAACTAGTCCTATTGCATTTTGTCATCCTGTTCACATGTGTTCATTTTTAGGAAAGATATTGATAAACTGGAGAGTGCCCAGAGGAGGGTAACGAGGATGACAGAGGGCCCTTGAGTCCAGACGTACCATATGAAGGTGCATTGAAAAAACCAGCGATGTTTACCCTGGAGAAAAGAAGACTTACTGGGAACATGATAGCTACTTTCAAGTATTCTAAGAATTGTCTTGTTAAAGAAGGATTGGACTGGTTCTTCATGGCTGTAGGGGGCCGATCCAGGGGCAAAGTTACAAAAAAGGAAATACAGGCTTGATGTCAGAGACGACCTCCTAGCAGTTAGAGCTTTCCCAAAGTACACTGGACTGTCTTGGGAGGGAGTGGATTCCTCTTTACTTGGGGTCTTCCACAACCAAAAGCTGAATTATCATTTGCCAAGTACATTGTACAAGGGGTTCTTGTTAAGGTGGAGTTTGGATGAGCTGCCTACCTCTTAGACCCCTTCTGGCTCTAAAATTTTATGATTCTGTACCTTTGAATCATGCCAATACCAAATGACTGAATTTTTCTTCTGCAACATAGATTTGGGGGGTACATAAGTTGATTCCTTTCTGCCTCCTTTTCTGTTTCTTGTCAACTGTAACAGCTTGTGGCAACATTCTTCAGAGGTATTGGGCAGAGATTAGCCCTTAACTATTGACTTTCATATTGGAAATGCAGACATGAATTTAATTTTTAAACATTTTACAACACCCCACAGTCCCTTTAATAATGGGGAGCAGTCTGGTTTAACGAAAAGAACCCTGGAGTGGCTCAGCTCGGCCACTCAATAGTTATGTGTCCTTGGACAGGTCACCTAACCTTTAGGGAGACAGCTTCCTTCTCTGTAAAGCTATCTCCAAGATCCCTTCCTGCTCTAAGATTCTGTGGCTTTATGACCAAGCTTGTTCGTTTTGTTTTTAAGATTGCTTTGTTGGATAATTTGTGTCAGTTGCAGCAAACATCACATTGCACAAATCTTTGAAGACAGGAGCCTGATCTTCCCCCTCCAGTCTTTATTATGTCTCTCCTACATTCCTGTCAAAGAGGAGGAATGGATAGGCTGTGATGGGCTGTCTTTCTCCTCACCCTCAGAGCAGCATAGATGAGGGCAGCTTGCTTCAAGAGTCTGGGGTCCGCAGTGTTAATATGTTTCCTGATTCCTACTACTTCCCCTCTCTGGAGGTGTCATGACCAAGCTGGCACCTCCCTGGTCTCCTGGGTACAGCTAGCCCAGGGATGGCGCCACTTCCCCCTCTGCCTCTGTCTCCCTGTCTGGCAACTTCCATCCCCTGATAGTGGGAAGTGACAGGAAGCCCAGCCCTGTGGTGGCCACAGAAGAGCATGGGAGGTGGAGACAGGGGGCCCTGGGCAGGGGAAGGGAAACAGGGGTAGCTAAAGCTCCTGGGAGAGCTCTGGGAGTAGAACTCTTGGGGCCATGGCCCAGAAGAGGAACCACTGATTCTAAGAATAGTTATGCTGAAGAAAACAAACTAGAACTATGTCCCTCCCCTATATTTCTCTCATCATTCCCTTGGGGCCTTGGTCTTCCAGAAGTTTGGTGGGGAGAGGGAAGAAAGGGGGCAGATTCCTGGCCCCAGGTGAACAAAGAAAGTGAGAGGGAGGGCCATGTATATTTTGGAGAGCTCACTTCTTCACTAGTTACTTTGGGAGTGCGATGGGGATGAAGAGGGTACTTTCTTGATCAACCTTCCCCATAACATTTGCCTCTCCTTCCCCCTCCTGTCATCTTTCATTCCCAGGTGACCTTGCTCTGGGAAAGGAAAGGTCATAAGGCTTTATGTAGGGGGCTGGGGGGCATCCCTTGCTTCTTGCCAAGCGTGTCAATTTCTTTATGTATTCCCCCTCCTGCCCCTCTCCCTCCCCCGCAGCCTCCTGGGAGACAGAAGAGCCCCCGAGAAGGGCTTCTAGACTGGGAGGCTGCGCTCAGGGGCTGTTTGTGGGGGATGGGGTAAGGTAGGCAGACAGTAGGGGGCGCGGCAGTAAGGCGCTTAGGGAGGCGTGGGCACGGAGTGGGGGGAGGCGTGCACAGCTAGGGTGTGCAGACAGGGGACGCTCACCTGGGCCCAGCCTGCTCTGGGATTGCCCCGCTGAGATGGGTTCTGTCACTTCGGCTCTCAGTAGATCCCGGAACACTGTGGTGCAGCTGAGCTCCCGACAGCAGGCGCAGGAGACGGAGGAGGAGGAGGGGGCGTCGAGGGCTCAGTGCGCTACAGTCACGGTTCCGGAGCCCCGAGATAAAGTCGGAGCTAGAGATCGAGAGACGCGCGCCCCAGAAGCATCTCTCACAGCCACTGCCTGGGAGCCAACGCCAGCCTCGGAGCTGGAGCCAGGGCCAACTGAAGCTCGATCGCTGTCCCCGGTGCTGAAACCTACGATGGAGCCCGCGCCCAGCATGGATCAGCCCTCCTTGCCCCAAAGCGAGAGTGCCGCAGGTGAGCAGCGGGGCGCGCCCGGGGAGCGATTCAGCCGCGGGAGGACCCGCGGTCCACCTTCCCGGAAGGGAGACGCCTTTCCTATGCGATCGATTTTGTCTCTCCTTCCCTTCTCCCGTGCTCTCAGACTTCTTTAGTAAGTCGGTATCTGTGACTTCCTGGGACTTATTACTCCTTGGATAGGGACTTGCTTTATCAAGTGGCTGAGGTTTGCGTCCACGGAGTCGCTTTCTCCACTTCGTATGGGGAGGAATGGGAGAAGTTTTTCTTGTTACTTTGGAAAGAAATATGTACGATTGTAGCAACTGTGTCTCTGTTTCTGTCTGTCGCTCTGCCTTTTTCTTTCTCTTTCAATCTCCCTTCTCCCCCTTCCTTCCTCCCCTTCTCTTTTCCTGTCTTACCATTTAACTGCTCTTTCGAGTCTCCTCCTTTTTTGCCCCCCCCCCGTCTCCCACCTCTTTCCCTCTCCTCAAATTTCCCCTCTGTCCCCCAGTCTCTCTGCTTCCCCTCTCCTTATCTGTCTTCCCCAATATTCCTTCTCTCTCTTCCCCTCAACCTTTCTCCTATTTCAGGAAGAAGAGCACCAGCTTCTCATTTGTACTCTTTCAAAAGTTAGCTCAATATGCAAAGGAACTGGTATTTTGATTTCCCACAAGCAAGTACTTTTGTAGAGATTCCCAGTGCATTTGGAGAATAGTTTTTAGGGGAATAGTTTTTCCAGTGCCTCTTCAACTGAGGAAATAAAGTTTCTCATTTTTTCCTCTCCTCACTTAAGATACTGATTTAACTGAATTTCTGTCCTCTTTTTATGATCGGAAGAGAAATCACTAAATTGGTATTATTTTTGTCACACACATGAATAACTCTTGAGGAAATAAGCAAGACTGTTTGGTGCAAGGCATGAACCCCTTCATAATTTCAACCTGACATTCATTTTCCAAGTTGGTCAAAAATAATTAACTAGACACAGTGGTTCAGGTTTTGAATAGGCTAATGAGGAATAGGTGAAGGGTGAATTTGATGATACTTAAACACAGAAGAAGGGGCAGTCCATGCTTTTTCTTTAAAGTGCTTAGAGATGCAACTCTGTGTTTTCTAATGTATTAACATTGTTTCTAATAATTTTCATTTTGGTTTCTATATTCTCACCACCTGGTACATTGTCTGGTACATAGTAGGTGCTTAATAAATTCTTGCTGAAATGAAATGTGTGGTAGACTCATGCATCTAATTAGGATACCGATGTCTCATTCTTCTCCCTGCAAGGTTCCGCCCCCACAATTTTAACATAAAGAGGAAAAGTTTTTCATGAACAATCTAGATTTTTTGGTTATAGTAGGTGATTTACAAAAATATAGGCCTCGAGTCTTAAGTTTTTTATTCAGCTGCTTTTTGGGGGGAAGGTTATGTTGCTATTTATGAAGGTTTCTACAACATGACTGAGAACAGATTAAAAAAAAATTTCTCTTCAGGATTCCCATCTTACTTGGGGGAGAATTTTAACTTCTTCATTTTCCAAGTATTTCAAAAAATGCTGCTGAATACATCTCTTTCTTCTAAAGTCATTAAGTATTTCCAAGAAAAGATTTTCCACTTATTAGCTCTACACAACGTGAAATGTTCAGTGCTACGAGTATCCCTTGTTTGGAAGGAATAATTTTGACCTTTTACCAAAGGAGCTTTTATTTTCATTACATTCAATTCAAAGAAAATTTGTGAAGTCCTTACTATGAGTAGAGCACCATGCCAAGCCCTGGGGATACAAAGTCAAAAATATGGTTCTTGTCTTCAAAGGCCTTATGTTCTATTGAGGATAAGGATAGTATGGAAATTCAGAGCCAGTGACTCTGACTCACAGGGATTAGGGGAACAGGTGGTGGGAGTTTGTTAACAATAGGACAGGGAACTACTAGGTCATCAGGTTCAGATATAGCAGGGAATGTTGGGTGGTAAAAAAGGCCTGTAATTCCAGGTAATATTAGTCTGATTTGGGGGCAGCCCCTTGATTTTTCTGTCTCTGCTTATTACAATATGAGAGAGGAATTATTGCTGGACCTGGCCAAAGGTCACGTAATAAAGGAAGCCTCTAGTCCTAGTCATTCTACCACAGTTCCCCTGCAGGACTGTAGATATGTCTGAGGCTCAAGTTAAGCACTGATGTTGGCATCCTTGAAAGGCATAGCTCTTCTCTTCTCTACATTGGTGCCTTCCATCTACCTCTGCCCTTGTGGATGAAAGAGGCTAGGCATTTCCTGATGATAGTGGCAGACAAAAGCTAGTCATAAAGGATGGAATGTCTTGCTGTCTCCATGTGGCAACCAGCAGGATTACATGGCAAGACCTTTGATCCCAGTATGTAGCAGAAGCTAAGGCTGGCACATGTGTTTCAGCAGATTATGCAGAAAGACACGATCATGGAGGGTAGAGACTAGGCTGTCAGTGGTGCCTTGTCCATTCCAGGCTTGGGGTATAATCTACACAAATGCACAGAAGTAGAAGGAAAGTGGCTCCATCAGGATCAGAGAGTTCATCAGTTGGTTAGTCAATAAAGATTTATTAAGTGCTCACTATTCTCCAGGCACTGTGCTAAATACCGGAGATATAAAAAAAAGGCAAAAGACAGTCTGTGCCTTCAAGGAGCTCACAATTTAATGGGGAGGGAGAGAAGAAAACATTTGAAAGGAAGCAGAAAAGAGTAGGGTGGGTGAAAGGGTACCTGGAAGGGGCAATGACAGAGAAATTGAGGGGATTACAGCTGGATGGGAAGTGAATTGATAGTTAACCTGGGTTCCTTCCTTAAATGGAAATTTTGGGAAGATAGCTCTGCATTCCCTCCAATCAGGGAGAGGTAGTAGCTTTCAGGGTAGAGGGTACTGGTTAGATGTGAGCTCTAGGGTTGAAATGATCTTGCAGAGTCAGTATGTGTCAAAGGTAGAGCTTGTATTTCAAGTCCAGTTCGCTATTCAATATGATGACTAGAAAATATAGGTTTGAGTCATATGGTGGGGAGCCTTGAAATTATAGTTAAGGAGTCTGTGCTTTTTTCCTGCAGATAATAGGGAGCCATTCAGGAATACCCAGAAAGAAATTGTTGGGATTAGACATGCATATTAGAAGCATTGCTTTGGCAGTGGTGGAAGGATGAATTCAAGAGGAGAGAGCCTGGAGGCTGGGCCAACCCTTAGGAAGGAGGCTGTTGACTTTAGTCCAGATGAGAGGTGATGAGGGCTTGAAATAGGTCAGTGGTGGATTGGGTGGAAAGGAGAGGCCAGATGGGAGAGCTTTTGCAGAGACAGAATCGAGAAGACTTTTGAGGTTAATTTTTTTTCAATTTTTAACTGGAGGGACAAGGCAGGATAGGACATCCTCAGAAAACTCTCCTGCTATCCCATGTCTTTAAGAACTGGAAGTATTCGATGCTGTCAGAACAAATATAGATAATAAAGGTTAAGTGCTGGCTACATGTAGTGTTGCTCAGAGGAGGTTTAAATGGACCAAGTCATATCCTTGAGGTCCTTTAATCTATGTTAGACAACACTGAGAGGGACAGACATTGAAAGATCTGGGCAGCAGATCCTTTGGTGAGACATTTCTTCTAGGAAGACCTGCCTCCACCTGTTTAGCTGATGAATCAAGGAGCCTATCTCTTCCTTTTAAACCTTTGGCTGCTGTTCTAGGGGTCACTATTTTAGAAGGCTGACTGTAGGATAGGGTCCTGTGACCTCATTATCTCCAAGAGTTCTTAGGGCTAAACCATGGCCTTGAGTGCCACTAATAGGCCCAGATGACAAGGGGACATGGGAAAAGTAAAAGCAAATTGAGTGAGAGCATCAAGAAAGAGTTGAAGAGAAGGGCTAAGAGAAAGAAAGGATAAGGAGAAAGAGCAATCAGAGGGGAAGAAGAGGGCCTTAGATATAGCCTTCCATATTGGTAGGTGGTCTATCCATCATAGTTCCATAGGTTGTCTGTCTTTATGGGAATCAATTGAACCAGAATATCTGCATGGTTGAGTAGAGAGAATGAATAGTTGAGATACTAGATTACGTTTCAGGTTCTTTTCAGTGTTCTCACAGCAAATTGCTTCACACACAAAATAGTAATAGTTGTTCAGGTGTGTCTACCTCTTCATGACCATATTTGGGGTTTTCCTGGCAAAGATACTGGAGTTGCTTGCCATTTCCTTCTTCATCTCATTTTACAGATGAGCAAAGTGAGGCAAACAGGGTTAAGTGACTTGCTTAGGATCACACAGCCAGTAAGTTTCTGAGGCCAGTTTTGAACTCAGGGAAGAGGATCTTTCCTGATTCTAAGCCCAGTGCTCTATCCATTTGGCCACCTAGCTGCCCTCTTATAACATGATTTGTTATTATATAGATTCAGAGACATCATGGTCCTTTGAATATAATGATTATAAATCATCAGATACTAGATTTTGCTCTAAATGTAGCATTAGAAAAGGTCTATTGTATTTGATTTTCCTTGTCTTTCTTTCTCCATTGTCTAAACTGATGCCATGTCAGAATAAGGCATGAATGAAGTCCATGCTGGAGTATACTGACATGAGATGTAATGCGATCCTGTTGGGTCAGGATTAATTCCTAGTTTAGATGTGGAGTTAACCATGGTGATGTTTAAGGAGCTCTCCCCCTGAGCACATTGAGAATCAGATCTTTAACTAGGAATTTTGGATACCTGGAGGAAATGAAGCTCTTAACGTCGAGGTCTTAGAGAAAACCTCAGTTTCCCTACCTAGTCAAGTCAAGCATTTATCAAGGGCTTACTCTGTTGCAGGCACTGTGTAAGCACTGAGAATACAAATAGAAGCAAAAAAGGAAGACGATCTCGGGATTCAAGGAGCTTCCATTCTAAAAAGGCAAAACAACATGTAAAAGGAAGCTGAAAAGTCAGAGGGAGAAGGGGAAGGGAACTGCTGGTAGTGAAGAAGTTCCGGAGAGTCAGGAGTAGAGAGAAGTGGGAATGAAGGTGTGAACATGGCTGGCCTGGGCTCTTCCTTAAAATGGAGGCTCTAGGAAGAACTGACCAAGCAGAGGAAGGGGCCATAGGTCAGTGGGATCTTCCAGGCAGGGTAAGAGGCTGCTGTGGCATGGAGGAGAAGGAAGTCCAGAGTGAGGGAGTCAGGAGCAGGGTTCAGAGAGGAATGAAGGAGTGACCATGGTTGTCTTGGGCCCTTCCTTCAAATGGAGGTTTTAGAGGTAGCTGACCAGTCTGAGGAAGGGGCCACAGGGGAGGGATCTTCTGTCATGAGAAGGCTGCAGGAGTGGAGGGATCTTTCAAGGTGAGAAGATGCTTGAGAATGGTGGAGAAGGAAGTCTAGAGAGTTAGAGAGAAGAATGATGGAGTGAACATGGTGGGTGGGCCCTTCCTTAAAATAGAGGTTTTGGGAGGAGCTGAGCAATCAGAGAATGGGGCCCAGGGATGGAAGGAACTTCTAGCATGAGAAAGCTACAGGAAAGGAAGGATCTTTCAGGATGAAAAGGTTGCTCGGGAATGGTGGAGAAGGCATATTCCAGGGTGATATCTCATTATGGTTCTGACAGTGATTATGCCTTGTGGGTCATATCTCAGGAGCTTATGGCAGTGGCTGAAGAGCCAGTGTGTATGAAGTCCTTCTGCATCTGAGAAGAGATGTTCTCTTAGTCCTAGGTAATGTCATATTCATCACAATTGTTGCTCTACCTTCAGTCAATCTGCTTTCACAGAATTGTAGGATTTGAGTGTTGGAAGGGAATCCCTCCATCAGAGATGCCTTGCAGAGGACTCTTGTTCAGGCATGGGTTGCTGCTAGTTGGTCCAGGGTCTCTTACATCTCCTTTCCACTGCCACTCCACTGGGATTGAGACTCTGAAGGTCCTCACTTGGCTCAAGAACTCTGCAATGCCCAAACTCTACCTCCATGTCAGGGACTGTAGGGTTTTTTTGGGTGGGGCATGTAATTCCTTGGAGTATTTGCTTCTTTGGAATGACTATGGCTGCCCAGACTTTCTTCTGGGGAACCATTTCTCTGTGTCCATTTGGCTTCTCTAATCGGGTTCCCTCTATATGCTTTTTCTTAGTCTCCTTTGAACGTCAAGTCCAAGAGTATCCAGGTGTATGAGCTGACCACAAATAAATAAATCATGCTCAATGTACTGTCAACTGAAGCCCTGAAACCATGTAAGAAGCTCATTACCTGTGCAGTCTTGGGCAACCCACTAAACTTCAACGGGCCTTACTTTCCTCATCTGTAGAATGAAGGAATTAGACTAGGTGACCGCCGAGTTACCTTCAATCAATCAATCAACATTTGTTAATTGTGTGCTATGTGCCAAGTACTGTGCTAGGCACTGGGGATAAAAAAGAGACAAAAGATAGTCCTTGCCTTCGAGGATTTTACAGTCTAATGGAGGAAGCTCATGCAAACACATATACAAAGATAAATAGGAAATATTTAACAGAAGGAAGGCATTAGAATTAAGAGGGGTTGGGGAAAGCTTCCTATAAAAGATGAGATTTTAGTTGTGACTTAAAGAAAGCTAGGGAGGTCAGTAGGTAGGATTAAGGATGTAGAACATTCCAGACATGAAGGAGAGCCAGAGACAATCCTGAAGCCAAGAGATGGTGTGGAACGTCCAGGAGGCCGGTGTCCTTGGAACAAAGGGTACGTGGTGGGAGAAAGGGTAAGAAGACTGGAAAGAAAGGAGGGGGCTGCTTAGGAAAGGCTTGGAATGCCAACAGAGGCTTCCTTCCAGACCTAGAGATGTGGTCCTATTTAATACTTTACCAGGATAAGCAAAACACAAAGAGCTCTAAATGTAGACTCCAGAAATCATTCACACCGTTAGGCCAAACTGGGTACAATCTGATGGTTTCCTGCTTAGGTTGGGCCACAAAGCTGGTAAATGATCACTTCTAGTTTTGTCCCTTTCAAAGGCCTTATGCCTTTGAGGTAGCTTAAGGGGAATGATGTATTCGGCAAAAGGGGGTCTATTATTTCTCATTTGGTTTCATTCTGTGGTTTCATCAGCAGTGAAGTCCTTTCCAAACCCCCTGGCCTCATGAAAACTGGACATGGTTTTCCAGTCCAGAAGAACAAAGGCCGTGGAACCCTAGACCCTTAGAGTTGGAAAAGCCTTCGAAACTCACTTGGTCCAAGCTATTCCTGGGCTGGAATCCCCTCTGCAGCATCTCTAATCAGGTCAGCCAGACTTCTCTTGAAGACTTCTGGTGATGGAGAACTCACCCCCTCAGATTACCTTGCCCACTTTTGGATAGGTCTAATCGTTAGGAGGTTTTGCTTTACAAACCAACATCTGCTTTTCTAAAAATCCAATCCCTTGTTCCTAGTTCTGCCCCCTGGGATCAAGTAAAAGATGCTTAATACCTTTTTTACTTGATGGTCCTTTAAATACTTGGAGACAGTTATTGGGCTGCCCCTTAGATCACCTTTTTTTAGGCTAAAGATCTCCAGTACATCAGGACTAGAGCTGGACCTTGAGGGCCATTTTTCCCCAGAAGATCACAGATTCATAGCTCTAGAGCTGGATGGAACCTCAGAGACTGTCGAGTCTTACCTTCTTATTTTACAGTTGAGGAAACTGAGACCCATGGAGTTGAACTGACTTGGCCAATGTTTACAAAGGTAGTAAAGGTTAGTAAGGCAGGATTGGCACTCTGACTCCAGGGTCTGGACTCTTTCTCCTGTAACCCTCTCCCCCAACCTTTTACGGAGGAAGAAGAAGAGACCCACAGAGGTTGATTTCCTCTTATAGGGCATGGCACAGTTGTCAGTCCCCTTCTCACTAGAACACTCTCTGCTGGCTGCACTCTGGCTTGTCAATATCATTCCTAAAATGTGAGGTCCAGGACAGACACAGTGTTCCAGATGTCACTGGACAAAGGTAGAGGACAGAGGGGCTCTAACCACGCCCCCACTGGCCCCCATTGTGAATACTGGGCTTCTATTCATGAAACACAAGATGCTGTTAGTTTTTTTTGGCAGCCACATTGCCTGTGATGCTTATTTAGCTGAAGTCCACTAGAATCCCCAGGCTTTTGGCACTACACTCATTCTCCCTGTGCAGTATTTAACTTTTTTGAAACTGAGTGTGAGATTTCCAATCCATGTTGATGGTTAGTGAGCCGGCTTTACTGGAAGAGAGAGTGTGAGAAAGGGAGTGAGGTTTTGCTTCCTATTCTCAGAAGTGGCCCTTGTCTCTCTATCCCAACTCAACTCAATTCAACATTTATTAAGCACCTTCTATGGGCCAAGGACTGTGCGAAGTTCTGGGGATATGGAGATCAAACCAAAATAGTCCCTGCCCTCAGGGAGCCCACTTTCCACTAGGGGATACAACCTGTTCACAAACAAATATGAAATTTATCTACAGTAATTTGGGGGAAGTGGGGAAAGCATTAACAATTGGGAGGACCAACACTCTACATGTGAGGTAGCACCTGAACCCTGCTTAGAAGGAGGCTGGGAATTCTGGGAGGGGGAGAAGCAGAGGGAATGCTTGGACAGAGGAACAGAGGAGAGATATTGAAGGTGGTCTATGTAGAACAGCTACAGGCCTGTTTGACTAACTAAGAGAGGATGAGAAGGGGGGTAATGTTCCATGTCACATTACTACCAGTGCCCATTGTCCTACTGTTTCCTATCTCTTTGATCCCTTTTCCTGGGGCATTAAAGTGAATCTCTGTATAAAGGGTCAATGTTAGTCCTCAGGTGTACTGGCTGCTTTTTCTTTTCTTCTTCTCTTTTCTTACTGTATCATAGCATCATAGATCTGAAGCTAGAAGACACTTCAGAAGTCATCTAATATTGCCAACCCCCTCATTTTACAAATGAGGAAACTGAGGAAGGAGAGGTGAAATACTAGCTTATGGTCACACAGCTAGTACCTGTCAGAAGCAGGCTTTGTGTTTCATTGGCTACACCTCAGAGTCAGAGCACCTGGCATCAGAGCTGAACTCTGCTACTGGAATTTGGACCAGTCACTTCACCCTTCAACTATGCCTCAGTTTTCCTAAATATAAAATCAGAAGGAGAGGCTGCATTATATGATCTCTAAGATTTCTTCTAGTTCTCAATCTTGGATCCTAGAGAAATGTGCTGGATTTTAGTGTCAAGATGACCTATGTTCAACCTTGCCTTGGTCACTTATTGGTCGTATGGCCATGGGAAAGTCATCTCAGTCCTTTGAACCATATCTTCCTCAACTAGAAAAGGATGAGATTGGATGAGATGGCCTCTAAAATCTCTATAGCATAGCTTGGCATTCCATTGGCTTGGTAATAGTAAAGTGTAAGCTTTACATGGGCAGAGATCTGATTGTATGATAAGTTGAATTGAATTGACTTCAGTCTGTCTGTCTTCCTGGCTTTGCTTTGAGTCTGGGAAGTTATTAACATACCAGTGCTCTGTGGCTTGTGAGAGAAGAGTTCCATGTCTGACCTAGCATTCATACCTCTGCCATTCTTCCTTCTTCCCAAGACCAGGCCATTCCACATCGTCAATGCATAGGGAAATGTGAGTGATCAATCAGGGATTTCCTCTTCTCCCCTACTTCCCATAGGGGTGCTAAGATGACCTTGTACACAAAACCAAATCAGTCCCTGCCCTGCTAAGATGACCTTGTACACAGGGCCAACACATCCTAAGACAAAGGAAGGGGGCAGGGGTGTGGCAGTAGAAATCAGGTTGACTTTTCCCTTAGGCCACTGTTGCCAAATGTGTTTTCCTGAACAGGTTCAGGACCCTATGTCCCACATATTGTTTTACATAAATAAATAGATGAATTGTTTATATGTAAATGACATATTCCCCAAACTCTAAGTCTGTAAAATCCTGGCTTCAATTATGTTTCAACCAATGGCCTGGGGAGGTCAATAAACCAATCATAGGATGGTTGGATGTAGAGCTGAAAGGGGCCACTACTGCAGCCTCTCATCTTATAGATGAGGAAACAGGGTGTAAGGGCTGGACTTGGGCCTGAGTTCTCTGAAGCCAGAGCTGGGGCTCTTTCCACTAGGTCACAATTAATTAATGTATTTTTACTGAGCTCCTCCTGAGCGTGAAGCTTGTGACAGGTGCTTTGGGTTGGGCATTGACCTATGATTTCATTGCTATGAGGAGCTGCCAGGTGAGAAAATTCTCTCTACCAGTGTAGGTTGAAACCTACTTTTTGACTTATTGTCTCAGAGAGGGGCCTGCAGCATTGAGAGGTTCAGGACTTGTTCTGGTAACAGGCACTAATGAAGGTAGAAACCAAGTGATATCTGGCATGAGGAGGTACCATGCTTCCCCAGGATGAGCCTTGAATGAGAGGGAGGCAACAGGGGATGATGGTTGGGGAGGCTGAGGCCAGAGGAAGAGCTGACCAAGGACTGGTCTCAGCAGGCCCTGCTGGGCTCTCGTCCATGATTTTGACCTCCTGCTTCCTAGGCCCTGTGCCCTTTTCTCAGCTCCTGGGGAAAGTAGACTCATCTGTGGGGATTTGACTTTCCTGGCCCTAGAGCCTTTGGAGATGGCCTCCCCTGAGGCAGGAGAGCATGAGACAGAGACTTTGGGGCTTTCTACACTGTCACTTTTTCCAGGCAAACTAATTGTGGTCCCTGCTGTGACAAAGGAAGGCTTAAACATTTCTTCTCTGCCTTGTTGCGCCAGCTCAATGCTGTGCTGTCTGAGTGTGCCTTCTGGTGCCTGAGCACCATACTGCTGAGGGAGAATGCGAAGTGTTCAACCATGGCAGGGGGCACTTTGGGAGTTCAGCTGTCCCAGCCCCCTTCCATTCCTCAAGGCAATACTGGGCTTGACAATGAGATCTAATAAGTGACTATTGGAAATTGGTTCCTTATCATCTCTTCCCCAGCTGTGGAGTGAAATTTTCTCCCTTTGGGGCTAATATGATTATCTGGGTGACTTATTGGGAGGAGTGTTCAAAGACACCCTGGCCTAACTTAATTGAAATGGCACCTTACTTGAGGGTAGTGTAGGAAGGTAGAAAGAAAGCCAGATCTGACATGGTGACAGTAATAACTATGACATAGGGGACCTGAAGGTTTGCAAAGCACTTCATGTGTCACATCTCATTCAGTCCTCACATGACCTGGTGACGTAAGTCCATTTCATCCATTTCACAGATGAGGAAATAGCCTGAATGAGGCCACATAGCTAGAGAGTGTCCAAGGAAGGATTTGAACTCAGGTCTTCCCGATTCCCAAGGCTGGTGCTCTAATCCACGATGCCGCATACCCATGGCTTCAAATCTGTTCTCCTCATTTATTAGCTATGTGACCAAAACCAAATCACTTAAAGTCACTGTCCATCAACCTCATCTGCAAATTGGAGATGGTACCTATAGGGCTCACCTGTAAAGGGTTGTTAGTAATGTGATGTGGGAGACAACCTAAGGAAAATATGAGGTTTAGTGGTTTAGTGGATAGCCTTAAAGATAAGAAAATGGATTCAAATCCTGGCTGTGTGACCCTAAGATCACTTTTCCTCTTAGGGCTCTAGACACCTCTAAGATGGGGGTTTTTGACTCTTTTTTGAGTCATGGTTCTCTTTGGCATGATGATAAAACTTACGAACTCCTTGGAAGAATGTTTTTTTTTTAATGGATAAAATAAAATGCATAGCATTTCAAAGGATATCACTGAAATGCATTATCAAAATATTTTTTAAAAACCACACACAACAAGTCTAAGACTTTAAATTTCAGAGAAGATGCAACCTGTATTTGTGAAGGGTTTTTCCTCACCAGAGAGTCCCCTATATCAATGAAATTACAGAGTCCAGTCCTGACCCTGGCTACAATTAGCAAAAGAGAAACAGCATGGCTTAGCTACTAGAGGGCCAGCTTTGGCATTAGGAAGCTATGAGCTTAGTCCTGCGTTTGACATGTATTAGCTATGTGCCCGTGGGCAAGCCAAGGGATGCTTAAGAATTGAGGTAGTCAAGGTGTCATGAAGCCCTTAGGAAGAGCTCCCAGTGGGTAGCAAGCCGTCTTTGTTGCATACCTTTTTTCCTGCTTTTTCACACCCCTCCCCCCTCCGCCCCAGAATGGTACCGGATACATAGTGGATGGCCAATGCTCACAGAAAACATGTCGAATTGAGTTACACTCCCCTCTCCCAAAAGGGCAAAGGAGATTTAAGAGAGACTTTTTAGTTATATTGAAAGGAAGGAAAGAGGGCCGGTCGGTTGGGGGAAGGCAGCCAGTGTTGTTGCGTATTTAAAGAGGGGAAAGTAAGAGGTCGATTCTTGGTTCCTGTAAGGATCGCTCACATCTATAAAGTGCTCTAAGGCTTACAAAGAACTTTCCTCCCATCCGCCTTGTCAGGGAGGGATTTTCATTCCCATTTCACAGATTTGGAAGTCGAGGCTCAGAGAACTTCAGTGACTCGTTTAAGACCATGCACCTAGTAGGAGTTGGAGGCAGGATTATTTTCTCCCTTCTTTCCTGCTTCTGAATCCAGCCCTCTTTCCATAACATCATCCTGCCTTCCTTAACAGGTAAAAGGTGATAATCATGCTATTTTAAATTTAATTAACTTCTTCTACCGGTTTCCAATTTTTCAACAATATTCCCCAACAGGAAGTGGAGGCAGTGTGGTATATTGGATGGAGAGCTAGTCTCTAATTCAGGAAGATCTGGGTTCAAGTCCTGCCTATGATACAAACAGGCTGGGTGACCCTGGGCAAGCCAGTTGACCACTCAAAGCCCCAGGCAAGTCTAAGACTATAATTTCTAGAGTAGGTACAGATCTTTGTTGGCATAAGGAGTTTTCTTGTTATGGGCTCCTTATACAAATCAAAATCATAGATCCAGTCCGAAACAGGGACTAAGGTTCAGTTTTCAGAAGTATTAGTGGTTGATTCTTTTTTCCTTAAATTGTAGGAAATAGGTGAACACAATTATTACTGTCTTACTTACTTCAATTTCTCCCCAAGAGCCGCGAAATATGGTGGGAAATGGTTCTATTTGGAAGCAGAAGGCCTGAGTTGAAATCCAATTCTGCCTTTTTGACCTCAGATAAGTCTCTTCACCCACAGGTATAAAATGAAGAGATTAGACCAGATGATTTCAAAAGTTCCCCCTGATGGTTGCTCTAGAATTCCAGGCCAGGTGCTTACAAAGCAGTCTTGGGCCCTGCTAGATAATAGGAGGGATACAGATAAAACCAAACATGGTCTCTGCCTTCAAGAAGCTCTTATATTTAGATGCTTTATTTTGTACGCATTTCAATCTGCTAACCATGTGGAATCCTTATGGTATGCATCTTAGTACATAATAAATAATAATAATATTACTAATTAATTATAAATAATATATTATATCAGTTATTATAATTAATTATAAATTGTAATCAATATTATTAATTAATAAACAAATAATAGTAAATCCCAATAAGCCCCTAGCCATAGCATCTTTCAGGTCTGAGAGTACTCAAGCCCAGAGCGATAGAGGACACAGAAAGGCATGGTGGTCTTGGAGTCAATATATTCTTCTTGGAGCTCGTGGTAAAGGTGAGCATTTTTCATTGACATGTTATTAAATTGGTATAGTCGTGGCATCAGGAGCTGCTGGGATGATTGTTCTACTTGGGTATAAAGAGAAATATTAACTTGAGAACTCTTTGGGGCTTCAGCCAAGAGAGGAGGAGCACCCGAGGCCAAGGCAGGTCCATGGACAGCAAAACAGTGAAAAGGGATGGAATGGAGAAGGCTCACTATGCTCCCCCAGGAACCCTCCCTAATGGCACCTGGCGTAGTGCTGGTCTGGGAATCGAGAGACGCGGCGGAGGAGTGGGGGGCAGTTTGAAACTCAGCTTTGACTCTTACTAGTCACATGACATTAAGTACAATTCATCTGATCTCTCAGACCCAGTGTCCTCATTTTAAAAAAGGGGACAGCTCCACCAAGCGAAATGACCAAGTGATCCCAATAAATTGTTTTGGGATGCATTATGAAACTATCTCTGCAAGTTTTTTAATCTTACAGTTTTAGCTCCTAGTTTTATTTGTAGCAGGAATTTCAATATCGATGGCATTTTTCAGTTTTTCATATACTATGTTGACTAGGTAATTGGACCAATGTTCCACTTTTAAGAATGTCAGCAATTAAATCAATGTCTATAGATGGGCCTTGTGATTCTTAAGCCCCTTTGTTCCTTTGCCCACCACTCTGTTAATACCACTGAAGGAGCCATGAAGGGCTGAAGGGTTGAGGGTCTCTGTATTTTTCATGGTGGAACCTTTTAGAGTTCACTTACATGGCCCTTGAGAACTTGGGCTTGCCTCAGGCTGTTGTGAAGCATCCTGGTGGGACTTTAGTGGGAAAATACATGATCATAAAAGGTTTCTACAAATCCAGTGACACTTTCAAAATTAATTTGTACTTTATTAATCACCAATAACATCTGTGTAAGTTTGATAAATAATAGTAACTCATTGTAAAAGATCGTATGTTCATTATACAGAAGATGTGTTTGTGGCTTACACTGGTCACCCGCATATTTTGTTGGAAATAAAGATGGCAGTGACAAAAATGGGGACAATAAACCTTGCACCGGCCATTTCATGGGGTTATTGTGAAGGAAGTGCTTAGCAAGCGTTAAAGCTCTATGGGAATGTGAATTATTATGGAAATTGGGAAAGTTACTCAATATCTCTGGGCTTCTATTTCCTCATCTATCAAATCAGAGGGTTTGAATGGGTGAAATTCCTCTATTTTGTATAGAAAAAGCATTTAGTTTCCTCATGCCAGTCTTGTGGAGGGGGCCGGGAGGAGGGGGATAGTAAACTAGATGATAGGATAATTCTGGTCTGATTGTTTGGCCGGAACCAAAAGACAGTCAAAGTTTGATGTCAGATTGGAAGGGAGTCTCCAGTGGAGTTCCCCAGGGATCATACTTGGCTCTGTAGAATACACTTTTTTTTT
>CM053624.1:364968269-364988268 GCA_028646595.1 Phalanger gymnotis
GCTGTTTTGAGGTTCACGTTGGATAATGTATGTAAGAGCCCCTTGTAAACCTTAAATCATTTACAAAGTCCAGTTATTGTTATGCATCTGTCTGGGGAGAGGTGACTCTGTAGATCCCAAAGACATGACAATTAACAATCACCATCACCAACACCAGAATGACAATCACCTATTTTGTGATTTTCTCTGAAATTTGTCCACCAACAATCAAGTTAATTTTTTTTAGTTTAAGCTCACATTGTGGAAAGTCATAGACTTTTTGGGGCAAATTCCTAATATAGTTTCTCTCAGGAAGAAGGGGCTTGAGAGCCTCCTAGGGGAGGGCTCCGTTGGGAGTCCTGGTCTATTCCATGTCTGTTCCTAGTGATGTGCTCAGAGCCTGCCTTAAAGGAGGGCCAGGATCACCCTGCCTGGAGTCGGGAGGAGTGTGAGATAAGACTAACAATGGCTTGGAGCTAGATTTTGAAGGACTTTAAATGATGAACAGGCACCATGGTGAGGTGGATAGATCACTGACCTTGGAGCTGGGAAGGACTGGGTTCACTTCCTGCCTCTGACATTTACTTGGCTGTGTGACCTTGAAAGAAGTAACACCCTCTTGGTGCTCCAGACAATTCTCTGAGGCTGTGAATTGTAGGGAAAGTGCAGCCTGGACTGGTAAATGGAGTTTCCTATGTCAATGAAATCAGTCTAGTCCCTGTTTGTACTTGATTTGAGAGGCAGTAGTGAGCCACAGAAGCCTCTTAAGTAAGGGGATGACTTGATCAATGCCAGGCTTTAGGAATATCACTTTGGTAACTTTGGAGGACGGCTTGGAGAGAGGAAACTCTGGAAGCAGAGAGACCAATTAGGAGCCTCTTGCTATAATCTAGGTGAGAGAAAACCAGAGCCTGAATTAGGGATGCTGTGGTAGGAATGGAGATAAAGGTCCGTGGAAGCAGAATCAGCAAGCTTTGGCTATTGATTGACTATGGAGGGGAAGGGAGAAGGATGAGGCTGCACTGCTGAGGTTTCCTGCTCAGTGCATGGTCTGTCTAGGGAAGGTTTGCTGTAACAAATGTTCTTGAACAGTCAGAGAACTCTGGAAGGGATGATCTAATCCAATCCCATCATTGTTCAGAGGAAGAAACTGAGGCGAGGCTGAGCCTTTGTATCTCTGTTTGTGATCCTGTATTATGGCATAGGGAAGTTAGGTCAGTCAGTTGAAGGTAGATCAATGAGGTTCAAAGCCATAGAACTGATCAAGGCAGGGTGGTGCAGTGAGTAGAATGCCAGATCCGGAGTCAGAGAAGCTGGCTTCAAACCCTGCTACTCTGTGTGTACGACTTTGAGCAATTCACTTAACCTCTCAGTTTAGTTTCTTTAAGTGTAAAGGGAGAGGGCAGGGATTAAACTAAGTGACCTCTGGGATGCCTTTGGGCTCCAGATCTGTGAGCCAATGATCCCTATATTGAGTAGTTCACTCTATGACTGGGGAATTCCTCTTCAAAGACCTGTGAAGAAGGCAATGCAGTAAGTTCAAATACTAGTCAAATACCCGGAGCTCCTTGAGGGCAGGGGCTGTTTTTTTTTCATTCTTTGCATTTCTTGTGCTTAGCACAAAGCCTGGCACGTAGTAGGTGCTTAGTAAATGTTAATTGACTAACTGTATCCGGGAGCCCTAGCTCAGGAATCAATCTCTTCTTTCCCTTTAGATAAAATAAGTTTTTTTCTTTTTTAAAATAATTATTATGAATTTGATAGTCACTGACAAATGCCAAAATATACTCTAGGAAGGACAGAAAAAAAGGATTTCAGACGAATTTGTGAATTTCCCATGTACAGCTTGTTTTTATGAATATATCCACCAGGTGGCGCAGTGCAAAGAGCACTAGGCCTGCAGTTGGGAAGACGAGTTCAAATAGGACCTCAGACACTTATACCTTTGTGACCCTGGGCAAGCACTTAACCTCTGCCTGCCTCAGTTTCCTCAGCTATGAAATGGGGATGATAGTATCACTTACCTCCCAGAGATGTTGTGAGCTAATGAGATAATATCCTTATGTAGTGTTTGGTTTAGTGCCAGACAGTTTGTTGTTGTTCAGTCATGAAACCCCATCTGGGGATTTCTTGGCAACGACACTGAAATGGTTTGCTGTTTTCTTCTCCGGTTCATTTTACAGATGAAGAAACCGAGGCAAACAGAGTTAAGTAACTTGCCCGGGGTCGCACAGTTAGTAAGTGTCTGAGGCCAGATTTGAACTCAGGGAGCTGAGTCTTACTGATTCCAAGCCCAGGGCTCTGTGCACTGTGGCGCCACCTAGCTGCTTGATACAAAGTAGGCCCTTAATAAATACTTCTTCCCTTTCTCATATTTTAAAGCACATAACATTGAACGCCGTGCCCTTGTCTGGCCTTTTCTGAGCCTTCTTTTCTCCCTTCTGTATATGTTTAAAAAGTTTCGTTGACATTCGCTTCTTTTTGGTATCATTATCACTTTCTTCCCCCTTCCTCCTGCCCCACAAGACTCCTCCTTTCCCAATGAGCATAGTTGAGCATTTGTTACACAAAGTAAGCATAAAACATCAGTGTAACAATTCCACATGGTCACACAAAATAAGTTTGTGTCTTAGTGGTGCACCTGAAAATGGGCACCTCCTTCTGAACTCGGGAGCCCCTCACTTCAGAACCAAGAGGGAGGAAGGGGCTTCATTCAGGGACTTCCGGCTTTGTGATTGGGCCTTGCACAGACAGAGCATATCAACGTTGTTGCCCCTTGCGATACATTTGTCAGCTCAACATTGTTCTGCTCGCTCATTTCACTCTGCTTCGATACAAGTTGCACCTACCTCCCAGGGCTGTTGTTAGGGCCAAATGAGATAATATTTGTAAAGCACCTGGCATAATGCCTGGCATACAGTAAGCGCTATATAAATGTTAGCTATTGTGATTATCATTAATCTTGTTATGTATCTTTGAATTTATCCCTTTTGTTATTTCTTACTGACACAATAATATTCAATTCCACTTACAGATCATAATTTGTTCAGCGATTCTGAAACTTATGGGCACCTACCCCTTAATTCCCAGTTGTCACCACAAAAAGAGCAACTATAAATATTTTTGTATCTATGGATCCTTTTCTTCTTTCTTTGATCTTTTGGGGAATATCGTGTTTGGAATTGCTAGGGCAAAAGGTAAGAACATCTCGGTGATTTTTTTTTAGGTATAGGTTCACATTGTTTTCTAAAGTGGCTGGATTACTTCACAGTTCCACCAATAATGCATGAGTGTATCTTTTCTCCCACAGCTGCTCCAACCACTGTTTTTCCCCTCTTTGTCAACTCTTCTCATCTGATGGGTGTGAGGTGGAATTTTAGAATTATTTTAGTTTTCATTTCTCTAATTAGTAGTCATTTGGAGCATTTTAGAAATGATCGTTAGTGGCTTGTGTTTCACCTCTTGAAAATTGCCTGTTCACGCGCCCACATAAGACAGTGATTAATTGATAAGTGTTGTGTGTGTTCTGGCTGCTCTATCAACCAATGGTTCCTCCATTTCTCTCCCTCTCCTCAGTCCTCCCTATTCCATGAGACAAACAATACTATTGAAATTAGGTCAGTTAATAACCTTACAGTGGCCTCTAAGTGTTCAAATGAAAGGAAGAGTCAATCCACGTGGCAAGCTTCATTGTTGTCTTATTTTAAGAAATTGCTACGGCCTCTCCAGCATTCAGCAACCACCACCCTGATCTTCAGCAGCCATCGACATCGAGGCAAGACCCAGTAAAAAGATTACGACTTGATGAAGGTTCAGACGATGGTTGGCAATAAAGTGTTTTTTTAATTAAAAAAATTGCTTGTTCGTATCCTTTGACCATTATCTATTAGAGAAGGCTTCTTCTTCTATATTTATACAGATGGACTTTTTAAGGGATCTGGTTCATGAAGGGAAAAAATTGCTCATGGGAATAAGGAGATTAAGCTTCCTATGATCCAAAGGGAGATGGAATTTCTCAGGGCCAGTTTAGCTGAAATGTACTCTATGTGAATATGTAATAAGCCTAGAAAACTGAGCTAAACACCTTTAGTCCTGTTGAGTGACTATATTCCGAACAAAGCTTTCTTTATGACGAATGAATTAATCTATTTTATTTTATTTCTTACAGGCATCTTCATGGTAAATGCTAGAATTTATTTCCTTTCATATTGAATAGGGGCTATGGGAAAGTTCACTGAAAGATGAGGGGCACAGGGACCTCTAAAACGCTGAGTACCCCTGGCACGTTCTACTCGATCACTGTCCCGAATGCCCTGTTGTAGACGCGCTATAGTTTGCTCACGCCTGCCTTGGAACACTGAGTTCTCTTTCCTCGACGGCGCCACGGGCAGTGCTGTGGCTATCGTTGCATACAGCTAGCAGCAGAGAGAGACCACGTTATGAACTCTTCGGAATGTTTGTGTTGTTGGCCTTGGCTCCATCCATCCATCAACTAACATTTAGTTAGTGCCTACTGTATGCCAGGTACTGTGTTTGGGGACACACCTACGTAAGTAAGGTAGTCACTGCTGGCTAGAAGCTCACAGTCTATCAGGGGAGATGGCCCTCTCTGGGCCCTGGGTAAATGTATGGAGGGCTTGAGACAGTGGCAGAATGTGGGAGGACAGGTAGAACAGTGCTGAGTTATAATCCTAGGAGACTGAAAGATTGGAGCTAAGCAGTCAGCCTGTTTGATTGCAGGGGAGTGAGTCCCAAAGGATGCTGATTGCATTAGGGGAAGGTAGCCAGGGGCCTTTGCAGAAAGAGGCCAGAGTGTCCTAGGGACACCATTTGGATTGGGGAGCCTTGGTGTCCCAGCTGGCAGTCCCGCGGATTGATGGTCTGCCCTTCTGCTTGGCTGCTGAGTCTCCTACAGTCAGGGGCGTGCGGCTTGCCCCCTTCCCTTGCTGCTCATGCATGCTGCAGCTGTGTACTTTGGGCTGCCTCTGGTACCACTGCCCCCATCCCCATGAGATGCCCGGGCTTTGGCTGCAAAGCAAGGCCACTGATTATTTAATGGCGAGAAGCTTGGAAGCAGTGATTGCTGGTTTCCTGACAGTCATCCTTGAAAAATCATGCTGCCCCAGGTCTGGGGCTCCCTACATATGGTGGGACCAATGAGGGTGGGCCCAGAGGGAAGGGGTTCTGTACCGAAGGTGGAACTAGGTCTTCTAGGTAATGGCTTCTGATCCAAGAGTGCTGGGGAGGGGCAGCTAGCAAGAGAAGCCAGCCAGGGTATTCTGCCCCTGCCCTCAGGAAACGCCCAAGTCTAGCAGGTAGGGATGTAAAGAAAATTGTTTTGGGGATGACTGAGTGAGGGGTCCTGGATGTTGGTTTGTGAACTGGGCCTGAAAGGGTAGACTGGCTTCAGCAGGGGTGGGCTGGGAGAGGATGTTCTAAGTCAAAGAAGGGCCTGGATGGAGAATGGTAAGTTGTCTCTGTTGACCAGAATATGAAACATGCATGCAGGACTAGTGAACGATCGGGGAAGGCAAGTAGAGGGAGCGTGGAGGGAGTCGAAGGTAAGGCCGAGGAATTTGGAAAGCCAGGGGGAACTGATGAAGGTTTTTTAATAGGGTAGGTATGAGCGCTGGGCTGCGATCTGATCGTGTATGGAACTCCCGGAGGAGGAAGGTCTCTTTGTTGAGGCTGATTGGGCCATTCTCTACAAGATATAATCTTAGAGAGGAGCTTAGAGCCAGGGCATCAGCCTCAAATAGAAATGGGGTCCATTCCTCATATAGTTAAGGATCCCTGTGGGCCTCGTACTTAGAAAACGACATATTAATCTTATCTCTGTTTTATTTTATCTTTATTTATTTTGTTCAGTATTTCCCATTTCCCTATTAATCTGGCTTGGGCCATACTTGGGAGTGTTGTGGCCAACACGAGGCCTGTGGGTTATATCTTTGACACTCTGGGTTTAAAGCACTGAGATTAAGTGACTTGCCCAGGGTCGTTCAGCCAGTGTGCGCTAGAGGTCAGATTTGAACCCAGGGCTTCCTTGTTTGGAGACTGGAGAGTCATACTGCTTCTCTTTGAGCTTTTGGGTAGAGTAGTGATGTGAAAGGAGAGGTGATTTGGAAAGACTGATATGGGAAGGGTGTCTTGGATGGGGCGGGGTAGGTGGAGCTGATCCCAGAATTGCAGGGTCTCTAATTTAGAAGGGGCTTCTGAGCCTGCCTGGTCCAGCCTGTATCTGAATGGGAATCTTCTGCTGCTTCACTTCCTGCTGGATGAGTGGAAGGGGAGCCCACCGTCCCTGAAAGGAGTCCATTCTACTTACAGATAATTGGATGGCTAGGACGTCTTTCTACATTTCTGATTTTAAATCTACCTCTGTGAAATGCCCTCCTTTTGTGCCTGGCTCTGCCTTCTGGGGCCACTCAGAACAAAGCTGATCCTTTATCTACAGCACAGACTTGGAAATACTTGTAGCAACCATTGTGTTTCTACCTAAGTATCTTCGTGAGGCATGGATACCAGTGAGGAGACTGTTGCGATAGTCCAGGCCAAGGCAATGAACAATAATTGACTCCTCATTAAGGCCTGAGCTTGGCAGTGGGAATGGAAAGACTGTAAATGATGTAAGAGAGTGTAAGGAGAAGGCCAAGAACAGACCCTTGAGGCAAGCCTGGGTTTAGAGGATGGGGAGAACAGTGAACCAGGGAAGGAGATAAAAAAAGAAATGAATGCTTGTCCACTTTGAAAACTTTGGAAAATTCAGGAAGAAAGAAAGGAAAAAACAAAAAAGAAAGAAGCATTTATTAAGTGCCTACTGTGCGCTTTACAAATAGTTCATTTGATCCTCTTGGCAACCTGGGAGGCAAAGGCTAAGTCTTTTAAGTTATTAACTTGAGGGCCATAGACCCCAAGGCATCCATGGACAGATTTCAAGGGCTTTGTTAACTTGGATGGGAAAATGGCATGTTTCTTTTCACTAACCTTTAACCGAGATCGCACATTTCCTTCAGTTATGAATATGGGCAACAAACCACAGTAGTATGAACAGCACCTGGATTTTGTCACAGACATCTTTATTTTACATTGCAAAAATCCCAAAATATTATTTATGCACAGCTTTGAAATGACTGTAGTTATTAGCCAGATTATGAAGGATTGTAGTCTCCCTGTTTACAGCCTGTATTCCAATAGAAATCAGTTTTCTTTGTAATTATTTTTATTTTATTTTCTGCATTTAGAAACATGATTCGGAGAAGAGCCCCAGAGATTTCACCAGGTGCCACCAGGGGTCCATGATCCCAAAAAGCTAAGAAGCCCTGGTCTAAAACTGGGACTTCATTTATCCTCAGTTATGCTTCCTCTATTTCCCCAAAACGTAGTACAGAGTAGTAATATTTATAATATGTGTTGATTTTTCTTAACTGTGAGGAGCCCAAAGCCCAAAGCAGCCTTCCCCAGCTGGGCTGCAGCTGCATTCAATGACCACGGGCCAAGTCGTCATGGCCCTTTCAGGTCTGGGCTGGCAGGGTAATGGTGGCACTAATAATGATAACTAACATTTGCAAGGCACTCGAAGGTTTAAAGTGCTTTATATAGAGGATATATTATCTAATTTGATCTCCCTTAGGACCCTGCGAGGGGGGGTACTAATCATGTTTTTAAATGTAGAAAATAAAATCCATGGGATTGCAAAGAAAACCAATTTCTATTGAACATAGGCTGTACGCGGGAAGACTTCCTGCTAATCATCGTAGTCTGACCCCTCTGGACAACAGCAGGGGCCTCCTACCAGCTTTTCTTTCCTTCACCATCCAATTCTTATCCTTTCCCATTCCCATCTGTCCTTTGTACTGTTGCCAGAATAACTCCCTGATGCTTAGATCTAGGCATGCTCTTCTTCTGCTCCAATGGTTGTGTTTAGTGAATGAAATTCAAACTGTTTTTTGGCATTCAAGGCCTTTGGTGATCTGAGGAAAGAGAGAGATGGTGTGCTGCAGTGGAAAGAACCCTGGCTCTGGAGGAACAGGCCCTGGGTTCAATTTCTGTTTCTTATACTTGGCATCAGTGTGACCACAAGTGGCTTAGCTGCCCTGGGCCACAGTTTCTTCATCTGTAAAATGAGCATGTTGGACTCAGCCTCTAAAGTCCTTTTTATCTCTAGAGCCAGGATCCTTTGAGATGGTCCCACCCCACCTTTCCAGCCTTGTTCTCATACTCCTCCTGCTAAAGTGAATTTCCCTTCCTTTCTCCCAAATGCAGTGAGTTTTCCTACCTCCATTCCTGGAACGCCTTCCTGCTCTCTTCATTCACTGAATTCCTAGCCTTCCTTTCAAGCCCAGCTCAGATGCTGCCCCGCCCCCTATCCAACCTTCCATGGTCCCCCAACTGATAATCACTTTCTCTTCTAGTGCTGCCTAGCACAGTGCTCTGCAAATAATAATAATGCTAATAATAGCGACGATGATGATGATGATAATGATGATAGCTGGTGTCTATATAGCACTTTGAGGTTTGCAAAGCATTTTAAAAATATTTCATTCGATGTTCAAAACTGTGGGAGGTAGGAACTATGATTATCCCTGTTTTCCAGATGAGGACATGGAAGCAAACAGAGTGAAGTGATTTGCCCAGGGTCACACAGCTAGTAAGTGTCTGAGGCAGGATTTGAACTCACATCTTCCTGCCTCCAGGTACTGAGCTCTACCCACTGTGTCATCTAGCCATCTCTAGCTACATAGTAGGCATTTAATATATTTTGGGTCAAATCAGAATGTCTAAGATTGTAAATTGTTTTCAGTACTTTGGAAGCACTCATCTGGGCAGGAACAATTGGTGGCACTAATTAGAAATCGTTCTTATGTAGTCCTTAAAGGAGACTTCCATATGACAGCATCTGTTGACCTTAGTTTGATTTACTATAAGCTTTGGAAAGTAAGAAAACAGGATCCAGACAATCTCGAATTCCTCCCGTCCTTCCAATTAGTCCAAATCAGTGCAATTTAGGTAGATGTTTCTTTCTGTGTTTGGCTGTTTCCAGGGCACTAGGAAAGACTCTCAGCTATGCTCTGAGGCTATGATCCACCTAGTTGCCTATTTCCTGGTTGGCTCCAATGACTAATTTTTCTCTACTGGGTTATTTCTATTTCCTTGCCTGTTTGTAACTGCCGTAATCATGTTCTATTTGTGAATGGATGGAATGTTCCATAGTAAACATACAACTTGTCCCTTTCCACTGCTTTTCCAGGCAATGACAAGTGCCTCCCCTTTCCTCAGCTGGGCATTTGGGTAATATTTGCTAGGACAAGTGGTGGTCAGTAGCAGCTGGGGCAAACTGGTGTTAATATAAACCTCGAAAGCCTTCAAACTCAACTGCCAGGGGGAGAAGTTGCAGACGCTAGTCCTTCCTTGGATTGTGGGAGATCCTAGTATACCAGTCTATGTACAGAGAGACTCCAGAGACCCTGGAATACCTTGAGGCCATTGCTAGGAAGACCATTGCCTAGGAAAGATCAGGGCAGAGGAATCCTTCTGTATACCCTGTAAATTTCAGTGCCTTGAATCAAAGCTCCATTCACCTGCCCTAGTTATGATCCCAACACTTTCTAGCATTTGGGTTGAGTGCAGCCCTGGGGCCTGGAAATGAACACATTGGTGTTGAGACAGTGATGTTGTAGGTATTAGACTCAGCGCCATAGTAAATGCTTGTTGATTGATTGATGATATGATAATCTTGTATTTTTACTAACACTCTTCCCCGATACCACGTTGTGGTGTGGAGGGGGCTCTAGATTCTCAAAGGTTATGTGAGCAGACTGAACACTCTCTGGGGGCTACCAAGCCAGAAAGCCTGAGAATGGGTAGACCCAGTGACGGCCACTTCTCTGTTATCTAGGATTGGCTTGGCTTGGTTTGAAGAGATTTTTCAACAAGTTGACCTGAGGGAGTTGAATTTTGGCGCCCTTGTAGCTCTTAGGGACCTTTTTATTTTTTAAAATTAAATTAAAATGTTCATGATCACAGATCAATTTTCCCTCCCTCCATGTTCCTCACCATTGGAAAAACAAGAAAAAACTCTACTTATAACAAATATGCAGAGCCTGGCAAAACAAATTCCCACGTTGACCATGTCCCAAAAATCTGTTTCAGTCTGGATCCTGAGGCTATCACCTCCCAGCCACCTACCTACCTCCCAGATAGTGTGCTTTGACTTTAGTTCCAAGGGCTATTTTCTATGTTGCAGAAGCCCTTGTGTGAGGGGACAGAACACCCACACTAGTTGAATTATAGAGTCCAAGGAAGGGTGTTGCCTTGTCACCTTGAGGCCATGTGCTTTTCCTGGATCCTTTAAGAGTGGGTCTATTATATTGTGAAATGACCTTTTGTAAGATTTTCACTGAATTTTACTTTGACCTCTTGTTGGCAACTTACATTTAAGATGAAACAAATCTTTATTTTTTGAGAAGACTTACCTGAAGGTGACTGAGGTGCAATAGAAATCCAAGAATGGGGGATTATGTATACTTGACAATGGCTAGATACCAAGGTATCTCAGTTACTTAGAATTTATTTCTTGGTTCAGAATACAATACTGGAAACTTCTCTACTCTGGTCACCATAATGTGGCTCAAAATTCCAATGGATTTTGATGCCACTGGATAATGTTGGAATTGACCTCTATTTTCCATTGAGATTCCCTGAAGATGGAACATAGTTCTTGTTGAATAGCTGAAAAAACATATATGCTTGTGCCATAATGCTGGCCATATTTGGACCTACTCATTTTTAAAAAAAATTTTCAAGTTTTAATTTCAATTAGTATATGTGATGGTCTCTGTATTTCTAATCAACTGAGGACTCTTTCTTCCTATCTAGTGCTGACTTTGCTTTTATTTCTTCAGAATTTCACAGTATCAACAATTCGGTTATTGTGGGTACTCCCTCTGCCAATGAAGACTGAAACCCTTCTTCAATCAGCAAATCACTCATTGAACACCCACTACTTGTCCGGCACTGTGCTAGGCTCCAGAGATCCAAAACCAAAAAGCAAATAGTTCCTGCCAACGGGGAGTTTGCCTTCTATTGGAGAGACAGTATATAGAGTGTCGTAAGTCACTGTGCTCTCACACTATCACTCCCAATTCTTCATTTGGGAGACAACCTTTGGCTGATGTGCCTTTTTAAAGGGGGCTGGGTCGGTTCCCAGGTAATAGATCTGGGCCCATATGTAGCATTTCAATTTGGTAGGGTCTGACAGAGCTCATTCTCCATTGGCATAACCATTCAGAACCCAATGTAACCCTCACACCACTATGGACCATGAGACTAGGACTTTGGTGGAGATCACTTTAGGGAAGACATTGATAAACTGGCTGGTACTCAGACAAAGTTAAGTAGATGGTTAAGGGTCTTCAATCCATGCCATGTGAGGGTCAATTAGAGAAACTGGGCATTTATGTCATGGTGAAGAGAAGACTTGG
Source organism: Phalanger gymnotis (assembly GCA_028646595.1). Taxonomy (NCBI): domain Eukaryota; kingdom Metazoa; phylum Chordata; class Mammalia; order Diprotodontia; family Phalangeridae; genus Phalanger; species Phalanger gymnotis. The sequence goes on from CM053624.1 coordinate 364,979,729, forward strand.
GGAGGCGGATGATTATAGGTGTCTTTTTAGGTACTTTGAAGGGCTCTCTTATGGAGAAGAAATTGGATTTGTCTTACTTGTCTCAGAGAAGAATTAGGAACAATAGGTGGAAATTGCAAAACACGACTTTAGGCTTAATGTCTGAAATATCTTCCTCACAATGAGAACTACCCCAGAGTCCGAATCGGCTGACTCGAACGTAGTTGGTTCCCTTTCATTTGAGACCCACAAGTAGAGGTTGGAGACCACTTGTTGGGCATCTGGTACTGGGGATATTTTTCAGTCTAGGCTTACTAGTGAGAGCTCTTCTGACCTTGAGATTATGTGATTCTGAGTCTATGACTGACCTTTTTCAGCAAGATTTAGACAAGAGATAAAGCAACTCTTACTCCTTGCCTTTGAAGTCAGGCCTTGTTACATCACTTTTCAAAAAGGTTCATTTTTGGATAGAGTATGGGGTGGAGGAAGTGGTATGGCTTCCAATGTGTCTTTTCCTCCAACCCTGCATAAAACATTTTATTAGGGCCTTTGATAACCATTTCCATAGCAACAAACAATGGTGACTCTATTGCTTGGGGCCTCTCATCTCACTCATCACATTCTACTCCCAGATGCCCTATAGATCAGAAACAAAATTAATATTTAACAGCAAGACATCAAGATGCTGCCTTAATTGCTTTTTCTCCTTTCAGAAGGACCAAGCCCTGACCCTATGGGGCCTATTGGCATAATACAACCTCAAGCTAGGCAGCCTGCCCACTTTGCAGCCAGCCAACCATTGATTGACTGACAAGAGACCAGAGCTGTGCTAGACATCATGGAGTGGGGAATACAAGGGCATAGAGGACATAATTTCAAGCCTCAAGGAATTCATAATGCAGTTGTTGAGGCAGCTTTAACTTCTGTGAGAACCAGAATGTTAAGTCCATCCTATGTGAGGATCCATTGGAGGAATTGGGCATGTTGACCTTGGAGAAAAAAAGACTCAGGGAGTCACGGTAACTCTCTTCAAGAATTTGAAAGGTTGTCATGTGAAAAAGGAGTTAGGGTGATTCTGCTTGACCCCAGAAGGAGAATGGGGAGGAATAGGCGAAAATGGCAAAGAAGCAAGTTTAAGAGTTCCTGACCATTGGCATTCAGTTATGGACTTGTCCATAGAGTTTTCTTGGCGAAGATACTGGAATTGTTCACCATTTCCTTCTCCAGCGTATCCCCATTTTATAGATGAGGAATTGAGGCAAATAGGGGTTAAGTGACTTGCCCAGGGTCACAAAGTGGCAGGCTGTATTTGAACTCAGATCTTCCTGACTCCAGGCCAGCGCTCTATCTCCTGTACCACACAGCTGTCTCTCCTGACCCGTAGAGCTATCCAAAAGCAGAATGAGTTGCCTCAGGTGTTGGGTTCTTTCTTCTTGGATGTCTTCAAGAAGAAGAGGGATGACTACTTTTTGGAGACATGGGGATTCCTTCAGGGCATGGGTGGTACTGGGTGGCCTCTGAGTGCCCTGCCAACTCTGAAGTTCTGTGGTTTGGTGGAATTCTCATACGGGGCAGCTAACCTTTAATATCATGAGAGTTTCGAGAAGACAGAGATTGACTGGACAGGAGTAGTTAGGGGGTGTTCCATGTAGGAGGTAGGCATTGAGCCCAGCGTTGAAGGATATTTAGGATTCTGACAAGCCAAGGAGAAGAGGGAGGCCATTGCAAAGCTGCATCAACTACGACTAAAAATCACTAGGTTTTATTTTTGCAGATACTTTGAATTCACTTTTCTGTGTACTTGTTGTAACCATCCAATAGGAAATAGGCTCCTTGTAGGGAGGGACTGTCCCTAACACTAAGCATATACCTGGCACACGATGGGTGCTTCATGAGTGTTTGTGGAGATTTAATACAACGGAAAAGACACTGGATTTGGGGCCAGAGGATCTAGATGCAAATTCTGGATTTGTGAATTTTGTGAACTTGGTCTGCCTAGGGACTCAGTTTCCTCATCTTTAAAATGAAGGAGTTAGACCTTTGTTATTGTCGTTTATCCATGTCTGACATTCCATGACCTCATTTGGGCTTTTCTTGGCAAAGATACTGGAATAGTTTGCCTTTTCCTTCTCCAGCTCATTTTACAGACGAGGAAACTGAGACAAACAGGGTGAAGTGACTTGTCCAAGGTCACGCAACTAGTACGTGTCTGAGGCTGGATTTGAACTCAAGTCTTCCTGACTTCCTGACTGAGCCACCTAGCTGCCTAGATGTGGTCTAAGGTCCTTTCCAACTCTAATTCTCTGCTCCTGTGATTCTGTGAATAACCACCAGAAAGAAAGCTTTTGACTAGGATGAGTCAGGTGATGCAGGACATGATGCCATGTAACCATGACAATCACTCTGGTTTGGGACAGGGAATAGAATGGTCCAGATAAAGTAATAAAAATGACAATAATGATGATAAAAGCTAACATTTATGCCGCGTTTGCTGTGTGCCAGGTGCTGTGCCAAGTGCTTTTACCAATGTCACCTCCCTTGATCCTCACAACAGCCTTGGGAGGTAGGTGCTATTATTATCTCCATTTTACAGATGGGGAAACTGAGGCACCCTGAGGTTAAGTGAGGTCTTCTTCATTCCAGGTGTGGCGTTCTATCCACCACACCACCTGGCTGCCCAAAGTACATATAAAGTGCATGAAGCATCTTCATTATCATCAGCCTTCACACTTGCTGTGGCCCTGGGGACACAAAGTAATGGACCTTAAGAAGAAGACCACTGGGCTGCCTCGGTTCTCCAGTTTTTCCCCACCCCAACAGTCTTAGCCTTCTTGTTTTGACAGCTTCCTTTTTATTCCCAGGGTCTTTACCTTGAAGTCAGTCTGCATTCTAGAATGTTCCAGAATATTCTAGAATGCTTGGACTCAGATGTTTTACATGTCTGCTTTTTTTTTTTAAGATGAGGCCAAACATTTCTATATCTTAGGTATGGAAATGAGCCCAGAGATACACTTTATTAATAGCTCATTTGAAAAAAGAAGAATTAGTTTTAAATATGAAAAGCAAGTCTAATGTGACAGAATATCAGTCTGAAGAATTGAGGGTTGAACAGAGAAAGCAGGCAATTATGCAAGTGTGGGAGATGGAAATAATGAGCAGTCACCTGTTTCACAGGACCGAGAGGCTTGGGCTCCACCTCCTAAAGGGCGTTGGCTTGGACAGCCAGTGTGTATGCCCTCTGTCATTAGAAGAGAAGCCTCAAAAAATTGATTTCCAAGGTGTTTGGAAATCTTACATCTTCATCCCCTGCACAGACACCTAACCCATCTGCCCAAAGTGCAGATCTGGCCCTGTTATGCTCTTGCTCAAATCCAATACAGACTCCTTAACTCATCTTTTAGGACTGTCCACAACTTGACTCCAACCTGCTTTTCCAGACCCTTTCAAATTGCTTCCTGTCATAAAGCTACATTTCAGCCAAATTGGGCTAATAGGCAGTGATTCCCTGACTTGGCATTCCATCTCCCACACTTCACAAGCTACCTCTTTTCTCTCCCCGACTACCCCTTGCCCGCAGCCTGAAATATGCTTTCTCCTTTTCACGGCCTTTTATTAACCTTCTCTTTCTTCAAGACTTAGCTCTCGTGCTGCCCCCTTCTGGAAGTCCTCCCTGATTCCATCTTTCCACCCACCGTCCCAGTTATTAACGTTCTTTCCATCCTCAAATTACTTTAGATTTATATATCTGAGTACAGTTATATCCCTCGTGAGAAGGTTAGCGTCTTGAGGGCAGGGAATGTTTTATGTTTTGTCTTTCTATCTCCTGGATCTTGTACATAGGAAATACATAATAATTATTGTAATATTGAATTGGATTGCATTTGAGAGCACAGTGTTAAAATATGCCCATTTTCACTAGATGCCTTTCAAGACAGATTTTTTGTTGTTGTTTTAGTCATGGCTGACTCTTTATGACTCCATTTGGGGTTTTCATGGCAAAGATACCAGAGTGGTTTGCCATTTCCTTCTCCAGCTCATCTTACAGATGAGGAAACTGAGGCAGAGAGGGTGAAGTGCCTTGCCCAGGGTCACACGTGCTGGATTTGAACTCAGGAAGAGGAATTTTCCTGATTATAATGAGTGCTCTGTGCACCATGGTACTACCAAGTGACCCGCTAGCTGCTTCCCCACCCCCACCCACCTTGGGAAAGCTCTGACATACAATTTTAATTCACCTCCTTGCTTCCGCCTGTTGCTTTTAATTCTGCATTCTGGGGCCCCGTGGAACAAATACAATCTCTCTTCTACCAAGAAGTTCTTCACAAAGACAAAGACAGCTCTTGTGACCTTCTGAGTCTTCTCCAGGCTAAGAGTAACCGGTTCCTTTGACTGATTTGTCATGAGCCCAATATCCTTCACTAAGCTGTTGTCTGGCCCCAAACTCATTCTTTAAAAAAAGCCACCAATGGAGATTCTCTATGGCTGCTAATCATAGGACCTCACACTCTCCAAGGAATTAAAATTGCAAGTGACTCAGAATGCAATGGATTCATGTGTGGTTGCCATAAATGTAGCAGGTCATGGCATATTACCAGTGATGGCTGGAGCAGAAAAAAACAATGTATGAAACAGCAGGAGGGAAATGGACAATTGGAAGAGACCATGGTTGCATTGTGGAGCAAATGTGAATGTTAATAGGTGGACAGTCTTTGTGCTGAATTGGTAGCCATAGAATGTTCGAAGACCTAGAGGTAGGTCTCCAGTACCATGGACAGGTCCTCCCTAGGAGTATTGCAAGTGGTGTGGTTATCTTTCCTCGTTCTGGCTTCCCTATTATTGTCAAGGGCACCACCATCCCTGCAGTCCCTCAGGCTCACAACCTAGGGGTTATCTTGGACTCCTCACTATCCCTCACCTTCCATGGCCAATCTGTGGCCAAGGCCTATAAATTTCTTTGCAACATCTTTCATATACACCCTCTTCTCTCCTTTGACATTGCCAACCTCCCCTCTGCCCCCTGTAGGTCCCTATTCCCTTATGCCTGGACCACTGAAATAACCTGCTAGTGGAATGACCTGTCTCAAGGCTCTCCCGGCTCTAGTCCATCTTTCTTTCATCCACTAAAGTGATTTTCTTAAAGTATAGTTCTCACCATGTCATCCTCCCTCCCCCCACAAACTCCAATGGTTCCTGTGGCCTCCAGGATCAAATCAAATTAAAAAATGCTCTGGTTGGTGTTCAAAGGCCTTCATAGACTAGTCCCCTCCTATCTTTCCAGTCTTCTTCCACTTCATTCCCTACCATGTACCTTTGATCTAGTGACACTGTCTTCCTTGCTGTCCCATGAACAAGACACAGCAGGCATTTTCTCTGGCTTTCCCCCTTGCCTGGAATGCTCTCCCTCCTCATCTATGCTGACTCCATTCCCTGGCTTCCTTTGAGTCCCAATTAAGATCCCATGTTCTACAAGAGACCTTTCCCAATCCCTCTTCATTCTAGTGTCTTTGCTCTTGTAGCAATTTCCCATTCCCATTCCTGCAGATAACATATACATATGTTTGTTTATCTCTTCATTGTATTTTTTAAAAAAATATTTTTTAAAACAGAGAGACTTATTTTTTTCAGTTCCAAATTCTCTTTCATCTTGTACCTCCTCCTTTACCCAATGGGCAGGCAAGAAAAATACCCTATTACAAATATGTAGACATGTCTACATTAGCCATGTTCCAAAAAAATCAAGAAAGAGAAAAAACATGCTTCATACTATACTCTGAGTCCATTAGTCCTCTATCAAGAGGTGGATAGCATGTTTTATCATGAGTCCTTTCAAATATAATGGGTCATTGTGTTGGTCAGAGGTACAAAGTCTTTCAAAAGTCATAATCTTTACAATATTGCTGCGACTGTGTAGTAATACTTTACTTTTCATCAGTTCATATAAATCTTCCCAGGTTTTTCTGAAAACAGCCCTTTCATCATTTCTTTCACAATTTCATTTTTCACAACCATATGTCATCACCTTCACAGAACACAACTTGTTCAGCTTTTCCCCTATTGATGGGCATCCTCAGTTTCCAATTCTTTGCCAGCACAAAAGAGCTGCTATAAATATTTTTGTACATATGGTCCTTTTCTCTGGCCCCAAGAGCCATCCCACATGACAAATAGTATTTTTTTAGAGAAGAAAAAAATCAACACAACTGATCGACTTATTGAGAATATCTGAAAACATGTGCCGTGTGTAACGCCGGTGGACCCCCCAGCTACACGAAAGGCTAGATTGGGGATGTCTTCTCATAATTCTTCGTTCAAGTCCCACTTGATTTTTATACCTTTGGTAGCTGCTTTTCATTTCTTGGTGCGTTGTTGTTCTTTCTATTTATATTGCTGTAGTTACTATGTATATTGTTTTCTTGGCTCTGCTTATTTCATACTGCATCAGTTCATACAAATCTTTCCAAGTCCTAGATCTCTCTAGTTCAGTGATTCCTAATTTCTTTTGTTCTGCAAACTCCTTCCAACAACAAAAATATATTGTGAACCCCCAGAGCAATTCAATACACTACTTATAATATTCTGCAATTACTTACTTCTTAAATTGCCATTAAAGAAACCTCTTGGACCATCTTGTGAATCCCCAAGGAGTTTGAGAACCACTAAATGAGAACCATTGAGTCTAGTTGTTAAAGGTTTCCTCTCATCCCTTGAAATTGCTCTCTACTTCTCTCATACCTAGAAGAGGAACAAGCATTTATTAAGCACCTACGGTGTGCCAAGAAATGTTATCTTATTTGATCCTCATTACAACACTGAGAGGTAGCTGCTATTATTATCCCCACTTTACAGTTGAGGAACCTGAGGCAGACAGAGGTTAAGTGACTTTGCTCAGGGTCATGCAGCTGGTCAGTATCTGAGGTCAAATTTGAACTCAGATCTTCCTGACTCCATGCTGAATGCTCTAATCAGTGCTCCACCTGAGTATTCTGATGACATAAAACACACAAAGGAGTCCTTGATCTGAATTGGTGAGTGAATTAGCAGCATTTGTCAATTTTCTGTCAAGTGCCTGGCATTGCGCTATGCAGAGACATAAAAGAAAAATGCCCCATCCTCATGGGGCTTCCTCTAGTAGGGGCTTCCTCTAGTAGGTGCTTCATAAAGGCTCAGGTGAATAAATTGCCTAGCGGCCCTTGGCCATGCCTTCAGTGACTGCTGCTGTCAGGTGATATACCAGCAGGGACGGACATGTTGGAGTGAAAAGGCTTGAAAGTGACCTCCATGGAGCCAGCTCTCAGCCCTTTTACTTTGGAGCTCATCACTGATCTATCAGCAATAATTTGCCTCCCTCTTGTGGCTCAGCATCAGAATGGCTACTCACAGGAACAGATAGAGAAATCTTTGGTTACTTGGGAAGTTTGGGATGCAGGCAGGCTTTTTAGAAGAGCCTGAGAACTGGGAGCTCTGGCTGCTTTTTAACTCTTCTCTGGGTGGACGGTTCTTATGGCTTCCATTTTTCTTGCTGTCTACAATCTCCTTTCTGAATGGCCTTCACCTAGAGCATGTTGTTGTTCAGGTGTCACAGTGTCTAATTAATTACAGAATGCCTTGTTGTCACATAGCTGGTAAGTGTGTCTGAGGCTGTTTTTGAACTCAGGTCTTCCCAGCCTTGAGCCTGGCACTCTATCCACTGAGCCACCCGGCTGCCCATATAGCAGGTCATTGCTATACCTGTACAGTACAAGGTAGAATTTGGCTGATAATTAATGGGGAGCTCACTGGTGGGGCCTTGTGAGCAATAGGCCTTGAAAATCCCATCCCCATCCCTTGAGTGACTCTTAGAATCCTTATAGGTCTAAGCCCTTTTTTCTCATCCCTGGTTAACCTTTCTCTTTCATCATCTCCTGGTTCTGGATCTTCGGGCTTTGGAATCATAGATTCATTCAGTTGGTGACTTAGAGGCCATCCAACCCGACCCTCCCTTTTTACAGATGAGGAAACCGAAGGCCAGGGAGCTGTAGGGACTTCCCTGAAGTCTCACAGATAGTAACAGGCCAAGGCAACATCAGACCTGAGAGGTTTGCCTGGCCTCAGGTGTCAACAGAACTCCTTTATGCCCTTTCTCCTTCCTCCCATCCTAGGTACCCAAGGCTTGTATGCTATCACTGAAGTGTGGCTGGGTCCTTCTTTGGGGTCTCCAGTTGGGTCTGCCCTTTTCTGGAAGCTCTGGACCTTTCTTGGTCCCTGTTTTTCCACTGAAGCTCTAATGTTAAGTCAACAAGCATTTACTGAGCACCTACTATGCACCAGGCATTATGCCAAGTACTGGTTAATCTTAGAGGGAAGACATTAGCGAAGCCTTCTTGCAGAAGGCAGGATGTTAGTGGGGACCTGAAGGGAGCTAGGGATGCCAGGAGTCAAAAGTGAGGAGGAAGGAATGCCAGACATGGAGAACAGTTAGTCTGGAGATTGAATGTCTTGAGTGAAGTACTGCAAGGAGGCCAGAGAAAGTGGAGGAGAGTAAGGTGTCAGGATGCAGGAAAGGTAGGAAGGGCCCAGGTGGT
>CM053624.1:364988768-365004826 GCA_028646595.1 Phalanger gymnotis
AACACCCCCAAGACGGGTGGAGAAGGTTGATGTGAGGACTATGGAGGAAGGAGTAGTCCATGGGTCCGAGAAGAAGAGTCTGAGGTTCAGGGTGCACCATTTACTCATCATTTTTGCTAACTAGCTCATAAAGCGTGTTTGTTTCTATGCTTTAAGGAAGGACTGAAAACATGCGCGCATCCTCTGAATTTCATGTCCCTGTAACAAAGCTCCTGTTGCCTCGCCCTAGTCAGAGTTGTGTTAGCAGGTGATAAAAGCCCTGATGTTGGGAGAGATTGAAGGCAAAAGGAGAAGGGGATGGCAGAGGCTGAGATGAAAAGAGAATGTCATGGAAGCAACAAACAGGAGCTTGGATGGACTTTGAGAGATGGTGGAGGACAGAAGGGCCTGGCATGGTCCATGGGGTCATGCAGAGTTGGGCTGGAATGAGAGACTGAACAACAACCACAAGAACACAACACAACACAACACCACAACACAACAACAACAACACACAACGACAGTGTCACGTTCCCTGATAACATGTTTGCATTTGAACAGGGAACTTCACTTTCTCAATTTGCCAACGCTAACTTGAAGCTTAAGTTGGGTAAAGCCTGGTTTAGGTGATGTGATTTGGGGATCCTGAGGCAGACCTGATGCTTCCTCAAATCCCTCCCAAATCCAAAGGACCTTGACACCTTATGTTAGTTTAAAGCAGCATTTTTCAAATGGTGATTCCAAGAGAAAAGAAAGGAGCAGACAAACACCTCCATGACTGAGTTGTCCGGCTCAGTTTCCACTTGCCCTTGGGCTGTAGGTGTGATCACACCTGAATGTGCTTGGCTGCAGGTGTTCTCCTGCTGGAGGTGCCTGGGCTGCCTTTTTGGGGCCTGGGAACCTCAGAGCTCTAACGGCTGCTGACTGCTGGGTCCGGGCCAGGGCTGGGGGGCTGAGCTGTCCCGGGTCCCTGCAGGATACCAGTAGGCCCAGCAGCGGTCCCAGCGTCACCAAGGCCTCTGCCTTTTGATCCCAGATCTTGTGCTAATGCAAAGCCAGAGGGAACGTCGAGGTCAGAGGTGGGAGTCAGCAGGGACAGTTCCAGCCTCGAGCCTCAGCAGCCATGCTCTCCAGAGTCACTTTCCAATTTTCCCAGAACTGTCTCCGTGTCTCTGCTCTGACTATCTGTGCTCGGGGGCAGCTTTCACTTACCCTCCGCTGGCCTTACTGGGTTTCTGCTGCTTTTTCTTTTTCTTGGCTGCTCTCCTAGTCCCCATTCCCTCCCATGATCCTAACCTTCTTGACCTTTTCTCAAGCATTCCCCCCACCAACTTTCTCTGTTTATTTGTTCTGCATTTGCTGAATCCCAGAATCCCATGGTTAGGAAGGGCCTTACTGGCCATCAAATTCTACTCATCGATTAAAGGAGGGAAAGAAAGTGACTGAATTTCTGATCCCTGACATTATGCACGCACACAGGCATGCACACGGACAATATGCAATCGCAGAACTGCCAATTCTCAGAAAAGGAAGAGACCCCATTGGCCATCTAGTCTAATACCTGAACAAGACTCCCTTCTACCACATTGATTGCTGAATCAATCCACAAGCATCTATACACACCTACTATATGCCAGGCACTGTGCCAAGTGCTGGAATGCAAAGAAATAAATGCACCCATCCTGATCTCAAGGAACTGACATTTTAACAAGGGACACTATGCGAATATATAAATAAACGTAAGCTATATTTGTTGAGTCATTTCAGTTGTGTCTGACTCTCTATGACCCCATTTGAGGTCTTCTTGGCAAAGATACTGGAGTGGTTTGCCATTTCCTTCTTCAGCTCATTTTATTGCTGAGGAAACTGAGGCAGACAGAGTTAAGTGACTTGCCCAGGGTCACACAGTTAGTAAGTGTCTGAGGCTGGATTTGAACTCAGGGTCTCCTGACTCCAGGCTTGGTGCACTATCTCCTGAGCCTGGTATTACACACACACACACACACACACACACACACACACACACGTACGCACATGTGCGTGTGCAACTGTGTGTGTGTGTAAGTGTATGTGTAGAGACAGAGGGTGCTAGCTGTGCTCACTGACCCTTTCCTTGAAGACCTCTGGTGAGGGGAAGCCCCCTACCTCCCAAGGGACCTATTCCACTTTGGGATAGCTGGGATTGTCTCTTGGCAGCTTCCACCCATGACTCCTAGCTCTGCCTTTTAGAAGTAGCAGAAAGAGCTTAATCCCTCTTCCACCTGCCAGCCGTCAAATACCCGAAGGGCCGTCTTGTCTCCCCTGAATAATTTCTTCTTTAGGCTAACCACCCCCAGGTCTTCCAGTTGGTCTCCAAACTCTTAGACTCCTCTGATCCATCTGGTAGGTATTTTGTGGGCTCCTTAGAAAAGCTGAGGAGGGGACCCAGGCAGCCGGTGTCTCAGGGGGTCTCTCGTTTTTCGGTTTCAAGCATCCGTCAGACCTTTCTTGCAGTGGACTCTAGAGGAACAAGCCTGATTTCTTTACCTTTCAATTCCACACTGAATTGGGGCAAAGGGCCAATGAATGGACGGCCCTGTCCTGAAATGCCACTCATCTCATGGGAAGAGTCTGCCTGGAGGAGAGGAAAACAGTCATGCCTCATCACATCTCCCTTTTATGTTCGACTCGCAGAGTTTGGAGTGAGTGGCAGAACCTGGGAGACACGGGAGGGGGCTGACTCTTCTGGAGTTGGGATGTCAAATATGCTCCAATGGCTGAGTCTCCCTTTTCCTCAGAATCATGGATTAAGAGCTGGGAGGGACCTCATCCAACCACCCCATTTCACAGAAGAGGAAACTGAGCCTGAGAGAGGTTAAGAAACTTGCTAAGGTCAAATGGAGTCAGAGACAGGATTTGAATCCAATCTTCTGACTCCGAAGCTATCTTTTGGAAGTAGCAGGGCATAGCAGAAAAGGCACTGGATTTAAAGGAATGAAGACCTGGGTTCAAATACCACCTCAGACACATTAGTTGGACAAGTCACTTCAACTCTCCCAGCCTCAGTCTTCCTCTGTGAGATGGGAATAATAGCAGCACCTGCCTGCTAGATTATAGTAAGGATCAAATGAGCTAATGTTTGTAAAGCATCCTGCCAATCTCAAAGTGCCATGTACATGCTAGATGTTACATCTACTTCCTTTGGAAAAGTTTGGAATCTATGAAGTAAATACTTTGACCCTATTAAGTCAAATCCAAGTTCAAATACTCCCACTAGAGAGTATCAATTTTTTAAAACCAGACCTGCGATTTCACTGTTATCTAGAACTCCCAGTGAGGAGAGTCCCTCTACCGATACCCACGGGCACCCAAACCACCAGTTCTAGTTTTAGGGGCAACCCTGGGGCCCTCAGGGATTAAACGATTTGTCCTTATGTCAATCTGAGGCCGACTCTTCATCCACCACCCCAAGGTGCCTCTGAATATAAATACATGCAAAATTAATAGAAAGCAATCTTTAGGGGGAGCAAACAATTGAGGGGATCAGAAAGGGCCTCTTATAAAAGATGGCCTGTGAGCTGAGCCTTGGGGAGCACTAGGGTTTTCAGGAGGCCCAGGTGAGGAGAGGAGAGCTTTCCAGGCACATGCCTGTGCATCGATACAGGGGTGGAGATGTATGGTCATGTGTGGGGATCAGTAAGTGAAGACCGTTTGGCTCGAATGGGGGCATGTGAAAGGATATAAAGGGAGGGAAGAACCTGGAGGGGGGCTGGAGGGTATTTTCTCAATCTGTGTGTTCATCCTTTCCTCGTGCATTAGGATGAGGCACAGGGTAGAAGGGGTTTCAGAATGGCCCCACCTGCTTTGGACTGGGCATTCCTTGTCCTATCATGGCAGGATCAAACACTGACCACAAGGCTGGCCTGATTAACTCAACACAACCAGGATGGTCTGTTCTGGGGAAAGTGATATCAGAGTGCATCATGGAAGCCTGTGTGGCACAAAACTCTGATTGTCTCTATTGAGGCCATGTCCCCAATGTTTAGTTTTTCTATTAATGGCTTCAGTCATTATCCAAACCCCTGATGAGCTCAGTTAATTTGATATTTCCCCCCATTCCCTTCAGATATTCTGAATTCTGGTATGTTGACTAATGAATAATCCAGATTCAGGGCAGGAATGGACCCTGTCATTCGTTCTCACCTTCAAATGAGCCGGTTGCAGCCATGGTCTAAATAAAGGAATTGAATCTTCTAAAGGAAGAGCAGCCCAGAATTCTTCTGCAGCTGGTGGGGAAGGGGTCACATGGTTCTCTTTTTGGTTAACCTTGCTGTTCAGGGGGGTATTTGCTGAAATTTGGAGGACTGTTCCTGGGTTACTTTTGATCCCCACATCCTTGTTGGAGAAATATTCTTTTTTAGAGAAAACATTGAGTGGTGGGTAGAATGTAAGATCAGAGTCACAAAGATTTAGGTTTCAAATCCAGTCCCTGACACTTAGGAGCTGTTTGACCTGGGCAAATCTAATGTAAGTCTAATGACTTAGCCAAGCTGACTCATTGGTGAAATGCAGATAATAATACAGCACCTGATGCACAAGGTGGTTGGGAAGCTCAAGTTAAACACTTGATATAAAGTGCTATGCAAATGTCAGTGATTACTGTGACAGGCAGATGAGTAGTATTCCTTTCCTAGTATTTCCAGGTCCTGGATTCAAGTTACTTTCCATGGGTTAATTTTACCTCAGCCCACTGGCAACTCCTTCCTCTCAGATCCAGTGGCTTTTCCCAAATCAGCAGGATCTCAAAAACAACATAACGAGGGTGGGGGGAAAGCCTGGCACTATCCAGCTGCATGTGCACATGGCTTCCATTGCAACAGACACAGTCCTGTCCCCATAGTCAATGCTTCCCAGACATAGTAGGAAGAAAAGCAGCTGCTTTTCCACAAGTACTTCCTCTCATTTCTGCATTAACCACAATGGCAATCTTTCACAATCCTGGTGTAGAATCTCTGCTCTTTCCTGCTACTCTCAACATCTGGGAAAGGAAAGTGGGACCTTGTCACCTTCGAAAACCTCAGTCAGAAAACCCCAACGGGAAGTAAAAATCCCAGTCCCTTGTGGCAAGCTAGCCGCATGGGAATGGGGCTCTTGTTATGGAGGAAGCCAGGGAGGCAGCATGGCACACTGGATAGAGTTCAAGTGTTATATGACCTTGGATAAGTCACCTAGCTTCACAGAGCCTCAGTTTCCCCATCTGCAACATGAAGGAGTTGGAAAGTCCCTTCCATCTTTAAACTGTAATCCTATGAGTGATTTGAGGAAAGTCATTTTCTTTTTTTGGAGCTCAATTTTCTCATCTGTAAAAGGATAGAGTTGGACCAGATGGCCTCTGAGGGCCCTACCAGCCCTAGATTTAGGATCCCACAATCTTCCACTTACCTTCTGGGAGAACAAGGCTGCAGGACCTACTTTCTCTAGCAGTTATCCCTAGTACCACACAAATGAAGAAGCGTGAAGCCTCTTGGTGCTACCAGAGTGTGGGAGAGGAAGCAAAAGAGGGTGTTTGCAGCCGGGCACAGAAGGCATGGCCAGTAGGAATCATAGAATCCAAGATAGAAGCAACCTTAAGGTCATCTAGGAGACTTCTAGTTCTTGGGAGGGGATCCTTAATCTCTCTACCCCTTTTTCCTTCTTTGCTACCTCAGATTAACCTTCTTCCACTCTCTGCCTGGCTAACTCAATCCAGGTTCTGCTGGTGCTGAACCCATAATGGAAATGTCTCTACTACCCACAGACTGTGGAGCCACACCACCCCCATTGTCCATTCTTAGTGACCTCTTCTTTGCTGTTCCCTTTTGTGGCTCCTCTTCCTACTCCTTGAGGAGGGGGTGTTTCTCAGGAGTCTGTTCCCAGACACATTTTCTTTTTTCTACATTCTCTCTCTCTTTGCAATCTTTTGCTCCCATGGATTCAATGACCACTTCTCTCAAGGTGGATAGAGCAGTAGAGTTAGGGAGACCTGGGTTCGATTCTTTCCAGACCTCTACTAGCTGTTTGGCTCTGAACGGGTCACTTAATTTCACAGTTTCACATTCCTCTTCTGTAAAATGGGGACAATGGCCCCTTCCTCCTGGGCTTGTTCTGAGGATCAAATGAAATAATATTTCTAAGGTTTTGCCAACCTTAAAGCACCATGTAAATATGAACTATGATTAGCAATGTCTTCAGTGCTGACCTTTCTTCTGAGCTCCAAACTCACATCTCTAACTGCCTTCAGGACGTTCTTTTGCTTGGTTGTTCTATAGCTCCATGTCCGTAGCAGAGCTCTCTCATCAGTCCTTCACAAGCTTTTCCTTCCAACTTCATTATTTCTCTGCATGGCACTGCCTTTTTCTCAGTCTCCATGTTTTTCACCTTGGGATTGTGACTCTTCCTTTTGCCTCCTTTATCATATCCAATCAGTTACCAGGCCCTGTCAATTTTCATCTCTGAAGTATCTCCTCTTTTCTATGTCCAAGGAAAACCCTTGTCTTTATTGTCACTTGCTTGGATTATTCCAATGGCCTTCTTTTAGGTCTTCCCTTTGCCTTGGTAGATGGTACCTCCTCAAAGAAAACTGTTTTGATTCTTGTCCTTATTGGTGAGGACCTTCCTACTCGTACCTCAGGTAGCTCTTTGGTTGCTAACTCCATAGTGTACTTATCACGTATAACTGTTACATCAGAGGCTCTCATCTACTTCTGTGAGTTTTTACGATTGTCTGGCTTATTCTCTCCACCAAGAAAATATTGGTTCTTTATTATCTGACCCCACCTAGTATGTTATCACCAACTTCCCTGGCAAATACAAGGACCAAAGAATGAACAGGTATTTGTGTAGGTCAAAGAATACAAATGTAACTTAAACCAGGACTCATGGTTTGTTAATGGTAATGTTAATTACCTATGAGCAACCCTTTCTCCAAAGCCCGTGTAGCCTCAAGCACCTACAGTCACGCACTGAGTAGACTCCAAGAGGGTACTTATTGTCTCCAGCATAGTTCTTTGGTATGTGCTTTCTGTTTATGCTTTTGTGTCACTCCCCTCTGGTGGTCTCTTCCGGAGTTCTAATAGCCAAATGCCCTACTATATAGTACATAGCCCTGCTTGAAATTATCTTTACCTTCCAGTAGATGGCAGAGTCACTGATCTCCACGTCTCCTTCTCTTAGGTCTCTGGGTTGCCTGGTTCTTTCAATAGTCCTTCAGCAGAAGGTGTTATCTTTTCCTGTCCCTCTCAAGTAGCAGTGATAAGCAATCAACGAGCATTCTAAGCACCTACTATGCATGAGGCACTGTGCTAAACACCAGGGACATGAAGGAAGGCACCTGTGTAATCCTTGTCCTCAATGAGCTCTTATTCTAATGAGGAGACAACATATAAATAACTATGCCTATATGAGGCATCCAGAGGAGGGAGAAATAGACGTCCCTGTCAAAGGCCAATCCTGGAGCTGCATGGAAGTATGCAAGAGCTCCCTTATCTTAGTTGAAATGTATAGAATTCCAGAATCCAAATCTTTATGCATTGCCAAATTAGGGGTGCCATTCTAAGTTCCTCCCCTGCATTACAGTTCTGTTGAATGCTGACCTCATGGAAACTTGCCCAGGAGGAAGAAACAGACAACCCTTTGCAAGGACGAAATGGGTCTCTATCCCTAATACCAGGCTAGGTCAGGGTGATTCCCAAGGCCTTGCCATTTACCCCCAACACTGGAGTAACCCTTCTTCTGCCATCCCTCCCCCACCATGGGCCTAGAGTCTTTATGGAGTGTCTTGATTCATGCTTTCAATGAATGAATGAAAGGTATTTAGTTTTGAAATGAAAACTGGGAGTTTAGCTGTGCCAAGTACTGTGCTAAATTCTGGGGAGAAACATATTACAGTAAACCAGGATCTGCCTTCAAGGAGTTTGCATTCTCTGTATGATCAATTGAATGTGTTTAATTTATTCAGATGACCAAGGACCCCTTCCCACAACATACAGGGTAGTAGTTTGGGCTTAGAGTGGCAGAACCAAGCATTTTATTTACCTGGAATTATTCCAGGGCAGGGAGAATACAATTTTATTATTCCTACTGTCTACAGAATGTTGATAATGTAGTTATCCACCTATCTCTGATGGTACAACAGAATCCTCTCTCTCTCAGCCCCAGACTATAAGCTCTATGAGGACAAGGACCAAATCTTATCTAAACTTTGTATCTCTCCTAGTGATTGGCATAGTAACCTGTACATGGCAAGTATTTAGCAAATATTTATTTTCTTTCCATTTGACTGGAGTTAGGGAAAAGGCAGGTGGCACATGATCTGGGCTTGGAAAATCTGCTGGGTATGGATAAGCTAGAGGATAATTCAGTGGGGACCTGTAGAAATAGCCCCAGACGCAATAAAGCTGACTGACTTGGAAATGTAGAAAGTAGACATGGAATGGAATTAGTATTACATCCATTTTATTTCAAGTGAATGGCAGATCTGTAAATAAATTTCAGCTCAGATTCTCCCCCATTACTTTTTAGGTGAATTTAGGAATGTAATTGGTCTTACTTAGTGAATGATGCATTTATAAAGAAAGCAACTAAAAAGCTTAGGCTGGTCCCTGCTCCCTGGGTAGTGATAAGGATAGAGCCTGGACCTGGGCATCCATTGGTATGAAGAACTCATGGGTAAGGAAACCCTCTCTCCTAATGCTGGTCCACACTTTCTCTGTAACTTGGAGCCTCAGTGTTGCCTAGAGCCCTGTGGGTTAAGTGATCTGCCTAGGATCACACAGGTGTCAGAGGTAAGATTTGAACCTGGGTCGGTCTAGCTCCAGACCAGCTGTCTGTCCACCAAACCATGCTGTCACTCATTATGGTTATTTTGTGACTTAAAGTTAACAGAATTCAGTAAACATTTATTAAAGGCTCGCTATGTGCAAGGCCTGAGCATTAGAGATAGAAGACAACACCAGGCATGCCTCATTTTATTGTATTTCACTTTATTGCGTTTCATAGATATTGTGGGTTTTTTTTCAGACGAATTGAAGGTTTGTGGTTCCCTTGCATTGAGCCAATCTATTGATGCCATTTTTCCAATGGTGTCTGCTCACGCTGGGCCTCTGTGTCCTGTTTTGGTAATTCTCACAGTATTTCATCTGTTGTAGTGATCTGTGATCAGCGATCTTTGATGCTACCATTGTAATTGTTTTGGGGTACCACCACTCCCATATAAAAGGTGAACTTGATTGATAAACATTGTGTGTTCTGATTGCTCCACCCACCCGCTGTTCTCTCCCTTTCCTTGGGCCCCCCATTCCCCAGTAGTAATCCTACGATGGCCTTTAAATGTTCAAGTGAAAGAAAGAGTCAACCAATGCAGCAAACTTCATTGTTGTCTGATTCTAAGTTGTTGGCATAGCCTCTCTGTCCTTGAGCAAAGCCACCATCCTGGTCAGTCAGCAGCCATCAGCAAAGAGGCAAGACCCTTCACCAGCAAAAAGATTAGGACTCATTGAAGGCTCAGGTGATGGTGAGCATTTTTTTTAGCAATAAAGTATTTTAAAATTAAGGTGTGTACTTTTTTTAGACATACATACTGCACACTCAACAGGCTACAGTGTAGTGTAAACAACTTTTCTATGCACTGGGGAATAAAAGAATTCGTGTGACTGCCTTTATTGCGGTGATCTGGAACTGAACCCGATGGGTCTCCTTTATAGTCTACATTTTTTTACAGTCCAAGGGGGAGTTTGTAATTGTGATCCTGTCAATGCAGATAATCCATCCAACAGTGTTGATCAGAATGCATCCCGTGTGACTCTTGTCCATGTCTTCCTGTAAGTGGAGCTTCTTCTTTGAATTCTTTTGATATTGCCAAATACTGTGGAAGTATGTGGGCTGTCTGTTGGCTATTCCTTGTTCTCAGTGTGTAAACACTCCATTTTTTCTAGTCATGTGTTTTCATATATGTTCTTTGCACTGCTTCTCTTGGCTATGGTGAGGAACAAATGAGATAGTGTGTAGGAAAACACATTCTAAGCACAAGGGCCCTGATTATCTTAACTCCTGTGTGGGGTGCTACTGCTCAGTTGTTTGACTGAGGGTCCAAGTGCTGGCACCATCACTCACTATGACAGTTACACCAGAGGAGTGGGTTTGGTGGATCACCAAACTCTTTGAGAGCTGGCTCTCTATCCCTTGGCACTATCCCTTTTTGTGGGCACAGCCCTCATCTCATTAGGCAAGTGGTGAAATCTTCATAAATTTCCTGAATTATTCTCTTGATTCATTCCTCCCCACTGGGAAAACTCTACCATCTTCCCTTCCCTGCTATATTTTAACAGATCCCTATCACTTGAATTTGACATGTTGTAAACCACATAAGCATAGTTTGACTGTGTAAGCCATTACTAATGCTCATAGAAATCAAAGCCATTGAATCAAATATATTATAAGTAATCACCATATATGCTTTATGCCTAAGGTACCTCCCAAACCTGGGCAAGCCCAAGCAGTCTGAGACAATCTCAAATCCAAGAATTCCAGCACCTGCATTTCAATTTACAGATTCCCAGAGGCTCCATTTCTAGTTTGGTGGTGATGGGGGTGAGAGTGGGCAGAGCCCAGGACCTGGGCAATCAATTCTTGTTCTGGTTGCTTTTCCTCAATTACTGCCCCATTTCTGACTGGGATCTCCCATCCTGTCCTCTGACCGTCTCCTAGCGATGCTGATCATCTGCTGGACTGTAGAGGACTTATTTCTCCCTGAGGATTATTCGTTCCTAATGGAGTGGTGAAATCAAATCAAGGATAGGCCCTGGAACAGAGACAGATTTCCAGGGTTGGCCTTCCCTTCTCTCCCTGAATCTGCCATCTCTCAAATATTTGCCTGATTGAGTCCTAGGTTGTGTGGCAGCTAGTTGGTGTGGTAGATAGAGGTCAGGAAGACCTGAGTTCAAAATCTGTCTCAGATATTTCTTAGTTGTGTGATCCCAGACAAGTCACTTAGCTCCTCCCAGACTCAGTCTTCTTATCTATAAAATGGGGATAATTATAGCACCTACTTCCAGGATTGTTGTGAGGAATAAAATGAGATAATATTTGTAAAGTGCTTTGCAAATCTTAAATTGCTATGTAAATTCCAACTGTTATGTCTACCTCCTTTGAGACATTCACTCTTTGGCTCTATTCAAACAATCTTTGCCTCACAGGTGGCTCCAACCCAAGACATAGGCTCTATGCCTCATCAGCTGGGGTACAGATCCAACCTTTCCTGTACCCCATTGATAAAACCCCAACACGCCATCGTTATTATTATCACCAACCAGCTGACTGGGAATGTTTTCTTTTGTTTGATTTTGGCTAGAATCTGAAACACAAACAAGGGAAGAAGTCATGGAAGAATGGAACTCTCCTGGAGAAGTCATGGAAAATCCAGACACAGGAGAAGAAGGTAAAGTGTGACTTTTTTGTATAGATGTTATGTCTTTATTTCGAGGAACTGAAAGCACTTCCAGTTTTACAGTTTCCTCTGGTAATGTGAAGGATCAGACTATCATCAAAGTAGGTTAAGCACCTACTATGTCCCAGTCATTGTGCTAGGCACTGTGGTACAAAGACCAAAAAAACAGATAGAGTCGCTTATATTCTTACCTGATACAGCTTGTGTACAGAGCAGCAAATGCAATCTTTCCGCAAAGTAAACCAAAGGAATTCCAAGATGGAGAGGTTAATAACTGGGATTATCATCATCAAGAAAGGCCTTGTGTCAATGGTGGCCCCTGAGCTATACTCCAACATCACTTTCTTTGCAAGCATTGTTCTCTTTGGCTCTTCTCATATTTTTCAACATTTTGAGCCAGCTACACTGACCTTTTTCCATCCCGGTTTCATGGCACCTTCAATGGCTGACATAAGGTCACCTAACCTTTCAGACCACAGGTTGAATAGGGTATTTGTGCAGGCTAAGATGTCGCCTTTGAAGCTCTCTCCACCCCAGACACAACAAAGACATAGCCATGTCAAAAGAGGAAAGCCAATTGTCACTGGGGATTTTCTCACAAATGCCCTTTGTTGGAGCGGCATTGTGTTTCAAATCCATGTCACCAAATGTACCTGCAAGAATGTGTCCCAATGAAAAGTCTCATGAGGCAGCTTAAATGCCTGACAAGAGCATTTCAGAATTAAGTCATTAAGCCTCCCACCTGCTGCCATCTATAACCCACCGCCTTTTGTCATGATAATGGGGTTGGGTTTTCAGCTGGTGAATTCAACTGCAATGTAATCAACAACTGGAAAGGTGTGTGAGCGATGATGAAATCCTGGTTATATCATCGTTGGGGTGTCTCTGCTGGATTCTTCTCCCACAAAGGATTTTTATAACTTGTGCTATAATTTAGAACTGTAACCATGTTCATTTTTCATCTGTTTCTTTAGGAATCTTGATCATACTATCAAGTTGTGTCATGATACAGTAGAAAGGGGGCTGGGCTAGGAGTCAAAGGATCTGTGTTCAAATACTGACACTTGCTACCTGTATGACCTTGAGCAGGTGACTTCACCTCTGCAATTCCTCCTCTGTAAAATAGAGGGGCTACACTGCGCTTCTAGGATCCCCTGGTGGATAGCATCCGAGTGATTTCATCACAATCTCCAGATATGAGAGCTTGATAGCGATGGCATCCTCCTCATCCTCTTCATGGACCTTTGTGTAATAGTTTCTGTGCATTATCTCATTTCAAGGCAGTAGTTACAGCCAGGGTTATCGTAATGGGTTAGGGAGGAAAGCTGGAGAATTTCAGCTGAGTATTGGAACGTTAATGGGTTTTGCAGATCTCTGAGGTGGTGTAGGTAAGGTTCTGGCAGACCAGATAACTGCTCAAGGCCCTCTTTGGTCTTATGGTTCTCAGATAAATTGTTCATCTCTTGACCCATGTTTCTCATTAATTCATAAGAGAGACTCCATTAACAAGTGGCCTCATTGGGACGATTAGGGATACAGAATGGTTGGGGGTCCAAGTCCTGCTTGTGTGGCCTTGGACAGGTCACTTGTATTCATAAATAAGAGTGTTGAACTCAATGATTTCTAAGGTAGTTTCCACCTCTAACTATGTGATCCTATGACTCTTCAATCTGGGGAGATGGTGGCTGAAAGAAGATATGACTGACTTATGAAGCCACCAGTGGTATGGACAGGCTTTATCTGAGCCACTTCAATAAGTTCCAGAACTCATTTAGAGGCAGCCCTCTGAAAATCAAAGGTAGTTTTCTAAAAAACAGGTGAGATAATCATTTAAACACTAAACATAGCCTAATGGAGAGACCAGGTCTCAGAATAAGGAGATCTAGGCTTGAATGATGCCTCCCTGTACATCAGTTTTTTCATTGTGTAACAGGTGTAAGAATCCTTGACTTATTTCCCAAACTTGTGTAGACAGCCCTGTGCCACCTTTAGAAAGCTCTGCATAAATATGAGTTATTACTATTGATAAAATATGAAGCACTTGGCCATGGGGATGTTGTATAGGCTTACAAATAGAAACAGATTCAGAAAGGATTCAGATAATTTATGTAGCAAGAAATCAATTGACAAGTATTTATCATAGGCCTATTCTATACCAGGAGCTGTGTTAGGTGTTGGAGTTTCAAAGTAAAAAAAATGAAACAGACCCTGCCCTCAAGGAACTTCCATTCTAGAGAGTTAAGGATATAGGATCACTAAGGTTCCTTTCGGCTTCCTACGATCTCTTGAAGTTGACCCAAACTCTCTGACAAGGGTACACTGTCCCTCATGGGTCCTCCTTAAGCCTCCTTTGAAGACTGTCAGGGAGGGGTCCCACTGCCTTTTGAGGCAGCCTACTCTACTTTTGGGCAGTTCATGGAGTTCCACCTTCTGAGGACAAGATCCTTTTCCCACATGATAACCCTTAGTCATGCCAGACTTTTTTTAATAGTTACTAGACCACGAGTTCAAGGGAATACTGTAAACATGGTTTATCTAAATTTCAGCATTACATTTGAAAAAATTTCTTATTAGATCTTCACCAATAACATGCAGAGATGTAGGTTCAATAATAGTACTTATGTGGATTCAGACCTAGTAAATGACTTAACCCAAAGTGTAGTCGATAATGGATTGATGTCACCTTGGAGAGAGGTTGCTGGTGAAATGTCCTGTGGACTGTATTTTGGCTCTGTGATGTTCAACATTTTTTTAACCCATGGCTTGGATGAAAGCACGTTGTCAGATTGGCAGATGACACAAAGTAGGGGATGGATAGCTAACAATCTGGATCCACAAAGATCTAGGTGACAGTGTAGATTCAAAAATATCTTGGCAGGCTAAAACATTGGGTCAAATCTAATAAGATGGCATTCAGTAGAGTCTGGTATGACTGAGGCAGCTGGGTGGCATAGTGGTTGGATTTCTGGACTTGGAGCTAAGAAGGCCCGAGTTCAAATCCTGTCTTAAACATTTACTGGCTATGGGACTCTGGGCAAATGGCTTAGCTTCTCCCAGCCTCAGTTTCCTCATCTTTAAAGTGAAGTTAATAATAGTGCCTACCTCATAGCTTGTTGGCAGGAACAAAGGAGATAGCATATTAAAATACTCTGTAAAACTTAAGGTACTATGGAAATGCAGAATATTATTTTATTACTACTACTGTTGCTGCTGCTGCTGCTGCTGCTGCTGCTGCTACTGCTACTACTACTACTACTACTACTACTACTACTACTACTACTATTACCACCTGTGTTTGATCAAGCTACTCTGGCTCTTGTGATCACTGCTTCCTCTTTATAAGTGCTTAGGAGTCATTCCTTTTATGCTGTGTTCTAGAATTTTTCCAGGAATAGACATCTAGCTCATGAATAGGATGCAGACTCCATTTTCTTCTCTTTATTGAAAACCAGGACGTTTGCCCTCTAGTGCTGTGGCATCTTTCAGATTCTGTGTTAACTTCCACAGGTCATAGGCAAGGTCTCAGTGATCATATCTGCCAATTATTTCAGTAACTCAGGATATTGTTTATATGGACAGGTTTGAGGACACCTGGTCATCTCCTCATTTATATTACTCTTGGATTTCATCTCACTGATAGTCATTTTAAATTCTTTTCCCCCAGGTCCAAAGATTATTCTCTGTGGGGGAGAAAGCAGAAGCCAAATAAGAGTTGAGTAGTTTGGCCTTCTCATGGTCAGTGATTACTTCCATCTCATCCCCTGCTTGGTGATGGTTCTTCCAACTTTCTCTTTCAGCCAACACAGATAGAGGGTCTCTTTTTCACCCTTAACATCTGTCACCAGCGTCGATTGAGTCTGGGATTTAGTGTACCTGTTACTATACTGATAGGGCCATACTACTCTTTGGGATTTATCTTCAGTTAGTTGCCCTTTGCTTCCATCTTTTCTGCATGAATTTTTAAAGCCTGAGTTAGCTAATGATTTCCCCATGCAGATATTTAGGCATTTTCTCGGTCTCCTTTCTCATTAAAATAATTTTTGCTTGTGTCTTCAAAATATTCTGGAGAGTTTACATTTCTCTTGGGCTGACTTGTCCTGTAAAATATTAAACCTTTTAATCTTACTTATGATTTCTCCAAACCAGGGCTTTTAATCTGTTTTGTATCATGGACCCCTTTGGCATTCTGATGAAGTCTATGACCTCTTATCAGAAAAAAGTTTTTAAATGCATAAAATAGAATACATGGGATTATAAAGTAAGTTAATCATATTGAAACACAGTTATTGAAATATTTTTTTCAAGTGCATGAACCCTAGGTTAATATCTCCTGCTTTGAATGCTTCAGAGTTATACTCTCTATTAAATCCAGTGTGCATGCTAGATTATGCTGGTTTTCCTTTCCTTTCCCATCACAGATTGCATAATGGAGTTGTCACATCCATCCCAAAATTCCTTTCATTTCTGTTTCAGCACCGCCTTGTTGGTCACAGTTGGGTTGAGAGTAGTATTTTCACATGTCACTTCTGTCTATCTAAAAATGAAATTATAATACATTCTCAACTTGCCTTACTCAAGTGCTCTACTTTTGGAAGAGAGAGAGAGAGAGAGAGAGAGA
>CM053624.1:365005326-365025425 GCA_028646595.1 Phalanger gymnotis
GGTATCATTGGAAAGCATGAGCTGAAACAAGGGAGGTCCTTTGAATTGTTTCAGCATTTTACAAGCACATCTGCTCAAAGACAGACCAGTCTGGGAAAGATCCGGAAAGGGTTATTATTAATACCAGAGGTCAAAGGATCATAGATTTAGAGCTGGAAGGTACCTTAGAGGAATACCTAGCCCAGCCCCATCACTTTACAGATGCAGGACGACGAGTCTAGAGATGTCAGGTGATTGGTCCAAGGTCACGCTGGTATTAAGTAAGAGAACCAGGATTTGCATCCAGGCCCAGGTCCTCTGCCTCCAGTGACAGAGCATCCATGTTGTTCTACTCAGGTGAGAAAGCATGTTTTCAAGAGCAGCTCCCTGTTTTCATAAATTTATCTATTTCATCTCAATGGGCTTTCTTAGAGATCGCACGTGCGAACTGCCCTCTGTGCTGAGCCAAAAAGGTGCAGCTCTGGGGCCAGCGGAGTGACACAGTGGTTAGAGCGCCGGCCCTGGAGTCAGGAGAACCAGAGTTCAAATTCAGCCTCAGGCACTTACTAGCTGTGTGACCCTGGGCAAGTCACTTAACCCTGGTCACCTCCCAGAAAAGGCGGTAATTATCCTAAGGGAGCTACTGACCTAGGATTGGACTACGCACCCAGCATATAGGGCCACAAGGCTTTGACAGTGCTTTTCTTTAAGGAGTGGAATGGTACCTGGGCAGCACAGGCTGATGTCCAAGAACGCATTGAGCAGGACTCACTCTCCTTCAGGGCTCAGTCTACCTCCACTAGTTTCCTTTTCCTTGGCTTCTTTGGTTCTCTTGGACTACTCTTGTCTCATCCTGACATTTTTTTACATCTTATTCAATTTAGCCAATGCAACAAACATTTATTAAGAGCCTGCTGTGTGCAAGGGACTATGGAAGGCTCCAGAAGAACAGGATCTGAGCTTTGGAAAGGATCTCAACTAAATGGATGTCCATCCATCTAGCCCAACCCATACACAAGAGGAATGCCTACCCTCATGTACACATTGAGGGACCTTGTTTAAATTTTAGAGTCCTGCTTCCTAGCTCTATAGCCCTGGGCAAATCACTTACCTTTGGTGAGCCTCAGTTTCTTCATCTGTCCAATGAGGCTAATCTTCTAGGTAGCCCTTACCTCACAGGGTTGTTGTGTGGCTTGAATGAGATAATGTGTGAAAATGCTTGTCAAAGCTTAAAGCCCATGTAATTATAGTGATCAAACTTGGCCCAGAACAGGCAAAGGACCATGGGTGTGGAATATTGCCTACATTGTCATATTCAACCAACACTCAATAAACATCGATTAAAAGTACCTACTATGCACCAGTTAATGTTTTACTGAAGTGTTTTTTTTCCCACCAAAAAAAAGAAGGAAAAAAAGTTCAAGCCCCGTATAAATGTCAGTTACTGTTACTGTAAACAATTCTTGTTCTTATCCTATTTAGGACAATCTTTGTGGCTGCTCCAGGGCATCCATGTGATGACAAGGGGGCAGTGCTAGTTTTCCACTGGGCATCAGGAGGGCGCCCAGAGCATCACCCCAGCGCCAGGGGCCAAAGAGCCCTAGCCTCAGTGGACTCCCTTCCCACAAACACTTTGTCACCATACTGGCAGCCAAGCAGAGAGACAAACCCCCAAGAGAAGGCAAGAACAGAACCACCACCTCCACAGAAAGGTGGTGAACCTCCCAAGAATGAGAGACGCATTTGAGGGGAGCACACACAGCTCAAGGAAGAGAAAGGGGGACAATCCTTAATGATAAAGTGTTAGGAACTCTGCAAAGCACAGCATGGGCAGCTGCCCAAACCAGATGCTTAATAAATGACTGGTGAATGCATGAATGCATGAATGAACGAATGAACAAATGAGCAGGCAGCATGGCACAGTGGGTTCAGGTCTCCACTTGGAGTCAGGAATGCCTGAGCTTTATTCCCACCTCAGATAAACTGAGCAGGTCACTTCAAATCTGAGCCTCAGATTCCCCATCTGTGAAATGAGGATAATTGTTGCACCTACTTCACCAGATTGGTATGAACTTCAAATGGCATAACGCATGTAAAGTGCTTTGCAAAAACTTAGAGATACATGCAAATGTCTATTTTATTACTATTACTAACAATAATATAATTATTTTCATTGTTATTTAGACCACAGGCAAGTCACAACTTTCTGGTGCTCTTGACAACTCTTCAAGACTCCAAGTTGCCAAGAAGGTGTCAATCTGCTTTGGTAGAGGGAATTTCCTAATCTGAGAGTTCCCTATGCTAGTGAAACCTCAGGCTCAGTGCCTAGCCTTTTCCCTATTGTTGTTAGTACTATTTTCTCTATTCTCCCCCACTCCCATGACCACCAAAAGAACTTCTTCAAGTCCCCCCAGTCCTTGAGGCTGGGCTACCCCAAAAGCAGAAATCCCTCTCCTCTAGCCACCACCTGCTCCCCGCAGGCTGTGGGCAGGGCTCAGACTCCTCCATGCCCTGGGCCCCTGGGCTTCACTCTGTTGTCACGGGGCACCTTGTTTTTCTCCTTCCAGGGCAAGAGGAGGATCAGGGGAACCCCGCCACCATGGTTGCTATAGTAAACGCATCCTCTGTTAGCAACACCAATGCAGCCCAGGCTCAAGATTTTCCAAAACACTTCCCTCTTCATTCTCTAAAAGAACCAAGAAGAAAATGTGCTTGCTATAAGAGCACTGGGCTTGGACAGAGAGGTTCTAGGTGTAAAACCTAGCTCCGCTCCTGGTCTCTGGGAAGGCCACCTAGTCAATAAACATTTATTAAGCACCTACTATGTGCCAGGCCCTGTGCTAAACACTGAAGATATAAAGAAGCAAAAGATAATCCCTGCCCTCTAGGAGCTCACAATTCTAAGTCAACCTCTGCCAGACTAGTTTTCCTATCTGTACTTTCCAGCTCTAAATCAGCGATCTGTGTTCCCATGATCCTTGGTGATGTTCCTTGGGCTACATCTGGATGAGACAATGACACACAGTTGGCAGGGCAGTCCATTGAGGCAGTCCATCAATGATAGATACCTAAGACACACGGAGGATCCCCTTTGCCATTCCACCAAAAGTCAATCTTGGAAACATGCTCAGCCTCCAGGCTCCCCTTTCTCGTCCCCTTCCTTCCAGCTACCAATACCCAGGAGGGCAAGTCCACATTGGAACACCAGTATTGGGAACAACCTACTCATGATTTAACAAAGAAAAAAGTCCTCAATGGCTCACAGATAAAAAGCTAGAAAAGACCTCAGAGGCCATCTAATCCAGTTTCCTCATTTTATAGTTGAGATAAAGTGACCTGCCCATGGTCACAAAGGGAGTAAGCATCACAGGTGGGTTTTGAACCTGAGGCTCGCCCTCCAAACCCAGTATTTCCTTTGTTTCACCAGCCTTCCTTCCTCTTTCAGAGCTCTAAAGCCACTGGCTTCTGATCTCCGAACTCAATTCTGTTTCTAAGCACTCCATGGGGGTGGACCATGTTAGAAATGGTTCTCCTGAAGTGATGAATTATACTTTCCATAACCTGGACCCCCTAAACCAGCCTCATTAAAACCAGGACTCAGCTGCAAGGGCCTCCCCAGAGCTGAATTACAAACGAACTCCCACACAAGGGCCCTGCTGGATTCTCATCATTATAATTATGTGCTACGACCACAACTCAATAGTTTTCATGAGGACAGAACATTTAAATCATAACCAAACTCAGCATTTATTGTATTTGGTATTTTCTCAGTGTTGGCTAATTAAACCTCTGAAAAACCTTTCTCGGCCATCCATCCGTTTTATGGACTGGAACACTGAGGCAGGAAAAGCATAGTGACTTGTGACTAGTCATAGAGATTTTAGAGTTGGGAGGGATTTCTGTTGCCGTCTCATCTAAATCATTCCTTAAAAAAGAATCTCCATAACAAGGGGTCGTCCAGCCTCTGCTGGAAGACCTCCATGGAGGCAGAACCCACTCCTGGAGCAGCTCCCATTGTGAATAGGTTTCTCCTAAACCCAAACTGAAATTGGCCTCTTTGCAGCCATCCCCCACTCCACCTACTTCGGCCCATGGGACCAAAGAGAATGAGCTGATCCCTCTTTCTCAAAGCAAGTCTTCAAATACTGGAATCCTCACAAGGAGCCTTCCCTTCTCCAAGGTAAACATCCTCTGTTCCTTCAGTGGATTCTCCTGAGGCAGAGACTCAGGGCCCTTCTCTATCCTGGTAGCCCTTAAGCTCATTAGTTTCCATTCTAAACTGTAGTACCCCAAATTGCACCCAACCCAGGACAAACTGGGTAAAATGCAAGATGAGGCAAAAAGGAGCACTGGATTGATTTGGGTTTTGAATCTCCAAGGCCTGGTGCAGTGCTGGGCATATACTAGGCACCTAATAAATGCATGCAGGTGGATGATTGGTCGGTTGATTGGGAAAAATTAACATAGGCCAACAAGCCAGGAGGCAAACTCCCCACACATCTCCAGCACCAATAACCTGGGCAAGCACCATCTTATCACCCCCAAAGCTGCCTTCCTTTGGAAATTAGGCCTGCCCACCCCTGTCTTTCTATAAAAAGCTTCTTCTGGCCCAGCCCCAGATGATCTTTTGTCAGGAAGTCTGAGCCAGCCATGACTTAGGTCACTCCTGGTTGGATGGGCTTGGGGCTAAGTTTGATTTAAAGCCTTCTTCTTACACTAACTATGTGACCTTGGGCATTTTACTTCATATCTCTGGGCTATAGTTTCCTTATCTGTAAAATGGAGCCAATAATCCCTATAATACCTCCCTCACCAGGTTGCTGTGAGCCACAAAGGAGATCATGTTTTATACATCACTTTGCAAATGCTGGATAGAAATGTTGACTATTTCTATTATCAGATTTGCCTGAGAATTATCTTAGAGTGACAGGTCACCCCCAATTTGCTGCAGTCTATCAGGAAGCCAGGCCAGCCCAGTGTGCCCAAGGCCTCTCCAAGACTAGAGCCGAACCCTACAATTCTCCCTTTCTCCACCATCATGTGCATCCTCTGGCCTAAGCCAACTCCAGGTCACCATCCCATAGGGCTACAGGATCAGAAAAGTGATACCCACTATGGGACCAGAAAAGTGATGCCCATTGAGGCATGATCCCTAAGGATTCACTGGGTCATGAAACCAAGCAGGGTGGGCCCCTTCTTCCCTTTTCTCTCTACTCCCATCCCAGGCAACCCAATGTTCTCATGGGAAAATGTCCCGTCCCCTTCAGAAGGAAAGACTCTGAAAGTCTCTATTAGCTTAGTGTATCAGCCATGCCTCCACACCCTTCCAGGAAGATGTATTCATTAAAACAGTGTCAACAGAGCCAAGGAAATTTGAGACAGCTGGCGACAAGGGCAGCAAGGATGACAACGAGGAAGATTGTGGGGAGGTAGCAGGGCTCTCCTGGACCCTTCAAACCTCCATGCTCCATCCCCTCATCATCCACTCTATCTTTGTACAAGCCATCCCTGTTACAAGGTTTCTCAGAGAGAGAAAGCTGGCAGATTTTTGGATACTTCTAGTGGGACTAAGCCCTGACACTGACACGTGTGAACTTGGTGACACATATTATCATACGTTGATCCACACTTGGATTTGTGATACAGAAGCACCACATGGAAGGAAGTGTTTTTAAAGGCTATTTCTTTAAGGATGATGTGGCATAATGTATGGAGAACCAGCCTGGGAGCCAGGAAGATCTGGGTTCAAGCCCTGCTTCTGCCCCAGACTGGCTACATAACTTCATTCCACCCTCTCAGTGTCCCAGGCAGCTCACACTGATCAAGAGGGTCTCGTATCCCAATAAAATCATGAATCTAGTCTAAAAAAAAAAGAGGATAAAATATGCAATCTCTTTAGAATGACCAAGCTTGGCCCCAAAGGAGAGATAAGAAAGGGGCTCTCCCCTTCCTACATGGGGTGAGGGACTATAGGTATGGACCATTGATACAATAATAGTAATAATAATAGCTAACATTTATATGAGCTTTAAGCCTTACAAAACATTATATATACATACATATATATATATATATACACATACATACATACAAAAATAGAGAGAAGTTTGCTGAATGGTTGAGATTTTTTCCTCTTTTTTATCCTTCTTATAAAGGATTGTTCAGTAGGAAGGGGAAGAGAAGAAACACACTGGGAAATAGAGGTGACATAAAAACAAGGAGATATCCACAATGCATTTAAAATATAATAACTCTTCATTTTCTCCTTTTTTAGTTGAGTCCTCAGAGTGCTGGATTTGAGGTCAGGAAGAACTGGGTTCAAATCCTATCTCTGACACTCACTGGCTCTGTGGTGATGGGCAAGTCCCATAACCTCTCTGGATCTCAGTTTCCTCATCTGTAAAATGAAATTAGCCTGGATGATCTCTAAGGTCCATTCCTATGCTAAACCTAGTGCCAGTGACCCTCCCAAGAACGCACCAAAAAAGAGAAGCAAGCCTCATGACTTTGTGTATCTCCTGATCAAAAGGGAGAAAAAGTGAATGTATGGAATGTATAGAAGTTCCACAAAAAAGAATGCTGGAACTTCTGGGCCCTTTTAGACAGAAGAGAAGCATTTTCCCAAGAACAGCTGTTGAGCATAAGCAGAGGGAACTCTTACGGTTTTTATGTCATTTCTTCAAGAGAGAGGAAAGGCTTGGGTTAGGGGGTTCTTGTACTGAACTCAGAATCACACTGTGCCTCTGACGCTTCTTGGCAAGTCATTTAGCTTCTGAGTCTCAGGCAACTCTCCAAAACTTTAAGCCATAGACCATCTTAGCGGCAATCAGGTGGCACAGTGGATAGAGTGCCAGACCTGGAGTGAGGGACGATGTCTGAGATCTAGCCATGTGACTCTGGGCAAGTCATTTGAACTGTCGGTGCCTCAGTTTCCTCATTTATAAAATGAGAATAAGAATAGTCCCTACTTCAAGGGTTGTTGTGGAGATAAAATGAGGTAAGATTGGTAAAGCACTTACACACCTTAAAGCACTATGTAAACAGTAGTTGGGTCAGTTGAGATCTTTGTCATGGGAAAAAAATCACAGGTCCTAATACATAAGAGAGGGAGCCTGGCATAATAAAAAGCACACTGGACCAGGAGTCAGGAGACCTGGGTTCGAGTACCACACATGGCACTAACTTGAGCAAGACTTGACCTCTCTGAACTCTGGTTGCCTCATGGAGAAGATGAGGGGATTGGGGGGACTAGAGGAACTCAATGCTCCCTTTGACAAGAAAATTTTATAAGAGAAAGTCCACAATTGTTCACCAATCTAATCATCTCAGTATTGCTTCATTACTGTCCTAAGCCAAGAAAAATGGAAGCTTTGACCTAAATTGAGTGGGGTGCTTTGCTTTAAAAGGTGACCTAGAATCATCTTGGAAAAGCCATATCTTTGGGAAGCTTTTGAAGGAATGTTTTGAAAACCTGGAAGTCTTGGCTGGAAAGTCAGGGCTAATCTGGATTACCGCCTAGAGTCCTTCCAGCATGAGGATTCCCTGTCTCCTCTCAGCTGTCTTCTTTTTCTTCCTTCTCTCTCTCCACTCTTTTGATTAAATAATCAGTTGTGGTCAGTGAAAAGACTGTTGTCTTAAAAATCAAAAAGCCTGCGTGATCTTGAGCAAGGCACTGAGGCCCTCCAAGCCTCAGTTTCCTCATTAGTAAAAAGAAATCAGGCCCCTGTAGATATGAACATATAATCCTTTTTGCATTTCATTACATTATAATATGTTTGGTCCGCATCATTACCTGTTAATAGAGGGAATCTGGGCAAAAACTTATGAGGAGGGGTTTCCCAAACACTTTATCAGGATTTACAAAACCACAACCCTTTGAAGATTAAATGTCTTGCCCTTTTTGAATATTTTTGCCTTCCAATTTAAGGTTCACTCACTGAAAAGCACATGAAACACTGAATATACTGTTGGGTTTGGTCAATCTATTGATGACTTTTGACGGTCTGACTTTTCTACTCTTTCCTTTTAATTCTCCAGTATGGGGGGGGGTGGCCTCTTGGTTGAGGAGGAGGAAGCATATATTAGGAAATGGAGGTGATGCAAAAAACAAAAGGTATCAATGAAAAAGTTAAGTTTCCTTAACCTCCAAGGGAAAAAAATGGCGGAACAATGACATTGCAGTGAAACTCAACTACAAACTCCAAAAGTCTGGCACCATTTTATTAGAGGAAATGAAAATGACCAAGAGTAAAGAGTCCATACTAGGCACTTGGGAAGGGGAGAGAACATCAAACTAGCTCATGATCAGAGGATCGAAGATTTCAAGTTGGAAACGATCTCCGAGTTCATCACTGCCAATCCCCTCATTTTACATTTAAAGAAACATTCCCACCTCCCTCCCTCCCTGTCCCTTCCTTTTGGCTGTAGATCCAAAGCACACACATGTTTCCCAGCTACCACACCACAAAATGGAAAATCTTCCATAAATTGCCAGGAACTGCCATGAAACTAGAAGACCTCACCCTCATGTTCCAAAGTTGATGGGGAGGGCAACAAGTTTAGATCTAAAGTCAGCCAGCCAGTAATCTGGACCTGTCCTAGGAAGAGACCCTGAAGACAGTCCACTGAGCTGGGGTCCCCATACACACACACATACTCTGCCTGTCTTAGTCTGGTCTCTCCAAATGCTGTCAGAAAGGAACCTTCCCTCCCTCCCACCACCACCACCCCTCTGCTTCCTTAGTTAAGTTAGATAACTGGACAACTTCCGTCAATTCCTGAACACACAGCTACAGGTCCAAGCCAGGGTGGTGCACCTGAGGTCCAAGCTGACAAGGAAGGACCTGCCTTGTCACATGTTCCTGACCTGAACCTCAGCCAAGAAACAGAGTGGGCCACCCACCCACCACCCGAAGTCCTGTTCCCTAAAATAAACCAGAACCTTCCTGGAGTGTGTTACCCAGTCTGCATGATTTGTGAATAGAGAGTAGACATAGAAAGGGGAAGGTAGGAGGGAAGACAATGTGCTAAACACCGTCATTCATCAAATGGCAACTCCCCAAAGAATTTTCAAGTCTTATTCTCTCTTCTTTCCTTCCTTTCTTTCATTTTTTCCTCCTTTTCTTTCTTTCCCTCCTTTCCTTTCCTTCTTCTTCCTTTCCCTCCTGTTCCTTCGTTTGCTTCCCTTTCCTTCCTTCCTTCCCCTGAAAAAACCCAATCTCTGTGCTCTCCCTACTTGTCGGCGAACTTGTGGTCAGGAAACCCGGGCAACTCAGAAAACTTCCCTCCTCGAATCACGGGCTCCCTGGACATAAGCTTCCCTAAAGTTGGAGCCCGCGCATGCAGACGGCCAGAAAGCCGGGGCCCCCGCCCACAGATCTCCAGCCTGCAACAGCAGCAGCGCCGGCCGGCAAAGTTGCCAGCGCTCGCCGTCCCTTCCACGAGGTTTCTGTTTGACAGACTCACTCTAGGAGCCCTGCACACGGCCGGGTCCAGGGAAGGAGCCCCTCTGGTCGAAGGGGGTCAGGAGGAGGCAGGAGAGCCCCGCACACACCGGGGAGGAGGGAAGAAAGGAAGAGGAGGAAGAGGAGGAAGAGGAGGAAGAGGAGGAAGAGGGGGAAGAGGGGAAGCAGGGAGAGCGGAATTCAGAGGGCTCACCGATGGTGAAGCTGTAGCCATCGATGCTAAAAGTAGCGCTCCGGCACTTCTTGAACCCTTCCTTCCTGCTGCTCGCCTCCGTCATGGCTCGGCCGGTCAGGGCTCGCCCTCTGCCCTTTCCGGGGAGCAGCGGCGGCAGGGGCCCCAGGGCTCGGGTCCCAGGCAGGGCTCAGCGGCGCAGGGAAGCGGGGCCGAGGCAGCGCTGGCCAGCAGCTCCGACTGGGCGCATCGTCCGCTCCGGTAGAGGGGGCGGCAGCAGCAGCAGCCTCAGCAGCGGCAGGAGCACAGCGACCAGCCCAACCCCACACACCTAGAGCGCAGCCGGCAGCGCCCCCGCGGCACCACCCAGCGCAGCGTAATTCAGCCCTGGGCGCCCGCGGCCCCCGTGCGCCTCCTCCCCCACGCGCCAGAGAAGCCGCCCCTGCTGGCAGGAGCCCGGGGAGGAGCGTCCCGCCTGGGCATCGGCCAGCGTCAGAGAGCCAGCTCCAAGTGGACGGTGACAGCCCTGGCGGGTGACAGCCTAGTCGGGACCTGGAGGGCAGAAATCCGCCGGCTACAAAGTTCAGCGTCAGAGCACCCAGGTTCAGAGAGCACCTCTGATGCTTACTTAGGGATCACTTGGGCATCAGTTTCTTCACCTGTAAAAAGAAGAGGGTGGACTAGAAAGATGATCTCTAAAGCCCCTTCCAGTTCCAAATCTATGCTCCAAATCCCACCCCTGACGGCCAAAAACTTCACTGCCCTGGGCCTCAGTTTCCTCATCTGTAAGTCCCTTGTGAACTCTATGATCCTTTGAGGCCACTATCACTCTGCCAGAAGCCTCTGCCTCCCTTCTGCATACAGTTGGGGCCTCAATTGAAGTGGGTTTTGTAACTGGCAGTGGGGGGGGGGGATACAACTCTATGGTGTCGGTCAATCAGGGATCTCCCCCTGAAAAGCACACGGACTGATGGGAAGCCAGTCCCCAAGCTGGCAGTTTGGAGAAGCTGAGCAAGTTTACACCAAACAAAAGTAGGCTTAGCCACTTGCGGGGGAAATGCCGCCTCCGGCCTTCGCTCAGCAGCTGACACCTTAAACAGCCTCGAAACCAGGCTAATCTCCCCACTTCTAAATACCTTGGAAGTTCTGATCCTCTATGATGGCTGAGCTGAAACAGACATGTGATGTTCACAAAAGAAGTCCCTGTACCTTGGGGGCCGGCTGAGCTCTTGTGGTGGAGTAAAAAGGCAGAGTAGTGACAAGAGCCCCGGGCAAGGAGTCAGAAGAACCTGGGTTCGAATCCTCACCCTGTCACCAACAAACTGCAGTTTTGCACAAGTCCCCACCTCTTTTAGGCCTGTTTTCTCATTTGTAAAATAAGGATAATAATAACTCCCTTTTCCATAGAACTGTACGGATTTTTTATGGCTTTAAACTATTGCTACCCCTGTAACTGACGCTGAAGACACTATGACTTGCCCAAAGTCACACAGCCAGGCCAGGTCAGAGCTGGGATCCAAACCTGGAGACCCAGCACTCTCCCCACTACAACCTTCTGCCTTACCTGTCTCAAAGGATCAGAAGATATAATACCCATGACCTTTTGGGGGTAAATTATTAAGAGCTATGTAAATGTAAGGACAGGATCATAGGATCTGGACTTGGGAGGTCATCGAGTCAATGCAACAGCCTTACAGAAGAGGTAGCCCAGTAGAGAAAAAGAATCCCTGCCTGCAGGATCCGTATTCAAATCCTGGTCCTGGAAGTCACTACACCTTTGTGGGTCTTACTCAAGCATTTATTAAATGCCTACTACATGCCAGGCACATTGCTAAGTACTGGGGATTACAAAGACAGGTTTTCAAGGAGCTCATGGGGGATTGGACTGGATAATTCTGAAGGTCCTAAATCTACAATTCTGTGATCCAAATGAAACAGAGACCCATTGTGTGGGAGTGACTTTTCACAGAATTCTAATTCACTGGTATCCAATATTGCTTAAAATGGGTAAGCTATCAGCCAAGGTTTGGAAACTGTTACACCTTGTTGTAATGGGATTTGTAGTAACAGAACTTTCCACAGAATTAATGAACCCGCCAAAGCATGGTAGGAACAGAGTGCTCTGAGCCCATATCAGTCTTACCCAAGATCCTAGATGTGGAGCTGGAGGGGGGACCTTGGAGATGATCTGAATTTGGATTGAGAAGGTCTGGAATCAAATCCCAGCTCCCACCCCTACCCTGCCCCACTTACTGCCTGTATAACCTTAGACAAGTCACTTAGCCTCAGTATCCTCATCAGTAAAATTAAAGATTGGAACTAAATGGCCTCAGGTTCCTTCCAGTGTGAAATCTATCATATGATCAAGTTGGGTTTTTTTTCAGATGAGGAAATTGAAGCCCACAGAGGCTAAATGACCAAGGTCACAGGTAATGAGGTAATAGGTGGGAATTGAATGTGGGTCCTCTCAATTACAAATATCACATTCTTTCCATTAAATCACATTGCCTTCCTTATGTTAGGGCTACTGTAGCTCCAAACTAATTGGTTATTGGGGCTCCCAACATGCATCATCTATAGGAGCAGCCATGAAAAATGGTGAAAAAAAGGGCTAGGTTTTGAGTCAGAAGACCTAGGCTCAAGTTCCAAAGCTGTGTGACCATTGGAAGATCACATCTTCTTCCCACTTATAAAATGAGAGGTCAGGACTCAGTGATCTTTTAAGGGCCCTCTCAGATGGAACATTCTGTGATAGACACTGGGGGAAGTCTCTTTCATGTGCGAACGCCTTCAGCCCTCATTGACTTGAGATGGAAAAGAATAAATATTACTCATGTAGCCAGTTTTCAGTAAACATTCAAAGCACCTTATTTTGCCACCCACCTCTGACACATATCACCTGAGTGATTCAGAGCAGATGGCTTTACCTGTTCCCTCATCTGTAAAATGAGGAAGTTGGGCTAAAAAGGGAATCTCTAAGGCCCATTCCAGCTCAGTCTATGATCTAAATCCCAGCTCTGATGCTCAGTAGCTGTGTGACTTTGGACAACTCACCTCACCTCCTTGGGCCTCAATGTCTTAACCTGTAAAATGGGAAGGATGGACTAGTTGGTGACTTGCTAGGTCCCTTCCAGCTCTGAATTGATAATCCTGTGATCTTAGGTAGACAGGAAGAGAGACACAGGAAAGCCTGCAAAACAATGTGTTCTAAGAAAATGTAAAATAGAAGAGATAATTAGCATTTGTAGTTAAGTTTGGGGCAACTAGGCAGCACAGTGGATAGAGGGGCCAGGCCTGGAGTCATGAAGACTCATCTTTGTGAGTCCAAATCTGGCTTCAGACACTTGCTAACTATGTGACCCTGGGCAAGTCACTTAATCCTGTTTGCCTCAGTTTCCTCATCTGTAAAGTGAGCTGGAGATGGAAATGGCAAACTCCATCAGTATCTTTGCCAAGAAAACCCCACATGGGGTCATGAGGAATCAGACATGACTGAAAAACAAATGAACAAGCTGAGTTTTCCAAGTATTTCAAATAGAGTATTTCATTTGAACCTCACAATATACCCTGTGTGGTCAAAGGATATAACAGGCAGTTTTCAGATGAAGAAAGTAAAGTTATCTATAATAATATGAAAAAAAATGCTCTAAATCACTGTCGATTAGAGAAATGCAAATTGAAACAACTCTGACGTACTACTGGCTAATATGACAAAAACAGGAAAAGGATAAATGTTGAGGAGATTTGGGAAACTGGAAACACTAATGCATTATTGGTGGAGTTGTGAACTAATCCAACCATTCTAGAGAACAATTTGGAACTATGCCCGAAGGGCTATAAAGCTGTGCATATCTTTTGATCCAACAATACCACTACTAGGTCTGTATCCCAAAGAGATCACAAAAAAGGGGAAAGGACCCACAGGCACAGAAACATTTATAGCAGCTCTTTTTGTGGTGGCCAAGAACTGTAAATTGAGTGGTTGTCCACGAATTGGGGAATGGCTGAACAAGTTGTGGTATATGAATGTAATGGAATACAATTATTCCATAAGAAATGAGCAGGAGGATTTCAGAAAAATCCAGAAAGGCTTACATGGATTGATGCTGAGTGAAATGAACAGAAGCAGAAGAACGTTGTACACAGTAGCAGCAACACTGTGCAATGACCAGCTTTGGTAGACGTATCTCTTCTCAGCAATGCAAGGATCTAAGACAATTGCACAAGACTCATAATGGAAAATGCCATCCACATCCCAAGAAATAACTATGGAGTCTGAATGCAGATCGAAGCAGACAATTTTCTCTTTTCTTTTTTCTTTTTGTTTTTTTCTTTCTCATGGCTTTTCCCTTTTGTTTTGATTCTTCTTTCACAACATGATTAATGTGGAAATATGTTTAATATGATTGTACATGTATAGCCTATGTCAGATTACTTGCCCTCTTGGGGAGGGTAGAGGGGAGGGAGGCAGAAAAAATTTGGAACTCAAAATCTTTTAAAAGTGAATGTTAAAAACTATCTTTACATGTAATTGGAAAAAATAAAATGCTATTAAGTGGGGAAAACCAATATCCCCTGTGAAACTTCAGGTGTTCCTGTTCCCATTTTACAGATAAGAAAACTGAGACTGAAAGATTAAGTGGCTTACCCACAGTCACACAGCTAATGTCAGAAGCAGGATTCAAATCTAGTGCTTCCCAACTCTGTGTATGACACTCTATCCACTGCAGCGTCTCTCTCAAATTACTTTCTATCTCCTCTGTATACAGTCTATCTTGTACGCACTTAATTATTTAAATGTCTCCTCCAGGAGAATGTGAGCTCCTTGGGGGCGGAGACCCTGTTTTTCTCTTTCTTTGTATCCTCAAAATTTAGCACCATTCTTGGCACATAGTAAATGCTTAATGCCTGTTGACTGAATAACTGATTGACTGACTATCTCACTTTGCTATGGGTGGATCATGGAAGGCTTCATGGGGGAGATGAAACCTGAGCTGCACCGTAAAGTAAAGAAGAATTCCAATAGATAGAGATGAGAAAGGAATGTACCATCAGAGAACAGGTACTAGTCCTGTTTCGCTACAACATGGAGTATGTGAAGGAGACAGGTGTGATGGGGAGATCTGAACATGGTTGTGGAGGGTCTCATACTAATAGGTTAGCATTTTCCCTCATGGACAGTAGTGAGCCACTGAAGGATTCTGAGCAGAAGAGTGACATGGCCACTATAAGGAAGACCATTTTGGCAGCCAATTGAAGGCATGCAAACGATGGAAAGGAGAGGGAAGAGAAGAGATTCAGGGAGATTCTTTAGGAAGCTGCAGAAATAATTGAGGGGATGCCCATCAATGGGGAAATGGCTAAACAAGTCATGGTACAGGAAGCTATAGAAATAGTGCAAAAGAAAGTGACAAGAACTTGGACGAGGACAGTGAAGAGGAGATGGAGCCTGAAGATGTCACAGGGCTAGAAAGAGAAAGAGCAGACAGTTGCCCAGCTGTGAGCCCCACCTGCCTCGAAGAGGAGCTAGGACAGAAGTACTTGGCAGAGCACTCCAAGAATACGAGTTCATAGTGCCTAGACTTGAGCCTGGGTCTTCTGCCTGCGTGTCAGCTGCTTGTCCCCTTCCCCCCTCCCCCGCCCCACATCTACACTATAAACCACAAGCCAAAAAAGGAAGGAACCGGCATTAAGAACCTGAAAATTCTCAGTCTCCAGGCTCCTATTGAGAGCATGGAGAAATGCAATTCTTACCATGATTGAAAAGGCTCTTTATAAATGAAAGTGTGGAATTAAAACTCGGCAGATAATCGCCCCCAGTAGAAAGCTTTTTTTTCCTGAAACACAATCTATAATAATAACAATAACTGTACAGTAATTTAACTGGCCCCTAAAGACTGGTAGAAAATAATTTCCCTGAAAAAATTACAGCTGTTTGCAGCTGCATGCTGCTCTACTCATACTATTGCTCCCAGAATCATCCTCTTCTGCCCTTCTTCCCATCTGCCTTCTCTCTCTCTCTCTCTCTCTCTCTCTCTCTCTCTCTCTCTCTCTCTCTCTCTCTCTCTCTCTCTCTCTCCCTTCCCTCCTCTGCTCTCCCTCTTCCTTTACCCACTCCCACCCTCCCTCTCTCTCTCTCTCT
This sequence comes from Phalanger gymnotis, assembly GCA_028646595.1. Classification (NCBI taxonomy): domain Eukaryota; kingdom Metazoa; phylum Chordata; class Mammalia; order Diprotodontia; family Phalangeridae; genus Phalanger; species Phalanger gymnotis. The sequence goes on from CM053624.1 coordinate 365,021,084, forward strand.
TTAGATATCACACACCTACAGATTGGCTAAGTGTGCCACCTCAAAGGGAACAGCTCTACCAAAATTCCCCCCTTCCCCCAAGAACAGCCGAGTTGCTGTTTCTACATAAAGTTGCCAAGTTCTAGGTCGAGATCAAGAAAATACAAGTAAGTCTCCCGTGACTGATCTCTGAGAAATGGGAAGCTGATGGGAGCCAGTGCTGAGGCAGCCACTCAGGAGGCTGGGTGTAAGTGACTGGCTTTGGCCTCACTGGACATGGATGGCTTACCTGTCTAGGATAATAAATTCTTACAATGAAGGCCACGACTAATATGGAAATGTATTTTACATGATTGCACATACATAACCTATATCAAATTGCTTACTGTCTTAGGAAGGAGGGAAGAGAAGGAAGGAGGAAGAAAAAATTTGAAATTCAAAATCTGATTTTAAAAAATGAATGTTAAAAATTGTTTTCACATGTAATTAAAAAATAAAATACTATTAAAAAACAATGAAGATCATGACCCTCTGCCACTTTCTACCTGTATGACCTTGGCCAAGCCACTTCATCTTTCTTTTCCTCCATTTTCTCCTCTGTAAAATAAGAGGGTTTCAACCTAATGGCAAAATTGGTTTAAAAAAAAAGGAAAATGACCAAGGCTGGGAGGGCTGTGGGAAAATAGGCACATGAATGTAGTGTTGGCAGAACTGTGCATTGGTCCAACCATTCGGGAGAACAATTTGGAACTATCCCCCCAAAGTTATTAAACTGCATATACCCTTAGACCCCACAATGCACTACATCTACACTCCCAAGGAGATCAAAAAGGTGGCATTTTAACCTAGATCTTCAAGACTCCAGGCCTATGATCACACCAAAATGTCTTTTAATGAGCTACTCTGATTTCATCTTAGAAGGAGAAAATAACATAAGCCTTGTTATGACTGGATTCATTAGTGCATAGATTTAGACACCTCAGGAGAAAAATTCATTCCCTCATGCCCCTCCAAAAAATGCATTGCAACAAATATTTATTAAGAATCTGCTATGTTCCAGGCACTATTCTAAGCATTAAGCCTTCCACACTTCCCTCGGAATCCTTCTCTTCCTTTAAGAAGCAGCTGGCGCTCCATTTTCTGCATTTGCTTTTCCCTATCTCTCCACAAAGGCCAGTGCTCTCCATCCCCAACTAGCTCGTATTTAACTCCATTTAATGTTTGTATTTTTTCACTTTATATTTATGTTCTACATACAAATATATGTACTTTGCCTTCCAGAAGAATAGAGGTTCCTTGGGAGTAGGAAATGTTTCCATTTTGTCTTTGCATCCCTAGTACCTAGGCCGGTGCTTGGCACACAGCTAATAAATGCTTGTTGATTGTTTAATTGCAAAGACACATATAAGAATACTCTGGCAAAAACACAAAAAATCAAAGATGAATGCTAAAAAAGAACACGCATAGTCCCAAAGAAAAGATATGTTGAAACATCTCTCCCCTACTCCTCTGCAGAAGTGAGGGTCCATAGGTGTGGGAAATTACATATGTGCTCAGACTTTCTTAATGTGTTCTCTGGTTTTACTGAATATTTTTCTCCTTTTCAAAGAAATTTTAAGGGATGTTAAATTAATTAATTTATTGCAATTACATTAATTAATTACAATTAAAGAAATTGTAAAGTATGGCTCTCTGTGAAAGGAAAAGATACATAAGGAAATCCAGACAGTGCAAAAACAAAAGCTATCAATGAAATATCATTTAAAAATACTCTAACACTGAAAGATAAGTCCAAAGAAGAGGGTGAGGCCAAGTGCTCTTTGAGAAGGGACACCAGATCGCCTACACCTGAGGGGAAGAAAGCTGAGAAGGAGGTGCCAACTAAGATGAGCCTTGAAGGAAGGGAGAGACTTCAATAGAGAGTGCTAGTTGTAGAAGGCTGGGTTGGAAGAAAGTCTAATCCAAGCAGTGAAGAGCTGGGACAGTCCAGTCAGCCTATAGCTTGGTTAGTCCTGGGCCAAGAACTGTCATTAAGGGCTTCCACCACTGGCTCCATTTCTCTACAGATATTTAAATAGAAAGAGTGGGAATTTTTATTGACATTTTTCTCATTTCTAGGAAAAGATGAATAAACCACGCACCAGACATTTTATGCAGCATAAGAACAAAGCAGCTTTCCAATTCTCAACATAAGGTCTTTACTCGGCTCTCACATGAATGTCTTTCATGCCTTCTAATATGAGCAGACACCTACCAGCTGGGGATTTCCCAGGACGCAATGATGTTCTGAGAGATAGGAACCTGAGCACTCCCAAGTGGCCCAAACAAGCTCAATAATGACCCCAGCTCCCCCAACGGAATGAGCTCAATCGGATGGGGATCCAGCATGGTTAGATTTCTCTTTTTTCACCTCCAAAGCCTGTTGCCTTATGGGCTACATTCCAGCTAAGAGGCTCCACCATGATTCTATCAGCAACTGCAATCTAGGATGTGGACAGACACTAAAATAGGGACCACAAGCACCCAGTGGGACCCAGAAGCTGCCTAGTGAGGTGAATCTCACACATGACCTTCTATTTCCCACTTCTATGCCTTTGCATCAGCTGTTGCCCCCACCTCCATGCCTGGAAAGCTTTCCAACCTCACTTTTGCCTCAGAGTTCCCCTCTTCCTTCAAATGCAGCCCAAGTGCCACCTTCCACCTGAAGCCTTACCTAATACCCCAAACACCCATGTCCTTCTTCCCCCACTATCTAGTATTTAGCAGCTCTGTATTGATTTGTACTGATTCTCTTTAAATTTATCTGTTATTCCCTATATATGTTTTTGTCTCTTCTACCCTTGAAAGTAGGAATTATTTTATTCTTTATATTTATATCCCCAAGACCTAGCCTAGTACCTGGCATATAGTAGGCACTTAATGAAACAGTCTGAGAATTGGGAAAGGCTTTCTGCTTAAGACTGTGCTTAAAGGAAGACAGGGGATCTATAACATGGAGATAAGAAGGAAATATATGCCAGGAATGGGGGGCAAGCAGTACAAAAGCACAGAGATGGGAGGAACAAAAAGAGGGCCAGCTTGGCTGGGTTGTAGAGTTTGGGATAGGAAGTAACATTCACTGAGACTGGAAACATAGTTTGGGGACAGGCTGCATGGGCAGTTAAACAGAGAAGTTTACATTTTATCGTAAGGGCAGTAGGGAAGCACTGAAGTGGATGGAGTGAGGGAGTGATGTGGCTAGATCGAGACTTAAGAAAAATGCCTTTGGCAGCTGAGTGGATGATGGACCTTGGCAATGAGGGACTTGAGGCCAGGGATACCAATTAGGAGACCATTGTAATAATCTAGGTGAGAAGCAATTTGGAATTCTGCCCAAAGCACAACCAAACTGTGCATACCCTTTGATCCAGTAATACCACTGCTAGGTCTGTAGCCCAAAGACATCCCCTAAAAGGAAAAATGACCAATTTGTACAGAAATATTTATAGCAGCTCTTTTTGTGGTGGCTAAGAATTGGAAATCAAAGGGATGGCCATCTATTGGGGAATGGCTAAGCAACTTGTGGTATATAATTGTGATGGAATATTATTGTGCTATAAGAAATTATAAAGTAGGATGACTTCAGAAAAACCTGGAAAGACTTACATGAACTGATGCATAGTGAAGAGAACAGAACCAGGAGCACATTGTACACAGTAGCAGCAATATTGTTCACTGAAGAACTGTGAATGACTTAGCTATTCTCAGCAATACAATGATCCAAGACAATCCCAAAGAACTAATGATGAAGCATGCCCCGCCTCCAGAGGAGGAACCGATATTGTTTGAATACAGACTGAAGCACGCTATTTTTCACTTTCTTTCATTTTTTCTTTTATTCGAGTCTTCTTGTACAAAATGACTAATGGGAAAATGTTTTACTTGATTGTACACGTATAATCTATGTCTGATTGCTTACCATATCAGGGAGTGGGGAGGGAAGGGAAGAAGGGAGGGGTAGAATTGGAAGTAAAAATTTTAAATAAAAATGTCTTAAAAATTGGTAACAAAACTTTAAAAAAATTAACTAGGTGAGAGGAGATGAGGGTCTGAACTAAAGTGGTAGCTGTGTGAATAGACAAAGAGATGGACAAGAAAACTACAAACTGCAAGGTTTAGATTTGAATGTGCGGGATGACACCAGGGTTGTGAATCTGGGAATTCAGAAGAATGTTGGTGGTACTTTTGACAGGCTTTGAGGAATCTAGAAGAAGAGAGGGTTTGGGGCTCATCTATCCTCTGTCTGAAGACTTCCAGGGAAGGACGACCCATTCCCTCCCAAGGCAGGTACTTTCACTCTCAGGTACTTCTTTTTTTTTTTTTT
>CM053624.1:365043082-365061491 GCA_028646595.1 Phalanger gymnotis
TGGGTCCACACAGGGGTCAGCTCTGCTTCGGATTTTTTCTAGCTATAGTTTTCTCGCCTGTCCTCGCAGCCAAGCCTCTGGCGTTCTCAAGTCAATGACTACAGACCAGAGTCCAGAGACCCATTGCTTCCGGAATTGGCCCCTTTTAAGTCTTTAATCTACGCCCACAGGGGTTTCACACCTGATAGGGCTTTGGGCCTGGGGCTTAGCGTTTAACAGGTGAAAGTACTTTCACCATAAACAAAAGCCAAACTCCTCAAGCACACCCGTTAAACTAAGCCCATTTTGCCTTACTGGCACAGCTGCCCTCCAACTAGATCGAATCTTATTAGCCTCACTGCTAATAAGGGACTTATTTATTTGTTTTAGGTAGAAAGGAGCTCAGTTAACTTTTCAAGACACTATAGCTTAATGGGTAGAGGCCTGGACTGGACACCAAGGTCTCTCATTCATGCAACAAAAATAATAATAGCTAATGGATAGTTCATAGTGCCCTGGGCCTGGAGTCAGGAAGACTCACCTTCATGAATTCAAATCTTGGATACTTCCTAGCTGTGTGATCCTGGGCAAATCACTTTACCCAAATGGGGTCATGAAGAGTCAGACACGACTATGCAAATATTATCTCACTTGATTCTCACAGCAGTCTTGGGAGTTAGGGTGGTAGTATTCCCATTTTATAGATGAGAAAACTGAGGCAGACAGAGGTTAGGTAATTTGCCCATGGTAGTAAGCATTTGAGACCAGATTTGAACTCAGATTTTCCTGCCTCCAGGCCCAGCACTTTATACACTTACCCCTAGATGGCAAGAATTTTTTGAGCCTCTGCTATGTTCTGGGCATGAGTATAGATTCTGGAGACACAAAGAAAAAAACCAAGCAGTCTCTGCCCTTAACACGCTTGTATTCCAATGGGGGAAACATATACATGGAAAGTAAATTTAAAAATCTACAAAGTGACCAGGGTCCCTAAGAAATGGGACAAGTGGGACAGGTTGGGGCTGTACTTGAGTCAAGTCCTGAAGGGAGCTGGAGAGTGGCCACAAGAGGTAGAATGTCGTGTAGGGGGCGCAACAGGCAGGTCAGTGGGCTGGAAGGAAGAGTGTGGGAAGGGGGGTGATGGGTAGGAAGCCTGGAAAGGGAGTGAGGCTGACCCCACAGTGTGTCTGAAAATGAAATGCGCTTGAGGCGTTCTGGCCCTTCCCAAGCCATCAGAAAACAGGAAGACTCGTGTAGGCAGGTCTCCGGAGACTTCCTTGGCCCGATGTTTCAGACCACAGAACTTTGGAGAAGCCTGTTTAGGGACCCTGCTATATTTAGCAGAGACAAGGAGAATTTTTCATGGAGGGTTAGAACAGTCCTTGGCTGTGTGAATGGCCTACAGTGTGGGGCCTGTGCCTCCTCACTTGTTTACCTATTGGAGCTCAACAGCGACTGGCTGCTGGTGCTTGGTGGGGGAGCCCCTAATAAATGGATCAGTCATTTTCTCGGGTTCCAGTGGCTTCTTTGGGTAATGTGCCGACCACTGTTGACGTTCTCTAGTGGGGATTTAATGCTTCCACTTAGGGGGGCACTGTGGCACCCCAGTATAGAAATTTCTTTATGTGGATCGTCTCTGATGTCTGGCCAAAGATGACCCACTGCAGTGGAGGAGGAGAGCTGATAGACCGAAGGCTGGGGAAGCAGGCAACAGAGGAATTTACACACTGCTTAGAATCAGGAAGGCCAGGGTTCAAGTCCTGACCCTTCTACCTATAAACTATGTGAACCAACAAACCACTGGATCTCACCATGCCTCAGCTCTCTCAGACCGTACAGTACAGAGCAGCTGCTGGTTTGCCTCAGTGTTGGGGGTTCCCACACTTCAAGAGGGTCCCTCTTTCCTCTTCCTCCTCATAACACAAATATTTTTACATTTTTCCCTCTTTCCTAATTTAACTTGGAAGGATTGTAAAGAGGACAAGTTCATGTCGTTTGAAGCGTTCCTTAGATGTGCTCGCCCCTCTCCTTGCCCTCCCCTCCCAAGCAGCACAAGAGAGACTCTCAGCGAGTCTTCTGGTGAAGATGGGCCTTCGTCAATGGCTTTCTTAGTTTAGGAAAGTGTAGAAGGGACCCGAGGTTTGTTGCTTGCTCCTCCACCCCCTGGCACAGACAGCATGAATGGCCAGTTGTTATACTGGTAGTTGCCATTTATCACTTATCGGGGAGGATACTTCTGAGCTTGGACTTTAAGTAAACATTCAGGGTCAGAGACCGGGATTGGAATTTGCTTTATGCCTGTACACAAAGAAGGCAATTACTCCTAAACTCAGAGATCCAGAGCTAGAACGGACCTCAGAGTCTATCTGCCTCACTTTACAGGTGAGGAGACTGAGGCTCAGAAAGGTGAAGAGACTTGTCCAAGGTCACATGACTAACGAGCATCACAGGCAAACTTAAACCATCACAGGTCCTCCAATTCCAGTCTGTATTCTTCCTGTGCTTCTATTCCAGACGGCTAGGTGGCTCAGTGGGTAGAGTGCTAGACCTGAAGTCAGGAAGATCAAGGTCAAATTGGCCTCAGACACTTATGAGCTATGGGACCCTGGCAAGAATGCTTGAATATCTATTTGCCTCAGTTTCCTTAACCTTAAAATGGAGATAATGACATCATCTACCTCCCAGGGTTGTTGTTGTAAGGATCAAATGAAATAGTATTTGTAAAATGCTTAGCTCAGTGCCTGGCACATACTAGATCTTTAATAAATGTCCTTCTCTCTCTCTCCCCTCTTCCCTTCCCCTCCCTCCCCTCCTTTCCTCCTTCTTTAGTTTCTTTGTTCTTAACTCTCTCTTCTTTACCTTCCCTTCTTTCCCTTTCCATCCTCCTTTCCTTCCTTCTTTCTCTCCTTCCTTCCCTCTGTCCTTCCCTTTTTCCTCCCTTCCTCCCTCCCTCCCTCCCTCCCTCCCTCCCTCCCTCCCTCCCTCCCTTCCTTCCTTCCTTCCTTCCTTCCTTCCTTCCTTCCTTCCTTCCTTCCTTCCTTCCTTTTTCTGAATTGTTTCTGGTTCTTTATGTCCTCACCCTGGAGTCCTAGGGAAAATCACTTACAGCTTAAGTTTGGCTCCTGTCTAGGTCCTCCCAAAGGGGATCATAAAGGCACATGATGTACAATGTAGATCAGTATGGGACAGCTATTTAATTCTGTCTCATAAAAGAAATGTTTAAAGCACAAAAAGACTCATAAGCCTGCATTGACAATGATTTAAAACATGACACAGTGACCTAGAATTCCAATTATACTTTCCCCAGGTGGTTGATGCTTAAAATATTATGACATGGAATATTTTGTGGGGCTGCTGAATAGCCATTTCACCTTTACTTTAGCTCTGCATTGTCCAGAGAATTCCTGTAAGGTCCAAATCTTCTGCTAAACCAGTGCACACTTTGGGCTCATTCTCCTCCTCGTGGTAGTCATTGTGATAAGAGAATTTCTTCTGGCTTGACTTTCTTACCACCATTTGCTTAGATGAGCAGGTTGGGTAACTATCAAGAGCCTGCACATTCAAGCTGATGCATTCAATCCTAACTCTTGTCTTGATTTGTTAGTCTTTTGCTCTATCTGAAAATTTCCAGTTTGAGATAGAAGAGAATGTGGCTAGTTTCCTGTTTTACATGATAGAGAAATTCCATTCCTGCCATCTGTTCTTTGGCCTGCAAATGAGCCTCTTCCTCCATTTACTTTTTGCAATTCTGTTGTACCCATCCTGCTGCTCAGGCCTCAATGAGTTTTTAAACAATGAAGTCTGTGCTCTGAGTATAGAATAAGCCAATTTTCCCCCCTCATATTTCTGAGTGGTCACTTGGTTGTGATTGGTAGCAGTACCTATCAAGGGCTTCTTAGACAATTTCTATCATATTTTGTCTTGAAGAAGGGTATAGTTTGTGGAAAGCTCCTGCTGCTGCTCCCAGTCACCTGACTGAGGAACTCAGGAGCTTTTAAACTCTTGAGGTAGGCAGTTCCTCCTGAAAAGTACATCTCTCGTCACTGCTGATTGCTTACCTGGGCTCGGGAAAGCCACTCAAGCAGAAGAGGCAGGCATGTTCTTGAGGTCCTGGCTCATCTAAGCAATACAAGTGCAATAGCTGGAGGGTGGGGGTAGAGGGCCATGTCCATGTCCTCTAACAACAGGTCCAAGAAAGAGGCTCAAGGAAACCCCACACACTCAAAAAGGAAAGAGAGCACGAGAGGGCAGAGTTACCACTTACATTTAAGGTCTACTGAATTGCTGCTTTTCCTGGCTCAGTGGCTGATTCTCTTTATGGTGGGGGAGGGGGCTCTGGGAATGAGAAGGGGATGCACATGTCTTTTAGCAGGGGGACCAAAATGCCTTTTGGAGCCGAAGCACACGCTCCACTGGGATCACTTTTAATAAATTGGGTATATCTTGCTCTCCCTAGCTATCTTATCCTTTTCAACCACTTGACCCTCTATTTCTCCATTTTCCCAATCTCTAGCTATTTCAGACTGTGAATGATGACCCAATATTCCATCTCTACTTTAGGTAAAAAGTGAAGTTGGAGTCAGCCATTTGGTGCAGTGGAGAGAACACCGGTCCTGGAGTCAGGAAGACTCAACTTCCTGAGTTTAACTCTGGCCTCAAACACTCACTAGCTTTCTGACCCTGCACACTTAATCTTTCTTGCCTCAGTTTCTTCATCTGTAAAATTAGCTGGAGAAGGACATGGCAAACCACTCCAATATCTTTGCCAAGAAAACTCTAAATGGGGTCATGAAAAGATGGACACAACTGAAATGACCTGACAGCAAGCAACAAAATATTAGGATCTCATATACCTCCTGGGAGCGAGGCATAGCTATAGAAGTAGTTTATCCTTTATGGAATTCCTGGGAGACAGTTAGAGGTAAGAGTAAGGAAGATTTTCTTTGACTCCAGCCAGCAGGAGTGAGAATTTTGTCCAAAATGGTGGTTCACAACATTTCCTGCTTCTGCCTCAGTGTTCCCCCTTGCAGCTTCTCTGTGCCTTCCATTGGTAGATGTGGGGTAGTTTGCCAAGCTTGGCTTAAATGTGGAGAGAGCTGAGATGGTCTCTTGAGGACTCCAAAAGCCCGAGTTCCCTAGAGCCACAAGAGCCAGAATCCTTAAGCAGCTCCTTAATTGGTGATGCAGCCCCTCTTTGCTCCAGGGCACATCTTCAGAGTTACCCCTTGGGTTGGGTCATTGGCAGGGCATGGATCCCTTGTGGTAACAGGGGAAGGGAAATGTATGGAGGATACATTAGTAATAACTGGAAACAGTGATTTAAGGGTTGAATAGATGAACTGGCAAACAAAGTCTTTATTGTGCCCTAAAATAAAGTCCCAGTGAATAATCCTGCTATTTACCTTGTACCCTCAGGGCACTTGTTCAGTGGGAGAGGGAGGGTGCATGGTGTGGCTGTCCTAATCCACCAATTCTGCAGTGTCCTAGTACCCTTGAATTTGCCTGGTCTGCTTTCAGTGAACTTCAGGGCAGTTCCATACAACTGGCATTTAATGGGGCATGTGGTACAATGCAGAGAATCAGGAAGACACACTTTAAATCCCATCTCAGACAATTAGTAGCTCTATGACCCTGGGCAAACCACCTCATCTTTCTGTGACTCAGTTGCCTAATCTGAAAAATGTGGGAGTAGGACCTGATGGCCTCCAAGGTCTCTTCTAGCTCCAAATCTATGACCCTGGGATATATTCAAGATCTTGTCCATCTCTAGGTCTAGTAATGGTGACTGGACTTTTTTTTTGAGGTGTCTACTGTTCCCCACCAAGATCTTTCTGTTTTCTCTTCCTCTCCTCTCTTCTCTCTTCCATACCTGCTGTTCTTTTGCTTCATTTATATTTTTTTCTGTTTCTTTGCCCTTTGGTTTCTCTGGTTCTCTCCATTAGCCTCTTTGTGGGGCTCTGAGGGGGAAAAAGGTGATGGTCTTGGCTCAGTGAAAGGTCCTGGGCCAATGGGGTTTTTGATCTTGGTGTAAGCAGGGTTCTGAGACTAGGGCCATGGAGTTAGAGCCTGACAGGACCCTGGAGGTCACACGGGGCAGCCTCCTGCCAGACCTCCTCTCTGGGGCTCTCTCTTGCTCCCCTGTGTAAGGGCAGGCAAGCCCTCAGCTAGAGCAGAGCTCTGGGTCCTTAGTTTCAACTTGTGGCTCCGTCCTCCTCGGGGAGCGTCCCCTCAAATTTCCTCCATCAGGTGTCCTGTATACCATGATGCAGCATTGTACTTAAGGCAGCTGTATTTAACAAAAACATAGACCTTCCCTTTTAGAGGTGATTTTGTCTGCACATTCCCCCTTTGCTCTCCTGCATCTACCCCCACCCCACCATGGTGGGTCTTTCCCTCTTCTTTCAGTCATAGCTCCCAAGCTGCCTTGATGGAATGGGTAATGTGCTAGATCTGAAGTCAGAAGGACTTAGGGTGAAATCCTGCCTTGATTTAATAGCTGTGTGACTGTGACCGTGCTACTCAACTTCTCTGGGCCTCAGCTTCTTCATTTGTGAAATAAGGAACCACCTTATAGGGTTATTGTGAGGCTGATAGGAGATAATGTAGTAGATAGGGAACTAACCTTGAAGCCAGGAACACCTGGGTTCTAGTCCCTCCTCTGACACATACTGGCTGTGTGACTTGAGGCAAATCACTTAAAACTTCCTTGTCCCACCCAACTGGCTGTGGCTAAAAGTTGTAGAGAAGTGGTGACCTCCAATCATAGAGGGAATTTCTTCATCGGGAAGTTCCCTATAAGTTCCCATGAGATCACAGATCCAGTCCCTCTCCTCCTCCTCCTCCTCTTCCTCCTCTTCCTTCTTCCCTCCCACCTTTGCAAACTTTAAATGTCAGTGATTAGTATTAATTCTCATTCATTTTCCCTTCTACAAAATGTTGACTGGGATTTGTGGAGGGGTTAGGCCTGAGAGTAGCCCTGCAGTGTGATTTGCCTCTGGAATCAACTCCATTGGGCTGTCCTTAAGTATAGGAGATATTTCAATGTAGTGGTCTTTTCCAATCCAATCCAACAAACATTTATTAAAAAAAAATTCTTGAAGTTTTTATTGATCTCTTTCATTTGGTATCACTTTACTTCTGAACATATCCTTAGCCCTCCCCACCCAGAAAGCTATCCTTTGTAGCAAAGAACAAAAAAGAGCAAAAAAAGGAAAAAAAAAGAGTTTAAATGAATCTGACATTATATGCAGTATTCCATACTCATGGAGCTACTATGTGCAAGGAAACATGCTAGGATGCTGTCTCCTTACCAAGACAAACACACACACACACACATACACATACACACACACACACACACATACACACACACTGAGCTCTAACTTGAATAGCCCTTAACAAGCAGGTGACACTTCATCTTCTTTCTTCCTTTTTGGCAATGGGGTTAATACTTGCCCAGGATCACACAGCTAGTAAGTGTCTGAGCCCAGATTTGAACTTGGGTCTTCCTGAGTCCAGGGCCCCTGCTCTATCTGTTTCACCAACTAGGTGCCCCATCCTCTTTCTTCCTGGATTTCCCTCCCTTTCATATTTCACCTCTATCTGCTACATTCTTTCCAATCCTTCAAGGTCCAGCTCTAATGAACTCTTCTTCATGAAATCCTTCCAGAGTATATCCAGAAGGCAGGGATTGCTCCTTTCTCTTCCCTAGCTGAGTTTAAGACTCAGCTTTTTCTGGCACCAGCTATTGTTAGCCCTTTCCCCTCCCAGATTACTCTCTTTAGAGTATGAACTCCTTGAGGGTAAGGACGTTTGGCCTTTCTTTATATCCACAGCATTTAGAACAGCGCCTGACTTTTAGGCAGCACTAAATGAACGTAAATTGACAATTCATTGACTGAGCTCACTTAGGGTTTATAGCCCTCACACATTCTCCCTTTCATCCTGGATCTTTGGGTGTTTATCTTATTTCCTTTATTCTATTATGAACTATTTGAAGGCAGGAACTGAGTCTTTCCTTTTACTATCTCTCCTCCAGTACCTAGCCTGATACCATACACATAATAGATGCTTGAAAAATATTTGTTGAATTATTGGCTGGGTGGATGGATGGATGGTTGAATGAATCAGTCCCTTCCTGGTTACTCATGTCTGCCATGTAAGTACTTCTGCAGAGCTGAGAACATTCAGCTGGCAATGGGTCCTCAGAGAGGGAATCTCTGTGTTGGCTCTTGAAAACAATCTGAGTGGTGCTTCATTAATTCTACTTTCTGATAAGAGCAAAACTAATTTTCCTGCCTTTCCTTAATGGAGATGCTGAAAATGATGCTTATGACACGTGTTTTTTTTTCAACTTGCCTTTATGTGTCCTAATTCACTAATTTAAGGGAAAAGGAGGAATGGGGCTGTGTTTCCATATCCCACAATTATTCTATTGGAAATAGATTCCAGCCCTACCTATCCCTCTGTCAGTCAGTTTCAACTTAGTCAATTTCCATTTGCCCAGTATAGTTTTCTAAAATGATTATGATCCCCACTGACAGTGAGTGGGTATGATGGAGTGGAAAGACTTTGGGATTTGGCATCAGAGGAAACATCTGGATTTGAATCCAGATTTCTGCTGCCTGAGTGAACTTGAGGTAGGCATTCAGTTTCACTGGGCCTCAGTTTCTTTATCTGCCAAATGGAAGGTTAGAATAGGTGGTCTCTAAGATTTCTTCCAACTCTAAATCCTAAGGAAGTCCTTGTCATTAAGGAAACTGTAGGGACTCAATGCATCTCTGAAGTCCAGGAAGGGCATCTCTTAGATTCCTGAGAAGCAATAGGGCATAGTGAATACACTACTTGACTTAGAGTCAGAAAGACTGGGGCTCAGATTCTGTCTTTGATACTCACTAGCTGTGCGATCCTGGAAAAGTCACAGTTTTTATAAATATATAGGACTTACTAGAAAGAGAATTTACTCCTTCTGATCTAGCTTTTTTTTTTGAACATCAAACTAGATTATGTTTTATTTATTTTTAAAATTCATTTTTAATAGTATTTTCCCCCATTTACATGTCAAGAAAATTCTTTCTTTACGATATTTTTGAAATCCAAATTTTTCTCCCTCCCTCCTTCCCCTCTTCTGAAAATGGTAGGCAGTTTGATATAGTTTACACATGTGCTATCATGTAAAAATATTTCTGTATTAGTCACAGTTGTGAAAGAAGAAACTGATTTTAAAAAACCATGAGAAAGAATAAAGTGAGTGAAAAAAATATGCTTCATTCTGCATTCAGAGTCCATTAGTTCTCTATCTGGATATGGAAAGCATTTTCCTTCATGAGTCCTTCATAATTGTCTTGGATCATTGTGTTGCTGAGAAGAGCTGAGTCATTTATAACTACCATCACACAATGTTGCTGATACTGTATACAATGTTTTCCTGGTTCTGCTCATTTCACTTTGCATCAGTTTGTACCAGTCTTTCCAGGTTTTTCTGAAATCTGCCTGTTTGTGACTTAGGCTTATCTTCAAACACAATTTGGTCTCCTTGTGCTCTAAACTTGTGACAAGGCTGCCCTCTCCCCGCTCCCTCCATCTACTGAAATATATGTGGGGTGTTTTGAAGAAACTCTGGATGTATAGCTAGGGAAGAGAAAGAGGGGCAGGGGCATGATAGGTGACTTCAGTCTTGAGAGAGATATATTGGACTTACACAGCTTGGTCCAAGAAGGCAGTGGCTGGAAATTGAGAAGACGCAGATTTAGGCCTGATGTCCAACTTCCCAATAATTGGAGATGTCCAGAGGTGGAATGAACGGGCTGCCTCAGGACATCGTGGTTGTCTCTTCTCATTGGAGACCATCAAGAAGAGGCTGTTGGGGATGGCTTAGAGGGGATTCTTGGATGTGGGATAGACTAGATGGCATCAGAGTTGAAAGAAGCCAGCTCTCTTATGCTCTGTGATGTGTAGATAGTCAAATGGTTGCCATGTGAAAGAAGGATTAGCTGGATTCTGCTTGACCTGGGGTGGGGGTGGGGGCAGAACTAGGGCCTGAGAGTGAAAATTCTTGGGAAATCTCTTTGATAAAGCTTATGTATGCTTTATGAGCAGGTCTCCTGAAATGGGGGTAACAGGGTCCTCTCCCACAAAAGTACCCAGGCTTTCCTACAAGGGACAACTATTAATTTACTCTACTATACACACAAAAAGTCCAAGACACAAAAGACTTGGGAGGCATAAAGTCACCCCCACCCCCTAGGGCATTGGATTTGGAATCAAGCCTGGATTCAATTTCCATCTCAGATCTTACTAGCTGTCATTCTGAGCAAGTCATTAAACCTCTCCCTATGCCCTAGTTTCTTCATCTGGGGTAGACTCAGTGACTTCTAAGAGCCCTTTGAGCTCTAAATCGATGACCCTCATATTCTGTGACTCCCAAGTACGGGTGAACAAGGGCAGAGAATGGAAGGCCTTCAAATAGCCCATGGGCTCAGAGCATAGCAAACCCCTTGAGCTTAGAGACTGCTTCGTTTCTGTCCTTGTGTGTCCAGCAAGGTGCCGATGTATCCAGTAGGCACTTAATAAATACCGATTGAATGATATTGATGCCATGAGTTACAAATATTCTTTCCCTCTTGAAATTTTTGTATAATTTTGTATTGATTTACCTGAATACATAGGCTTCTCTAGAGTGGAATGCCAGGTACTTGTGGATAGGGGTGATCTTTGCATCTTTGGTGCCTAATGTGATGCCTGGTGCCTCCCTACCTGATCTTTTGGACCAGGCCTGTAATTTCATTGGGTAAGGGAACCCTGGAGAGGAAATTCGCTCCATCAATGAAGATCAATACGTTTTCTGAAATTTATAGCCTCGGAGAATTGTCTGGGGCTGCTGACTTGCCCAGGGTCACACAGCCATAAGTACGTGTTATAGACAGGACTTGAACCAGAAGCCAACTCTGCATCCGTTACACCGGCTTTCTGTCTTGTCCTTAAGAATCTGTCTTGACTACAGTCATATCCATGCCAGGCAAGGGTAAGAAAACACCTACATACTAGGTGTTTACTCAGTGTTTTTTGAGTGGAATTAAGGCATTGAGGAGTGTTCTGATGCTGCGTAGTCCTCATGGGGTGGGCATCTTGCCCAGATGTCCCTCTGTTTCCCTTTGGCACATTCCTGTTAGCAGGAGCAGGCGTGGGCTGCTGCGTTTGCCTCTGGGATCAGCAGGCTGGGGCCTGAAGAGGCTCTTGAGGCATTAATGTCCAAGAGGAAGAGCTCATCAGTGAGCAATGAGGTCGGCCCCTGAAGGATCTCTCTGGAACGGACGTGCCGTGACTGATGCTGGTTTGATTAGGTCCCAGCTCTCTGCTGCCTTCTGAAGCACATGCAGTTTGGACCACAGCACATGTGATGTCAGACCCCAGAGGCCGGTCGCTGATGCCCTCATCCTGGGTTGTGTCAAGGAGAAAGTCAGAAGAGTTGCAGATTTCCCTGTTATTAAGGGATAGATCTACTGGAATCACTTTGTCAATCAGCAAGCACTTATTAAGCGCCCTCTATGTGCCAAGCACTGTGTTAGGTGCTGGAGATACAAACAAAAGTTTAAAAAAGGGTTGCCCTCAGGGAGCTTATAGTCTATTTAGGGAAGACAATATAAAATCAAGGCTGAAGACTGAAAGAATGTTTGAGGTTCACTTATTCCAACACTGTTTTAGAGGTGAGGGTACTGAAGCTCAGGTGAAATGAGTTGCCCAAGGCCATGCAGGTAGTAAATGCCAATAATAATAATAATAGTAATTATTATAGCTAGCATTTCTATAGTGCCTACTATGTGCCAGGCTGTGCCGAGCACTTTACAAATATTACCTCATTTGCTCCTTGAAACAATCTTGGGAGGTACGTCCATTACATCCATTTTACAGATGAGAAAAACCGAAGCAGGCATGCTCAGGGTCACACAGCAAGTGTTTGAGACTGGATTTGAATTCAGGTCTTCCTAACTCCAGGCCCAGCACTCTCTCTCACTGTGCCATGGGACTGCCTCAAAAGATTGAATAACTATTTATTGTGAGTGTTTCCTAGAGGGTCTCCTTGTTAACAAAGTAGTAGATAAGAAGTCCACTACAGTATTCTCCCATCCTGGCCTTGTGACATAATAAACTGTGTCCAATAATCAAATTATGAGGTATTAGGGGAAATCATAAAATTCTATGGCAGCTAGATGGCACAATGGTTAGAACACTGAGCTCCTTGAGTCAGCTCCCTGAGTTCAAATCCAGCCACAGACACTTACTAGCTGTGTGACCTTGGCAAGTCACTTAACCTTGTTTTCTTCAGTTCATCATCTGTGAAATGAGTTGGAGAAGGAAATGGCAAACCACTCCAGTATCTTTTCCCTGAAAACCTCAAAATAGGGTCACAAAGAGTTGGATACAACTTAACAACAATAATAATAAAATTCTAAGGGAAGGAAACCCCTTCGTCCCATCTCTGTCTTTGTCTCTCTGTCTCATATATAACATTTTTTTTTCTGGTGAAGGAGATGTGTAATCCCTCAATGGTTAGGATTTTTAAAAGTTGAGGAAAAGCCACCTGTGATCACATAGAATTTAATTTCTTTAATTAATCGGCAAACAAATCCTTCAAGATGAGACTTATCGATGAGATTAAAAAACTCAGCCAAGTAGTTCAATACAATTTAATATTTCAAAGTCTATTTGAATATTTAATGAAAGCCCCAAATCTTTATCTCAATCAACTCTTAACTGTGGCATCCTCATTTCTGTCCATGGTACCATCATTCTCCCAGTAGGTCAGGCTTGAAATCTTGGGGCCATCCCTTCCTAGTCACATCTGGTCGATCGAATCTGGTCAGTTCCTTCTTTCTTGGGGGACCAGTTAAGAAACAACTGTGGTGTCTGGATAGAAGTGAAAAGTTTCGAAACCAGAGTGGTGAGAAAACTCAAGCCTCATCCACATGGATCACAGATCCAGAACTGGTTAGGACGCTAGAGGCTGTGTAGTTCACAGACATGGGAAGCGAGGCCCAGGGAAGTTTCCTGACTTGCCCAGAGTCACGAGGTTGGAGACATTAGATGAAAGATTTAAACTCAGGCCTTATGCTGTGTTTTTGCTGTGACTTTCAAAGTCTTGTGGTTCAAGAATGGAAATGTCCAATCTGTGCCATCACAGACTGAGAATGATGGAGACAGTGTAAAAGCTGATGTTTCCAGGGCATTTAGGAAAGTCTACAAAGCCCATCATCTCACTGGAGCCCCACAACTGTCTTGTGAGCTAAGGGCTACTATTATCCAGTTTTACAAAGGATGAAACCCAGGTTCAGACTGGCTGGTTGACTGCCCAAGGTCACATAGAAAGTAAACATCAGATGGAGGATTTGAACCCGGTCTCCTCCTTACTGTGGATCTGAGTGCTTTCCATTTCACTGTTCTGTAGCAGCAAACATGACAGGGGTGGCTTTTACATTTTTGGAGGGCTAAGGACAAAAAGAAATCTTTGGTAATTGGAATTAATATGGAGGCCTCCACAGGCTCTGAGTTAGGGAGCCCATGTCGGTATGGGCTGCCAGCTTACTGGATGACTGTGAAACTTACAATGGATAGAGGGTGGGGTCAGGAGTCAGAAGACCTGAGTTCAAATCTAGCTTCAGACACTTACTAGCTGGGTTACCCTGAGTAAGTCACTTAACTGGTGATCGCCTCAGTTTCCCCAACTGTAAATGGGGATGATAATAGCAGCTCCTTCAAAGGATTTTTGTGAGGATTGAATGAGATCATATCTCTGAAGCATTTTGCACAATGCCTGATGCGTAGCAGGTGCTGTCGAAATGCTGATTCCTATTCCTATCTAGGAACAAACTGGTTCAGCGTTTTTAAGCCAGAGTTGCTGTAGCTTTTGGGCCGCTAAGGTGCTTTTGTATTTTGAGGCATTTAATGGTAGCCTGGTGTATATGTGCGTGTGTGCATGTGTGTGCATGTGTGCATGTGCGTGTGTGTGTATGTATGTGTGTGTGTACGAGCAAATGCACATGCTCTGGCTTTAAGTAAAAAGCATATTTAGATTATTTAGATGGGGAACAGAAGGAACAGTGAAAAAAGCACTGAATTTGAGTCAGAGGCCCTGGGTTTGAAACTTGTCCCTGCTTATTACTGCCTATATGACCTTGGACAATTCACTCTCCTCTTCCTCCCTGGCCTTAGTTTCCTCATCTGTAAAATGGACTAGTTTGCCTCTAAGGTCCCTTCTGGCTTTATTTTGATCCTGGGTTTTGACCGTGAATGCTACTTGTTGCTGATTACAGAAGTCCTAAATGAGGCATCCTTGATCAGGATAGAATGAAAAACGAAAGTACAACCAAGTCATTATTTTGGTAATTTGCTTGGTGAATTCCCAGGAGGTCTGGTATTGCTTTTTTCTAGTGCTTTACTTGGCCGTGCCTGGGCCTAGCCAATCTGAGGGCCTAGTGTGTGCTTCAATAGGGACTTTTAGGGTGTTCGCTCTAGGATGACCAGTAAATATCATCATTAGAAGTTCTTTCTTAAAGGTCCCTGTAAAGAGGCCAGATGGTGTAATGAATGGAGAGCACCTCATACAGGGCCTGGCACATAGTAGGTTCTTTGAAATGCTTTTTGGTTGATGGAGAGAACTCGAGATTTAGAAGCAGATAGGTCTGTATTCCAGATCTGCCACTTAGATACGTGTAGCCTTCCATGGGGTGTCACATAAACACAATGTCACCATGCAGATAGATGCCCTAATGAGCAGGAACAGACCAACAGGCCACAATCTTAAGGAGAGCTGACATTTACATTATTTTAAGTTCTCTTTCTGTGTATTACTTCATTAGAGTCTCACAGGAAGCTTGGGAAGCAGGGAGGATAAATAGTTATGCCTGTTTTACAGATGAGAAAAAAGCAGCTCAGAGAGAAGCTTGTCCATCATTGCCCAGCTAGCAAGTTTTAAAACTGGAGCTTCCCCAGGGGTTACCTGCCTCCAATGCCAGTTTGCTCTCATTAGGATCCTACATACAAAAGCATTAAACAAGTGGAGTTGTAACTAGGGTGGGGTGGCTGGGGCTCTGCCTCAGGTACCAATGCTTAGAGAGAGCTGACTGTGCTTGCATCACTCCAGCAGGGAGAAGCTGCAGGTTGGTCCTCTTGGTGGTCGGACCCCAGGTGAATTCTTTGCCAGGCAGGCTCTCACCTGTCCTGTTCCCATCTCCTCCCTCAAGTGCTGTTGTCTCCCTAGTATCTGCCTCTTGGTCTCTTGGGGCTTCTCCCTGCATCATCTCAGTTGAGCAGACCTTTCCTGCCACTTGCCCTGGGGACAGAAATGATCTCTTCTGCCTCCGAAGGCATTGGTATTATCATCGCTCTTGTCGCCATCATCACTGTTTCACTCTTTCTTAACTGGTTCCCATGTGGATGGTCAGAAGCACTTTCCATATCTGCCCAAACCATGGTCATGTTCCCACCTCTGGGTGCTGTGATCGATTCTGAGAG
Organism: Phalanger gymnotis; assembly: GCA_028646595.1. NCBI lineage: Eukaryota > Metazoa > Chordata > Mammalia > Diprotodontia > Phalangeridae > Phalanger > Phalanger gymnotis. The sequence continues at coordinate 365,058,572 of CM053624.1, forward strand.
GGAATGTAGCATCAGGGTCATGTGCTGGACTTGGACTTAGGAAGAACTGAGTTCAAATCCTGCCTCAGACACTTGCTAGCTGTGTGACCCTGGGCGAGTCACATAACCATAGGTAGCATTCACATGGTGCTTTCATGGTCCTCTTCTAGAATGAAGGACAAACAACAATAAGGAAAAACACTGTACATGTTATTTCAAATGATTCTCTCAATAACCCAATGAAGGTGTTATTATAATCCTTTAAAGTCTCAGTTTCCTTATCTGTAAAATGTGGATGACAATCACATCTCCTGTATGAAGCTGACTTTGTATATAGTTATTTCTCCCATTAGACTGTAAATTCCTTGAGGGCAGGGACTGTCTTTTGCCTCTTTTTGTATTCCTAGCACTTAGCATACAGACTAACATATAGTAGGTGCTTAATGAATGTTTATTGACTGATAATTATCTACTTTTTCAAGCACAGAGGTTTCTTTTATGGAAAGGAATGCACAGCTTAGAAAGACTGGGACCAGGGTTCCTACCTTGCTGCTTTCATTTCAGATGGAGTGTCCCAGGTCACTCTCAAACCAGCATCTCAACTTCCATCCATGTGGCTCATTGGAGAGATGAATTCTAACGGGTTAATTGATGCATCCCACCAAGGACTCCCTAGGAATTGGAGCTGGTTGTGTGTTGGTCTCTTCCTCCGTGTGCATGGTCAGGATGGAGCTCTTTGCTGGTTTGAAGATGCTTTGGGTGCCATCAGAAGTGGCAGTGGTGCTTCTTGGGCTCTGTACCTAGTCATCTCCTCTTTCCCTTTCCCCCTTTTTTTTCTTTTTTACTCCTCTCTCATTTTCTAGTCCAGAAGCCCATCCTTCTTCCCTCCTACCTCCTGGCAGCGGCCACCAGGGGGCACTGGTGGTCATTATGCTGTATTCGCATCCCTTTGACTGTATCTACTCCCCAGGGACAATATGGATGGAGGAATGCGGCATTTCCTTGACACAGGGATCAGGGGGTCAAACCTCAGAGGTCATCTATTATCTCATTTTGTGGAGGAGGAAACTGAAGCCCAGAGAGGGAAATTGACTTGGCTAAGGGCACACTGTAAGAGATAGAACTAGGATTCAGACTCAGGTTCTCTGATCATAATTCTTGGCCGAGAGCTAATGGCAACTGGAACCTCTTTCTCTATCTGGAATCTCAGTTTCTTCATCTGAAAAATGAGGGGGTTGGGCCAGATAGCCTCAGAGGTTCCTTCTGGCCCTTAATCTATGATCCTAAGGCCTCTAAGGCCTTTTCTTCTTTTAAATCTATAATCCTGTGATCCCATCTGCGACCCATCATCTTGGATGGCAAGACTGGGCCTCTTTGGGGATTGAACCCCTGTTGGCCAATGACTGACCACTTCCTTAGCATTTTCTATTGATGTCATCTGCCCCTGGAGTCAGTTGGACAGGAGCATGGCAGCATCTTGTTTTGGAAGAGGGAGGGTGGGATATAGTGGACTCAATATAAACCATCTCCTTGGAAACCCTGTGACACATGAAATCCAATTACTGAAAAGCAGTTGATCTGTGATTCATCTAATATCCTTGCTATTTCAGAGCTGTTGTTCTGAAACCTTCAACAGAATCATCATTTAAATTTAAGGCATTCTCTTGCCATTTGGGATACTAATTTCTCAAGTAAAATCATATTTACACGAGACAATTGGACCACACCAGATTTAGAGCTGGAAAAGATCTTAGAAGTCATCTTGTCCAATTCTCCTATTTTACAGGTGAGAAAGCTGAGGCCCTGAGGATGGGGAGTGCATTTCCCAAAGTCATACAGATCTTAGAATAACAGATTTGAAGCAGGGTGAGACCTTGGTGGGTATATCCTCTCATTTTATAGACAAGGTAACTAAGACCCAGATAATTAATTAATCAATCAACATTTATTAAGCACCTCCTGTATACCAGGCACTGTGCTAAGTGTGGGGGATACCCAAAGGGGCAAAAGACAGTCCTTAAGGAACTTATAATCTAAAGGTAACACAGGTATTAATCAATTGACATGCCTTTGTTAAATGCCTACTATGTGCCAAGCAATGTCCAGATGCTGTGGATACAAGGACAAAGAGTGAAACAATCTCTTTTCATGAAAAGCTTACATTCTAATGGGTAAGATGACAAGTACATATTTAAATGTATACACAGTGACTATTAAAAAAGAATAAATACACAGCAATAAAAGAAAATGGTAGCTTGAGAGGGAGGGCATTAATACTTGGGAGGATTGGGAAAGGCTTCCTGCAGAAACTGGCACTTAAAGCTGTGTTTTGAGGGAAGGGAGAGGTCTGGTGATGGGGAAGTGAGGAAAGACGACCTTCCCGAAGAATATCACCAAGGCATCGAGATGAGAGATGAGGAGCAACGGGCATCTTGTGTTGGAGAATTTGGGAGGAGGGGTGACTATACAATGGGTTTGGAGAGCAGGGCCCCATAGGGCTTTAAAAGCTAAGTGGAGGAACTGGAATTTGTTTGTGGCAGCAATAGATAGTCACTAGAGTTTACTGAGCAGGAGAGTAACATGGTCTGATCTCCATTTTGGCATCAGTGTGAGGGATGGAGTAGGGTGGTGAGGCTTGATGGAAGGAGGCCAGTTAGGAGACAGCTGCATTAATCACTGAGAGATGGTGAGGACCTGATGGGAGCTGGGTGAATGCAGAGAAGGGGGTCAAGTGTGAGGATGTTGTCAAGGGAGAAGTGGCAAGATTTGGCAACTGATTAGCTCAAAGGGAGGAGTTGGTAATTATTCCATGGTCAGACAGAATGGAAAGTGGCACCTTCAGTAAAAATGGGAAAGTCTGCAAGAGGGGAGGGTTTGGGAGAAAAAGATGAGTTCAGATTTGGCTATGTTGGGCTTGAGATGTCTCCGTGATAGCCGGTTT
>CM053624.1:365061591-365107834 GCA_028646595.1 Phalanger gymnotis
GAGAGAGGCAGAGACACACACACAGACAGAGAAAGAGACAGAGACAGAGAGAGATAGAGAGAGAGAGAGACAGAGAGAGAGACAGACAGAGAGACAGAGAGAGAGAGGAAAGAGGGAGGGAGAGAGGGGGAGGAGAGAGAGATAAAGAGAGAGGAAGAGGGAGGGAGAAGGGAGAGACAGAGACAGAGAGAGAACCAGGCTAGAGCAACCTCAGGGAATACCCACAATTACGGACAATCATATGAATGATGATCTGGCAAAAGAGACAGTAAAAGAGTTGTCAGACAGGTAAGTAAGAGAAGAACCAGGAAAGAGTAGTGTCACAAAAGTACTGTGAGAAGAAAATATTCAGGAGGTGGTGGTCAATAGTGTTACATATTGCAGAGAGGCTCAGAAGGATTAGGACTGAGAAAAGACTATAGATTGGCAATTAGATCACTGGTAACTTGAGAGAGCAGTTTCAGTTAAGTGCTGAGTGTAGATGCCTCAATGCAAAGGTTTGCAGGTTCCCCATTCCTGGAAGGAGTAAGCAAGAGGAAGGGGAGGCAGCTTTTCCAAGGATTTTAGCTGGGAGAGAGAGGGGAGATATAGCACGAGAACTGGAGGAAATGGTAGGATCTGGAGAGTCTTTTTTAAAGGGTGGGGGAGACTCGGGGAGATTTTGAAGGCAGGAGGGAAGCAACCAGTAGATGGGGAGAGATTGAAGACCGAGTGGGCAATGAGTGAGAGGACAGTCTACTGAAGACAAATGGGTGAGGATTAAGGGCACAGGAAGAGGGGGTTGACCTTGGCAAGAAAGACCACTTCATTATCAGATACCTAGGGAAAGGAATGCTATGATAGGCTTTTAGAAAAATTTCTCATTTCATTTATTTTTTATATATATATTTTTCTAATTTATGGAATAAAACAAGCATTTCCATAACACAGTGCAATAAAAAAGATGATTGTGGCGCAGCTAGGTGGTGTGGTGAGTAGAGCACCGGTCCTGGAGTCAGGAGGACCTGAGTTCAAATCCAGCTTGAGACGCTTGACACATGTTCTAGCTGTGTGACCTTGGACAAGTCACTTAACCCCAATTTCCCTGCCAAAAAAAGCAAAAAAAGATGATTTTACATGAAAATGCAAATCTACTATGATGGGCTTTGGAAATGAGAGTGGGGAGAAGATGGCCCTATCAGATGGCCTCCATTTTCTCATTAAAGTAAGAGTCAAAGTCCACAGGTGAGAAAGAAGGGGGTGAGGAAGGTGTAGGAAACTTGAAGAGAAAGTTTGGAATAGTTTCTGTGGGGAGAGATTCAGGAAATTGATTAGGGAGGAATAAAGGGACTCCCTTGCTGTAGCCAGAGCCTGGTTGAAGTTGTGTAATGTGAATTAAAAATGTATCCCACCAGCAGGGTTGTGCTTTTCTAGCAGGAGAAAAGAACACACACAGTGGGGATAATCCCAGGCTGGGGGTTGGCAGGAAAATAGTGATAGGACAAGGGGACAAGGGAGCAGAGGAAGGTACATAGTTAAAATGACTAAGCATTGGGCTGATGTTGGGGGAGGAAAGTGAGGTCAGAGCAAAGTGGTGGAGGCCCAAGAAAGTCCCGAGGGGTTGGAGAAACTGGGGGTCTCCATGAGGTTTTCCCCTACAAAGGTGGCAAGTGGCAGAGTTGAGATTTGAACTCAGGTCCTCTGAATCCAAACCCTGGCCTTACTCTTTGCACTCTGCCTCACTTCTTAGAGGCCTCTCCACAGCACCACTGCTCTCTGGTTGTATTTGGTAAACACTAAAAATGGTATTCCCCCCCCCCCCACTGGTGGGTGTTAGTTATCTGAATGCCTTGTGCTGGATGGTTGGATAAAGACAAAGCTGGTTCAGTTTTGGGACCTTTTTTATCACCTGAACTGTAGAGAATTATTTCTGACTCTCATACTTTGTTTGTAATCTGAGCCCTCTGAAGTTCACCCAGGTGTTGCTTACACCCAACCCAGCTCTTGTGGGAATGGGTGGAGCCAGTGAAAGTCAGAGTTAGTGGAAAGCATGGATAATCCTCCATACTTAGAGCTAATAGCTAACTGCCACTTTCATGCAGCTGGCTCCTGAAGGAAGGAGCAGGGGCTAAGGTGAGCTGTTGCCTGTCCCCTAACCCATCCTTCAGCATTGGTGCAGCTTTGGATAGGCAGGGCAGTAGAGGCAAAGAAGCTTGGGGAAACCAGCCCATGAGGGAGTCAGCCCTTTTGGTCAATAAGAATTGAGGTGCCTTGTAGTCAAAATGGATGGTGGTGGCTGCAGCATCCTATGGACATCTTTGTGGGAAAGGGTGTGTGTTTGTGTGTGTTTGTGTGTGTGTGTGTGTCCAGAGAGTAGAAGAGATTGGCAGGAGGGTTGCTCCACAGGGAAAGAGGGAGAGGTATGGTTTACAAATTTTCCAAGAGTTTTGAGTTTGGAGTCAGGAAGCCCTGAGTTCAAATATGACACCAACCACTCATTTGTTCTGTGCCTCTGGGGGAGTCATTCATCCTTCGGCTCAGGTCTTCCTCACCTGTAAAAGCAGAATGATCAAAACCCCATCTCACAGAGCTGTTGTGAAATTCAGATGAGATAATATTTGTAAGGTGCCCTGGAACACACTGGGTGCTTAATAAATGCTCATACAATGAGGGGGTTAGGCTAGTTGGCCTTTGGTATCCCTTCTGGTTTTAAGTTTATGTTCCTTTATGTGACCCCAGGCAAATTGCTTAAAGTCCGTGCATAAATTTCCTCATCTGTGAAGTGGGTGGTGGTGGATTAAATGGCTTCCCAGCTTCTTTCTGGCTCCAGGTCCATGAGATTAGACGTGACTTTAGGCCAGTAATTCTATTCTCTGTAAAATGAGGGTGTTGGGCTAGAACGATTAACCCTGAGGTCGCCTCTAGCTCCAGATCTATGACCCTGTGATCCGCTAGTATTTTCCTAAACATCGTTCCTGTCATTGATTTGGGAGGTGCCCTGGAATGTGCTGACCCTCCCACTCAGTCTTTTTCCTGATGCTGAGTTTTTCTGCCTCTGAGACAGACTCACCAACTCTCTGGGTAGAAGGGGCCAGCCTGCAGCACACTGGGAGTTCCCTCAGAGTGCTCAGCCTGCCTCTGTCTGAAGTCCTACAGCCACTTTGGGAAAGTTACGTCCATTTGGAAGTTTGTCCTGACCTCGAGCCAAAATCTGCCTCTCAGTAGCTTCCCCCACTCTCTGCTCCTCATTCTGCCCTCTGGGACCAGGCAGAAAAGTCCCAATTTCTCTTTGAGAGTTGAGAATGACTCACTATCATGTCCCTTGTACATGTCTCTTCTGTAGGCCCAGTGGTCCCAGTTCTTCCAGGCAGACCCTGGCTGTTGTCGTCTGAACTCCATCCAGTTAATGTCTTTTGTGTTTCCCTTTTCCCTTTGTGTCCCTGATGCTCAGTATGGTGCCCGGCACACAGTAGGTGCTTAATAACGGTTGCTTGCTTTCTTGCTTAAAGGTGGGGAATGTTTTGTTTTTGCTTCTGTATCCCTAGCGTGTACTATTGTGCCTGGTGTATAGTAGGTGGTTAATAAATGCTTGGTGATGGATTCCTACAGTATGGCACACAGAAATGAACGACTCTCCTAATGGGGGCAGTGTTAGTGCTGGCTTTAATTCTTGGCTTCCATGTTACACTATTGGCTTGTGTCGAGCTTGCCATCACATCGACTTTCCTAAAATACAAACTTGACCATGTCACCCCGTGTCCCTTCTCCACTCCAAAACCTTCAGTGACTTTCTATTGCCTCTAGGCCAGGGGTTCTTAATCTGGGATCCATGGACCTCCCAAGGGGTCTCTCTGGGTGGGAGTCCATGAACTTAGATGGGAAAAAATGGTGTCTTTTGTTTTTATTGACCTCTAATTGAAAGGGAACATTTCCTTTGACTACAAATTTTTAAAAATCATTCTGAGGATGGGGCCATAGACTTAATGAGATGGTTCATAAGATAAAATGGTAAAACCCTGTGGTGAAATAAAATAAAGACTCCATATCTGGCCATCGAAGACCCTGTGTTCTTCGTGACTGAGCTCACCTTCCTCCCCTCCACCCATTGCCCATTTGAGGGAAACTGGCCTGTTGGCTGTTCCCTGAATCTATCCTCCATCTATCACTGGACTCCATGTCTCTGCACAAATTATGCCTGATGCCTGGAAGGCATCCCTTCCTCACCCCTGCCTCTCAGGACCCCCAGCTTCCTGCAGAGCCCAGCTCGCTGCTCCCTCCTACCTGGGGCCTCTGCCAATGCCCACAAGGAGCAGCTTTCTGGATTTCACTTTTTGACATATTGTGTTTATTTACCTGAGCCTGGGATCTCCCCACCCAGTCCCAGCAGAATGTTGGTTCCTTGAAGGCAGACACTGGGCTGTCTTTGAATTCCCCGTGTCTAGGCGCTCATTAACCATTTGTTCGGTTGGATTGTACCTGTTCACCTTCTGGGGTACCCAAAGGCACTCATCCCTCTGCTCCTCACTCAACAGTAGTCTGTGCTAGGTGAATGACAAACTCACCAGGTCCGTGTTACCAGGAGGGGCCTGTAAATACCTGGAGAAGGGCAACATTTGCCATCTTTGGTCGATATCACCTGCCGATCTCCTCCCTAGATTTGCTTTCAGCACAAGTTGCTGGCTTCAGAGATGGCGGAAACCAGAGCTCCACACTCAGGGCTAGTCAAGGCGGAAATCAGGTTGTGCTGAGCACAAAGGCCTAGGATTGATCCTGGGTCCCTTGAAAGGAGAAGGCTGGGAGAGTATTCTTGGCAGTGTAGCTTCAATGTCTTCCTCTCTTAAAGTACCAAGTAAATGTGAGTGACTATTATTATCATCCTAAGGGCCTTAGCTGGGGTTGTGGCAGAGACAGCCATAGCCTCAGAGTCCTCGGCTTCAAATCCTTCACCTCCTGTCTGTATGACCTTGGACAAGTCATCATACTTCTCTGGGCCTCATTTTTTGTCTCTGTAAAGTGAGAGGTTGGACTCGACGGGCTCTAAGTTCCCATTCAGTTCTAATTCTGGGGTCCTCATCTTTTAGAGACTCCTCCCCCCACATAAACACAGTTGCTCCTGATTTCCAAGTCAACAAGCCTCCCCTTCCTCTCCATCCTTGTTAATATGACAGTCCCTCCTGTCTGACTAGGAGCTCAGGAATCCCCTCCTCAAGGGAGAAAGGCCTGTTCCCTCTTTATGTGGTGGGAGCCTGTTAGGCTAGTTGGCCTTTGGTATCCCTTCTGGTTTGTCCCCACCCCTTCCCCACTACCACTCCAGGGTTGGAAGTAACACAGTCAAGCTGGAATGAAGGGACAGGCACAGGCAGAGCAGGAAGGACACCAAGAATCCTAGCTCAAATCCTAGCTGTGTCCACGGATCAGGTGAGGGACCTCTCCTTCATGTCATTTCTGAGCCTCTGCCAACGAGAGGGTTGGCTTTGGTGATCTCCGAGGTGCCTTCTGGCTCTGACTCTTATGCGATGGGGCAGGAGCGAGGCCGGTGGGGTGACGGGCACAGAGGGAGAGCTGCTGGATGCAGGGCTTGTTTTGCCTCCTCTTAATCGTAGGGTTGGCACATTTTTGATTGCTTAGTCATGTCTGACTCTTCGCGACCCCATTTGGGGTTTTCTTGGCAGAGATACTGCAGCGGCTTGCCATTTCCTCCTCTGGCTCATTGTACAGATGAGGAAACTGAGGCAGAGTTAAGTGATTCGCCCAAGGTCATACAGCTAGTAAGTGTCTGTAAAGAGCAGCCAAGTGACACAGTGGATAGAGGGCTGGGCTTGGAATGAGAAGACTCATTTTCATGAGTTCAGATCTGGCCTCAGATATTTCCTACCTGTGTGACCCTGGGCAAGTCACTTAACTCTGCCTCAGTTTCCTCATCTGTAAAATGAGCCAGAGAAGGAAATGGCAAACCATGCTAGTATCTCTGCCAAGAAAACCCCAAATGGGGTCAGAAAGAGTGAGACACAACTGAAATGACTGAAGTGCCTGAGGACAGATTTGCACTCAGGAAGATGAGTCTTCCTGACTCCATGCCCAGTGCTCTGTGCACTGTGCCACCTGTGGGCACTTAATACTTGCTTATTGGACTGCTCGTCATCCATCTCCACATCTACTGCCTTCATAGGGAGTTGGGCCCCCCAGAAAGATGAGAGGTTGAAGTTGGAACTCTGATGGGGAAGGGTTGGGCTGCAGGAGCAGCTGCAGGTAAGGAGATTATTTTAATTTGAGCTTGGCCACGAATCAGCGGATTAAGCCCTGGATTTCCTTCCTTTGTCCCTGCCCCTTCCTGCCTCCACTCCAGGTGCATGTGCAGAAGGGACTGGAGCTCCAGGAGAAAAAGCTTGGAGGGGCCCCGGGAGCCAGGAAGGCTGGTTACCTCCTGGGAGGAAGGGAGCCGGCTCCTTGGGGAGCTACCTGAATGAGTCAGGTGGTTTCCATGGCAGCGACTCCCGTGCCCTCTGGGAATCGGAGCCCTGGTAGGATCAGGGCTTTCTTTCCATATATGCTCAAGGGGCATCTTGTTTTACCTCCCATTTTGAAGTTTTTGGGAAATTGATGTGAGGAAAACCTGTGCTGTACCCCAGTGGTGGGCCTAGAACATCTTCTACCCATGGCCTTCCTCCTCCCCCCCTCAGCCAAGAGTCCCTGCTCCATCCCTGATGCCTTCCTAACATGAGGGAATTCACCCCAATCTGCACTCTGGCAGCTAGCTGTCTATTTTAACTAATCACTCCTGTTAAGTATTCGCCAAGCCCTGTTGTTTCTATGTCCTGAAAGACTGTAAGGGCTGCTAAGGCCCCGATAAATCTGGTAACCTCCAAAGTCAGAGCCCTGGAGCAAAGACCCAAGAGCCTTGTCCTAGTTAGGGCTCTGACTATGGACAATGGAATACTTCTTATCTGTTTCTTCCGGAATTGCTCTTAGCGGTAAGACCCTTAGGATGATAATAATAGTGACTCACATTTACTTGGTACTTTAAGAATAAGCATCATTAACCCCATTTTAAGGCTGAGGAAGCTCAAGGTCTAAAGTATGGAATTATCTCCCTAAATTCAGACACAGGAAGAGTCTGATGTGGGGTCTGAACATGGCTCCCCAGCTCCATATTTTCTCCCCCCTATCATCAGGCTTAGTTAGCTATGTGTTACTTACTACCTATATGTGTTACCTTACTAGCTGTGTGACCTTAGGTGAGTCCTGGAACCTCCCAGGGACTCACTGTCCTTATCTGTAAAAAGAAGGCATTGGACAACATGGCCTCTGAGGTCCCTCCTAGCTCCAGAAGCAATGAGGTGGCAGAGTGTCCAATATGCACTACTTGGGACCAGGAAGACCTGAGTTTGGACCCTGCCTCTGATGCTTGCTGAATTTAGGAGTTAACCTAACCTGCTGACTAGTGGTTTTCTATTTGAACTAATTAATCCTTGTTAGCTCTGTACTAAGCTCAATTGTTTCTATCTTTTGAAGGAAGTCAAGGGCTCCTAAGGCCCTTGTTAAAAGGAAGATTCTTTTTTGGGGCTTTCCCCCTGATTAGTGAGACAAAACTCAGAATTAAAAGGTTGTTAAAAGCAGGTCAAAGTAGCCACATGCTGATAGGGCTGATCGCTGGGGACCAGCAATGGCTTCCAGATGGTGCCAGCTTTTATTAATAACTTTCATAATGAGATAAAGACAATTTGGATAGGCCCATGTCAGTAAAAGGGAATGGGCCAGTCTTCCCCAAGGTAGCAAGTTTGCGACAATTTCCAGGTACAAACAGGTAGAGGCTAGCTTACTGCCTGACCAATAGTGGAAAATAAAAAGCTTCAGACGGAGTGATGCCTCTCCCCAGCACTGATTGGCCAGCAGGTGTGGGAACAGTGGGTCACAGAGTCAGCAGAACTTTCAATACCCTGTCCTCTTGGGGCCCTCGACCCCAAGGCTGCTGAGCCTTCTTTGTAGGATGGAGCCCCGAGGCAGGCTGGTGAAGTCTATGGGCCCCTTAAATGCATGAAATAAATATAGGATATATAAAAATATGTATATAAAATAACATGTCATAACACAGGAAAGCAATCATGTTGGAATATAATTATCAAAATATTAAAAAACCCAAGTTCATAGATCCCTGTTAAGGTCCCCACAGTCTGAAGGGTGCCTTCCTGACTCCAAGCTCGGCATTCAACTCATTCCGCCTCAAGAGGTAGAACAGACCCTGGGCAATTCAATTTACCCCTCTCTATCTCAGTTTCCTCATCTGTGAAATGACGATAATTGTCATCAGGATCAAATGGGCACCGTCATATCCGCTTTACTTACCTCCCTCATCAGCCCATACCTGCACTAGTGCAGCAGTCTGCCGGCTGGTCATCTGGTCTCTGATCCATCCTCCACTCGACTGCTAAAGTGATCTTAAAGCAGAGTGTGGCCGTGTCTGCCTCAACACCCTCTTTAATGAACTCCAGCGGCTTCCTGTCATCTCCAGGATCAAATATGTGTATATGTTTATGTGTATGTGCATAAATATGTATGTAGGCATACCTACACACACACACACACACACACACACACACACACACACACGGCATTCAAAGCCCTTCACAATCTGTCCCGTTCTCACCATTCCCATCTTTTTACACTTTGCTTGCCCACCTGTCCTCTGTGATCCAGTGACACTGGCCGCATGTTGTTCCTCCCGCAAGACTGTAAGCTCCTCGAAGGCAAGGACTGTCTTTTTATCCCTAGGATTTAGCATAGTACCTGGCACATAGTAGGTGCTTAATAAGTGCTTTTTGACTTGATAGCTGTAGAGAGCTAGTTAAATGCAGCAATCACTATGATGCTGGGCAAGTCATATAACCTCTGTTTGCCTCAGTTTCCTCAACTGTTAAATGGGGATAATAATAGCCCTTACTTCCCAGAGTCGTTGTGAAGATGAAATCCCATACTATCTGTAAAAGCTCCTAGCAGGTGCCTGGCTCATAGTAGGCCTACACAAATGCTTATTCCCTAATTTCGTTGTTATCATGGCCTGTATACTCCGATTTGAGTGCATCTTCTTAGACTGGAAGCTCCTTGGGGGCAGGGAATACTTCTGCTTTTTCTTCACATCTCTCATGATAATTATCCCAGTGCCAGGAATCTGATGGGCCTTTCATAGGTGTGTGTTCATTGATCCCTGGCTTAACGTTGCTGCCCTTGCCCCAGCATCCGGGAAGGGTGATAGGGGAGAGACCAGAAGGGTCTGGGTCCCTGAGGGAGCTCAATCCAGAAAGGAAAGAGACATACCCTTGGCTGGAGTCAAGGAGAGAGAGGAGTTGGTCGGGGAGGGGCCCTGGGGAGCATAGCAGTGCATTCCTCCAGGACCCACAAACATCCTTCACCCTTCAAGCTTCCCTTTCTGGAGGGCAGGAAGTGACTTGCTCCCCCCTCAGTGCCCAGTTGTGGGAAAGGGGCAACAAGCCGGGACTTCTGGGGCCTCTGACTCTACCGGATGTCTTTCTTCCCTTTGAAACTTCCGGCCTATCTCCCGGGCTGAGCTGAAAGCCTCCATGAATCACTTGCTGAAAATAGGCCACCCTCTCCAGAGGTCACTGGCTCTTGTTTCTGCTTTGGGCTTTTTGCCCTTGACCCATCTTGGATCGGCTGAGGCTTAGAAGCCCCGGGCAGGAGGTGGCCTGGTGTCGATTATTTGGCCGCAGTTAATGGCAGCTGTTGCTCTCCTGGGGAAGACTCCCCATTTTAGGGTTCAATGGGACCAGGAATAGACTTACCACCAAGGCACTGGGTGGCCCAGTGGACAAGATGTTGGATCTACAGTCAAGAAGAGCTGAGTTCAAATCTTGCCTCAGACATTTACTAGCTGCGTGGTCCTGGTCCTCATTTATAAAAATAGCACCTCCCTCTCAGGGCTGTTATGAGGATCTAATAAGATAGAATTTGTAAGTAAAATAAATAAATTTGTAAATGCTTTATAAACCTTAACATGGCACACGAATGCAAGCTGTTGTTATATTATTAGTCTAGGCCAGTAACAGACGCCTAATTATCTTGGCTTCTGGAGGTCAAAGAAAGATTTTATTCTTTATACAATCATAGATTTAGGATTTGAAGAGACTTCAGAGGTCATCCAGTCCTCATTTGGAGGCCAAATGGCATGGAAATATCTTTAAATACTATTGTTGGGGAAGGCATACTGGGCCTGGAAAAAGCTCACCTGGGGTGGGCCACATGTGGATCATATGGTACCATCCTTTTAAAACTAATGATTCTTAAAAAAAATTTAATTTAAAAAAATCAACTAAAATAGACTTTTCCTCCAATCCCCCCTGTATTAAAATGACTACAACTGCATCTAATTTCTATTCATTTATCTGTGAACATATTGTAGGCATTTTTCTTTCTGTTTTCTTCTTTTAAAATTTATTTTTAACGTTCTTTTTAAATGTTGAGTTGCAGATTCTCTCCCTCTCTCCTATTCCTTCCCCACCCACTGAGAAGGCAAATGATATGTCAGTTATACGTGTGAAATCATGCAAAACATATTTCCATATTAGCCTTATTGCAAAAAAACCCACCCACCAAAAATAAGAAAATGATGCTTCAATTTGCACTCAGAGTTCATCGGTTCTCTCTCTGGAGGTCGATAGGGTTTTTTCATTGAGTTCTTTGGAGTTATCTTGGATCATTGTAATGAACAGAGTTCCCGGTTGACCATCATTACAACACTGCTATTTCTGTGCACAGTGATCTCTGGGTTCTTCTCACTTCACTTTGCATCAGTTCAGAGAAGTCTTGCCATGTTTTTTCTGAAACCACCCCCTTTGTCATTTCTTATAGCATAATAGTACTCCGTCACAATCATGTGCCATATAACAATTTGTTCAGCCATTCCCAAACTGATCAGCGTTCCCTCAATTTCCAATTCTTTGTTCAAGCCCCTTGTCTTGCCCCCCTCCCTCCACCTCCACCTCCTTGTTGGCATTTTATCCTGTGCTGGAGGGGAGAGCTCTTTTGACTTAGACCAACTAGCTCCCCGGCCTGACTCCCTAGCCTCCAGCCTTTAAGCCAAGTAAAAAAGTGCCTACTCTGTGCCCGGCATTGTGCTAAACACTGGGCATACAAAGCTCTCAAGGAGCTTAGTGTAATGCAGGAAAACTTTACTTTCTTCTCCATTCCTTCAATGAACTTAAGAAACTTACAATTCCTGCTGCCTTCTGCGTGGCTCATTTTCGTTGAGTCATTACTACAAACCGACTTTCTCTTCATTGTTCTGAAGCCTCAGCTCAGTCTCACTGACAGCCAAATTGGCCCAGAAAGTGTGAGGAGGCAAGCAGAAGCTGCGCTGAAGAGAGAGAGGGGGGAGGAAGAGGGAGGGAGGGAGGGAGGGAGAGAGAGAGAGAGAGAGAGAGAGAGAGAGAGAGAGAGAGAGAGAGAGAACAGAGAGAGAGAAACAGAGAAACAAACAGTATCTTGGGATGAACACTAACCAAATATAGCAAGGTGCCTTCCAAGGAGTGGCTGATTTACTCCTGGTGTGGCTATATCAACTTTCAGTTATCCTGGCAAACATTGGCTTGGTGCTGTTTGCAGAGCGTTGTCCTTCGAGCTAGAGCCGAAGCTAAGATCTTCCTCTTTAGAGCATAAGCTCCTGGAGGGCAGGGTTCGTTCTTGTTTTTTTGCTTTTCTCTGGATTCCGGCATCCAGCCCCGTTCATGGCAGTGAGTAAGGATGAATGCATTTTGACTGATTAAGGTACTCTTCATGGTGCCTGCTCTCAAGCAGCTTACCTTCTAGGAGGAGGCAAAGACCCAAATAATGATTGTAAGAGTCAATATTACAAGATAAAAAAGTGCCCAGGGAGACGCGAAGAGGGAGGTCTCTGTCTAGTGAGCCGGGTGGGTGCCCTCAGGCTTTGCCTTCATGCCCCCGATGGCTTGTCTTTCTTTCGTTAGTGGCTCTCCTTGGCCTCTGGGACAAAAACAAATCTAAGCTCCCCACGTTAGCTTTTAAAGCCTTGGATGGCCTGGCCCCAGTCTATCTGCAGGACCTTACTGCCCCTTCCACACTGTGATTCACAGATCCACTGGCCTCTCTGCCCCTTGTCAGGCTGCTAGGTGGTGCCATACTGACCGGAGCTCTGGCCTGGACTTAGGAAGTTTAAATCCAGCCTCAGACACCTTCTGGCTGTGTGACCTTGGACAAGTCACTTCGCTTCTGCCCACCTCAGTTTCCCTAACTGTAAAATGGGGGTAACAATAGTGCCTACCTTATAGGAAGGTTGTAAGGATCAAGCGAGATAATATTTGGAGAGCTCTTAGCATCATGCCCTGCACATAATAGGTGTTTAATAAATGCTTGTTCCTTCCCTGTCCCCCTCCTCACAGAGAACACTCCAGCTCTTGTCTCCAAGCCTTCATTGGCCCTTCCTTCTGCCCGGTGTGCCCTCTCTTATTACCTCTGCCTCATAGAATCCCCCTCTTACTTAAAGACCAGCTCAAGCACCACCTGCTCCCTGAAGTCTTTCTTGATTGCCCCCAAGGCCCAGTCCCTTCCCTGCCACACTGCCTCCTCTTTACTACTTTTTTACACATTAGTATCTATTCCCCTTACATTTATGCCGTATGTGTTCTGTATGTCTTTGTCTCCCCCATTAGGGCAGCTAGGTGGTGCCATAGTGGATAGAGCACCGGGCCAGGAGTCAGGAAGACCTGAGTTCAAATCCAGCTTCAGACATTCACTATCTATGTGACCCTGGGCAAGTCACTTCACCCTGTTTGCCTCAGTTTCCTTGTCTGTAAAATGAGCTGGAGAAGGAAATGGCAAACCGCTCCAGCACCTCTGCCAAGAAAACCCCAAATGGGTCACGGAGATTCGGACACAACTCAAAACGATTGACTGACAACCAGAACAGCAAAGTCTCCCTGTGCGGAGGCTGGATCTGAACTCACAAAGATCAATTGTCCTGTTTCCAAGCCTCCATCCGTTGTGTCGTCTAGCACATAGTAGGTCTTATTAAATGATTTTTACGCTAATGATTGACTGATTCCAGACGGAGGTAGCATTTGAGTTGGGCTTTAAAGGATATAGAGAAGTTGGCTGAAAAAAGTAACGCACGAGAAGAGGAGGATTAAAGAAGAGAAGGAACCAGTCCACCAGGGGCCACGATAGCTCGTGACCCAGACAAATGGGAGCTGCTCACTCCCATTTGCTCACTCCCAGCTCCTGTTTTTTTTCCTCCTTTCTCTGCCAAGGAGAATGACCTTTTAACTGTCAAAGACAAAAGACAAATGGTTGGGGAGGCCTTGAATCCAAAAGAACCAGCTAATACATTAATCCAATGCAATGGTCTAGGCAGTATTCCACACCCATAGTCCTTCCTCTCTTCGAAGAGGGAGGGAGGTACATTCTCACACTTCTCCCTTGGGCATTGTGGTATTTCTATGAAGAAACTTTTTTTGGTAGTGTTCGGAGCCTTTGGCCAATGGACGCCATATTTGGAGAACCCCTGTCTGCAGTCTGGGTCACCTCTGGGGGGGGGCAAGTATCTTTTTGCTGAAGAGAAAGCTGCACTTCTTGCATGTATTTGCACTCTTCTATCCCCCTCCTCCCCCTCATGTTCATGCAGACAATGTTACATCCTGATGGGTTTTGAGATCATTGAGTCCAACTAGAGTAATTTCTACGAGGGTAAAGTTTTGCCCCAGGGCACCAGGATGATTGGACACTGCCCCCTCGTGGTGACTGCTTGTTCCCTTGTCATTTTTCATGTTCCATCAGCCTGGACCACCTTGTATGTCACAACTAATCCAAGGGCTACTGTTGGTACAATTACAATGGGGGAGGCCCTCACTGCTCCCCTGGCCAGACCCTCTTCTGTATCTCTGGGGAGGCCCCACTCTTCTCAGATGTTTTTGCCCCACGTGAAAATATTTCTTGTTATGACTCTGAATCTAACACCATCATTTTATAGGGGATGAATTTCAAGTTGAGTGACGGGGGAGGGGACTAGCCCAAGCTCATGCAGCCAACTATGGCAGAGCCAGATGCAGAGCTGCAACATTCTGATGCCAGCTCAGTGTTCTTTGCACCACACAAAAGTTTGCCCTGTCTTTACATCAAATGTCTAAGAGAGAGAGAGAGACATCAGGAGTAGTGACCATCACCTGGACTGACCAATTCAATCATTCTTTTCAATATTTTAGTATTGTAGATCAGGACGTCAGTGATTGGTGGTTATATCTTTAGGGTGCTTCTCTCCACCAATGTAAGTAGCAACCTCTTCTTCCCTTAGCAGAGAGTTTTAAGAGTTGCTGTAACCATGATGTTTCATCAGTTGGTGGCTGCTCTTGGGATAATGAGGTTCTTCCAGTGGGTTGACTTGGTTCTCTAATGGCAGATGGCTACTGAGTCCATTGCCAACCTCGACTCAAAGTTTTCCTGGCTGAGTAGGATCTTCCAGAGATTGCTCTCCGTTGACACGGGCTTGGAGGACCTGTGCTCCACAATGAAAAATATTTATTACCCAAGTAATATATTATATGTGCAAAGAGACTCCACCCTAAGAAAAACCCAACCCGTGAAAATCCAGGCTTCCAAAACATGGAGTGCTGGCCATCACTCGCAAAAGGAGTCTCACACTTTATAAAGAGATACAGGCTCAAGTCCGTCTTTGCTTGACTATGGACAAATCATTTCACCTCTCCGTGCCTTAGTTTCCTCATCTGGAAAATAAGGGAGATTGGGCTGATCTCTAAGGGGACTTTCAGTGCCATCGTGTTCTGCTTCTCGAACATCATGGGATTTAAGTAGGAAAAGCTTTAGGGGGTCACCCAGCTAACGTCCCTCATTTGACAGGTGAGGAAACCAAGTTAAATGATTTGCTGAAGGTCACCCTGGCCATAAGGGGCACGGCTGGAATGGGCTGCCAAGCCCAGTGCCTAACCCAGTCCATCACACAGCTCCTCCCCTCACAATAACTTTAAGGTTTAACAAATATTTATCTTGGCCCTCAGAAGTACCAGGTGATGCTGAGGTCACTGCCCTGGAGCTCATGGTCTAGGAAAGGAGCTAAGTGGCATGCTTTAAAATCATCAGCTCATCTGGTACACTGGAAATAGGAATCAGGCTACACGCAGCTTTGGAAAACCCAAACCCCATCTCGTGTTGAGGCAAGCCCTGTATGTCATTCTCTGGGTGCCTTTCGGACAGTGAGAATCTCAGACTAGCTTGAAAGAGGTTGGGTCTGACAGCAGCCTATTAAGGAAATACTGAGATCTAGGAGCAGATGTAAGAAGGGAGGGGGCAGAAGGGGTGGGAGGCTGGAGCAGCTGTAGGCATGCCGGAGATGGCTGCCCACTGCTTTGTGACGGAAACATGGCTGACTCTATCCTTGTTTTGAAAGCCCCTGCACCTGGGCAAGCCGTAAACCCAGCTGTAGGGATTCAGTGCCCAGATGCCGGACCAAGTGCCTAACATGTGAGGTGGGACTGAGAAGCAGAGAGCGGCTGAGGCCTCCAGAGGCAGTGTGGTGTGAATATGGCAATGGACTTGGGAAGACCTGGGTTTGAATTCTGTATTTGACCCCAGCTACATCATTCAGTTGTTGGGGCAGCTCGTTGGTGCAGGGGATGGATCGCTGGGCCTGGAGTCAGGAAGACCTCAGTTCAAATCCAACCTCAGATACTCACTAGCTGTGTGACGCTGGGCAAGTCACTTAACCTGTTTGCCTCAGTTTCCTCATCTGTAAAATGAGCTAGAGGAGGAAATGGCAAACCACTCCAGTATCTCTGCCAAGAAAACCCCAAATGGGGGCATGGAGAGTCAGAGGTGCTGAAAGGACTGAATAATAACTCCATCTTCTAGTTAATCACACTCCGCTTGTTTCCTCTTCTGTATAATGAGGACTTTGGACTCAATGACCTCTAAAATCCCTTCCAACTTTGAATTCATGACTCCATAGCTTGGTCTTCTCTGGGGGCTGGATTCACTAACTCGCTTTAGCCAAAGCTCTGGGTTCCTTCCATGACCCAGGACTGAGACGTAAGCTCATTGAGGTCAGGGTCTGGATCGTTTTGGTCCTGGTATCCCAGTACCAAACAGGGAGCCTGCCACAGTCGTGAATGGGTGTGTTACAGTGGGGAGGGCACCGACTCATCAGGCAGAGGAACTGGGTTCAAATCTTGCCTCAGTGAGCACTTGCCAACAGTGTTTTCTTGGCCAAGTCACTTAACTGTCTCTGGACTTCAGTATCTTCAGCCATAAGCTAAAGGGGCTGGATTAGACGGTCTCAAGAATACCTGGAAACTTTTATGATTCTATGAAATAATAATTCAATTGAATTTTTAGTACTTCAATAATAATTAAAGATGGGTCCTGAGTTATCCAATTACTCTCTAAAATTGAGGTTCTTAACTTGGAATCTGTGAATTAAAAATTCTTTAATAACCGTACTTCAGCATACCTGGTTTCCTTGGTAATCATCTGTAAATTTTATGCATTTTAAAGTGTTATTTTGAGATTGGGTCTGCAGGCTTCACCAGACTGCTGGAGGGGGCCTCAAGCCCCTGCTCTAAAGGGAGGAATTTTCCAAGAAGAGGCCTTTTTCCCTAATGAAGTTGGGTTGTTTCTAAATGAACTCTTTGGCTAATGGAAAGTACTGCACACCTCCTGCCTAGTCTTAAAATGGTAAAGACAGGACTGGCCCTGGAAGTGAGACAAGGAAAAAGAAGTAGGAAGCTTCCCAAGGACAGGGAGGCTTCTGATTTCCTGTCTTTGTACCCTCAGTGCCTGCTTAGAGTGCACTGCACACAGCAGGGCCCCACCAAAGCTTCTTCCACATCCCCCAGCATTGGCCCTGCTTGCCCTCCTCCTGTCCAGCTCTGAGTTCTGGGCTGAGGATGGGGGAGTGTGGGAACAAGGCTGGGCAGGGGGATGGGTAGGAGGGCTGCCATTTCTGCAGGGGATGCTGTGGGGCTAGGGCTACAGGATTAGGGATGGGAAGGAGGACTCTACCTGTCCCTCCAATGGCACTCCTGGCTCAATTATTATTGAAGCACTGTCCTGTTATTGTATTGAAACACCCCAAATGCAATTGTATTAATATTTCATGCAATCACAAATCTGAAACTGTCAGGGATCCTCAAGCCATCTAGTCCATCGACACCGCCCCCCCCCATCTTATTAGTGAGGAAACGGAGGCATGGGGCAGTTGAATGACTTGCCCAAGATCACAATGTCAGTAAGTGTCAAAGGCAGGATTTGAACCTGGGTCCTCTGTCTGCAGTCATTGCCCTTTCCACTTTTAAATCCAGCCCCAGTGCACCCTCTGTTTGAGGACTGATGAAAGGCAGTGGGAGAAGGAAAGAGAGTAAGTCTGTGTTATTTATTCTGTCAGAAGCAGTGTGGTCCTAGTGTCCTGGGGCTCCCTCCTACCTCCCAGGTTTAGAGCTGGCAGGACCCTAGGAAACCACCTAGATCAGCCTTCCCTGTTTACACACAGATATATCCAGACTAACTATTATAGATGTATTTTATAAAAAAGATATCTATGTATATATACACATACTTATATAAACATACTTATGTTCGTGATATAAATATAAATAAAAAGAGAGAAGAAGGGAGGGGAGGAGGAAGACAAGGAGGAGAGGAAGAGGAGGAGGAAAAAGAGGAGGAGGAGGAAGAGGAGGAAGAGGAAGAGGAGGAGAAGGGAGGGGAGGAGGAAGAGGAGGAGGAGAGGAAGAGGAGCAGGGGGACCAGTGCCAGCCTGGGAGGTTCAGTGACTGCAGCAGGAATGTACATAGACTGTGAAAGAAAAGCTTTGGGCTCTCTTTTGAAGTTGGTTTTATAACTCGGTCCGATTCAGTTCATTTCGTCAGGCTCAGGAACATAGTGTCAGAGGAGAAAGGCTCTTGGACAAGGAGAGAGGCTCCAGACCACAGAGTGTGAACTAACTTTACAAGTTGTAGGACCAAAGATGCTTTAGAGCGGGATGAAGCGTGAGTGCCACCTGCTGGTTATTCAGGCTCATTACAGAATAACGAGATGACAGCGATGGCGGTTGTGCCAATGACCTGGATGAAAGGCTATCTAGCCAAGTGGGTAGAGAGCCTGTGCTGGCATCACAAAAGACCTGGGTTCAAGTCCTGTGTCTGACCCATATGTGACAGAGCTCTGTGACTCTGAGCAAGTCATTAATCTCTCTATGACCCAGGCAACTCCAAGCCTTGGGTTACAGAACAAGGGTTGCTCTGTCTTGGTAGAAGGAATTTTTCTACTTGGGAACTTTCTACACTATTGAAATCCCAAGTCTGGACCAAGTAAAATATGTGAATACAGCTGCTGAATGTGAAGCTGGTTTCATTCAGTTTCTTAAACTTAGAGATATCTAGACATTGGCTGTGTGTCAGCAGCATACTCAAAGGGCTGGGTTCAAATCCTGCTGCTGCTGCACACTCCCCAGGTGACTTTAAGCAGCTCACTTCACTTCCCAGTTTGATTCCTTGTCAGTAGAATGAGGGCTGAGGACAGCTGAGGTCCCTTTCAGTTCCCTCTGACCCAGGGCTCAAGACCCTTCTCATGCTTTGTAAACCAAGCATTTGGGAAGTATTTCTTTTGTTCTAATGCTCTCTATTTTTTTTTTTTACAATTCAATTCAATTTATTTATGGAGCGCTAGGTGCTAGGGATACAAAGACAAACAATGAGATGGCACTTGCCTTCCAGGAGCTCCCACTGTGGAAAACAACACACTCACTGATAAGGAAATGAAAAAGCTGCCCAAAGGAAGTTGGTGCCTGTAATTTCGTGGGCCAGGAAGGCTCTCCTGCCTTCTCTTCCTTGGAGGCTCAGCTTGGGTGTGGCAGATGTGGTCAGGGTCATGCACAACCTGGGGAGGTTGGAGAAGGCTTCATGCAGAAAGAGAATCAAGTTGAGCCTCGAAGGGAATTTGGAATGCCAGGGGATAAAGGGGTAGTCAGTGTTAAAGACATGGGGGCGACCTGAGCAAAGACATGGAAATGCAAGATAGAATGTACTATATGGGAGGAAGAGGGAAAGGGCTGCTTTGGCCAGAATGTTTGGCCTCAGAGAAGGGAAGAAATGCACAATAAAATTGGAGAGCCAGGGGTTTATGTTGTGTACTAGAGGCAAGGAAGGGCAGCTAGGTGGTGTAGCAGATAGAGCACCAGGAGTCAGGAAGATCTGAGTTCAAATCCAGCCTCTGGCACTAGCTAGCTGTGTGACTCTGGACAAATCACTTTACCCTGTTTGTCTCAGTTTCCCTATCTGGAAAATGAGCTGGAGAAGGAAATAGGAAATCACTCTAATGTTTTTGCCAAGAACCCCCCCCCCCCCAAAGGGGGTCACAGAGTCAGACATGACTGAGAAATACCTGAACAGCCACAGCGGTCCCTCTGGGGTCTTTTTCACAGGGTAGTGATCAGGTGATACCTGTGCTATTTGGGCAGCAGTGTGGGGGAAGGTCTGGAGAGGGGAGAGACAGGAGGCAGGGAGATGGATTAGGAGGCCATGGAACAGTCCAGATGGGAGGGGATGAAGGTCTGACCTGGAGTGAGGAGGAGGGAATGGATGTTGTGGTGGCTGAATCAGTGAGATGTGGGATCTGATGGGATGAAGAGGCTAAGAGAGAAGGAAGAGTCCAGATGACTCTGAGGTGGTGAACCTGGGAGACCAGATGGCTGAAGCCAGTCCTGGGTGGAGATAGGGAACCAGGGAGATGATTTAGCCTGGAAGTCAAGATAATGTTTCTTTTGGGACATAGTTTGCAAAACGTTTTATTTTAATTAAGTTGTCTCCCACATCTTGTGTTTGCTCTGATTTGTCTTAAAACTCAAAGTAAAGTATTCTTAAGGTCCTCTCCCTGGGGGATGATTTCATATACATCATGGAACCTCAGAGTCATCAGTGGCCAACAAGCCTGCCTTTGAACACTTGAAGGGCTGTTGTCATCTCCAGTTTCTCCTCTCTCTGTCTGGTTTATACACAGTTGTTTGTAGGTGTCTCTCCCATTAGACTGGGAGCTCCTTGAAAGCAGACTGGGTTTTTGCCTTTCTTTGTATCTCCAGCATTTAGCACAATGCCTGGCACATTGTAGGCACCACAAATGTTTGCTGACTTACCTGTCATGTGGAAGAGGGGGGTGGCCTTTTTCCACTTGGACCCCACAGGCAGAATGAGGAAGTTGTAAAAAAAGCCAGTTTAGGCTTGAAATAAAGAAAAGTCCTAACCACGAGAGCCCTCCAGAAGTAGAAAAGGCTGACTGGGGGAGTAGTGGGCTCCCTGTCACTGGACATCTTCAAACAGAGGCCAGACCACCACTTGGTGGGGAGATCAGAAGAGTGAGGTTAATTCAGTCATGGCTTGGTCCACCTACCCTGAAATCCTTTCTGTGTTTGGTCACTCAGGTCAATCCTCAGGTCCTCAGGAATTCCCTCTACCTTCATCCCATGGGTGGTTGTTTGCCCTCCACATGAAGACCCTCGATGAAGGGGATCACGTCTAGCTATGGGCAGCTTATTCTTTTGGATAGCTCTAGTGGACAGGAAGCCTTTCTTTCAATGAGAAGGAAATCTGAATTCTGCCTGTCTCCAACGTCTAGGGATCACCACTAGCTCTCGGCCTCTAGGACCAAGCAGAACACAGACAAACACTCACGCTTGTCTGTTATGTAAAGAATGTTATTGTCCGAGTGACATCAGTGCTGTTCCTAGTGTCATTGAGGCAGGGCGGTCTAGTGCTTAGTGGGTTGGTCTCAAGTTGGGAAAAGCTGGGTTCAAATCCTACCTCTTACACATACTGGTTGTGTGATGCTGGGCAAGTCAGAATCTCGTTGCATGATGCTAACATTGCGGTGCTAATGCAGGTGCTGACCTGCATTAGCAGAATGAATTTCCTCAGTGGAGAGTTCCCTTTGCCAAGGCAACCATAAATCCAGGCTCCACCCCTCTTTCCCATCCATTGCCTGATGGAGAAAATGGCTCCAGTTGGTAAAATCTTCTAAGGGCCTCACATTTTCTTTGACTTTAGTCCTCTGTTTAAGCCATCGATAATGAAACAATGATTGAGGGCCTACTGTATGCCAGACACCATACTAGGCCCTAGGGATACGAAGGCAAAAAATGAAACAGTTCCTGTCCTCAAGGAGCTTCCATTCCATCAGGGAGACAATATGCCCTTTAATAAGTTTATACCAACTAAATACAAGGTGATGGTTTTTGGGGTGATTGCTCACTCTGGGCATTCAGGCTCAGTTTGTCTGTTGCAATTCAGTCTGGGGTAAGTGGAGAAAGCACAGGAGATCTGGATTTGAATTCTGGCTCTTCCCCTTTCTAGATGTGTCACTTTCACTCTCTGGGACTCAGTTTCTCCATTTGTAAAATGAAGGGGTGAGACTCCATGAGACTTCCTGTGCCATGAGTTTATTCCAACATGGACAAAAAGAGGCATGTGGCCTTGATTGCAAGGTGATATACAGGGAGACATGGACAGAAAGATGGGAAGAAAGATATCTTTAGCTTGTTAAGTGACTGTGTATATACACACATGTAAACAAACATAGAAATGAGATGCAATCTAATAGGTGCGTATGTACACATGTACGCACAGTAGACACGCATGCATATGCATGCATATACATTTATTTGTGTTCATGCACATATGTAAACAAGAAAATGGAAATGAAATAAAAGGTAGTCATTTTATGTTATATTGTATATGTTGTATTTTATATGTATGTACAATACCTATATGCCTATATAATGTATTTGCACACATGTGCGTATCTATAAACGTATATACGTATCTATATTGAAAAGCATTTATATAGCACTTACTAGGGGGCAGCTAAGGGCAGCGCAGTGGATGGCGCTCCAGGTGTGAAAACAGAAAGATCTGTCTTTGTGAATTCCAGTCTGGCCTCAGACACTTACTAGCTGTGTGACCCTGGGCAAGCCGCTTCACCCTGTGTAAGGTCAACGGGGAATAAGATCTACCCTGCCCGTCAGTAGGCCTCATGTGGAGCCCGTGAAGGGAAGCATGCTCGCTTGTAGGAAGGCTTACACACCTTTTGCTAATTTCTGATTAGGCGCTGAGTCAGGAGGGTTCTGGCTCTGAACCTATTAGCTGAAAGAGCGCATATCGTGAGAGGTGAGCTTTTGCTTTGGGGGCTCATTTATGAGAAAGATCTTGTGATTCCCTGGTCAAGACTCTGAGTGGCCGTATGTTCAGAGCTCCCTGACTGCTCAGAGGCAAAGGCTTTCTCGATCCAGTGGTGAATGTAAAGTATATATGGCAATGTTGTTTTGATTCAGGCACTAGAGCCCTGTCTGTTAGTCTTTATTCCTCTTCTCTGTATTTTACGTAGTTAAAGAGATTGTTGACCCCTGAAACAGCTATCTTTCTGAGTAAAGCAGATCTAATAACTTGGGCTAATAGCCATCCTGGGTATGCCAGTGTGGTTGCCATTGTACCCTGTTTGCCTCAGTTTCCTCATCTGTAAAATGACCAAGAAGAAGAAATGGCAAACTACTCCATTATCTCTGCCAAGAAAACCCCAAGTGGGGCATGAAGAGTGGGACAGGATCGAACATCAGCAACGGTAACTACTAAGTGCCGAGCACTGTGCTAGGAGCAGAGGTAAAAACACCAAAGTTAAGGCAGCGCCTGACCGCAAGGAGCTTATATTCTAGTGGGAGAAACAACAAGCCTGGGTGGGGGTGGCGGCCACCAAAAGCCACTTTGTTTGAAAAGCTACAGGCATAATGAGTAGGGCCCCGGGTAGTTAGATGGAGACCTTAGGAGTGGAACTGATCATTTCAGAACTGGGGGTGGTGGTGAGGGTGGTGAACAGATAGGAGAGAATGAAGTGCAACCTGGCTGGGTCTTTCCTGATGTAGTTTCTGGGAGGGTGCATTAGCAAGCACCCTAGCACACCCAGCATGGTGTGCTAACACAGGTTCTTTGATCTGCTGTTATAAAGGAAAGATAGCTTCAAAGGGGTTAACAATTAAACAATGCAGGCTTTGTTCTATCTAACCTTTTCACAAGGGTTTCTGAGCACCAGCTCCTACAGCATTCCCTAATCACCCTTCTCACAGGGGCAGGCAAGAAAGGGGCTGGCAACTCCTCCTACTGTCTAGATGGAGCCAATCGAGACAGGCACAGCTTGTGCATCCCCCAAATCCCCTCAAGCCTCAGTGGGGACCAGTTGAGGCAAATACAGATTCTCCCCAAGCCTTGACCTTGATGGCAGCTGATCAGGGCACACACAGCATCCTAGCTTGTGCATTTCAACCTAAAGGTTCTCCACTCGCTGACCAGTGCCTGCTTTATACTTACACACCACCCTTCCAGGGTTCTGACTTTTCCAATCTAAACAGGTGACACCTGGCCCTTACATCTACACAGGTCTGGTGGAGATGTTTTGAACCATAGAACTTAGATTCAACACCTGGGAATAAGAGATTGTCATGGCCATTGATCCTGGAAAACCAAACTCCAAAAAAATCTTCTCCTGAAAATCAATCTTATTTTTAGATGTTTCATTATAAACATATTTGACACCAATATAACCAGCTAAAATTGCCTTGTAATTCTATACATGTAAATAAGTTTATTTTAACACACAAAATGTCATAGCTTCTCTGTTATTGCCACTAAATCTCCATAGGATCTGGGTTCAAATCCTCCCCCCATCACTTATTATCTGTGCCATAGATCTAGAGACCATCCCTCCTTTTAAAGATGAGGGACGTGAAGCCCAGAGAGGTGGTGACACGGCTGGTCCTTGGGACAGTGCCTTCCTCTCTGGGGCTTTCTTTCCTCATCTGTCAGAAGAGGGGGCTCAGTGACCTCCGAGGGCCTTCCAGCTCAGGATTGGGGCTGCTTTTGTGCATGGGCAGTTTTTGTCCACTTGTCCTCCTTTCTTCTTCATTGGAGTTCTTGTACACTACATTCTTTCGGGTCTTCCTTCTTCCTTTCTCATACTCTCAAAAACACTTTTCCAGGTATCTTTGTGTTCCTTATATTTCCCAATTTTATTGGTGTAAAAGTATTCCTTTACATGAATGAAGCACGATTTATTTAGCCATTTCCCTGCTGTTGGACATTTAGGTTGTTTTTTTTTATTTTGCAATTAGATAATGCTGTTCTAACGTTTTTGAATAGAGTCCCTTTAAAATTTTGGCTAACATATAACAATTTCAAGGACTTGGTTATTGGTCAGTGCCCTAGTCACCCATCTGCTTGGATTTAGGTTGGCTCATTCTTCTGACATGTACCATGATCTTAAGTGTGTTTTCTCTCTCTCTTTTTTTTCCCAGTGGCAAATGAGGCAGGAGACAAGGCTGCCAGACCCCTCGCTCGCTTTTCTCGTAAGTACAGTCTCATTGCCATACTTGCCCTCTTACTGGGAATCCTCACTTATCCTATACCTGCGTGTCATGGGGGAGAGGGGTCCACGTTCTCACTGTGGCAGTACAGTGACTGCCATCCTTGCATATCATGTTTTGAGGTCTTTCTTTGGCTCATGAACCTGTTGGGAACTTAGGGAGAGGTGGGCCCTAGAAGAGGCTTGGAAACAGGGTTACAGTTACTGGAAGCTGCTGGAGGAGAGAAAGGAGATAGGCTCACGACTGTACTCATGTTTGGTCTGTCTCCCCTTGACCTAATCCCTATGGATCTGCTTCATGTTCAAGGATTCCTAGTAATGATTCATTAGGAAACAGCCAAATCAACAATGCCAAAATGTATCTGATGAAGAAATTCAGGGCTACTTCTCAAGGTTGTTTTCCCTCAGGTGACTTGGAATGTTTTATGGAGAACATTACCTTTTGTGTTCCTTACAATGTCACAAGTGGGTTTGAAAGATCTCCAAGTTTAGACTGTGTGAGAAAACCAGAATGGAGCGGAGAAGTGATCTGCCTCAGGCAAGATGGAACCAGAAGTAAACATAGCTCCTTTAAATTTCGGTGCCCTTGGACAAGGACCCAGTCACTTCACCTTAGTTACAACTCTGCCCATGGTTGGTTAATGTCTGCTTTTTGTCACCTAAATGATTCATGGGTCACTTCCCCTTCTGCTTTCTCCTGCGATGGCCTTCCCTTCTGCCACTCCCTGTGAGAAGGAAAGGACCTTGGTACAATTATGCTAAAGGAAAAAGGGGCAGTATGATATAGTAGAAAAAATCCTGGATCTGGGTCAGAGGAGCTAGGTATGCATTAGCTCTGTTCTCTTACTTGTGTGACCTTGGGCGAGTCACTGAGCTTCTCTGGGCTTCCACTCCCTCGTCTGTACTTGATGGACTCTGAGATCTTTCCCAGCTCTAGATCTATGGATGGCACACAGCCCGTCTCCCTCTGTAGGAGTGGAGAGCCAGGGGAACACGTACTTTGATGCCGTCTAGGCTAGGCTGCCTAGGCATTGGACAATAGTTCGTCCTGAATGATTGAAGAAAACAGAATTTGTTATCGTTGTTGTGGTTGTTCAGTCGTGTCCTGCTCTTCATGACCTCGTTCGAGGTTTTCTTGGCAAAGATACTGGAGTGGCTTGCCATTTCTTTCTCCAGCTCACTTTATGGATGAGGAAACTGAGGCAAACAGGGTTAAGTGACTTGTCCAGGGTCACACAGCTACTAAGCATCTGAAGCCAGGTTTGAACTCACAAATAGGAATCCTTCTGACTTACGGCTCTGCACTCTATCCACTGTAGCGTCACCTAGCTGTCTACTTCATAGACTAAGCAGAGCTGGGTCCTGGGCACATTCCCAGAGTCTAAGGGAAAGAACACTGAGTTGGGAACAAGAAGATGTGGGTTCCCATCCTTACTTCATTACTGTTTCATTGAGCAAATTATTCACCTTTTGCTTCAGATGTCATGGAGAATTTGGGGAAGGCTTCCAGCATTTTGGGTGGAACCTCAGGGCGAACTTATAGCATGGCATAGAGGAAAGAGGCCCAGGATCTGTTGAGCACAATGGGCTGAGACCTGTATGAGTGGTGGGTGCGTCCCAGTGGGTGAGATCACAGCCCCTCTGGACGACTGAATTTGAACTTGCAAAGCATGCCAGTAGACTCTGTCAAAGGACTTATTCTAACATGTGCCTTCCTCTCCCCTTGTCTCTCTTTCTGGTCTCACCATTTTTGGATTGCTTTCCTTGCAACTATTTTTACCCAAATTTGAAGAAAATGCATGATAACGAAGGAGACTTAATCACTCCAAATTTTAAAGATTGTGTAATGAAGCCCTCGCTGCCCACATGCGACATTATTCATTGGCCTCCCACCTGGAGTCATTATTTCCAAAATGAGTCCTGCCTCCCCCAGTTCAGCTGGGATGACGAATATTCTGTGAGAACCCCAGGCATGTTCCCATCCCCAGCCCAGCGTGCAGGCAGAGGAAGAAATGAAGCCTTTGCTCAGCTGAGCTCGGCTCCTGTGCTGAGGGAGTTGGACCCAGCCCCCATCTCATTATGGTTCTCATCCAATTCAGTCCAAAGCCACTGCCATCCACTTCAATTCCATAGACATCCAATGAGCGGTGACTATGTGCCAGGCGCTGTGCTGGCATTGGGCATACGGCTCCAACAAAAACAGCCCTGCCCTCAAGGGATATACAGTCTGGGGGAAACAATATGTTTGCAGACAAGCAAATCCAAGCAAAGGGCGTCCCCGAAGTCTTAGTGCCATGTTAAGCTCTTGAGACTTCAGACAGCATTAAGACTTATATAGAATAAATACACACTGATGTTTTTGAGGGGAAATGGCACTCATGATTGGGGAGCATGTGCCTAGCCTCCTCCAGGAGGTAGCCTCTGAGCTGTGCTTTGAAGGCTCTTAGAGATTGTGTGGGGCAGAGGTGGGGAGAGAAAGCTTTTAGGCATGGGGGATGGCTTGTGTAAAAGCAAGAAGGCAGAAGACTAAGTGATATGTGTGGGGTATAGCACATATGCTAATTTGGTTGGAAAATCTCATTATAGGATATTAATTAGGAAGCCCTGGGTTTGAATACAACTTCAGACAGACACCAGCTGTGTGAACCTGGATGAGTCATTGTCCCCAGTCACTATCTCTGGTCCTTGGTTCTTCCTCTGTAAAATGAGAGTCAGACTGGATGGTCTCTCAGGTGCCTTCCCTCTATGATCCAGTGACCAATGTCTACTTTCAGTGGTTCTACCTGTGTGACCGGGTGCAAGGCCCACTTCACCTGGCTGGGTCTCAGTTTCCTCATCTGTAAAATGAGAGGGTTAGACTAGAGGATCCCTAATGTCCCCTTCCAGCTTTGATTCGTGAGGCTGAAATGTCCCTTGGAAGAGGGTTTCCCGTGTATCGACAGGAAGTTCACTAATCAGTTTAGAATGTGCTCCGACAGACGCCTGCAAATTCACATGCCTGTTTGGAAGGAAAAAGCTAAGAAGGGGTAGAATATGAATGAGGTCAGCACTGAGAACAAGAGACAAATCAAGATGAAATAATGTAACTAGGAGCAAACTAAAAGTTAGGTAGAGGAGAGAATGGAGGGAGGGAGCAAGCAACCTTGGAAATCAGTTCACTGAGTTGGAATGGCATCCAATACTTAATATAATGACTGGTGCATAGCAGGTGCTTCGCAAATGCTTTTTCATTGATCCATCCATCCATCCATCCCTCCATTCAATCACCCTTCTATCCATTCATCTATCTGTCCCTTCATTCATTCATCCATCCATCTATCCATCCATCCATCCATCCATCCATCCATCCATCCATCCATCCATCCATCCATCCATTCATCCATACATTCTTCCATCCATCCATCCATTCATCCATCCATCTATCCATCTATCCATTCATTCATCCATCCATCCACTCTTTCATCCATCCATCCATCCATTCATCCTTCAATCCATTTATTTATTCATCCATCCATCTGTCTATTAATTCATCCATCCATCCATCCATCCATCCATCCATCCATTCATCTTTCCATCAATTTATTTATCCATCCATCCTTCCATCCATTCGTTTGATAACAGGCTAGCTCCTGGAAATTATCAGTGATGCTGAGTCCTAGACAAGGACAGAGAGAGCTTCCTCCATGAAGGGAGTGGTCTTAATGTAACATTTCTTCTTGGTGTACCTCGTTGGAAACAGCCTTCCTGAGGACACTTGTGGTGGGGAGGGGGCAGTATGGTACAGTGGGATAAAGTGGAATCAGAGGAGCTGGGTTGGAATCTCATCTCTATTACTTCAATAGGAATACTTCAATAGGAAACTTCAGTTTCCCTCTCTGTAAAACAAGAGGGTAGAGTACATGACTTCTAAGCTCCCTTCCAGATCTGAATTTGTGAGTGGGACTAGGTTTGGACACTATTTTTCCTTAAGTTCTTGGTGATGGATAATAGATTGTTGGGATGGATGGTAACAGAAAATGTGGGTTCAGATCCTCATTCTGTTGCTTACAATCTGCATGACATTCGGTCAGTTAATTATCCTTTTGAGTCTCGATTTCTGCATCTCTAAAATGAGGGGGTTGGACCAGATGTCTGCTGAGGTCCCTTCTAGCTCT
Organism: Phalanger gymnotis; assembly: GCA_028646595.1. Classification (NCBI taxonomy): domain Eukaryota; kingdom Metazoa; phylum Chordata; class Mammalia; order Diprotodontia; family Phalangeridae; genus Phalanger; species Phalanger gymnotis. The sequence continues at coordinate 365,090,157 of CM053624.1, forward strand.
GGAGCTGGCTGCTAGTTTTGGAGTGGCTGACTAAGCCTCTTCACTTGGAGTTAGGGGTCTTGAGTTTGAATATAGCTTCTGATAGTTACTATGGGGCAGCTAGGTGGTATTGTGGATAGAGGGCAGGCTGGAGTCAGGAAGACCTGAGTTCAAATCCAGCCTCAGACAGTAGCTGTATGACCTAGGTCAAATCACTTCATCCTGTTTGCCTCAGTTTCCTCATCTGAAAAATGAGCTGGAGAAGGAATTGGTGAGCCACTCCATGATCTTGGCCAACAAAATCCCAAACAGGGTCATTAAGAGTTGGACATGACTGAAACGACTGAACAAGAAGTCACTATGTGTGTGACTGTGGACAAGTCATTTAACTGCAAAATGGGCATTGTAATAATGCCTTCCTCACATGGCTGTGGGCATGGAATGAGTGAACATGTATGAAGTAGTTTATAAATGCTGCTCTTAGGGCTATATTTGGGCAAATCACTTAACTTTTCTGTGCTTCAGTGTCTTCCTGGATGAGATGAGGAGGTGAGGCTGGTTTCCCTCTGAAGTCCCTTCCATATACAAAGCCTTTCCCTCCTGGATTGTATTGGGTTCATAGTCCCCTAGTGCCAGCCATGTGCCAGACACCGGGCTGAATTCTGGAGATACAAAGAAAGGTACACAACAGTCCTTGCCCTCCAGGATCTCATAGTCCAATAGGGGTGACAACACATAAATAATTATGTCCCAACAAGCTCTAAACAGACAAATGGGAAATAACCAATGAAGGGAAGGCACTAGAATGAAGAGGTACTGGGAAAGGCTTCCTGTAGAAGGTGAAATTTTAGCTAGGACTTGAAGGAAGCCAGAGAAGCCAGCATGGGGAGAGGAGGAGGAAGAGAATTCTAGTGACATGATCAGACTTATGATTTAGGAAGATTACTTGGACAACCGAGCAGAGGAGGCACTGGAGTGGGGAGAGGCTTGGGGCAGGGAGACCAAATAGCAGACTTAAAGGAACCTTATTTGACAGATGAGGAAACTGAGGCATGGGGAGATAAGTGACTTGGCCAAGGTCAAGCAGCTCATCTCAAAGAGTCAGCTATAGAGCTGGAAGAGGGCATCCAGTCCAACCACTTCATTTTGTAGATACAGAGACTGGAGTCACCCACATAGTCAGTGGCAGGGGTAGCATTTGATTCCAGGCACCATACCTCACCGTTTGTCCTTTGGAGGCTCAGCAGAAACAACAGCAGTTATTACTTAACAACAACAACAACAACAACAGATTTTTTAGGGGCTGGGGTGGGGGTGGGGGAGGGAGTGCATTCTGGAGCCATTTCCTTCATGTAGGGAACATCCAATGAGGAAACTCCCACCAATGCTCACTGGCAACTGTTCTATAGTATATAGTTCTATAGTTCTATAGTCTTAAAGAATTGGGGGGGGGCAAGTAGGGAAGAGAAGGGGAACTGAGAATCACCATTGTAAGGAAAACCCCAGGTTATTCTTAGCTTCTTTCCTCTCTTGGCTCCACTCCTGACTCTCTCAACTTTCTCTACCATGCCCAATCCTCACCCAACCCACCATTTTTTCAACTCTCTTTTACTTGTCTTCCATCCCCATTAGAATGTAAGAGTGTCGAGGGCAGACCCATCTTTCTTTCTTCCTGTATTTGTATCCTTGGAGCTTAGCACATCTTCTAGAACTCCCAAATTTCCCTGCTCCCCCATCAGTCTGCAAACTCTCCTGTCCAATTCACATTATCTGACTATTGCGTTGTCTGCATTTTTGCCTCTGCCACCTACTGACATTCCAGCCTGTCACAATTCTTTTCACAATTATTGACTAATCGGTCAGCTAGTTCTCTCCACTTTGTGTCACCCATAGACTGGATGAATGTGCCTGCCATTCTTTCATTCAAGTCATTGAATCAGCATAGGCACAGATCCCTGGGGCACTCTCCTGGAGACCTCCTCTCATGTCAACACGGAACCACTAATGATTATCCTATGGCTTTAGCCATCCAACCAGTTCCTGACCTCTTGTCCGGTTCACCTCTCCATTAAAAAATAAACAAAACATAAACCTCCCCACATCAAAGCAAGTACAGATAATGGCAAGAACTGATCATCTTTCCTTCTTTCAAGTATCTTGACAGTCAATCCCTCAAAGCTTCCAACATTCTGTTCCCTCTAGCCTGAGTATCTTCAGTGTGCGCTTGGTCTGGCTTTGCTGTTCTCACGGTTTTCCTTGGTGACATTTCTGTTTCATGTAGCGTGTTAGGGATGGAGGTGTTAGTCCAGATTCCATTGTAACTAATGAGAAACAGATGTTATTATAGAAATGATGACATATTGGTTTGATTTTTCGATCTGATTTGTTTCCTCCCAGTTTCATCTCTACCTGCTCTTGTGATGCTCCGGTGCAGCCGGGCCTCTATCATACTGGGCTTTCTGGAGATTATTTTTTTAACCTTCACAGCTCTCAGCTGTTTAGTGAAGCAACATTGCTTGTAATATTCCACTGTCTTCCTTTGTTAACATTTGGAAAATGAGTTTATTTTTAAAACTAACGCTGCCTTTGCCTGTCATCCCTCACTGTCAAGTTGCTGGCCAAGGTGGTTTCTGGCCTGTTTTGGCCTCTTCATTGTGGTAAGTGCTTGGTTCAGCTTCCTGACAATGGCTTAATTAGTGTGTGTAGATGGTCTAAAATGATGTGATTTTTATCCTTCAAAGCAGACTTTCTCTTTTAACAATAGATTTTTATTAATATATTTTATTTTCATATTACCTACATTTTTCCTGAATTCTTTCCCCTCTCACTCCCAGTCATTCCTTATGAGAAAGAGGTCTCTTTTTAAAAAGGAGGAAGAGAAGAAATATTAGCAAAACCAGTCAACACTTTGGGAAAGAAAAATCTAACATTGTTAACAATAGCTAGTGTTTATTCAGCATTTTAAAGTTTGCAAAGTGCTTTACATATATTATCTCATTTTATCCTCAATATTGTGAGGTAGGGATATTATCCTCACTTTATAGATGAAGAAACTGAGGCAGATTGTGGTTAAGTGCTGGAGGTGCCCAAAGTCACATGGGTAGGAAGTACCTGACTCCCATCCACCGAACCAACTCACTGACATTTTACAAGCAACGTTTTGTGCCTGTGAGCTCCCTTGACCACCAACTTCCAACATTTACAAATGAATGGGGGGAGATGTCTCCTTCTATCTTTTCTTTAGGATTAAGCTTAGTCTTTTCAATCTCTCATCATTAAGTTGTCCTTTCCACAAAACTTTAGTCATTGTGTCAATCATTTTCCTGGCTCTGCTTCCTTCACTCTGAATTAATCCACATCAATTTTCTTCCTCTTCTCTGAAATCTTATCCATCCTTTCTTATAGCTTAGTCATATCCCATTATATTCATGCACCACAACTATTTAGCCATTTTCTAATTGACAGGCATCCTCTTTGTTTCCAGTTCTTTGTGACCACAAAAGCGCTGCTTGGCAAAGTAATGATTGCAATACCTATGCCACAGGGTCATTGTGAGGAAAGCCCTTTGCAAACCTTAAACTCCATACAAATGTCAATGATTGTGGTAACTACCCCAATACCATAAGTTGCTATGGTAGAGAGAATTTACCTGGGAAGAGTTCCCTGGACCAATAAAACTGGTCTGGTTCAAAAAAGAGATAGCATTGATTCCTCGCAACTTTCTGTCTAGTGCTTTGCTTCATTACAAAAGTTTGTTGAATTGTCCAGTGTATATTCATGCTATGCACATCTTCATTGAAGACAGTGCCTGCTTTGGCTTTCTGCTCGAAGGCTTTTGGTCCATTTTCTTTGGGATTGAATGAGATCCTCAGGGAAGCAAAGTATCCAGGCAGGGTATCTGACATACGTCTTTTCACAGACTCTCCTAGGTGAGCCGTGAGCTGTGTGGAACTCAACAACGGTAATCCCATATCCAAAGTGAACCTCTGTGCTTTCCCTATATGCCTGGTTCCTTAAAGCAAAGGTAATACTGGGTTGTGAGTAAAAGAATAGTTTAAGGACCACTATTTTCAAACCTCTTTGTGGTAATTGAATAGTCCTACCATAGATTTGGGGCTGGAAGGCACCTTGGAAGTCAGTCAGTCAATAAACATCAACTACATGTCTACTATGTAACAGGCACCATGCTAAGTGTTGTGGATACAAAGAAAGGTAAAAGACTGTCATTGCCCACCAGGCAAAGATCTATGTGCCAAAGAGCCATAGACAGGATGAGTTAATAATCAACTGAAGGGAGGCATTAGTGATAAGGGGGATCAGGAAAGGTCTCTGGTGGGAAGTGGGATTTTAGCTGGTACCTGTGGGAAGTCAGGGAAGCCAGGAGGTAGAGATGAAGGGGAGGAGTCATCCACCCTCAATTTATAGAAGAAGAAGTAGAGACCTTCTCCCCCACCCCCTTGATCTTATGTGGCTTGTGCAGGGTCATCCAGGTAGTAAATATCAGAGGCAGGATTTGAATCCAGGTTTTCTGGACTCCAAGTCTAGGGTTACATTTACTACAAACAGACTGAAGTTCTCAGGAGCAGATGTTTATGGGAATACTTCAGTACATCTTCCTGGTAGACAATGCTATTTTCTTTTGTAAAAAAATAGATTAATTAATTTACTAAACATTTATTATCCCTTCTTTCTACTTCTTTATACTAATTGAACAATAAGAAAAGAAAAATCAAACTTTCACAGTAAGTGTGCAGAGTCTAGCAAAACAAATTCCCACCTCGGCCCTCCCCCCAAAGTCTCATTTAACACGTTTTAAGTTCACACCCCTCTGGCAGGAGGTGGATATCAGGCTTCATCTATGATCCTCTGGTCTCCTGTTTTAGAAATTATGTGACTTTCTGAAAGAAAGTACAACATTTGTTGAATGCAGGGCATCATAATATCCTCAAGGGGAGAAAGAGACCAGCTTCATAGACTGCCCACCAAGAGTGTCATGCCAACATACTACCACCAGGTGGCAGAGCACATCTATCTGTCAATTTCCTGCTCATCAGGAGATGCCTCTGGCCCAGCCAGCCTTTTTAAAGTTCTCTAAATGGGGCTTGTTTTCAGTGAGTTTTCTCATATGTCTGGGAAGGTCTGTGGATTCTTACATAAACCTACAACTCACTTGGCCCAGCAACTCCATTTTGGAATTTATCATGGCTCCCACTATGAGTAGGAGGTATATTATATAATTGTGATATTAAATCAAACCATTATTAAATATCACATATAATTTACATGCAATGTAAATATAATCACAATATGTAAAGTTTTATTACATATAATATAGTTATAATGTATGATATATTATTGCATATAATATAACAATATATAATTAATGTGATATGTTCTTAGATTATAATATATACCATTATAATAGATTATAATGATTGTATTCTATTTCACATATGATACATGTATTATAAATAATATCTATTTTGTCCTATAACATTATTCTTTGTGTTGGGCGCACTGTTGAAAGAATGAAAAAAAATTTATTACACACTTAAGAAATAAGAAAATAAGGTAACAATTTAGCTTCTCTTCAAATTTTATGGGCTTCTCCCTCCTCCAGACTTCAGAGATTTGGGACCTACCATCCAATAGTAAAACTGAAGGTAGATATGTAGGGACCTTATGGCCAGTTTGGGAAAATGGGTTATTCCTGGGCCCAGAGGCAAAAGTGTGTGTGTGTGTGTGTGTGTGTGTGTGTGTGTGTGTGTCTGTGTGTCTGTGTATGTGTGTACTGGAAATGCTCTGGGATGCTCCTGCAGGTGACCTGGAGTCTGACTAATGGTATTCCAATCAGTCAATCAGCAAACCTTTCTTAACTTGTATGGGCTGGATGCTATGCTCAGAACTGGGGGATACAAGGACAAGTTGAGACAGTTTCTGCCCTCAAGGATCTTATGCCTTTTTGGATGAGACATACATGCATGTAAATATATGCAAAGCATGTAAAACAAATACAAATAACTTTCTTCGGGAGGTCCTAGTAGAAGATGGCAGCAGAAAAGGCTTCTGTAGGAGGGGGCATTTGAGCTGAGCTTTGGAGGAAAGTAGGATTCGAAGACATGGAGTGAGGAGAGAGGGCCTTCTAGGCATGGGGCACAGCCTCTGAAAGGCATGGAGTGGGGAGATAGGATGTTGAGTGTGAGGAAGCCAGGAGGAGGCCAGCTTGTCTGTCCCACAGTGTGCCTAAAGGGGTGATGAATACCAATATTGGGAAGGTAAGTTGAAACCAGCACTATGGAGGGCTCTGAATGCCAGATGAAGCAGTTTGCCTGTGGTCCTAAAAGTAGGAGGCAGGGGAAGGGAATATGCATTTATATAGTGCCTACTGTGTGACAGGTGCTTTATAAATATGACTTCATTTGATCTTCACAACAGCCCTACAAGGCAGGTGCTCTTGTTAGACCCGGTTTTATAGCTGAGGAAATGGAGGCAGAGGTTAAAATGACCTGTCCAGGGTCACACAAATGTTCGAGGCTGACTTGAACTCATTTTCTTGACTCTCCGCCAATGGCTCTGTCCATGGTGCTGCCGGTTTATTGAGCTGTCGTCAGACCTGGGCTGGAGGAAGGATGTGGTTGGAAGGTGGAAAGACTTGAGGACACAGTTTGAAAAGGACTTTGGGGAGCGCCAGCAGAGGTAACCTCAATAGTGAAGGGCCTTGAGTCTCTGGGGACACTCAGGGGGGACTGTGGAGGAGGGATAGGATTGGTTCTGTGTGGCCCCAAGAAGGCAGAACCAGGAGAGATTGGAGCAGGGTCGGGGGGAAGGTGGGATAGGCTGGTTTGATCACAATGAGGCTGCCCACAAGTGGAGCTGAGGAAAGCGGGGGCTGGGTGGCAACCTGCTGGAATGTGACAGTGGGGATTCCCTCTGCATAGACAAGCTGGACTAGGAGGTCCCTGAGGGCCATTCTCATTCTTCAGTTCTGTGATGCTGAGGAAGGGGGACCAACTAGGCAGCTACTGCAATCCCAGTGATAGGGTTTTAGCAAGAGAGAGAGAGAGAGACAGAGACAGAGAGAGAGACAGAGAGGAAAGAGAGAGACAGAGAGACAGAGACAGACAAGGAGAGACACGGAGACACAGAGAGAAAGAGAGACAGAGAGAGATGCAGAGAGACAGAGAGAAACAGAGACACATGGAGACAGAAAAACAGAGACAGAGAGAGAGGAAAAAGAGAGAGAGAGATAAAGACAGAGAAAAAATAGAGGGAGAGAAAGAGAAAGACACAGAGAGAGAGTTAGATACATGAAAATCTGGTTTTGTCAGTGAGGAAAACATCCTTCATTCCTGTAGATTGCAATCCAGCTGTACTACCTCCTGCTTATGTGACCCTGGGCAGGTCATTTGCTCTCTGTCTCTCAGTAAAGGAGACATCTCATCTGTAAAAGGAGGGGGTTGGTCAAGATGGCCTTTAAGGTCCATTTCCAGCTCCATCTTATGGTCGTAGAAGGTAAATGCTAGGTAGATGCTTAAAGACCAGAGTGCTTCAGTGACTTGATCATTTTCACATAGATGTCATGAATATCAGAGGAAGGATTTGCACTCAGGTCCTCTTTGCTTCAAGCCTATCACTCTAGGCACTATGTTGGACTTCTATCACATAGATACAGAAGTGGCAGTGTGGTGCAGTAGTGAGAGCTCTGGCTTTGGATCCAAAGGAGCTGGGTTCAGACCCTACTCCTGATGTGTAACTGTGGACAGTCTCCTCAGTTTCCTCATCTCTGATATGGGAGAGTCGTGCTACATGGCCTCTGAGACCCCTTTCAGCCCTCCATCTATGGTTCTCTGATTCTGTGACATGTTATTTATTCAGTCTGCACAAACAATTTTCTTATTAGGCACAAATGAAGCATTGATAATGTGGACCTGTCACCACAAGGTCTATTATTCATGCTGCCTGTTTTGTTGGAGCTAAATAAAAATGAAATTGATAATACTTGGTGCACAGAGGGATTCACAAACCCCTTGAAATAACTGCAGCTCCTTGGAGTCCAAGCCTTATAGCCTTAGAAACCCTGTTTTTTTTTGGGGGGGTGGGAGCACTGATAGCTGGTCATTAAGCAGTCAACACTTTCACTAGTCTCTGTTGGGGAGGCCCTTAAAAGTGGGGGTCCTGAAGCCCTTGACTATCCCAGGTCACAGGACCAGAGCGTTAGAGCCAGAAGAGGCATTAGAGACCATCTAGTCCAATCCATTCATTTTTACAGATGAGGAGACTGAGGCCCTGGGAGCTTGAGGTACTTTCCTGTGGTCACCTAAGGTGGGCAGGAAAAGGCAACACAGGAGACAAAGCTCAAAGGGCCAGCTATTACTTTTCAGCTAATAATCTTAACATGAGGGGTTTATATCATTTGTAAAAATGTTCATTTTTATAATATTAATAATAATAACCTTCATATAGTGCTTCAAGCTTTCTGAAGCTCTTTACAAATCTCATCTCATTTGATCATCACAACAACCCTGGAAGGTTGGTGCAATTATTATCTCTGTTTTACAGATGGAGACACTGAGGCAGACAGAGATTAAGTGACTTGCCCAGGGTCACACAGCTAGTATTTGAGGCTGGATTTGAACTCAGGTCTGCCTGACTCCAGGTCCAGTATTCTGTCTATTGGCCCACCTAGTTGCCTTATAATGGTGCTTTGACTTCCGTTTTTTTTGAGGGAGGGGTTTGGATCTGTGATTTCTTCTTTTTACGAAAATGTTAAAATTTTGTTTTTATATCATTTTCATATCCCAGTACGTCCCTCCTCCTCTCTCTTCCAAAGAGCCATTCTTTATAACAATGACTAAAAGAAGAAGTCAGGGCTGGGGGAAGCAATAAAGCAAAACTGAAGTGTTCCACACCCATAGTCTCCCACTTCATCGAAGGAGGAAGGAAGAAAGGGGCATTCTCATATCTTTTCTTTGGCTGAGAGCTGGGTCTTTATAATTTCACAGCATTCAGTTGGCATTTTTCAGACCTGTAATTTCATCGCGGGGCACTAGGTGGCACAGTAGGGGATTCCTGGTGTGCAAATCCCCTTTTCTGACGCAGATCACCATCTTTGCCCTAATTTAGAGACTTGCAACGGGGCACCAAGTTAAATGACTTGTTAGTTGTCTCGCAGCCCGTGTCAGGGTCACGTTTTGAATTTAAGTCTTCGAGCCCACGTAGCTAGGCGGCCCCATTTTCTATTTGAGTCCCATTGATACTGGCATCTTAATTTCAGTGTTCTTTGTGGTCTCCACAAATTATATTTTGAAAATGTGGTTGCCCTTCGATAATGGGAAATGACCAAGCAAGAGCAATGGATGAGCCCAGGAGCTGGTCACCCTCTCTGCTGGTGCCTTCTCTCTGAGGTTACCTCCCATTTACCCTCTATTTATATGTATCTACATTATTGTTTGCATGTGGTCTCTTCCATTAGTCTGTGAGCTCCTGGAGGGCAGGGGCTGTTTTTGTCTTTCTTTGTATCCCCTGAACTTTGCATAGAGCCTGGCACATAGCAGGTGCTTAATAAATGTTTATTGATGATGATGGGTTCAAACACCAATTCAGACACTTACTAGCTGTGTAGCCTTGGGGAAGTCTCTTAGCCTTTCTGTGCTTCCGTTTTCTCATCTCTAAAATGAGTGGGCTGGACTTGATGACTTCTAGGTTGCCTTTAAATCTATGATTTTATGATAATAATTGCTAGCATTTTTATATTACCTACTATGTTCCAGGCACTGTGCTAAATACTTTAGTCATATTATCTCATTTGATCCTCACAACAAACCTGGGAGGTAGGCACTATTATTATCCCCATTTCACAAGCTGAGGCAAATAGAGGTTAAGTGATTTGCCCAAGGTCACATAGCTAGTAAGTGAGGCTGGATTTGAACTCAGATCTCCCCAAATCCAGGCCCTGTGCTGTATCCACTGTGCCACCTGTCCCTTACAAAGATGATATTCTAATCTCAAGATATGAGTGTAATGAAATATGGTGACATAAGAAATAATGAACATTGAGGATTTCATAGGCATATAGGAAGACTTGTATGAGAAGAACCAGGAGGAAAGTAATGGCTTACTTCAGTAATGGAAGTGAAAACAACCCTGAAAGACGACTGACTTCCGACTAAATGTGATGACCAGCCTTGGTCCTGGGGGGCCCATGACGAAACATGTATCTGTGCTCTCTGTAGAGAGGTGGTGGACCTCAAGTATGAAATGCTCCATACACTATCAGATGAGATCTCTGTATTAGTTGGTTTTGCTTAACTGCTTTTCTTTGTTATTAGAGAGGATTCTATTGTGAGGAGGTATAGAGTATATTAGAAAATTACTGTAGTTTAAAATCAAGAGGACTCAATTTCCTCATCTGTAAAAATGAATCAATAAAACATTAGAATATAAAATAAATTAAATGATTAAAAACCCACAATATTTCTGTTTGAAGATCCAATGTATTCCCTAAAATGGCAACTCTTGGTAGGCTTCTGATTGTCCAGTGTTTCTGGCCAATGGTGCCACTCCATAATGGAAAAGGAATATAAATAGGTTTTCTCCAAAGCTGTCTAGGTTACTAGCCAGAATTTTGAGGGTGACAGGTCATTACTGTTTACTTTCTTACATTTCAAAAAGTACAAAAGAGACTTTCCTGGGGAATCAGTGAGACAAGGCCCTGAGGGCCTGGATATCAAGAAGACCTTATCACCTTAAACTCCTTGACTCTTGGAGCTGAAAGGAAGTTAAGAATCATTTAGCCACAACCTATTGAAGTAATTGAGGCCCAGTGAGATTAAATGACTTTCCCTGGGTTATACAGGAGACTGGGCACGTTTAGACAGAGAACACTTTGAGGGATGGCTTGATGAAACTTGGGTCATTGGCTTTGAAGTCAGAGAACCTCCATTTAGATTTTGCTTCTGATACATGGTACCTGTGTGACCTTGGGCAAATCGCTTAATTGTCTGGGTTTCAGCTTCCTCAGCTGTAAAACAAAGGGCTGGACTAGATGGCCTTTGAGGTAGCTTCCAGCTCTGTCTATGATCCCATGGATACATTTTTTGGGGGCTATGAATCAGAGTTTTTTGGGGACATGAATTCAGGACAATTTTTCAGATCATGACTAGGGATGTTTTCTCTGTTATAAACTAGCAGTACACATGACTCAGCATGTTCAGATGTCATGCCAATGACTTGGCATTTTACAGCAGGAATAAATCAGCCCAGTTAGCATGCCTTTGACCATTTCTTCCATCAGCTTTTTAAAATGGAAAATCCTGTGTTTATCAGAATTATATTATTTGATGAGTTAAATTCCCAGGTATTGGCAAAGCAGCTTATTGAGTGACTGATTTTTTTTTACCTTTCTTTCTCTGGATCCAAGGGTCCAAATCACAGAACTTCTTGTGGAATTCTCTTATCGATGGACTCACTGGGAACGTGAAGGAAAAGCCGAAGCCAACAATTGTCCACGATCCTCGGGCACCGGAAGAAATCTTAGCTGATGAGCTGCCCCAGTTGGACAGCCCTGAGGCCTTAGTGAAGACATCTTTCAGGTCTGGTGGATTGTGGAACTTTTCTTCTCTGTTGGTTGATGATGGTATTATTCCTACTCATATCAGCAGACCGTTTCATCTTAAGTTCATCTTTTTGTATTAACAGAACATTGCTTGAGGATAGAAGTTTGTGGTCAATCTGATATCTGGCTTGATTTCCTTCAGTTTAGTGAAATATCATTGGTACTTGAATGGGTGATGGCATTTGGTATGGCGACTTGGTTGGTATGGTTATTTAGAGATTATATTTCATTAGTCATGATACTTGACTATTAATTTGGTGTTGCTGTTTTCTTGGCATTGTTTTGAAATGATGTTTGTATTTGATTGGTGTAGACATTTAATTAACAGCTGTGATTAATTGAGAGACAGCATGGTGGAGTAGACAGAAAAGAACTGGAATCAGAGCGACCTGGTTTCAAGTTCTGCAGTGACCTGGGACAAGCTCCCGGTAACTCTGTAAGACTCTGTTTTACAGAACAGTCACAGATTTGCACAGACAAAATGCATTTCTTTGTCTGGGAATCTCCCTATGCTGAATCTCTGTACTGAGCCCCCTTCCCCCTCAAAAAAAGGTTTGTATTGGTATTTAGTTGCTGTCATTACTTAACTGACAGTTGTATTTAATCTATGGCATCATTTCACAAGGTTGTATTTAATTGGCATTGGCATTTAACTGACTGTGGTGTTTAATCAATTTTGGTATTCGACTAGTGATGGCTTTTAGCATTGGTATTTAGTGTTGGTATTTGATCGACATGACTTTTCTCATTGGTGTTTGAGTGGCTTTGATATTTAATTGGCAATAGCATTTAAACTAGAGTTGTTATCGAATGCTACGGAAAAGGGTCTATTTGAGCAGCTAATTTGAATTGGATGAATGAGTTTTTTGGTTGCAAAGGCAGTTGATATAGTTGTTCTGTATAGAAAAGTGTATAATAACAAACCTTCTACCCTCGTGCCTTTAAAACTAGAAGGAATGTTCCTACCTAGCATCAAACAGGTAGAATCAGCAGAATTTCCTGCCTAAATTCAATTGTGAATCTTCCTATTTTGTTCTGCAATGATCTTATTTACTTCACCAGTATTAAGCACTAATTCTTGCACCTTCCCGTTAAACATAAACTTTTCGTTTTCTGCCTTCTTCCCCTTTCCTATCTATCCTTTGAGTAAAATAAAAATTAACCTTAGGGTATCTTACTTAGCTGGAACGTATAAAATGAAATGTTTGTCTTGGCCCTTGTGGACCAAAATTTGTCTCTTTACAGTACTTATCACTGGTCTTATCTGTTCTTAGCTCTATCTCAGAACTCTCAATACATTGCTATCACCCAGGATTCCTTGCTATCTCCATTCTATCAACGTAGACTTATTATGATGTTTAAGTGTGTTGTGGTAGATTGGCTTCCACATATTTTATGTATTTTGTAGTTATTTTGAATGGAATTTCCCTTCATATTATGTCCTCTGAGTTTTTGTTATTGCTTTATAGAAATGCTGACTTTTTTGTGGGGTGTTCATCTACTTTATGGAAGCTGTTCATCGTTTTAATTAAGAAATTTGATGGGTTTTTAGACAAATAAATAAATAAGTCATCACGTCATCTATAAATAGAGATAATTTAGATTTTTTTTTTTGCTTATGTTTTTGCTCTTAATTTCTTTTGTCTTAATGCTATTTCTACTACTTCTAGAAATGTGTCAAATAATAATGATGGTGGTGGTGGTGGGGGGAATGTTTATCTTTATTTTACCTCTGTCTTTATTGGGGAAGCTTCTAGGATTTCTCCATTGGAATAGTGTTAGCATTTGGTTATCTATGTTTCTTTATTACATTAAAGATGATCTTTTTGTGCTCATGCTTTTTTTAACCCATAAATGAGTGTTATATTTCATGAAAGCCTTTTCTTTGTCTAATTTGACATAATCCTGTGATTTTCTTTTGTTTTTAACATGATTAATAATGTTAATTGCCTTCTTAATGTTGAATTCTTATGTCTCTGCTGAAAATGCAACGTAGTCACAGGGAATAATTTCATAATATATTGCAGTATCTTTTCCTGGGCTTTTATTAAAAACTTTTGCTCTAATACTAATCAGCGATATTGGTCTATAATGCTCCTCCTTTATCTTTTCCTGGTTTAGTATTAGGACCATATTTGTCTCATAAAAGGAATTCAATAGAGTGCTTTCTTTATCAATTTTGGAAATGATTTTTGTTACATAAGCATTAGTTGCCTTTTAAAATTTGAGAGAATTCACTTTTAAATACCCCAAGGTTGAACAGGAATCTTTTTGCAGATAGTCTCAGAATAATTTGAAAAAAGATATTTTGGCCCACTTCGTTTATTTATTAGGATTTTTTATTCTGTCTCAGCAAGCATCAAATGAAATTAGCATTTCTGTTGTACACAGTGAATAAAATGAAGATTGTGTATGAAACTGTGAATATTGTATACAGCTTACTTTTCTTTTAAAATATATAATAAAATCGACATGTAACTTTTAAAGCTTTCATGTTCATCTATTCCGGCCTAATTTCTTCTTTCTTCTGACTATTGAAAATTTCTTAAGTTATAACTAGGCTTTCTTTTCTTTCTTGTTCTTTTTTTGGGCAACCTTAGCCCCAACCTCATTGTCCCTCTCACTATTTCTCTCTCCCCCTGCAATAGGGAAAAAAGCAAATTCTTGTGAAAAACTTGCATAATCAAGCAAAATAAAAGGAATTCTCACGTTCCCCACATCTGAAAATATCTCATTCTGCATCTTGAATTCGTTATCCCTTTGTCAGGGGGCGAGCAGTCTGCTTTATCATCAGTTTTCTAGAATCGTGCTTGGTTTTTGCATTGATCAGAGTTGTGATCTTTCAAAGTTATTTTTCTTTATAATGTTGATATTGCTGTATACGTTATTCTTCTGGTTCTGCTCACTTCATTCTGCATCCGTTCATATAAATCTTACCAAATTTCTCTGCAATTATTCTTTTTGTAATTTCTTATGGTACGCTATTATACCATTACCCTGATAATTTTTTGTCAGTTGATGGACACTCTTTAGTTTCTAATTCTTTGCCACTTCGGAAAGAACTGCTCTGAATATTTTTGCATGTATAGGTTTGCTTCTTCTTTCTTTGGTCTGTCTGTTGTTTAGGCTTGTTAATGGTGTCACTTGGTAAAAGGGTGTGTATAGTTTAACGGCTTTTTGGGTATATGATTTTGGAAATTCATTTCCGGAATGGCTGGACCAATTCTCAGATGTGCCAGTAAGTACATTGGTGCGCCTGCTTTTCCCCAGCACCTCCGAAATTGTCGTTTTCCTTTTACGATATTGATTTAGTTTGTATTTCTCAAATTATTGGTAGTTTGGAGCTTTGATAACTACATGTTCATTATCTTTTGACCATTCGCCTATTGGGAAATGGCCCTTATTCTTATAAATTTGAATCAATGTCCTGTAGAGCTTAGATATGAGGTCTTTATCAGAGAAACTTGCTCCAAATATTTTTCCCAGTTACTTCTTTCCTTTCTAATTTTAGCTGCATTGCTTTTGTATGTATGAAAATGGTCACATTTTCCATAATAAAAATAATCCATTTCATCCTCCGCCATCTTGTCTGTCCTTTCTTTGGTCGTGTACTTCTTCCCAGCTTTGTCTTTTGGACCACGATGTAAGACTTTTGTCTTCCCTATTTACAACGTATGATACATTGGAACAAGCCCTACTTTGGGAATCAAAAGAGCTGATCCCTATTGCTTCATCTTTACCAATCAATTCTGTAACTTCAGAGTTATGTCACCTTTCCGAGGCTTATACAGCTCTAGAGTTGAGAGGTACTATATGTGCCAGCTCACTTAACTCTCTCATTTTACAGATGAGAAAACGGCAACTTAGGAAGGGGTGGTGGATTGTTTAAGATCACACAGGTAGTAGTCTCTTCACGTGTAAAACAAGTGGATTGTAGCAAGTGACCTACAAATTCCCCTTTACCTCTAAAATTATATGATTCTAGGGAGGCATTTTAGGTTAAATAATGACACTAAAAGGGTAGTGACTTCTGAAAGTTACCTCTAACACTCATATCCAGTTCTCTCTGTTTGCATCAAGTCCTTTGCCTACTGCTGAGTTCCTTTATGGGAAGGTCTATTTAGTGTCTAGCTTTTGTATCCCTATCTCCTTGCCCAGTGCCTGGCACATCGGAGGCACATGATAAATGTTTGTTTTGTTGTATGACTTCTATGGCCTCTCTCAGCTCAATCTTCTTACTGTATAGAATAGTAGAAGGAATTGAACCTTAATCTCAGTGAAATAAAACAGGAGAGACTGGTTAATTCCCTGACACTCAGGATTTACCAATAGAGGACTGAAGAGAGCAATGCATAGTCTCCCTGAGCCTCCTTTTCTAGCTGAAAGCTGGGAGTGTGTGTGTGTGTGTGTGTGTGTGTGTGTGTGTGTGTGTGTGTATGGGTATGGTGGTGGTGGTCATAAGTGGTAGTGGTGGTGTACAAACACATACATGGAAAAGAGCCTTCATTTCCAGCCTCAGTGGGGCACTGCCCACGGGGAACCTTGCCAATTAGATATTAATGCTTCCATGTCTGTGGCCAAGTTGGGAGTGGTCACTGGGTAGACTCATTTGGAGATGACCATCTGGTCCTGTTTGGGCTATGTCATTTTCTATATTTAGCTGGCTAAAGCTTGTTTTCATTTTTTCTTTAACCAATCAAGCATATGGTCCATGTGTTAGGGCAAAGGGCACATTCTCTGGTTGCTTTGATGCCCTTTGGAAGGCAGTGTAGAGCAGTGGAAAGAGTATTGGTCTTGGAGGTAGGAAGACATGCCGGAATCTCACCTCCAATGCTTAGTAGCTATTTGTCCTTGGAGAAGCCAGTTAACCTCTCTGAGTCTCTATAAAATGGGTATAATGATAACTGTTTTGGTCCCAAACCCTCTCATTTTCTACTTCATTGGATCTAAGTGTATGGAGGCTGGTGTTAGGGAAGGGCACAGGTAAAGGGCAGACTTGAGTATGGGAGAGGCAGCATAGTTTAGTGGATAGGAAGTTGGTAGTGCAATAAAAAATCTGGGTTCTAGTCCTACCTGGGGATTTGGCTGTGTGACCCAGAGCAAGTCATTCCTTCTGAGTGATCCAGGCAACTCTTTGAGACTCTGAGTTACCAAGAAGTTGCCTATTGGCTTTGGTAGAAGATGCTTCTTACTGGGATTTCCTTACAGGGCTAGAAAGGGAAAAAATACCTCTGGTACCTACATCACAGCACTGAAGTGACGCTTAAAGAGAGAGCGGCACATGAAGGTGAACCTCTTTATAAATCTTGAAAGAGCAATAGAAATGCCATGCATTGTTACTTTTATGAGCATTGCTGCCCTCTTCTTATATGTTTGATGGAATTTGCGTAAAAGCACCCGTGGGCCAAGTTTCTATCCTTTTATCTTTCATGTTCTGTGGATTGTTGAATAGGTGGGTAAAAACGTTGCTTTTGATAGTTGAATAAAAGTGTTAGGAAGTTGACTCCTCTCCTGTGGGCTCGTTGGAAGTATCCATGGTCCAGCCCTCAGAGCAGACGGGATGAGGGGGACGATATGAAGGTACCTCACGTGGTTTAGATTTCTCCACTTGGTCTCTAAACTTTGAAAACTCTTTGTTCCGTGTACTTGGAGATTGTGGATATTTGGCTGGTGACATCCATTAAAACCATGATTCCCAAGTCTTTATGGATCTTCGTTATATCCGGGTAGTTGTGGGCAATAGTTTGGCTGGTGAAAATGTGACTTGTTCCTGTACAATTTATTTATAATTATTGCTTAGAAACTCCAGGATATTCTGAAGGCCAGATTTATAATTTGGGGATTTGTTCTTATTAGTTCATGAAACATAGCAATGTATAGCTGCAGACTACAAGTATTTAGTGCCTCCCAAATACCTAGCAGCCACAATTGAGTGGTAATTATCCATAGGAAGCTCCTGGGGTTTTCTTGGCAGAGATACTGGGGTGGTTTGCCAATTTCCTTCTCCAACTCATTTTATAGATTATGAAACTGAGGCAAACAGGGTAAAGTGATTTGCCCAGGGTCACACAGCTAGTAAGTGTCT
>CM053624.1:365108334-365139786 GCA_028646595.1 Phalanger gymnotis
CCTTCCTTCCTTCCTTCCTTCCTTCCTTCCTTCCTTCCTTCCTTCCTTCCTTCCTTCCTTCCTTCCTTCCTTCCTTCCTTCCTTCCTTCCTTCCTTTTCATACCTACCCACCTTCATCCCCAGGGTCAGTCATTTCAATGCCAGGTACCTTGTGTCACTCAGACTACCTCTGGGTCCTGCTCTTATAAGTAGCCATGAAACTATACCAATTCCATCCATTCTAAATGTTTGCTGCCTAACCTCAGCTGGCCCCTCACTGCCACTTGGCAATCCTGGTGCCGATTACTCATGAGCTCTCTAATGCAGTCACTACAATGTCCCTCTCCCTGCACCCATGCTTAGTAAATGACCTTGACTTTGCCTGTTCTGAGAAAATCAAGGCTCTGGGACTGCCCCTTTTTCATCTTTCTTTCACCTCATCCTCTTTCCACTCCCCCTGACTTTTTTCCTTCATTTTGTTCACTCGACAAACATCTATTAAGGGCCTGTTATGTCTAGACACTGTACTAGGGGCCGAAGAGTTTATATTCCTTTAGGGGAAAGCATCAAGAATACAGATGAATAAATACCAAAGATAATACAAAGCCATATGGGAGAAATCAAGAATGACTGAGACGTCCAGAAAGGTCTTATTTGGGAGCTGGCACCTGAGCTGGTACTTGGGGGGAGCTGGGGATTCTAAGAAGTGGAGATGAGGAGGGAGAGCTTAGGGAGCAGCCTATGCAAAGGCCTGGAGGGAGGAATGAATTAATGAAAAAACATTAGTTATGCATTTACTCTGTGCCAAGTATTGGGGTTACAAATAGAAAAAAGCAAGCCAGTCCCTGATTTGACAGAGCTCACACTCTAATTGAGGGAGACAATACATAACAGAAAATTCAGTGGTGGGGCAGGTGGGAAGACCCAGAGGTACTAAACTGGAGAGATAACAAAAGGGGACCCTTCCAGTGGAGGCTGGTTCCTTCCTTGGGCTTGATCTCATCTGCTCCTGTTTCCTTCAGGAATTCACCATGTCATTATCCTTTTCACTCTTCTGTCTTCAATCTTTCCACCAGTGCAAACTTCTTTTCTGCCTACAACCATTCTTCAATAAACCCTGTCCTAAATGCTGCTGCTTTTCCTAGTTTTACTATCCCTTCAATCTACTGATCCAGCTCTTTCCTCTCCCTTTCATCACCAAACTTCTTGAACAAGGTGTGTGTATACTTGCCTTCCTTCCCTTAACTCATAGCAATAACTCAAATACAAGTTAGAAATACCATGGAAATAGAAATATTTCCAATAGAAATACAGCATTTAACATTTTATAAAGTGCCTTTCCATGCAGCAACCTTGTCGGGGGCTAGGGTAAACATTCTTGTCTCCATTTTGCAGTTGGAGAAACCAAATTTCAGAGACTTTCCTGTGAGTTTCGGAGCCTGTATTCCAACCCAGTCTTTCCAAGGAAGTCCAAGGCCAATGCCACTCTCCCAATGCTGCCTTTCTTCCCCTGATGATCTGCTGATCAACAAATACTTACAAGGTGCCTATTGTGTGCCAGGCACTAGCCTCACCATCTACTGAAATTGCTCATTCTAAAGTCACCAGTGACCAGGGATTTTTAAATGAATGGCCTTTTCTCAGTCTTGATTCTTGAGAATTTGACACTGTTGAGCACACCCTGCTCCTTGGTAGTCTTTCCATGGCTTACAGGGTGCAATGGTCTCCTGGTATAACTTCTTACTTCTCTAATAAGTGTCTTCCTCTTGCCCACTTAATGCTGTCATATCCTGTGGTTTTGTAACTGGCCCTCTTCTTTACACCCTTTTCCTCATATGTAGAATGAGCGGGAGAAGAAATTGTAAACTATAGTATCTTTGTCAAGAAAACCCCAAATGAGGTCACAAAGGGTCAGACGTGACTGAAACGACTGAACGTGAACACCCTGGTGAATTCATCCGTTCTCCAGGTTTCATCTCTATGTGGATGATTCCTATATCCGTTCTCCAGCCCTGACCTCTCTCTAGTGCCTACTAAATATCTTCATCTGAATGTTCTATCTTAAGTTCAGCAGGCCTGAAATAGCATCCATCATCTTTCTCCTTCAACCTGCTCCTCTTCCTCAGTTTCTTACCTTCGTCACTGGCACCAGCATCCTCCTGAAACTCAGGCTTATA
Source organism: Phalanger gymnotis (assembly GCA_028646595.1). Classification (NCBI taxonomy): domain Eukaryota; kingdom Metazoa; phylum Chordata; class Mammalia; order Diprotodontia; family Phalangeridae; genus Phalanger; species Phalanger gymnotis. Next base: position 365,110,491 of record CM053624.1, read on the forward strand.
GCTTCTCAGTCATCTGTGAGTCTCCCCTCTTATCTGTTCTGTACATCAAGCAGTTATTCACCCTTATTGACTCAATCAATGAGCAAGCCTTTATTTAGAGCTAACTATTTGCTAGGAGCTGGAGATATAAAGATAAAAGTGCTCCCTGCCCTCAAGTTGTTTCTAGTCTAATGGTCGAGAGAGCATATATAGGTTCCTTGTGAATGGAGATTTCTTTATCTTCGTATGCCCACTACTTAGCATTGTGCCTCACACTAATAGGATCTTAAATACTTTTTGACTGATCGATGCGTACGTGGAAAATAGTTCACATTAGGGAGGGGAAGATGATCTCTCTCCTTACACACACATACACACACACACATACACACGCACACAGACGTTGTGTATGTATACAAATAATAAATTGGAATTTTGTTGGTATAAGGATCTCCCAGGGAGGAAACTCTTTCTACCAATGCAGATTGGCATCTTTCTTGCAATTTATAGTTTTAGAGAGTTGTCTAGAAAACTGACAAGTTAAGTGACTTGCCCAGAGTCTTGCTGCCAGAACTTGTCAGAAGTTAGACTTGAACCTAGGTCTTCCTGGTGTTGAGGCTGACTCCCTAGTCCTTGTGCCATGCTGTGTCTCAGCATCCAAAACAAATACGTACAAAAGTAAGTGGTAGGTAAATTCTCTGCTATCTCATAACTCCTACTGTATCCCTAACATGGGCCCTCATTACTTCCTTTTGAACTATTGTACCCACTTCATAACTAATCTCCCTGTCTTTAGTCTTTCCCTACTTTTAGATTTAGAGTCAGAAAGACTTTGGTTCAAATCTCACCTCAGACATTTACTAGCTATGTAACCATGGACAAGTCTTTTAACTTTTCAAGCCTAAGTTTTCTTATCTGTAAAATGAGAAGGATAATTGCACCTATCTCCCAGGGTTGTGAGGGTCAAACGAGGCAAAGTTTGACGAGGGCTTGGTCAACCTTGAAACATTTCATAAATGGCAGCTGTTATTATTATCCTGGGGTCCTCAGTGATCTCAAGAATCCTCCTAGTTCTAAGGATCAAAGATCAGACAGTCGTTTTCTTCTTACTTCTATAGCATCATTTGAATCCCGTAAGTCTGAAAATTCTCAGAGTCAACAGGTTGGGATAATTTGGCATTTGGAAGAAGAGGAGCTCGCAGTAGGAGACGTCTCTCGTGTTTCAATTAGCTTCTCTTCCTGCTTTGACTTGATTTATTTGAATAAGTCTTTCTAAGCCCCACACCCAGCTTGCGAAGAATATGGTTCCAGATCTCAGAGATATGGTGAGCTAATAGACATAGTGAAAAAAAGATTGAGTCATTTTCAGATCCCAAGCAACAGATTGCATTTTCTAGGTAGATCTGAGTGGTTAAATTACTCTCTCATGTCATTTCTTGGCAGTCATTTCACCTACCAGGGCTGTTGCCCAAATGCCAGTTTCTGACTTGATTACTTTCAGGAAATGAACAATCCTGTGTTGATAGAACAGTATGAAGTCACCTGCAATGTTGTGACTTACCCCTTGGACGATCCCTAGGTTAAATTTCTAGATCAGCTCGTGGGAAGCCTAAATATGGGCTAGTCTCTAGTCTCTATCCCTAACCTAAGAATCGTGCTTTAGCCGAAATCTATTCCCTTTTCCCAGTTTTCATCTTGTTACTGTAATTTAGAAGACAGACCAGTATATAAGAAGGCACCTTGACAAGGGCACCCGTATCTCCTCACACCAAGGCTGCCTGTAGCTAGCCTATAAAAGCAGAGTTAGCTCAGGCTTCTGACTTGGTGTTCTCAAACTGGCCAAGCTGTTATTCTGTTTGTGCTGAAGGAGGGCTAGAGAATCATGGAAGGGGAGAATATTCACAGATGAGTGTGGAGTGACCAATGAAGGCCTGCCATAGGCAGTGGTACTTGCGTGAATCTTAAAGGGAGCTCTGAGTTCCAAGAATTAGAGGCGATGAGAGAGAGCATCCCAGAAACTGGGATAACAACCATGTCATATGAGTATTGGTTGAAGGAGCTGAGGCTACTAAGTCTAAGGTAGAGAAGCCTTATGGGGAGGGGAGGCATGTTCCCTATCTTCAAGTATGTGAAGGCTGTCATCTGGATGAAGGATTCGACCCATTTTAATTGACCCCAGAGGAGACTGAGGATGTAGTATAGGGTCTGATGGTTCTTGCTAGAAGTGTGTGAGATATATTCTCATCCTGAACCTATCTTCTCACTTGGAATTGACACTGACATTGGCTATCGCCAATCTGGGCTTGGAATGCACATAGGCCACTGGTTCTGAGGTGGCTGCTTGAACAGTTTGGAATAGAGGACCTCCAATGGGAATAGAGGACCTCTGAGGTCTTTTTCATAACTGAGAATCTCAGACACGCTGCGTCCTTTCTGGAAAGGGGGCACGCTTGCACATTTCTCACTTCTGCAGATGGACGTGCCAAGGCACAGAAGATGGAACAGGGGCTTCCAGTAAATCATAGTCAGTATCTTAATGCCATAGTCTCATACTTTCCCTCTGCCCCCAAACCTACTTTCTTTTCATTGGCATGTATGGATTACGTGGGTCACTCTTGCTGGCCTCACTGGTAAACAGCAGAAAGGATTAGACTTTCCATAAGACTGACAGTAGTTGGATGGATTATTAGTATATTTTTTTAGGTTCAGACCAGTGATTTCATTAGTAGAGGGTACTTTCAATGAGGAAACTCCCATCAATGCATATCAGTGATTGTTCTAATATTACAGATTTGCCTGGGGCCCTGAAAAGTTAAGTGACTTGGCTAGGGTTCCACGGCCTGTGTGCATCAGAAGCATCTGATGTCAGACTTCATGATCTGAATACCCTCTCTACTATGCTACATTGACTCTGAATCAGTGGGTTATATAAAATGTGATATGTCCAGACCTGCAACTACGACTTTTTCCTCCCTGGGTGCATACCACAAATTTCACCTGGGACAAATTGCATGAAGCACAACCTTGGGGGTGGGGTAGACAGTAAGTGACCAGGACATGGTAGGAAGAAGTCATCCTAGCTTGCCATCTGGTTGTTTCCTATTTTAATTAATTATTTTTGCTAACCAGGTCCTAAGTTCTCTTGTTTCTTTGCAGTTGAAGGACAGCAGATGCTATCAATGCCTAGTAAATTCAACATCTTGGGCAAAACCCCAGGCAGCCTGCTTTAGTTTTGACTGTGAATAATCCTCAGGATGAGAACTTGAAAATACATTTTCTTACTCCTTCCAACCCCCAAATGGAGAACAGTCTGATTCTATTTTAGGACTATAAATATTAGTCATGGCCAACAATCATTCTTTGGTTGGTCCCCACAGCTAGGAACTAACCCCTTCCCTGTTTATCAGTGAGGCCTTACTCCCCAGGGTTGGAAGGAATGACTGGAAAGATTCGAAATGTCAAGACCACATAAGGGAATGCCCTGGGGAAAGAGGGAGAGTTGATTATTATCAAGAAGGTACGAAGGTTATGAGCTTCCTTCTCTACATTCTGAGCAGTTTAGATGCTTTGGGGGTTACTTAACTTGAAGCCAGCCAGACTGCAAACTAGTGCCTGTCTTCCAAATATCCCACCAAGGGAAAGCTAGGAGGTGGAATGGATAGTGTTGGACTTGGATGACTTCGGAAGACCTGAGGTCAAGTTCTACTAGCTGTGTGATCCTGGACAAGTTACTTAACCTTTCAGTGCTTCAGATTCCTCACTTATCCAATAGGTATAATAATAGCACCTACTTCCTAGGGTTGTTGAAAGGATAAAATGAGATAATGGATGAAAGACACTTTGCAAACTTTAAAGAACTGCATAAATGGCAATTCTTCACCTTTTCTTTCTCTCTTTCTTTCTTTCCTCTTTTCCTTCTTTCCTTCCTTCCTTCTTTCCTTCCCACCTTCCTCCCTCCCTCTCTCTTCCTTCTTCCTTTCCCTTCTTCCCTTTTTCCATCTTTCCTTCCTTCCTTCCTTCCTTCCTTCCTTCCTTCCTTCCTTCCTTCCTTCCTTCCTTCCTTCCTTCCTTCCTTCCTTCCTTCCCTTCCTTCTCCTCCTCCTTCTCCTTTTCCTCCTTCTCCTTTTCCTTCTTCTCCTTCTCCTTTTCCTTCTCCTTTGCCTCCTCCTCCTCTTCTTCTCCTCTCAATTTATTTTCATGAAAATATCGATTATCCAGGAAAAATTAATCAAAAGCAAACTTGGAATGGAAGGCTAAAATCCATTTCAACTTGAAATGTTCATTTTTCCTCTTGACAGGAGAGGCCTCTTTTAAAATCTTCCATGTCATGGGATATGTGCCTTTCTATGATAAATTAGCCTAGTCATTTATACCAGCTGCATCATTTGCTGTTCATTAACAGAACAAACTGATGAAATGGACAAATGGCTTTTGGCCCCCCAACTTCTGTGGTTTCTTTCAGAATATTAAATTAAGGACTCTCTTTGTGTGCACAATTTTGATAGGTCATGTTAAGTAATTATCAAGTATGAAAGATAATTCAAATCTCTGGAAGGAGATGGATAGCTCTCCCAGAATACTTCATCTATGGCTTCCCATGAATTAGCTCTCCCAGAATACCTCATCTATGGATTCCCCTGAATTAGCTCTCCCAAATACCTCATGTATGGATTCCACTGAATTAGCTCTCCTAGAATACCTCATCTATAAATTCCACTGAATTAGCTCTCCCGGAATACTTCATCTATAGATTCCACTGAATTAGCTCTCCCGGAATATTTCATCTATAGATTCCACTGAATTAGCTCTCCCGGAATACTTCATCTATGGATTCCACTGAATGAGCTCTCCCAGAATACCTCATCTATGGATTCCACTGAATGAGCTCTCCCAGAATACCTCATCTATGACTTCCACTGAATTTTCCTTTATTGGGTCATTTTTTTCCCTTCTAAATTATTCTGGTGCTTATATAATCATTGAGGCAAAATAAATTAATTCTGGGCAAGGAAAGTGGCAGTTGTGGCCAAAAGCCCTAATGGGGGCATCTCTGTCTTGTCCTCTGAACCTGCCTGTAAGCCAATTCAAGTTATTCCAATGAGTATTTATTAAAGCATCTATTACATAGGAGGCTCTGTATGAGACTCTAGGCATATAGAGTGAAAAATAAATTTCCATTTCCATTCTGTAGGATAAAGCACTGAGATTTCATCAGTTAGGGAAATTCCCTCTATCAAAGTAGGTCAACCATTCTCTACCATCGAAGAGTTGCCTAGAGCTGAGGAGTTAAGTGCTTTATCCAGGGTCATGCAAACACTCTAGAACCCATCCAAAGTAGTATTAGCTCATGCTTCTGGGTAGTTCAGGTCCTCCTCTCCTCATGCCTGGACTATTGCAATAGACTCCTAGTCAGCTGCCTTGCCTTGTAGATCTGACCATGTCACCCCTTATTCAACAAATTCCAGGGGCTCTTTATTATCTCTATTATCAAATGTAGCCCTCACAGGCTGGCTGCTTCCAATCTTTCCCATATTCTTGTATATTACTTTCCATCCAAATGTTCTACCATCTACTTATACTGGCCTATCTACTATTCCTTACCCATAATGCTCCATCTCTCATCTCCATGTCTTTGCATTGGCATTCCCCATGCCTGGAGAGCCCTTCCTTCTCACCTCTGCTTCCTGGAATGGGTAGCTTCATTCAAGATCACTTAACTCAAATGCCACTTTTTGCAAGAGACCTGTCCTGGTCCCTTTAGCTACTAGTAGCTTTTTCTCTAAAGCTATCTTCTCTCTGTGCTTCATTTTAATACTGATTTATACATGATGGCTTCTCCATTAGATTATACATTCTTTGAGGGCAGGTATTATTTTTGCTTTTTCTTTGTATCTCTAGCACTTAGCACAGTGGTTAGCACCATAGCAAGTCCTTATTGATTGATTAAACAATAGTCCCTTCTACAATGAATCTGACAAGGGTTTGTTGAATGTGTCTCAGTTTCTTTAGCTATGAAATGGGGATAATAATGCTACCTCCTCACAGGGTTGCTGTGAGGAAATTGTTTTGTGAACTTTACAACAACATGACAACATAACCTATTATGATTATCTGTCTCAAGGGTTTGTTGTGATAAAAGTACTTTGTAATTATTCTTATATTCCAATGGGTCTATGGTCTGGTGGGTTATGGATTCATCCTCCAATAATTCAGATTGTTGCCCATCCTTGCCTGCCTATCTTGTGGGTGACTGTTGTCCATGTTGTGTCCTCCCAGTGCGCCGAGCATCTTCCTTGTTTTCTCTTGACAGCGTAAGGACCAATGGCATCCATGTAGGCTTCAAAAATTATCCTTTGTCCACAGACCTACTTAGGTGGAAAAGAAGATAACCATTCTATTGTTCTCCAGATTCAAACTCTTTTAAGGTCCACTAAGTAGACTTGAGCACCCAAAAAAAGTTTAAAATACATTGCCTGAAGCCATATACCCACAACAGGCAAAGAATATATAGTGCATAGGCAACAGATGGAGACCATTTTCAGGAAAAGAATAAAGAAAGTTCCACATGAACCTGTTAGCATTTAATCATTGTGAAATTGTGCACGCATTGATGAGTTGAAGAGTAACTTCAAAATACTGTGTCTGATTCAAGTCTCAATTATTAATGAATGCAATTCTGCACTATCTTGTGGAATAACGAGGCATCTCAGCCTTTCAAAGCTTTCTTTAACCCTATGTTTGTGGCAAGAAGAAGAAGGGGGAAAGAAAGATCTTTGAAGTCTGCCAAATGAAAGTGACGATGCATTTATAGCCAGGCTGTGTTCTCAAGGAAGCCAGCCAAATGGATAAAAGGAATCGTAATGAGACCTGACGAATGCCTTATGGATGCTCGGTCTTCATTTCCGGCCTGGAAGTACACTTTCTCAGCCATCGGAATAAGTGCAAAGGGACTGTTTTGGAAATAAAAATGGAAGTGAATCATGGTTTTAATTTTTTTCCATTTATAATTATGGTTGAGCGAGATCATGCTGGCTGATCATTCCACCTTCTGTATATGAGGTTCTGCAGTTGGTAGTCAAAGCCATTTGGGTCTTAATGGCCTGCTGACCTTCTGGTGCTGTTCTAATGGTGAGGATATATGGTAGTTGGGCCATTAGAGAGGAAATACGGTCCAGTGGAGTCTCCCTTGTGATGCTTACTACTTATGTGACCTTGTGCCAGTCCCTGAGCCTTCTTAGATTCCAGCGTCCTCATCTATATAGTGACAGGGCTAGACCACATGGCCTCTGAGGTCTCTTCTAGGTAGAAAGAATGACTTCCAGGCTTGGAGTCAGGAAAACTTGTGTTTGAATCCCATCTCTGTGACTCTGGGGAAATCTCTCAGCCTCCTCATCTGTAAAATGGGTATAAAACAATGGCATCTACCTCATAGCTTGTTGTAAGTTTCAATTGGGATAATATTTGTAAAGTGTTTTGCAAACCTTAAGCTGCTATGTGCATGCGAGCTTTGGTACTGCGAAAACTATGCTAGACTCAGAGTCAGAGCTCTTGGGTTCAAATCCGGGTTCTACTTTTCTCTAGCTTTAGGCACTAGCTAAATTCCCTGGGCTTCAGTTTCCTTATCTATAAAATGAGTGACTTGGACTTGATTGCCTCTAAGATCCTTTCTAGTTCTGAATTTATGATGATTTGTTGTTGTTTCCCAGTTCTAAGCTAGCTATCCTTTTATCTCTGTTTTGCTCCTCCTGAGGATGTGTGTTCAAATTCAGGCTTCCTGTACTCGGTCATTGTGCCCCCAGTGCCCAAACTAGCAGCTTAAAAATAAAACGTTTTGTCAATAAAATGGTTCCTTTGTGGTCCAGATGCAAACCCCTGTCTTGGCTCATTCTTTTGCTCTGTGCAATCAGCCCATTGTTTTCTATTATTCAGTTTATCCATCATTCATTGGGTACCAGTTAATAATAGCTTATATTTATAGAGTTTGCAAAGTGATTTACATCCATTATCTCATTGGAGCCTCGAAAAGATGCCCCGTGGTAGGTAATAAAGGGGGGGATCATCCCTTCCTCCTCTGACAGATGAGATGCAGTGGAGACCCAGAGAAGTTAAAGGATTTGCCCAGGGTCACACAGCTTGTGACTGTCAGAAGTAGGATTTGAACTCAGATCCTCCACTCCAGCTACTGTCAGGCTCTTGGTCTGTGCAAGTGGAATTATGCATGGTGCTAAGAAGAATATAAAGATGGAAAAACAAGAGTCCCTGCCTTCAAGAAGCTCCTAATCCACAAGGCCAGGTAAGGTATATGCAAATTAGATTTTGATGACTGTGTAAAAGGCACCAAGAAAACACTAGGAGTCTCAAGGAAGAGAGATAGCTTCCAGATTTGGGGAGACAACATCAGAGGTTTCATGAGTAGGGATCATTTGAGTTGGTCCTTGGAGGATGTGTGGATTTCCAAAAGGGAGATGTGCCAGGAACAGCCTTCCCAAAGACATAGCCAAACTCTATTATTGCATTTTCCCCAAGTCAACAAGCATCCAAGAAACTGTAGCATGTGCACTGGCCACACCCTGGTAAACCAGCAGACAGGCTAAATCAGAGCAAGGGCAAACAGCAGGCTTCATATCTGACAGTGAGTTAGGGGGATGTCTACCCCAAGCATGTGAAGATTTCCCCCAGTGAAATGGGCAGATGAGAAGTTTGTTCTGATGGCTATGATGGTGGCTGAAGCAGGCGCCTTGGAGCGCTTGGGGCTTGATCACACATTGAAGACGCCAAGGTCGCCCACTGCATCTTGGGCCTGCATCAGCCTGACTTTTGTCCTGCCATAGGACTTTGATGATGATTCAGGAAGAGGGAGTGAGGCTGACGACTTTGTGGGACTCTGCCTCAATTAAATTCAATTCACGTTTGAGTCAAGACATCACCCGTGATGACGTTGGTCCTCTTCAGAGACAAGGGTAAACACCAAAGACAATAATTAAGCACCTAAGCAACCTAAGTCAACAAGTATATTTATAAAATATTCACTTCATTCCTTCAGAAAGTCCCCTGTCCTCTCTATACTATGGATCCTTATCTGAAAAATCTCCAGGTAAGGTTGGCTGTCCTTAGATAGCATTGGTAGAATCAGGTGAAAAGTTAGAAATTCAGCCACACAAATGGCTATTTTACAAATCTATTAGACCAAATAACCAGTGTCATTGATTGATTTTCATGAACTGACTCTTGGTTTGACCAAATTGAGCAGATTAGCTCAGTGTTGGAAACACTCCATTTACAGTCGTACATCGTGTAATGAGTCAGATGCGTCATAAAACTCATTGCTGACCTGATGGTCACCTCTGATACTGGTTACCAGACTACGGGTAGGTCCCTTCAGCATGCTAGTGCAGGCCCTCATCACCTCACACCTGGATTGCTGCCATAGCCTGCCTGGGGTGGGGGGGTCTGCTTGCCTCCAGTCTCTCCCCACTCCAATCCTTATCCCATTCAGCCACTAAAATGACTTTTGTACAGTAGAGGTCTGAATATGTCACTCCCCTACTCAGTAGGGAACCGCCGCTGGTTGCCTCAGTTTCCTCAACTGTATAGTGGGGATCACAATAGCACCTACCTCATAGGGTTGTTGTGAGGGTCAAATGAGATAATATCTGTAAAGTGCTTAGCTTGGCACAAGCTATATAAGTGCTTATTCCTTTCTCTCCTTCCCAAAGTGGAATGGGCAACTGCCATAGCTAAAGGATAACTTGTTGGGACTGAATTCTTCTTCAGGAATGAGTTGGATCAGATGCCCATTGAGTTTTCTCTCAACTTTAAGATTCTAGAAAATGGATGCATCTAAATTAATATAGCTTTGCACTAAGTAGCTAGGCCCTTCAACCAAAGGAGACAAAGGCTTCTTCATGGGAGTGAGCTGGAAGGCTAGGGCTGAGATGCATCATAGGATCAGAGAGTTGGATCCGGAAGAGACCTTGGGTCCAAACTTCTCCATTTTACATATGAAGAAACCGAGTCTGAGAGAGGTGACTGATTTGCCTAGGGTTATTTAGCTGATAAGTGTTAAAAACAGGACTCAAACTTATATCTTCCTGACCACATGTCCAGCTCCCACTCCACCATGTGAGATTGCCTTTTTTTTTTAAAGTATTGGTGGTATTGGTGACTTAGTGGGATCTTTTCCTTCTTACTCTGATGATGACTGCCTGCCCCCTTCTTTCTTCATTCTAAGTCACCGTAGCTGACCAGAACATAGCCACAGCCCTGTGTATCCAGGACATAGTCTCATTTCTGGGCCCTTCATTCACACATGGATGCCAATCTGATTTGCATGGGACAGTCATCGTGTGGCGTTTTAAATAATGGTGATGACCGAAGAGAACAGATGACAGATTGAGATAGCCAGAAAAGAAGGCAAAGGCACTAATAGAATTACAAATAGGGACTCTTTGCCGACATAGGTGGTTCTGGTTTTTCCAATTGAGAATGAAGACGGGAAGCAGTGGGGGAAGGAGGGGAGGATAAGAGAATCTCTGTTTATCTTCTGTTTATAGCTACTTGGTAAGTCTCCTTATAGCAAGGGGGGCAGCTGCCCCCTGGATGCCCATGCCCCTTCCAAATACCCAGTGATTTACCCATTGTTTCTTGTATTTTGAGATTTTTTGATGTTAAACCAAACTATCATGCTTTTCTGAATTAGCATTATTCTAATATCCTAATCTGGTTTTAATCTTGAAATGAATGATTCAAAAAAAATTATTAAGCTGCTAGGCACTGTCCTATGTACTGGAGATAAAAATACAAGGAAGCCAGACAGTTTATGACACCAAGGAGTTAGTTTCCATTGAAACAGATGAAGCAAATGTAGATAAGTAAATACAAAATAGTCTGAGGAGGCAAAGAAGGGAAGCATCATTTAGGGGTAGGACTTTACAGCTTCCTCTCTCTTGTCAAAGTGATGCCAGGAGTTCCATGTTAAAAGGAACTTTGAGCCCAATTCCATTGGAATGCTGCACTCTACATTTTTGAAATTGAACACTGATGGCAGAGTTATTGGAGAATCCCTTCTAGGAGACCTCCTCGAAGGCAAACATGCAGAGAAACTCATCAAAGCAGTCTGAAGGCCTTGAATGACAAGAACAGAGTATCCACAGTATCCTCCCTGTCTTCCTTGGTGGCTCTCCAATGAATAGAGAAACAAATGGATTAGAGCAAGTTCAAAGGATTTTGATTTGGAGAGAGGCTGGTGGTAATATGACGGCAGAGGGGAATCCTTTCTGCTGGTTGTTTTTGACAAAATAAAACATGAGAGCTAAGGCTTGATACTCTCTTAAAAAGATAATGTTTTAGTTGTAGTTCCTCCTCTCCCTGTCCTCCGACTATTACTTAAAAGGCAGTATTTCTTCTTAATTTGGCATCTGAATGCTAGCCTTGTACAGTTTGCATATCTGCCTCTCCATGCCAACCACAATACGGCAGAAAAGATACCCAGTGTGGTTTTTTTAACAGTAAAGTTTAGAAATTCCATGATCAACATACTATGCATATAGCCATAATCTCTCCAGTAACCCATTGCTGTCCTTCTAAGACTATTTCATTTGACAGGTTTATCCAGATGCAGGCAGAGAACTTTTCCTTCTTTTATTTTTCTTTTCTTTCTTTTTTTTTTAAAGTGTAACCAGAAGCTGAAACTCTTAGTTGCTTTCTTAAATGGCTGGTTTTAGGCCGTCATTTGGATGGAGGCCAGCTGTCAAAATGAAAAATTTCCTCTGGAGTTAGAGAGAGTTTTCTTCTCTGCAGGTACAAATCAGTTTGTGCAGTCTCCATCTTTCTTGTTCTCTCTCTCATTTTTTAGATTACGTTTCCCCTTCCTTTCCTGTTCTCGTTGTCTATTCCTCTTTTGATTTCCCCTCCATCTCTTTCTGTATTTTCTGTCATCTCTCACTTTTTCCTCTCTTCCCTTCTCTCCATTTTCTCTCTCCTTCCCCTCCCTCTTCTCTTATTCAATCTGCCTCTCTGCTATTTATTCTCTCTTTGTCTCCCTCCCTCTCTTTCTCTCCTTCTCTCTCTGTCTCTGACTTCTTCTGTCTCTGTCTTTCTCTCTGTCTCTTTTATTCTCTCATCTGTGATTTCATTGATGTGGCGTACTCTTAGTGTGGAAAGAGTAAGGTAAGTAACTGACTGGTAGAATGCTGAGCCTGGAGTGAGAAAAAGCCAAGTGTTCTTATAAGCAGAAGCAAGAGTTGAACCCATATCTTCCTGACTTCAGGCCCCACACTTTAATGATCACTCTGCACTGATTCGATTCTTTGTTTCCTTTCATTATTTTCTGGGCAAAGGGCAGACTCTCACATAGGTTTAGGAAAAGTCTCATGCGTCCTCAATGATCTCCTTGGAATGTGCTGAAGGTCTTGGGTACTGCAGTCAGCAGCGGATCAGAAATGGGCATCTCTGCATTAGAGCTAGCCTCCATGCTGATAGAGTAATTTGGGCTAACCTACAATGCTATGCCCTTGGTGATGCCCCATTAGAAAGGACTTCCAAGCTCTAGAATTTTCTCATTAAAGCAATCAAAATAACATTCTCAGACAACATGTTTTCCTTAAGGAAATCAGCTTCCAGGCTCTTCTTAGAAAACTCTTTGTCTTTCCTCCCCCCTTCCCCCACCACCCCATTTAAATTGGCCTTGCTACCCCATTTAGGTCGAGCGCTGGTTGTCACTCCTTGTTTTTATTACAACTTCAGCCAGAGAGGCTGTGATTTGGGCTGCTCATCTCCTGAGAGGCTGAGCCTAATAAAAAGGGGAGAAGTGAAATTAGATTTTTATACTCTCATTCCATTCCTCATTGGAGAACCCCCAAGCGCCAAGGAGGAACTTTCCACTAATCCAGTATTTATGGATAGACCTGCCCAGCTCGTTTCTGGGCTTCATCAGATAGCATCGGCCTTAATAGGCTGGGCCAATGTCTCATGACTTCAAAATACATCTTGTCCTTGTGGGGTGCCTTGGAGATCATGGAGATGGAGTTCCCGGCATCTTGGGAACCTCTTTGCTTGCTTACCTACTTGAACCTTTCAGGGCTCGGGGAATTACTAAGTCCTGTGTTGCAGCTCGAGGTCGGGCAGTTCTGAGAAGCTTCTGAGTCCTTTAGAGTGCTTATTTTGTTGGTTCTCAAGACTGAGCTGGACGGGGAGTACGCTGAAGTGAGTTGGGCAGGCTTCTCATGAATTATTCTAATTGCTAAGGGCCTTCTTTGAACCTGGGTGGGGGTTCAGAAATGTCAGTCTTTGCTTTTGTTGGGCAGTTTGGACCATAGGGTCATAGATAGAGAGTCCAAAGGGACTTTAGAAGCCACCAAATCCAATCTTTTCATTTTACAGATGAGAAAACTAGGGTCTAGGGAATGACTTACCCAAGGTCACACATTTAATATATGCCTGAGGGAGGATTTGAACCCAGGTCCTCTGACTCCATAGACAGCACTTTTTATTTGTACTCTGAAACTATTTCATGCTGTTCTTCTCCTCCATCCAACATGGCCTGTTAAGGCCCGACTCTAAATTCGTGCTAGTCTCTGGGAAAACAATGACAAAACCAAAATCGTGCCTGATCTTAGGTGCTGACATTCTTTTGGAAGCACACAATATGTACAGGGATATAGACATACGAATAATTTTGGGTCAGAGGGCTAGTAACAAGTGGAGCAGGAAAGGCCTCAGGTAGGAAGAGGCCCCTACACTGGGCTTTGAAGGCAGCCATGGATGAGAATAGGCAGAGTTGAGGAGGGAGGGCATCCCAAGCATGGTGGGCAGCCTGCCACCTTCCTCCCTCCCCTTGTCATCACCTTATCTACCTTGAAGTTTGGAAGCTTCTGCTGTGCTTTTTATAGGCTTGGCCTAAACAGCGACTGTATAAAACATGCTTCTAAACAGATGAGATGAATTGTGTGAGCCTCAGTTTCTGATCATGCCCCACAAAGATCTGCATGGGGTGGAGAAGGGGTGGGTGGGCTGAGAATCATCTGCTGAGTGAGCATGGAGTGGTAGCTTAGTGTCTCTCAGCCTCTCCTTTCTCATTTGTAGAATAGGAACACTGTTTCCATAGTACCTACTTGAGTATTTTTAAGGTTAATGAGAGAGGTCCTGGCCCTTTGATGCAGTCAGTATTGGGAACTCCCAGGTGAGGGACCTCCCTCTATCAATGCAGATCACTACCTTCTCTCCAAGTTGCAGTCTTAGAGAGCAGCCTGGCATTTACAGAGTTAAGTGGCTTGCTCAGGATTACTCAGCCTGTACTGGTCAAAGGCAGGACCTAAATCCAGCTAAGTCTTCTTGGCTTCAAAGCTGATCCTTTTTCCTCCACACTGTCCGGAGCTAATGTCTGTAAAGTGCCTCACTGATGTCAGTCATTGTAAAGAGTAAAGTATTAAATAGTCGTAGATGGATGGGCTCTTTGGTGGCCATGAGCTTACACTAAAGGACTCATTGTAAAAGAAGCCTCCACGGAGGCATAGGGGCTGGGACGCTAGCACTCTGTTCCAAGGCTTTTCTTCCTACGTGGAAATGATGAGCAGGGATGGCTGATAATGGTGGTCAGGAGATCTGGGTGTTCATCTTGGCAGTCAATGGACAAGAGTATTAGAATATGGGAGGGAGTAATGGGGCCCCAGCGATTGAGTTCAGTGTATGTTGAACTCTGGATGTCTAAGCATCCACAAAGGCCACCTTTTTTCTCCCTTTGCATTTGTCGTTAACATGACAACCTTTCAGATTAGTCACATTTTGACTTAAAGAGTTTATTGAATAGCCCTGTGATGGCAGAGCCATCAAGACCTGAGTTCAAGTCCCATCTCTGACTGCCCGAGTCTCATCACTGGCTCCGTGAAACTGGGCAAGCCATATAGCCCTGCTCTGGGCACCTCTTTAAGATCATCTTTCAGAGAAGGCGCCATTACATTGCTAGATGGAATTTCCTCCTTCAAGAGTTCCTTAAATCAATTAAATGGTCTAGTCTGGGGAAATTGGGAAATTCCCTTGAGGACTATGAGTTTCTCCATGAATCTATCTTTCTAATGCCTTTATACTTCTGGGCGTGGTGTTTGGCTGAGAGCTGTGGAACACTGTGCCCTTTAAATTACACCAAATGAGTCTTTCTCAAAAGGCGCATACATGGCAAGTGTGAGCAGAATTCCGTGCTGAAAGAGCCCTGGCCTTGGAGTCAGAGGGCTTAGGTTCGAGAGCCGGCTCTGGCTCCCTGTGCAACCTTAGGTAGATGACTTTGCACGTCTAGGAATCAAGTTCCTCATCTCTAGACTAAGAAGGTTGGACTTTATGTCCCTTTAGGTCCCTTTCAGATCAAAATCTCTGATCCTTCGCTTCTCCCTTTCTTCCTCCCTAACTTCCTTTCCCTTCCCACCTCACAATCGCAAGATCATAGAACTAAGATTGGAAAGGACCTCTAAGGCCATCCAGTCCAATCTCCTCATTGTATGGATGGGTAAACCGAGGCCCAGAGGGATTAAGGGACTTCCCCAAAGTCATACATTTAGTAAATAACAGAGTATGAACCCAATCATAAGTCAATCATCAATCTGTAAACATTTATTAAGCATCTCTTATGTGCCGGGCACTGTGCTGAGCGCTATGATCAGAGATCACAGGTTGCACTCTGCAACCTCAGAGACTGCAGAGCTGGAAGGGCCCTCAAAGACCATTTAGTTCAAGCCTCTCATTTTACAGGTAAAGAAACTGAGGCCCAGTAAGGTTGTGACATACTCAAGGTCACACAGGTGGTATGTAGCAGAACTGGGATTTGAACCCAGGTCCTTAGGCTGCAACGCCAGTGCTTTTTTCCATTGTAACACAGTGCCTGCCCAAACCTTTATCAAGTGTGGATTCTGTGCCCGGAATAGCAACCTATCATTTCTCATACGATCTTGGACCGGAGTCATCACCACAAATAAAATCATGGAAAAGCAGGCCTCTTCTAGCTGGCCTTTCCAAAATGCTGTTCCTTTCTCCCTGCTTTTCTTTTCTTTTTTCTTTTAAAGATTAAATTAAATTAAATTTTTATTTATTTTATTTCTTCAGTTCTAGGAAAGATTTCATCCCTCTCCTTTTTAGGTACAGTCTGCTCTAGGTTTTCTTGCTAGCTGCCAGAAAGTTTCCCTCTGCTCTTCCCTGCCAAAACAAAGGGTTACGTGAGGATGGAACTGAAAAAAACAAAACTCCAGACCTCAGGTGGGTCACTGCCCGGCACTTTGGGTGACTGAGGAGGGCCTGTGTTCAGTGAGGAGGCGGAGGAGGAGGAGGAAGAAGAGGAAAAAGAGGAGGAGGAAGAGGAGAAGGTGGTGGGGAGAGGGCCCAGGACTGCCTAAGGCAGCCTCCTTCACACTGGGCATCAGAGATGCTGCTTCTCCTTGGTACAGCTGGTCTTCCTTTTCTCTGGCCTCTGGAACACCCCACTCACCCCAGAGGCCTGCACTTATCCCCTAGCACCCAGGAAGATTGAGAACTTTGATGACATGGCCTTGGCTTACCCTGTCAAAGTGACAATGAAGTCCAGAGAAGGCCAGCTAGCAGCCAATGAGGTGACTGCAGCCTGTGTGCCCCTTGGTCTCTGTCTCTGTCATTGTCTCTGTCTCTCTTTCTCCTGTCTGTCTCTCTCTCTCTGTCTCTCTCTGTCTCTGTCTCTGTCTCTTTGTCAGTCTGTCTCTGTCTCTTTGTCTCTTCTCTCTCTGTCTCTTTGTCTGTCTGTCTCTGTCTCTTTGTCTCTCTGCATCTCTTCTCTCTGTCTCTTCTCTCTTTCTCTTTCCCTTTCTCTCTCCCTCCCTCCTTCCTTCCTTTTTCCTTCCCCACCTCTCTTGCCCCCAGACTCAGAGTCAGAACTGCCTGGATTTAGCTTTTATCTTATCTCAGACACTGACCAGCTGCATTACCATGACTAAGTCATTTGACTTCTTTGAGCCTCAGTCTCTTCATCTGTAAAATGGACATTATAACACCTGCAGAGCCTGCCTCATAGCTCTGTCCTGAGGCTCCGGTGAGATAATGTACCGTGTTTTACAAACCTTGCATCCCTATAGGATTTACAGGTGAGGAGACTGAGGCCCAGGGGCTTGTGACATGCTCTGGGTCACACATCCATAGGATGCCAGTTATCACTGTCCCATGCCCAAAGAGCTTAGGCTCTGAGATTAATATAGTTCAAAGAGCCCTGATTCTGGAGTCAAAGGACCCTGCTTCAAATCTCATCTCTGCCCCTTAATATCTGTGGGACTTCAGGTGAGTCATTTAGCTTTCCTGGGCCTCTGTTTCTTCATCTCTAAAATGAATGGCTTTACCCCAAGATAGAACATTTACAGGGTACTGACTGGTGGACTTATCGGTGCCTCCCCTTCTGTCATGACTGCAGCCCAAGTGGGCCTTCCCCTCCATTCTGTAATGGTGCCATTTGTCTGGGGTGCACAGAGGGCCCTCTAAGCCTCTGTCTGTTAGCTTTTTCTTCTCCAGGAAGGATTTTATTTATCACTTTAAATGGGATCCCGAATTAGCATCTTTTATGTAACAATATAAAAAACATCTGCTGATGAACAAGTGGACCGCAGGCCGTCCCAAGCTGCACGTCATCTGCAGCCTGGTGGATCCAAGCCTGGGGCTGACACAGCAGCTGAGACCACGGCGTTCCCCACGGCTGAGCTACAGAGGAGTCCTAGGTCCCGGAGACCCCATGATCTGCAGCAGCGAGGCAGCATCCACCTTGGAATGGCAGCAGGGCCCTCTGACCTCGTTTTCCAAAGCCATTAACCAGCTGTCATAATGTTGGGTCCATATGGATGGGAGTATAGCCCAGGCCCTGAAGATGAGATCTCTTGGAAAGGGCCAAAGAAGTGTGGAGATACTCACTGAATCGTCCCACCGGTTACTGGCTGTCCTTGGGGTTTCTGCGAGTCAGATTTGGTAGGAAAGTACAGCCCACTAACTTGGATGAATTGATTATGTCTGTGGCCAATTAAACGTGGAAACTTCCTAGCCAGAGCTGTTTTTCTCTGCCGGCGAATAAAAAACAGCTCTGAGAGACCCAGTCGGTCCTACTGGTGATGGGGAAGAATTGCGGTCACCTTTTCATTTTTCAGACCTAGTTTGAACCTGTCAAGAGAGTTTGATGTTTAATAGGTAGATGAAGAATGTTAGCTGAGACCCTATTGAAGCATCCTCCTCATTCTGGGATTCCCTCAGACCAGGGGTGGGGAACCTGCATCCTCGAGGCCACCTGTGGCCTTTTAGGTGCTGAGCCACACTTGAGGACCTAGAGGGCCACAGGTGACCTCGAGTTCACAGGTTCCCCACCCCTGCTTTGGACTTTCTGGCCTCAGTGTGGGTGGTTGGTGAATGGGAGTTTTTAAGGAGCCTCTCAAAGTGAACTAACCTTAGAAGTAAGGTTAGGGGGCTTCTCCTATGGGTCCATCTTAATTGCCTTTTCTCTTAAAGGAAATATAAGTACACTGTGAAATAGAAAATCAGAAAACCTTCAGAGTAAACAGTAGAAAACCCACAAGGCTTATTAATGAAATTCTCTTTTCAATTTTGTGCTGGAGAGTAGAGGGCCAACCAGGCTGAACGTCAGAGTTAATGTAGCAGGGTATTTTTTTTTTTTGCCAAGTTTCTTTGCTTAGTTAGAAGGGAAAGTTCACTGCAGAGCTGAGGGTCTTTCCCCAGGAATGCCTTGAGCTAAAGACAGAAGTCATCCACAGAATATATTTTAAAAAATAAATATAAATGAGCTCTCTAACTGAACTGTTAGTCCAAGCCTCCTTCCATGGTAGAGCTTTTTTTTTTTTCCAACACATGCTCCAAGAGTGTCAAGAACTTTGGGTGTGTCAGCACTTCATGAAATGCCAGAGAGACAGAGAAGAAGCAAACACAGTTCTTTCCCTCAAGGAGCTTACACTCTAATGGAGGAGACAACATGCGCCCTGTGGTTTGTGTGGATGTTTGAAAGTGTGGTTTGGTGGAGAGAGATCTGGAGTTGGAGCCAGGAGCCCTAGAGCGAATTCTGACTTTGCTACTTACTATGTGTGTGACCTTGGGAAGATCTCTCACTGTTTATAACTCTCTGCTCTTTCATCTGAGAAAAGGAGGGGGTTAATTTCTGGCCTCAGTTTCCTATAATCTTCAGCTGCAGATGGAGGCCACATGAAGATTTATTTTTTCTTTTTTGGAGACTGGATCTCCCTTTCTAGCCAGAGTGGAGGTGCAGTGTCCTCTCATGGGCCCGATTCCACTATAGATCAGCATAGAAGCTCTGACCGGCTCTGTTTCTGACATGGGCCGCTTCTCCCTTCCTCAGGCGGCCTGATGCCACCTGGCCCTCCGTTTCTGGGAGCTCACCATATTGGTGCCAGACTTAAGAGTTCAGAACTGCCAAGCTCAGGCAGTCCACCAAGCTTGGCCTTCTTCATAGCAGAGAGTACAGGCTTGAACCACCAAACCCGGCAAATGGAGATTTCCATCTGTGGAAACTGAGCGATTATGTGCAAAACAGCCAACGCCAAACCCACTGGTTCCCATGTAGCCTCAGGAAAGCATGTGCGATAAGGAATATGAATTAGCTGCCTAGCCACCTCATTTACTGGTCTGAGAGAGGGCTCCTGGGACTGCCAAGAGATTTGTCCAGAAATATGAGAGAGACAGAGACACAGAGACCTGGGGAAGGAAGAAAACCTATGTACGTTGAAGAAGTTTAGTGGCAGTTGCTTGGGTGTTCCTCCCTAAATTAGAAGTTGATTATTTATGCCAGGCATTTAATCAACATACTGTCAAATGTGCCACCCTCATCCTTGGTTCGTCCTGCTCAGTCTTTCTGCAACCCATTAGCTTTAGGGGCATTGAGCTCTCACAGGTTAGAGCCGTTGAACATTTCACTTTGCATTTCAATCTTACTGTGTAATCATGAGAGAGCTGGAGGGTAGCAGTAGGTCAAGCCCTTCCTTCCACCTCTCTCTCTCTCTCTCTCTCCTACTGGCACAGTGGATAGAGTGCTGGGCCTGGAGTCCTGAGTTAAATCCAGCCTCAGGCACTCACTAGCTGTGTAACCCTGGGCAAGTCACTTCACCCTGTTTGCCTCAGTTTCCTCATCTGTCAAATGAACTGGAGAAAGACATGACAAATCACTCCAGTGTCTTTGCTAAGATAATCCCCCAGGGGTCATGAAGAGTTGGACGTGATTGAAATGGGCGAACAACAACAACATGTCGGCATTGTGCGGGGAGATCGTTAGCAGACTCCCTTGGAGCAGATCAGGACAAATCCCCCAGTCTCAGCTACATACCTTGTCACGCTCCTCTTCTCATCTCCACCAGGCATGATCCATCTCCCCAAACCCTGGGGAGGTGAGGAGCACCCTTCTTCCTCCTACTTGTACCAAAGTGGGGGCCGAGTCTCCCTCTTCCCATAGTGGAAGAAGTAGGGGTAGGAATAGTGCTGTCCATCTAGAGTAAGGGGTCTTACTCTGGGGTCTTAATATTATAATGATTAATTTTTAACCTATTTTTAAAAACAATTTTAAATGCATTTAAGAACATTGTTCTGAGGAGAGGTCTCTAGGCTATATCAGCCTGACCAAGGGTTCCATGACACTGAAAAGGCTAGGAATCCCTGATAGTTTTGCTGTTTTCTCTGCTTTTTCTTTAAAACATGTTATTTGTTATTTTGGAGGAGGAGAGAGGGAGAAGTTTTTGAGGTATGGAAAACAAACATGCCAGTTTTTTTTTTAAAGAAGGACCACCTGATCTGGAGTGACTCAACTGTACCATAAGGAGATGGAACAAATCGGATAATGAGGACTTGTGGGGAGTGGCTAGAGAGCCAGTTTCTTGACCCTTTGCCTTCCCCCATCCTCGATTTCCACTTCTGTAAAAATCAAGGGTTTAGACTAGAAGCCTTCTGAGGTCCCTTCGGTAGACAGACTTATGACACTATGATAACCATAGCTTGCCTTTATATATCACTTTAGGGTTTACAAAGCACTTATCTCATTTTCTCCACACAACAACCCTGGGAAGTAGGAGTTATTAATTTTGCAGATAGGGAAACTGAGGCACAGACCATTTGAAATGACTTGGCCAAAGTTCCACAGCCAATAAGTGCCAGGGGCAGGATTTGAACACAGGTCTTCCTGATTCTGAAGTCCAATGCCTGCTCCATTGTAACACATTTTATACCACTCTTTTTGATTTGAATCCGGTGTCAGACACTTACCAGCAATATGGCCACAGGAAAGTCATTCAGCCTCTCAGAGCCTCAGTTAATCAAGAAGAGCTTATTTGAGTGCAGACTTCTCTCTGCCCTTGAGGAGACTAAACAGGAACGGGATCTGGCTGCGCTGTGACAATGACGGCTGCGTAGACAGTAGACGTGTTTTAGGGCGCCCCCCAGTCCTTTTCCCTCAGGTTTCCAGGGTAATCCTGTGGGTTTGCTGGTACAGTGGGTTGCTCACAAGCCCCCATTTGGTGTGCTTTCCAATATTGGCCATCCAGCCATAGTTAACCTTTTTAAAAGAGGGGATTTGTTAGAATGGGACTGAAAAACCTCCCCTACCCCCAAACAAGACACAGCAACCTAACTCTGGGTCATACTGTATTTCCCCACGTATAAGATGCTCACATGTATAAGACGCACCTTAATTTTGGGGCCCAAAATTTGAAAAAAATGTATTACATAAAGTTATTGAACTCAAGTTTTATTCGTCTGCTCAGAGCTTTCAGGCGTCTTTTGGGCAAGTCTGGTGCGTCTACACATGCTTAGTCCATTCCATTTCGTGAACCTGAAGCACCAATTGTGTCCTCCTTTGAAATAAGTAACTTCTTTCTCATCAGCAATTCTTCTTGCCTCATGCTGAACCATCTTCATGGACACAGGAATTCCAATGGCCCTTTGCTCTTCAGTCCACATCTTCAATTCCCTGTCTAAATCAGGCTGCTGACTTGCCTCTCATGGCCTTCTGCTGCTGTGGCATTTTCAGTAGGGTTTCTTCTTCCCACAGCCAGTCTTGGATTGTTTTCTCAGTTGGAAGAGGACCAAATTTACATTCAGCAGCATGATTTCCATTCACTTTTGCAAAATGGATCACTTTTAACTTGAATTCAGCACTGTAGGAAAATCTTTTCTGAGCCATTTCTGGGCAGAACATGGCAAAACATGACCTAATATATGGGTAATAAATGCAAAACAATGAGCACAAAGACAACAAGCGTGAAAAAGTGGGAAATGCAGGTAAAAAGTCTACAACCACTGGATAAGATGCACCCAGTTTTTAGACCCCAAATTTTTAGAAAAAAGGGTACGTCTTATACATGGAGAAATATGGTACTCTCTTGCAAGGACATACCAAGTCCAGAGGGAAGGGGGCAGGAGCTGAGAACCTTGTTGCAAAGGGGCATCTCACAAGCTCCTAGTAGGAGCTGAATTTTCTCCTTTGTTGGTATCCCCAGTAAGTTCCCTTGAGGTGAATGTAGCCTCTACCAGGTCCTGAGCAGCACTTCCCCTGTCTTGTCAAGGTGCCACTGCCTGAAGCTGCCTTTACTCCCTGTTCCTAGTTTGTCCTCTAGTTGGATGCCTTGTGTGTCACTGGTCCAGCCTCTCCAATGACATGGTTGGGGCAGGTAAGGCAAGGAGTGTGAAGCTCCCTCAGGGTTCACTTCCTCCATCTTTCCCCTCACCTCCTCTGCTCTCTGGTTTCAGGCACAAGGGTTTGCTTCCTCAAAGCATTCCCAAAGCTAAACTCTCCAGTAATCTCCTGAAATCTCTTTCTTTGATATACATAAGGCCAGAGGTGTGTCAGATTCCTTCAACCAATCCTCATCCATTTTGTCACCTGATTTTACCAAATAGCTCCCAGGATCTCACTCTTCCCATCTTGTTCAATTGCTTTAGTAGAAGTGTCTAAGGAATTATTCCCTCCTCTTTCACCTTTAGTTAATTCAATCTGTAACTTAAAGGGGCATTCTCACCTGATAAAGGTGCCTGGGCTGAGAACATCTTGTTAGTTACATTGACTTGAAAGGATTAAGTGGAACACCCCTTTTACCTATATTTATATATTGACCAGACCTGTGATTTCATCAGCATATGTGAGGGATTCCATCTGATGCTCTGCTGCTGAGAATCTTAGGATTCTAGAAACTTAGGAGAGTTGACTGGAGCATTAGAAAGTTAGTGGCTTGCCAATTGTCCCAGAGCCAGTGTGTGGCCTCTGTCATTGAACGATGGTCATCCTGACTCTTCATTTGGTTTTCCATCCTCTTCTCCAGGATGCCTCTCTGTTTAATCTTAGCATCCACAATATATTAAGAGACCCAGGAGAATGAATCTGTTGTGGAATAGATCCATTGTGAAGGATTTAGGGAAGGGCATAGATAAGAATCACAGAGGATGAGAGGTGGATCTGTTGTTGCCTGCATTCCTGTAATATCCATACCAATGCAATCCACTGAAGTGTCAATGTGATGTCCACCCTATGCCAGAATCCTATGAACTCTTATTCCCACAACGTGGCACAGTGGTTAGGGTGCTGCTGTCTTTGGAGTCAGCAAGGTGATATTCAAATCTGACCTGTGACAATATTAGCCACATGTCCCAAGGCAAGTCACCCAAACTCTCCCTGCCTCAGGCAACTCTTTAAGAGTTTAATTTGCAGAGAAGGTACCAACCTGCATTGCTAAAGGAAGGCTCTTCACTCCATATCAGTGAATTGTAGTTTCAGGTCAAAGCAGCTCTCATGTCTCAGAAACAAAAGGGTCAGTAAAGTCAGAAAAGTCAGAAGGGACCTCAAAAACCATGTAGTCCTAACCCCTAATTTTACAGATGAGCAAACTGAGTCCCAGGTAGTTTAAGAGACTTGCCTAAGGTCATTCAGGTAGCAAGGAACAAAAGTAGCATTTGAATCCAGGGTCTCCAAATCATCTGTACCGCATGATCTCTGCCCAAATGTCTGCCTTCTGTCTATAGCTCAAGAGAACCTGAACTTTTCTTTGGTGAGATGTTTTCCAAAGTGCATTTTGATTTTCCCCTATTTTCTCATTCCTTCAAGAGACTGGGGCCATCTGAGACTGGTGCTGAGAGCTATTCTTGAAATTGCCTTCCAGCAAAGAAAGGAAAAGCAATCCTGAAAGAGAGGGACAGCACCCCATTTGATCAAACTTGGAAGCATGCCCATGTTGCCATCTGGAGAAATGTTCTCTCCTCCATCATGGTGGTGCAGCACCTCATGGGAAGCATTGTTTGCTTCAGTCCAATGCTTCCCTCAATATCCACTAGCACAGGTTTTGCTGGGTAATGACAATTTGTTTGACATGAGGGGCTGTGTTTGTACTAAGGGTGCTGCTTCTGGGGAGGGTGAGCTTTCTCTGGGGACCTTAAAGGAACTTTAAATTTTTATGGGCAGTAGAACTCATCTTGAGGGGTCACTTTGTCAGCCAGCTTTTGAAATCTTAGGAGCCGTTGGTTGGGAAACATCACCCATTTCCGAAGTTTAACCAAATAAAAATTAGGAAGGCTCTGGTAGGTTCTTGGCAGTGATGCTACCCCTGAGAACATTTGGCCAAGTGTCTTTATTATGACAAGCATAGCGCGAGTCTGGTGTCTCACTTCTAATTAGTTACTACCATCAAAAATAGGAAAAAAAGGTTGACTGATTTGGTAGAATAAAGAATACTCAGGAAATAGGGGATTGTAAAAGAATATTGGCTTTTATAGGATCATGGGTTTATGGTTGGTAGGGACTTAAGAGGTCATCAAGTCCAATCCCCTCATTTTACAGACAAGCAAACTGAGGCACAGAGAGTTGAAATGACTTGACTAGGCTCACACAGTTAGTAAGTGTCTCAGGCAAGGTTTGAAGTTGGTTATTCCTGACTAAGTCTAGTGCACTAGACCATCACCTCCACCTCTCTCATAGCACAATGCCTGGCACATAGTCAGTGCTTATTAAATGCTTTTTGATTGGCTGAAGGGTCACTCAGAAGACAATGGAGAGGCCCAGGATGGGCATAGGTAGGTCATTGTGTACTCTAGTGAAGAGCTGTATGAGAAACAACATAGCCATCCTTAGAGGTATGCAGTACTGGACAAGAAGGTGAGTTGGTTATATGATGAGAGGCGCTGCCTTATGAACAGCTCATGTGCTCCATCAGTATCCAAGAAAGAGGAAGAAATTTAGAAGGAGACCCCACCCCTACCCTCTGTAGCCTGGTTGGTGCTCCTTGGAGAGAGCTGTGGAAGGGAATGGGGTGAGAAGGCATGGATGGGTTACAGTCAGCATCACTGGATGGGGAGACCCACACTGGGAGATCAAAGCTTGATAAGCACATATCCAAACTGCTCTACTGTAATTTAAAATGGAAATGTGCCACACTTACAGAGATTCTGGAAGCATGGAGTTGGATCGAATGTGGCATTCAGAGACACACAGGATGACTGGGAACCTGCAATTGGTAAAGCAAGACGGCTGACTGGCTGTTTCCCTGAACCCTCTAGAGCCATAGGCAGCTGTCATGAACTCCATGCTTTTGACATGCGGGCCATCTCTAGTCATCTCGATCTATACGTTGTCACTGGACCCAGATGGCTCCGGAGGAGACGGTGAGGCTGGTGACTTTGTACGGCCCTGCCTCGGTTAAGTTCAATCCACTTCCAAGTCATGGCGTCACCTTGCTGATGTCACAGCCCTCTTCGAGAATGAAAGACAAGCAACCACAACAACAAACAGCAAGAACAGCTTTTGGCACGGAGAATGGGAAGGCGCAACGTCCATTACTGCAATTGCGAATAGCTAGCTCTAACCCAGATGACATATAATTCAATGGAGAGAGTGCCTCAAACATAAGAATGGTTTTTAGTTTCTATGTGTAAATAACAAATCATAACTGGTGGCTGGAGAGGCAGCCTCATATAGTGCAAAGAGATCTAACCTTGGAAGCAGAAAGAGCTGGGTTCAAGTCCTGCCTTAGACACATATTGGCTGTGTTACCCTGGGAAAGTCACTTAACCTTTCAGTGCTCTAGGAAACTTTCTGAGGCAAGAGAGTTAGAGAAAAGGTCTCTCTCTGCATTGGTAGAGAGGTTTCCTTATCAGGAATTTCCTATACTAAAGAAATCACTGGGCCAGTCCCCAAACTGACAGCTCAAGATTTTTCCAGGCAGCTTTGTTTTGTGATTCTTTCCTGAGGCCTAAATAATAATGGCATATATTTGTGTGCAGCTTCTTCTCAGTGAGATGGGTTATTAGGGATTATTGGTCTTATTTGGCAGATGAGAAAATCGAAGCTCAAAGAGGTTGTACAAGGAATGCGTGCTCGAGGGGGCATTTGAACCCAGTTTGCTCCATTTTCTGTGCCACACTGACTCTATTAGTGTTACTGTGGTGCCATACTGCCTCTATTAGTGTCATTTCGCCATGCCCCTTCTGGGCTGGGCTGTTCCCCAAAGGCCTGGGAGCATCATGACCTTCCCCAAAGCTTGAGCTCAGGTGGTCTTCTCATCCCACCATTGCTGCCATCTTGGCAGCCAAGTTTGTGGACAGCCATAGCCTGATCTTTCTGGCTGGGGGCTTTCAACCGGCTTCCAAGCCTGCAGTGCATGGGAGCTGAAGCAGAGTGTGTATGTGCCAGGAAAACGGCTGAAATGCAGAGCAAACACGAGCCTTGGCATGAGAGCATCTGTGACTCGCGGTAGGCTGCCCCGGCTGACTCACAAATGCTACACGGCCTTGGCAGGGTTGCCTTCAGCCCAACTCAGAGTAAAGCATGCTGGAGTTGGGTCGTGATAGCAGGAGGAGTGACAGGAGTTAGTGGGCTGGCTTGTGAAAACCAAGCAGTGTTCCCCATGTTCTCAGAAGGTCACACATTGAATGTGTGCTTTAGTTCACCTTGTCCAATGAGTCAGTTGAGAGGAAGCTTGAGGTAACAGTGGATAGAGCTCTGCACTTGGGTTCAGAAGGATCTGGGTTCAAATCCAGCCTCTGACTAACTTTGTGGCCCTGGACAGGTGACTTAATCTTCTAAGCCTTGGTTTCTTCATGTATATAAATGAGGGGGCTGTTCTACTAGATGGCCTCTAGGGAAGGCCCCTTTCTGCTCTAGGTTCTTAGTCCTATGGCCTGGGCTTAATGCTCAGTTCCACCACCTACTACCCATGAAATCTTGGACAGTTGACCATTTCTGGGCCTCAGTTTCCTCACCTGTAAAATGAAAATGTACAGCCTCTGAGATCCCTCCTAGCTCAAAATCTATGAGTCTATAATCCCAAGGCTTGGCCTAGTACTGGGGATATACGTGATGCTTGATAACTCTATGTGGATTGATCA
This sequence comes from Phalanger gymnotis, assembly GCA_028646595.1. NCBI lineage: Eukaryota > Metazoa > Chordata > Mammalia > Diprotodontia > Phalangeridae > Phalanger > Phalanger gymnotis. The sequence goes on from CM053624.1 coordinate 365,137,830, forward strand.
ATAGAGTTCATCAAAGCATTTTTAAGGCCCTCTATATGCTGGGCCCTGTGCTAGGTGCTTAGGATTTGAAGAAACAGTTCCTGCCCTCAAGGAGAGTCCATGGGGGAGGGATGCATGGGGACAGAATGTCTATACTGAGAAGTAAATAGAAGATCTTTATAAAATCATTGTAACGTTATTGTGATGAGGGGGGTACTAATAAATGGGCGAATCAGGAAAGGCTTCTTGTAGGAGGTGGTGCTTGAGATGGTCCCTGAAGGGAATCAGGAATTCTAAGCAGTGGAGATGCATAGAGAGAGAACATATGAAGAGCCCCAGAGGAGAGAGAGTTAATGCCACATAGTAGGTGCTTCTGAGTCTGGCGAGCTCTCCTCCAGAAATAAAAGTTATGAAACTTGCAGAAGCTGTCTTTGGGCTTTTCCCATTAGGCAACATTCTTACAGCTTATAAACATGGACAGTGGGAACTGACAGCTTGACCCTTCTCTCCAATAGGCAAGATGAGTCATTGGGTTGAGTGCAAAGCGTATGGAAGGACTCTGTCAGGGCCTCTTGGGTGCTAAAAATAATCCCTTCTGGAAACTCCTGAAATGAGGGAAAACACAAGTCTTTGTGAGAATCTGTTTGACATATTCCTTCTGACTTCAGTTTGAATTGATTTGCTAAGTAGTGGTTTCCTGCCTCAGTAAAGGCTCCAGATTCTGCAGCAGGAATGGCGGATTTCTAGGCCTATGCTCTCTGTCTCTTTTTTCATTGGCAGTTCTGTTTCTGGGTGCTCATAGTAGCAGAGCTTTCCATGCTTCTGAGGAAGACATGATTTGGATGGGGTCCCCATGCTCCCCTCACTTGTGAGGGGATATTCCCTGGCCCAGATTCTCTTTCCATCTACTGGAACTCCATTGAGAGGAGAGCTGCAGTAGGCACATGCTAAATATGGGTGCGCATGCATGTACATATGTTTGCTTGCTTGATTTCCTCTGACTCATCCATCACTGGTGCGTGGTCTTACCCGACATGTGACGGGGTGCTTGGTAGGCTGTCCTAGACAGCAGCATGAGAACCTCACACTTTGGGATTGCAGGGACCCCAAATGTAGTTTTGTTCTTTGTCCAGCATCCTCCGTGAGCAATGCAGACAGCAAGCCTTGAACATTTACCTCAGAAGTCTGCTCTCCATTCATATGATATAGTGAAAAAAGTTCTGGTTTGGATTCAGAGGGCAGAGTCTGACTCAAGGCGCTGCTATTGTTACTTGTGTGACTTCTCACAACCTCCCCGAGACTCAGTTTCCCTCCTCTATGAAATGAGGCAGTTGGAGTATCTGGCCTTTAAGATCTCTTTCAGTTTGAGACCTCTGACCCTTTAATGAATCAGCTGTTCCTTAAGGTCCTTTAGGAAAGGAACAGGCAGGGAAATGTCAATCTATACTGGTAGAGGAAGTTTCCTCATTGAGAGCTTCTTGTATCAATGAAATTGTAGGTTCGGTTTCCCTCCTCCAAGTTGGAGGGAGGAAATGAATATGCTTTCTATTCCTTCAGCCAAGCTAAGATCCCTGGGGCACTCCTCCAGAGCCTGCTTTCCAAGGTGACATTGAACCACTAATGAGTGCTTTTGGGCTTTCACCTTTAACCAGTTCTTTCTCGTATCACTTCGTTTTGTACATAAGAATAGCACAGGAGACTTTATCAAATGCTGTGCTATGCTGAAATTGGGGAAACAAGATCCAGGATGCTTTCATAACTCACCAGTCTGACGACCCTGTCAAAAAAGGAAATGAGGTTAGTCTGGCATGACCTACTCTTTTTTTAAATTTCTTTCTATTATTTAATATATTTAGTTTTCAGCGTTGATTTTCACAGGAGTTTGAATTACAAATTTTCTCCCCATTTCTACCCTCCCACCCACTCCAAGATGGCGTATATTCTGGTTGTCCTGTTCCCCAGTCAGCCCTCCCTTCTG
>CM053624.1:365140286-365210973 GCA_028646595.1 Phalanger gymnotis
TCCAGGCTGTCCTGGGCTAGAGCCCTGCTTCCCTATGCTATTTTGTGGGTTCTGCAGTTCTAGAATTGGTTCAGAGCCATTTTTTATAGGTTTTTGGAGGGACTTGGCAGGGAGGTCATGCTAGTCCCTGCTTTCCAGCCACCATTTGGCCCCAGCCGCCATCTTGGCCCACCTACTTTTAATATAGTCCTGCTGGCTCTTTGTGATCACTGCTTCCCTTTCTAGATGCTCCCAAATCATCCCTTTAGTATAAGTTGTAGTAGTTACCTAGGAAGCAAAGTCAAGCTCATAAGCCCGGAGTTTTCAGAGTCTACTCTTTCCCTCTTTTCTGGGGAAACATCAAGACACCAGTTGTCTTTCTCTAGTCCTCTGACACTTTTCTCCTTTGTAATGATCATTTAAAGGTCACTGCCAGGGGCTCAGTGATAACATCTGGCAGTTTTTCCAGTGCCTTGAGAATGTATTTCATCTGTCTCTGGGGACCTGAACTCATCAAGGGCAGATAGATGCCCTCTTGTTATTTCCTTATTTATCCTGGGTTTCAGCCTGATTAGTCATTTTTTTTGTTCTGACCTTCCTAGTCCAAAGATCCTTCTCTTTGGCAGAGAAAACACAAACAAAATAAAAGTTGAATAATTCTTCTTTCTCTCCATCCTCACCCTCTCATCTAATCCAAGAAGTGATCTTAACCCCTTGTCAATCCTTGCCTAGTGATTGTGAATCATCTCACCCAGATTTCAAGATCATTGTACATCCTTCTATGTGTGTGTATATAAACAGCCGGTGGAAGCCTGCACCCAGAATATTAATTTTTTTCCATCTGGGTGTGAGAGAGCTTTAATTTTTCCTTGATTGATTGGAGACTGGCAGTTATAGTGTGAACATAGTTGGAGAGGAAGTGGATTAATCTGTCACTGCATATCACTTTAATTTGTAGTATTAAATGAAGAATGGGAGGGGGAAGAAATATGGATTTATTCTTCTGTCAAAGGCAGCCAAATTTATATCACCTTCTTTTCCCTCCTACAAGAACAAATTCTTCCTACATAGAGTCATGGTAGAACAGGGCTTGGCCCTATCCATATCTTACAAGTTTTATGTGGAAGAGTACAATGAGGTCAGCACCATGGGCAGATCCTAAGCAGAGACTGCGTGCTTCCTCTTTGAGGAGTCAGGCTGTGATTTTCCAGAATTTGCTTAGGTGGTCCAACAGTCTTTTTAAAGTACCAACAAGGCACCATGCTTAGCACTGGGAGGGATGTAAAGATGAATGAATGAGAACAAAACTCTTGCCTTCAAGGCAGGCGACAATCTTATGTCCTCAAGTAAATGGCATAAATTTATATACAAACACATATCAAATATGCATATATATCACATATAACATATATCCATATATATATACATGTATATACACACATATAGGTGTGTATTTATGGTACACAAAATAACTATTATAAAATGAGCTGCAGAAGGAAATGGCAAACCACTCCAGAATCTTTGCCAAGAAAACCCTGAATGGTGTCACAAAGTCAGATATGACTGAAAAATGAACATCAAGTGGTTTAGATATATCATTTGATCCTTGTAACTACCTAGTGAGGTAGGTGCTGTTATTAACCCCATTTTACAAATGAAGAAACTGAGGCTGATCAAGGTTAACTTGTCCAGGGTCATGCAGCTAGTAAGGGTCTGAGACTTGATTTGAACTCAGGTCTTTCTAACTTACACAGCCAGTACTCTCCCTGATGTCACAATGGCTCCCAAGGTGTCTAAGGATTAGATATCATCCCAAGGAGGGGACTAAGTGACAGAGTGAGCATTCCAACCCAGGTCCTCTGATTCTACACCCAGGTCTCTTTCCATTGCCCTTTGTTGGAAGGAATACTCCACTGATTCCATGAAGATTGGAAACATCTAAGTGTTGGAAAAATAATCTACATCGTGGTGGCTTCTGTCTTTGTTTTTATTGTGTCTGCTTCCATCTGATGCCATCATAATAAAGTCTGATGCCCCCAAATGCTTGGGGTAAGGGGCCATCTTATAACAATGATACTATTTGTTAATTGTAATAATAATACCAGGCAGTTGTGTAACTCTTTGAGGTTTGCAAAGTACTGTGCATATGCCACCTCATTGGACCCTTACAACAACCCCATGACATTAAACACAAAACTCTCTTTGTTCCAACCCATGTCATTGAAGGTCCCTTTAAAGGGTCTTGGGTGCTGTGGCCAGATGGCAGCATTTGTGTCTAACTCTTCAAGATCTCATGGCATTTCAGGGCCATGACTCTGAGTCTTGATACTTTCCTGCAGTACTCTAGAGCCAAGGTGGGGGAGATTGCTTTGACTGACCCAATGAGATCATGAAAGGTTGTGGTGGTTGTTTTAATTAAATCCCTGTCAGTCAATTTTCCTGTGATTTGTCTTCCCTTAAAAGCAGAATGTAAAAAATTCCATTATTTGAAGGTTTCCCTTAGTCGAATTCTCATTAATTCAGCATAGAGCATCTGACTTGAAATCAGCATGATCTGGGTTCACAGCTGAGAATGAAGTGACCTTAAACAAGTCTCTGAGCTTCAGTTTCCTCATCTGTCAAATGGGGATAAGAATATCCAGGATCTGTCCCATCATTTGCCAAATCTTTTCATTTCTGCCTCCCCAGCTGTGTCACCTCCATCTCCTCTTCACTCTCACAGCTTCTACTCTAGTTCAGACCCTCAACACTAAGAGCTTACACATTGGCCTCCTTGCCTCTAATGCAGCTTTCACATATCTTCCAACATGATTTTCCTGAAGTATGTGTCTGACCACATTATTGTCCTTCATCTGCTGCTATTACTAATAACCAGCATTTATAGAGAGAGCGTCCTGAGGTTTGAAAAATATTTTGCATATATTATCTCATTAATCTCCATACAACCTTATGAGGCAGGTGCTAGCACCTCCCACTTTACAGATGAGAAACCGAGTCAGAGGTCAAATGACTTGCCCAGGGTCCCTCAGCTAGTAACTGTCTCAAGCAAGATTTGAACTCAGTAATTCCTGACTCAGAGTCTAATACTTGTACCATTTATATGCTCAATAAACTCCAGTGTTTCCTTCTTCAAGGACCAAATGCAAGAGCCTCTTTTTGTAGCTTAAAGCTTTTCACAACCTGACCCTTTCTGCCTTTCCAGCCTTGTTACACATCCCTCCCCTTACTGTACACGAGTCTCCCAAATTGGCCTTCTTTCCTCCTCCACAATTCTCCCCTCATCTCCATGCCTCCGTACTGGCCAGCCACCATGCCTGGACCATACTTCCTTTTGTCCTCTGCTTCATGGAATTCCTGGTTTCCTTCAGGACTCAGCTCAAATACTGCCTTCTCTAGAGGAAGCCTTTCCTAACCCTCTCGCTGCTCCCACCAGCTACTTAGTTCCTTCTTGCTTCCCAAAGCTCCTTGTATCAGCACACTATCCAGGACAGACCTGCTTTATATTAATCCACATATGTGTGTGTTGCCTTCCCCTGTTAGAATATAAGCTCCATGAGGGTAGGGAGTGTTTTCACTTTTGTCTCTGCCTCCCCAGCACTTGGCACATAGTAAATTCTCAATAAATGCTTGTTGAGTGACTAATCGACAATACCTATTTCATAGAGTTTTTTTTGAGGACCAAATGAGAGTAGGCCAAGTACTTTATATAAACTTTCTATAAAAGTCAACCGGTTTTTATTATTTCCTGTTTATGAGAAATGCTCTTCATCTTTGCCTACCAGCCATTCCTAGCATGGTTGGCTGGTCCTCTTTATATGTATTTCTTTAACTGAGGCATATTTGTCACCAACTGGTAAAGGTTCCAAACCCCCTTTCTTTCTCAGCTTTGAATGGGCTTGAACTTTTCTAGGTCCGCATGGGGTAGATGAGCTTGGTAGCAGCTACTAGAGAATAATATTGTCCGAAGGATCAAAGCCCCGTTGGCTTATTCCACTATCCAGACAGGAAAATATACATGTCAAGGAGTTGGGTGATTGCAGTTGGATGCCTACGTCTAGCTGAGTCATGTACACTGGGGCAGTGTGGTCTGGTGGATAGAATTCTGCAACTAGAGTCATTGGAGACCTAGGTCTGAATCCCAACTAAGTTCTATGACCTTGGTCAATGACCTTGTCCTTGTCCTCCAAGAAGAGATGAGAAGATACCGTCTCCTTCTCTTCTCTCAAAAAATGGAACAGAACACTGTATATATTGTCAGACCGTGGATGTGTTGGTTAATTTTGCTGAGCTTTTTTCTGTCTTTTTTATTCTGAGTCTCAGTTTCCTTGTCTGTACAATAAGGACAATATCACACCACCTGCTTCATAGGACCGTTCTAATCTGGAAGGGCTTTGCCAAGGTCAAAGCATCATCAAGATGGAAGCTATTACTCTTACAAGTGTAAGATGTGGCTGTGGCCCCAAAGCCTCCAAACCAAGGGCTGAAGACTCCCTGGGATGCTCAGATTCGATGCTCCAGCTGCTTCCATGTGCACTGGGGCATGTAATACTGGGGCTTAGAGTGCATTTTAATCTCTTAAATATATTTGATGCTCTGTGGAGCTCTATAATTCAGATTTTTTGATAGCATGGGGGATTACAAGCAGAAAGCTTTTAAAAATGATTTGTGAGGTAAGCATTGCTTTTCTGTATTTTCTGGCTAGCTTTGAAACACTGCTTAAGTTTGCTAGTAGGATATTTCTCCCTGCATGATTAAGAAAACTGGATCAGATTAGCTTTTGGTACTTAGGTGTTTATTTTTTGGGGGGTGGGGTGGGGTGGGGAAGGACCTGATCTCAGTGGCATCCTTCTTTAGGAATTCAGCTTTGCTGAAGGTCTCTAAGATGCTTTCTCCAAGTATAACCTGAGTGTGCCATGGTGCAGGTGGAATGTGTGCTCTTAGACATTCCTAGAAATCCTTAATCACTACTGGCCCATCGATGATGCCTTTGTTGGAAGTGAGCATAGAAGAGAAGAAAGCCTTTGCTTTCAAAAAAGACAGCTAGTGGATAGAACTCTCAACCTGAAAGTCAGGAAGACCTGGGCTGGGAATCTTGCCTTAGAAACGGACTAGCTGAGGGACTCTGCACAGAATCACTTAGCCACTAGCCTCAGTATCCTAATCTGTAAAATGGGAATGATAGTGTCACCTCATAGAATTGTTGTGAGGAGATAATAAAGTGCTTTGCAGACTTTAAAGGCTGACTATCATTATTATCATGAGCATTTTAACTGAGCTCATTTCTGTATCTTTTTCCTTAACAATTTTATTGATTTTTAAAATTTTTTATCTTGCCTTAATTTTCAATTTCTGTTATCCCTTTCGCTTCCCAGCATGCTATGCCCTGTAACAAAGAATAAAAAAGAAAGAAAAAAATTCAGCAAAATTAACCGGCACATTAGTAGTTTGACAATACATACAGTGGTCCATTCCCATCTTCCCCCATCTTTGCAAAGGAGGGAGGAAGTTGGTGTTTTCTCATCTCTTCTGGGAAGATGAGGACAAGGAGATTTCTCTGAGGCCTACCTATCCTCTTGTCCCCTCTGCCCCACTCCCCCAAGCACTAGGTTGAATGCATTGTGGATAATGGCAAATTCGCATAGATTTTATTATTATCGGAAGCTTGAGAATATAAGTGGGGGCCAGTGGAATGAGGGTTAGGTTAGGACTTAGAAGAATTGGGTTTGAATTCTAGCTCTACCATGAGGGAAATGCCCTCAGCTAAGTCATTCAAACTTCTTCAGCCTCAGTTTCCTTTTCCATCCAGCTAAGGCCTTAGGCAAGCCCCTTTGATTTTCTGGGCCTCAGCTGTCTTTGGACAAGACCCCCGAGGTCCCTTCCAGATCCTCAGCTGGGTCAGCAGGGCTGATCATCTGGGGGATGACTGAGAGCTTTTTCTCAGAGACAGCTGCATAAGAACCTTACATGGAAACAACATCTGTGTTCTTTAGAGGATTTGATGAAGGTCATCCATTGATGGGGAGCCTCACTGGTCTGTGGAAGCTGGATAATGAGCTCTCTGGCCCCTTTCTGTGTTCTCTGCCCCAGACCAGCATCTGGGCAGGTGAACAAAGGCCCAGTCCCTAGAAACAATGTGACTGAAGGTTCAGAGACCAAGATCACGTTCTCTTCTGAGATCACTATGACCTTTGAAAGAATTATGGCCCATAAGATAGAGGAAGACCTCTCCAAACAATGATCACAGCGTCAGAGCTAGAAAGGACCTGAGGCCATCTAGTCCAACCCCCTCATTTGCAGTTAGGGAAACTGAGGCCAGAGGTTCTGTGATTGTCCAAAGTCACACATAGGATCACAGATTCAGAGCTGGAAGGGGCCCCAGAGGCCATCTAGTCCAACCCCCTCATTTACAGTTAGGGAAGCTGAGGCCAGAGGTTCCATGTTTGTCCAAAGTCAGAGCTGGAAGGGGCCCCAGAGGCCATCAAGTCCAACCCCCTCATTTTACTGATGAGGAATCTGAGGCCCAGAGGCAAAGTGACTTGCTCGCATGGCTAGTAAGGGCCAGTTAGTAAGCATCAGAGAGGAGACTTGAACCTGGGCCCTTTACTGTAATGCTAGCACTCTTGGAGGCTCTCTTCTCCCACAGTAGGGCAGCACATTGGAGCTCGTGGTTGCCTTGTTGGGGAGTAGGGGAGAAGGCTTCGCCTTTTGGTCCTCTTGCACTAGGGAGGCAGGGGAATCTTTGCCCATTGTATAGTTGTCCTCCAGGGAGGATTGCAAAAGACTTCAGAGGACCCAAGAGAACATCAGGAAACCTTTTAGTCATCTGAGGAGAGGCCTTTATTTTATTCTGTGTCACATTGTAAAAGCCTCAGGCCTGGGGATTATTCCATGTTCGTTGGTCAGACCATGTCAAGACCTTAGCTGCTCTGTGGCCCTGGGTCTACGACTCTGTGCCTTACTTTCCTCATCTGTAAAATGGGCTCAGTGGCCTCTACGGTCTAGGGTGACCGGTGCTTCTGTGATTCCAGTTCCTGGGTAGAAAGGCCTGGAAGTCCTTGCTTAGCTCATTTGTACTCTGTCTTCTCTGGTCCCAGACAGATGGCAGGCTCTTCTGGGCTGCCCACCACGGGAGTCTTCCTCAGTCACCTGTTCTGGTATTTAACAACTTGAACCATCAGCAAATGCTTCCTCCTGTCTGACATCAACCCAGCATAGAGAGGCTTGCTTCATTTCCTCTGATGTCGTCCCTGGTGGAGATCCAGGACAGTTGGCCATGGTTTCTGATGAGCAGGCCTTCTGAGGCCAGGAGGTTTTTGGTTCTTCCAAACCAGCACTCCTCAGACTGCTTGAAATCTAGACGTTCATTGGCATTTTGTACAGGGGTTTCGTGGGGAAGCATTAGATTGGCCCTTTAAGGTACTAAATTTAAAATTATATTTGTACATATCATAATTACTTATTACATGTAGCATTTTGGGGATGTAGAGACAGGCTTGTTTTCTCCTTAGAGAATCTTTCTCTGGTATAGGTTGCATTAGAATGCCCCAAGGTCCCTTTTGGGCCACTAGGTGGTGCAGTGGATAGCGAGCCGGGCCTGCAGTCAGGAAGACCTGAGTTTAAATCTACACTCAGGAACTTGCCAGCTGTATGACCCTGGGCAAGTCATTTCACCTCGTGTGCCTCAGTTTCCTCATCGGTAAAATAAGCTGGAGAAGGAAATGGCAAAACCACTCTAGCATCTTTTGCTAAGAAAACCCCAAATGGGGTCATGGAGAGTTGGGCACGACTAGACAACAACAATGACAAAGAAGTCCCCTTTGTCTCTATGTCTAAAGCTACTGTGATTCGTCTTCTGTTTTGATCATTGTTGATTTGTTATGAAAGATCGATGAGAAGGGTAGAAGGGTGGGATCATGCTCAGCAGGGCTGAGATACTCTTCCCCTGATCACTCAATCATCGAGCTTTTATTAAGCACCTACTGTGTGCCAGGTGCTGTGCTAGATGGTAGGGATGCGTATAAATCCATCTATCATTCAGCAGACATTAGGCGCTTACTCTGGGCCTTGGCCATGCTAGTGGCTGGCATACAAGCTAATCGACAAACATTTATTAGCTCGTTAGCCAGCATTTTCATAAAACACCTACTATGTGCCAGGTACTGTGGCAGGTGCTGGGATTACAGATACAAAGACTAAAATAAATCCTGTTTTGAAGGGACATACATTCTATTGGTGGAGACAGCATACGTATGTACGTAAGCCACAAATACATAAAACTACAAATTAATTAAGGGGGGAAGACGCTGGTCCTTCAAAGTGTGTGCAAAGAACTTACCCATTCCCTGGATGACATTAAGAAAGCTGCCCCTAAGCTATCCCTCTGACCTGCCTGGGTTTTGTCTTTAATATTCACATTTTTCTGCTCAGTTCTCTTGTTATCTTTCAGGGGCTGGGTCTGTGATTTCACTAGAACAGGGGACTCTCTGGTGAGGAAGGTCCCTCTCCCAGGGCAGATTGGCACCTTCTCAGAACCATACAGTCTTAGAAAGTTGCTTAGCCTTCTCTCAGGGAGGGTAAGTGACATCCTGAGAGCACATAGCCAGGATGCTTCAGATTCAAGGAACCTGAATCCAGGTGCCCCCAGCTCCTGGGCAGGTGCTCTCTCCACTGTGCTGCACTGCTTCTTGGCCAGCAAAAGAATCCACCAGAGCCATCCTGAGAGCCCCTAACTGGAGCCAGAAGATCTGCAATGCCTAATGGGCCTCCTGGAACAAAACCCAGCAATTCTCTGTCGGGTGCAGAAAAGGACCATCGGGCATTTGCCTTGATGGATTGGCTTGAGGCAGAGAGGTGGGATTTTTTTTCTAAATCAAGAGAGTGGGAGCATTACACAGTGGAAAGAAAGCTGGACTTGGAATCAGAGGTCCTAGATTCAAATCCTCGCTCTCCTACTTGCTACCTGTGTGAATCAAAACCTTCCTGGGCCCTAGTTCCTGGTCCTAGAGGCACCTGGTGGCAAATTGCACAGAGCTCTGGGCTTGGAATCAGAAAGATCTGTGTTCAAATCTGGATGCAGATACCTAATAGCTGCGTGACCCTGGACAAGTCACTTAACCTCTGTCTACCTCAGTTTCCTTAACTATAAAATGGAGATAGTCATAGCACTCACTTTCCAGGGTTTTTGGAGGACTGAGATAATACTTGTGAAGTGCCTGGCCCATGGTAGGCATTGCTTCTTCCCTCCCCTTTCCCTAGTTGACTAGATGGCTTCTGAGTTCTGAGCTTTAGGTTTAGGATCCCACGATTGAGCCTCAGAGCCTGCCCTACTTTGGTTGGAGCTGCCTTGGTCATTAGCTTCAGCTATGGATAACTTCTCATTTTGAAAGGTGATTTTAAGGCACACGCTTTTAGCGGAAGGGCTGATCTTGCCTCTGGAGGAGAGCGTGTGGGGAGAAGCAGGCCAAACTCCCTCATGGAAGCGCTAGGAGGGGAGGCACTGGGGGGATGTCATAAGAAGGCCCAGAAATAAAGGGATGGAGTGAAAGGAAAGAAAATTTGTCCCAAATTCCCCATTTTTCTTGCTAGCAATTAAAGGGATAGATTTGGATCTAGGAAGATCTGGCTTCAAATCTTGGCTCAGGCAATTGCTCTGGAAGCCCAGGTAAGTCACCCAGGTCCTCCGAACCCCAATTTTCTCAAATATGACCCATCATTCATTTATTCATTCTTATCTGCCCTCTTCCCCAGCCAAATTGTTTGTATAAACCAATGTTTCCATGTGAAAAAGACCTTTCACAGAACGTTATGGAAGAGAAATATACTTTCAAAGAGTAGTTTTCTCATTCGGTTGATTTTCAGGTCCTATGAACTTAGGATCATAGCTTTAGAACTGAAGCTGACATCTGGTGTGAGAGTGTGTGTGTGTGTATGTGTGTGTGTATCTAGCTCAACCCTTTTATTTTTTGTTGTTCAGAGGTGTCTGACTCTTCATGACCCCATGTAGGGTTTTCTTGGCAAAGATACTGGAGTGGTTTGACATTTCCTTCTCCAGCTCATTTGACAGATGAGAAAACTAAGGCAAACAGAGTTAAGTGACTTGCCCAGGGTCACACAGCTAGTTAGTGTCTGAGGCCAGAATTGAACTCAGGAGGATGAATCTTCCTGACTCCAGGCACGATCCTCTCTCCACTGCACACCTAGCTGTCCCTTTAATTTTACAGATGAGAGAATGGAGGCCCACAGAGGTAAAGTCATTTGCTAGCTTCCACTTATAGCTGGTAAGTGGAAGAGGTGAGATTCAAATCCAGGTTCTGTGATTCCCAACCCATTGCTATCTCTGCTGCATCGGCCACCACCACTCTGGGGTGAGCTGGATGGCTTCCAACGTGACTCTCTTTTTATTTGGAAGTAGGGTGAGACATTTGGCAGAATGTAAATTTCTCAAGGGCAGGGACTGTTTCATTTATGTCTTTGTACTCTTGACACTTAACATAGTTCTGTCTCCTGGTAGGGGCTTCCGAGATGTTCAGCGAGTTATAGCACTTGGGTCTAGGACCTCATATGTATCTTTGTGGCATTTCTGTCGTTAAACCTCTTGGCTTGCTCTTGAGGGTATGAAAACCCTTTTGCTGCCCAGGATGTCGTGGGGAGTCTTTTAGGATTAGTAATAGCTGTGAGTTTTTATCCATTTAATTAATAAAGACCGTTAACAAAATGGCCATGTTGTGCTGGAACTCTACCTAAGCCATAGAGAGTAAAGACCCCAGACTTTGGAGACAGCCATGGATCGTACAGAAGTCAATATGAAGCCAGCCTTTTTTTAAAGGGAAGGCCAGTCTTTCCCATCAAGATGAATCTGGTTGTTTTGTTTAGTTCTAGAGAGCAATGACTCGACTGCTGCGGCATTAAGCTTTTAAATTAATTTAGGTAGGATCATCATATTGGTTGTCTTAGCCGAGTGATGACCGATACATATATCCCCAACTATTTGCTTCTTCTTTATTTCTGTAAAGAGGACTTTGTAGTAGTCTCATTCAGTAAGTCAACAAGCATCTATTGAGTACCTACTATATACATGCATTTATATAAACCCATGACTTCCCTAGCCAACTCTGAGCAGTATCATGGAGAGAGCTCTGGTTTTGGAGGCAAGAGGAATTAGGTTGTGACCTGGTTCTAGGTTCAGTAGGTTCTAGTTGAGAGTCAGGAAGCCCCTGGCTAGGGAAGTTTCTTGTGAGGGAGATCCATCCACCAATGAAGAGACCCCCTGCTTCTGACATTTAGTAGCTGTGGAATCCTGGGAAATTCCTTTGACCTTTCTGTGCTTCTGTGCCTGTAAAATGAGAGCGTTGTTTTCTAAGGTCCTTTCTAGCTCTGACTGTATCATCTAGTTTCCTTTGGGTGCAAAGGGAGGAGAGAAAATTAGGAAGATTCAGGAAATCACAAAATTCAAATAATCCCCCAAACATGCAAAATCACAAAAACATCGCTGATGCAGGAATATCACAGAGAGAATGAAAAGAGCCCCATGTAAGTGTCAGAACATTCTACTTAGAATGGCAGCTCCTGGACCCCTGATGTTTAAGCAGCTTTACAGTTGTTTACACCTTGCCATCATACTTTAAATAGCCAGAACAGAGAGTATTTCCATTGTGGGAGAGTTGGTCTTCTTTCCTCTTGAGATAATAATTTTAATGTTAGCCATAATGGAATAATGTTTCAAAAGGACCAGTAACACTCTGGAAGAAGATGGTTTTAAGAGTCCAGCAGTGCTGATAGCTTCTCAATGACATTTGCAGTTAGTGGCTCAGGCTAACTTCCTTCTAATAGTCTGGGAGTAGCTTAGTATGTGTGTACAGGGACTCAAGGCTTTCAGGAAGTCCAAGGAATCTTGAGACATTGCCTCAATGAGCCTTATAGCCATCCAGGATAGTCGAAATGCATTGAAGAACATTGCGGCTTAGAGAAACTGAGGCATCACAAAGCTTTCAAGACTTTCTCAGAGCCCCTGGAATCTTGGCTCGGGGCTGGTCATTCTGATCCCAAGGGGACTTACTGAGCTATGTGGTAAGACTGCAGCAGTAGCAGCAGCAGCAGCAGCCATGGTAGTAGCAATGGTAGTAGTAGTAGCAGCAGCAGCAGCAATCCTTAGTATGCATATAGTGCTTTAAGATTAGCAAAGCCTTACAACATCCCTGTGAGGTAGAGGCTATTCTTATTCCCATTTTTACAGACAGGGACACCGAAGCTCAGAGAGTTCGGGTATTTGCTCAGAATAGCACAGTTTGTAAATGTCCAAGATAGGATTTAGGGTTGGTACAAGGCTTCCTTATTCTATGTCCATTTCTACATTCCTGTTATGCTGCCCCCCATGACTTGATGAATAGGTGAGATACGACATAAACACAAATAGATGTGATACAAGAAAGCATATGAGAGGCAAAGATGAGGGATTGTAAAGAACACAGGGAGGGAGCGCTCACTGTGAGCTGGGGAATCATGGAAGGCTTCATGGAGGAGGTGGTAGCAGCCAGCAGGGTCTTGAAGGTGATCAGGATTTCAATAGGTGGTGATCTTTAATTGACACACATGTGTTAAACCAGGCTCTGGAAATACAAAATCAAAAGGGAGATAGTCACTGCTATCGAAGGGCTTACCTTCCACTAAATGGGAAGTGGGCATTTCCAAGCATTGGTTACCATCCTGAATGCACTGAATAACAGTATTTAGGTGAGTCACAGAGTCTGTGAAAGAGAGCAAAGGCTGGAAAGAGAGCTTGGAGTCACGTTGCAGAGGGTCTAAAGTGCCAGGCTAATTGTTTAGCATTTGGTCTCTTGAACAATACGGAGCCATTGGATTTTAGCAGGAGAGCCACATACTCAGACCTTTGGACTGGAAGGTTATTTTGGCAGGTAAGCTCAACCAATCCATCAATTAGCATTTTCCCTTCCTTCCTTCCTTCCTTCCTTCCTTCCTTCCTTCCTTCCTTCCTTCCTTCCTTCCTTCCTTCCTTCCTTCCTTCCTTCCTTCCTTCCCTCCCTCCCTCCCTCCCTTCCTTCTCTCCCTCCTTCCCAAACAGTGTGGATAGCTGATCAGCTTAACTCACTGAATCACAGAATTCCAGAATTGAAGCAATCTACCACCCTTCTTAGCATCAGGGATGATAGGATTATGCCACCCTACTCAGCAACAAGCATTTATTAATCTCCCACTCTGCCAGACACAGTATTAGACACCAGAGATGCAAATACAGAGAATGTAATAATTCCTGCTTTCAGGAAGCTTATATTCCAACAATAGCATATTAATTATGACTTTGTTCACTAACTTTTTAATTACTAATATCAAGATAATTATAAACCAAGGTGCCAGGTACTTGCCAACAAGAAGTCCAGCCCAGAAGCCAAATAGAAGAAAGGATTCCCTATAGATAACAAGGTCTTCCAGATGCATTCTGTTTGTGGATGACATTTCCCTGACTTCATGAAATCCCCTAGAATACTGAATAGCTTCTTAAATGATGTTCATAACAATTCAAGAGTTTGGCCTGGTTTTTCAGACAGGAAAAGTCAAGTGGATAAAATGTATTTATTGTCCAGGTGATGCTATGTTGGCAGTTTCAAAGATAGCTAATGAATCTGGTCCTCAGTATACAGACTTTGGACAAATGCCGCCTGTGGACAATAAGCTGGGTCCAGAATTTAATAGCAAAAAAATTCTGTACTGCCTTTTAGAAACTATGCTTCAAAGTTATCCAAGTTATCTAAGCTTCTTCCTTAGACAGAGCTCCATTTTTGAACAATATATTTAAGTGACATGTGATTCTAAGTCAGGGAACACTCCAGTCTCCAAAGAATTAAAGTCGTGGGTCCCTCAAACTTTGGTTGAGAGATCTATATTGCTGGTGTAGAATGATGCAGGATGAGTGATGGAGCAAAGGATGTCATTGGACAGATACATGACAAGAAATGGGAGTGGGCTGGTCATGTAGCAAGAGGGAAGAGTAATTGATGGACAGAGAGCATGCAGGCTGCATTGGGATCCATGTGATGTCAGGATAGCTAGAGGAAGGCCCTTGGCATGTTACGTGGACTCCCTGTTAAGGATTTATGGGATGGCATGGGCAAAATGTATCCAGCATGAGGAGATGTGGATGGATTATAATCTGCATCCTTGGAAAGAATCCAGAAAGTGATGAGATCCCTGGTCCAGCGACTGATCCAAGGCAGGAGATTAAGGCTATATTGTCCCAGGGAAGGCCTGGAAGCAGGGAGGCTAGTTAGGGGCCTATCACAGTTTTCATGTCAGGTCATGGACCTAGAGAGCTAGAAGGGCCCTTGGAGGTCATCTAGTCCAAACCCCTCCTTATACAGATGAGAGAACTAAGGCCTAGACAGGTCAGAAAGGTAAAAAAGAAGCTGATCTAGGATTTGAACTTAGGCCTTGGGTTCTTTCTCCTGCATGGCATTATTTCCCATCCAATTAGGAGAAGTCACGATGACCTGAACCAGGGTGGTATCCATATAAGAAAGAGGAGAGGATGGATGCTTGAGACGGAAGATTATGGAGGATTCTGAGGTCATAGAAGGGTGAGTAACCTCCCCAGGGTATAGCAGATCATAAACGCGAGACCAGATTTGAGCCTGGTTCTTTCACTGCAAACCCAGCCCTCTTTTCACTGACTTGCCATATTGTGGAGACAGACTCAATAGAGCTTGACAATGGATTGGAGGGGAGGGGGAAGGCACGTTGAGGCAAAGGGAAGAATAAGAGATCACTTGATGCTTTTGATCTGGGATGGTGGAAGGACAGAGTACAGAAGGTAGAAGATGGACAGGGTTTTAATGATTAGGAAAGTAGTGATGAGTTTGTATATATTGTTTGAGATGCCAGCCATTGGAGCATTCAGATGGAAATGTCTAATAGGTAGACAGAAATATGGCTGTATATGTTGCTAAGGGAGTCATCTTCAGAGAGCTGACCAGTGAAGCAGGGAGGTGTATTAGGAAGTGCACTGTTTATGGAGTCAAGAAGCCTGGGTTCAAATCTTGGGCTTTATCACTGTGTAACTTTGGGTTTCTCTGAGGGTCCTTATCTGTAAAAGGAAAGATTTGGACCAGATCCTCTTTGATGTCTTTCCAACTCTGTATCTAAGACCCCATGTTTCCTGGTGTGGGGGAGGTTTCCAAGAGTGAGAAGAGCTCGGGACAGAATTGCCTTTGGGGACCAGGGGAGGATCCAGGATTGGCAAAGTAGACTAACAAGGAATAGTCAGACAGGCAGAGTAGAGAGTAGACTGTCAAGAGTTCTTGTCCCAGCACCTGTCACATAGGAGACATTTAATGAATGCGTTTTCACTCGTATATAAGAACACATAGAATGTTCTTCATAGGTACTTGTTGAGTTGAATTGAATTGGGAGGCAGCACAGTATAGTGGAAAGGACACTGGTTATGGAGTTAGGAAGATCCGGGTTGAAGTCCTGCCTTAGGCATTTACCATCTGTGTGACCTTGAACAATCTGTGTGACCTTGGGCTTCAGTTTCCTGTTTTATAAAATGAAGAGGTTAGGCTAGATGGCCTCTTAGGTCCCTTCCTCATATAAATCTATAATTCTATGAGTCAAGTAGATTTCAATAGAGGTTGATGCTATCTCAAAGTCAAGGAAGATGAAGACATTCTCCTGGCCATTGGTGCTGTCTCCATGGCCATTTGGATGTCAAGAGGGAAATCCTCTGTGGTTGGAAGTGGTCAGGTTTGTAGGTACCGATCACTGCTGGAATCCAGGGACCTTGTATAAACCGGCTCTCACCCACATAAAAACAACCACTGTGGATAGGAAGGATGGGGGCATGGCTGTGGGAGACTCTGGTGCACAGGTGTTCTGCATCTCATAACCCCAGGATTGAACAGAGAGCTGTTTCAACAATCTGGCTAGCAGCTGCTGTGGGGGTGTAAAGCCAACAACAATCAGCTCACAGAACGCTGCAAGCCCAAGTTCTTTTGATCTGCTTTACTAAAGAAAACAATGTGAAGGGGTTAACAGTCTTACTTTAATCCAACATACAAATATCATTCACTTAGTTCAGGGGGGAGTCCAGCATCAGAGCAAACACAAATTACAAACATCAACAGACAAACCTTGTCTGATTCAAATCTCAGCGCATAGTTACCAGAGTTTAACAAAGTCCGAACATCCGGGTTTACAAGCTGGAGGGCTCTACAGCTGCCTGGAGTCTCCACATCAGTGTGCCACCGAGAGTGAGAGCCCGTAGCAAGTAGCTCTGTCTTCTCTTTTTATGCACTCTTTAGCCATCATCAAATGCCATCTGAGCAACCAGAACTTAAGCTCTCGCTACTGGCTCTGGAGTTCGAACCTCCCCCTAGGATCTTGAAGCCTTCAGGCCTACATCGACTTAGCACCTAATAGCTAGGGGTTTTGGGCTTACTTAGGAGCGAAGATATAATCAGACCTCCCTTCATTGGCCCCACCTGGAGCCCCACCTTAGTGACCAATTCACACCCACAAAGGCTTAGAACCTAATGGATAGAGGTTTGGGCCTGGGGCTTAGCGCCTAGTAAGACTCAATCAAAGACAATTAATTAATCGTTTTAGAACAGTAAGAAAGTCCCAACTTAATTGATATTACAGGAGCTCAGCAGAGAGTGTCTCTCCTGCTCCCTCCATTGGTTGGTGTTGTCATGTAGGTAGCACAAGAAGAGGCTTGGCCCCTGGCCTCCAAGAGAGAGGCCAATGCACATGACTAGCAGCGGCTCTTGACTGTTATCACTAAGGAGGCGGCCTCCTCCCTAAGCCCTGATCCTCCTTTTCAGGTCTCAGACTTTCAGTCCTGGCTCTTATCATTTGACTGGTTTCTATTCTGGGGAAAGGTCTGTTTCAATACTGTAGAAGAAAAGGAGCTGATGGAAGGAATAGGAAGAATTTAAAGGAAAGAAAATAGTTCCTAGGATCCACTTTGCCGTGGCTCAATGAAGCAAGCTGGCAGAAATGCTGTCATTTATTTGGAGAGAAGGCAAATTCTTCCTCTGACACACTCACAAACAATGGATTCCTGAGGAGAGAGGATAGAGTTTTCTGGACACGGGGTTTCTGTGGTTGCTTAATCCAAATCCTTAGCTTGCCTTAATGTGATGTATCATGTCTCCTGTTCTGGTGACTTCCACTTTCCCTTATGAAAAACTCTTGGGAAGAGACTCTCCCATAAATCGTGTGTTTGGGCCTCAGGAGAAGCAGCTGTGGCCATGTGGATGGAGACTGGGCTCAGAGCCAGGAAGCTCTAGATTCAATTCTTGTCTCTGACATAGCCCGGCTGTATCACCCGGTGCAAATATCTTCACCATCAGTGCTCTAGACAACTCTCTAAGAGGCTAAGTGGCAGACGAGGTGCCAAGCTGTATTCATAGAGAGAGTTTCCCTCTATCCCTATGAAATTCCAGGTCCATCCCCTGTCCCTCTTCCTTAGTCATCAGATGTCTCCAAAGGTAGAAAATGCAGAGACCATGAGCTGGGCATTATTACACTAAGTGTTCCTCTGCTAGTCTTAGGGGTTGGGCAGAGGATTCCAATGACAAAGATTCTGAATTTGTTTTCAGTGTCACAGACCAGAGAAGCTGTGACCCTGAGGTAGCAGGTCTGATCTATTTTGTCTCAACGTTCTTCTATATGAAAGAAGATGAAGCACGCTCTGGTAGAAATAACTGGTGGAGAAATAATGACTGGCTCTCATTTCTACAATATTTGGAGCTTGACAAAGCTGTCTCCTCATGACAGTTCTGAGTGGTGGCTAGTATCAGGATTGTAATTCCCATTTTGCAGAAGGGGAAATCAAATGATTTGCCCATAGTCTCAAGGCCAGTAAGTTTTAGGATGGCGACTCAAAGGTGGGAATGGCTCTCCTGATTTGAATTCTAGCTCCAACGCAATGCTAAATTGCAAATTCAATTCAAATTTTCAAGAAAGTATTAAGTGCCTACTATGTGTAAGGAAATCAGTGAATCAATAAGAATTTCTTAAGTGCCTACTGTGAGTGAGGCACTGGGAATGCAGAGGCAAACATGAACCAGTCCCTGCCCTCCAGGAACTTACATTTTATTGAGGGAGGCAGCAATATATACATATATATGTGTATATATATGTATATGTACAAAACATATGCCACACTAATACAAAGTAATTTTTCTTGGGAGGAGGAATGAAAAGGCCTCAGGTAGGAGGAAGGAAAGAAACCAGGGTCTTTAAGAGGCCAAGGTGAGAAGGTACAGCCATGTTACATGTGGTGAAGGGTAAGTAGGTCAATATGACTGGACCTCAGTGGTGTGAAGGGGACCAGTGTATGATAAGGCTGAATGGCAGAGCAGATAAACAATATGCTAAGCTTTTAGTTAGCAAGTCCTTGGTTCTAGTCCCACCTCCAATACTTATTAGCCATGTGATGCTCTATGAGTCTTAGGAGCTTCCCTGTGACTTAGTTCATTAGAATCAGAGGGCCCAAGCTCACTTGCCAGCCCTTCTGCTTACCGCCCCCCCATATAACTTTAGGCAGACATCCCTGGACTTTAGACTTCTCATCTGTAAAACAGGAGGGTGGGACTAGATGGTCTCTAGTGTTCCCTGGAGCTCTGAATCTATAACCATATGATGCTAAGTTACACCTGGATTGAAATCTGCTGTGGTGGAGGTGGTCTCCTACATGCTGATGAAGCCTTAGACCATTTTGTCACTTATGTGTATATCTGTGTTGGGCGGCTAGGCGGCATAGCGCATAGAGCACAGGGCCTGAAGTCTGGAAGGCCTGAGTTTAGCTCTGGCCTCAGATGCTTACTAGTTGTGTGTGACACTGAGCAAGTCACTTAACCCTATTTACCTCAGTTTTCTCATCTGTAAAATGAGCCGGAGAAGGAGATGACAAGCCGCTCTAGTATCTTTGCCAAGAAAACCCCACGTGGGGTCACAAAGAGTCAGATGCAACTGAAATGACTGAACACTAACAAGTGTAACTGTGCAAGGCGTTGTGCTAGGTACTGGGGACACACAGATAAAGAGTGATATGATCCCTGCCCTGAAGGAATTCACACTTGGAGAGAGACCTAGCACATACACAGATATGTATGACACAAATCTGAGTAGGATGGAGGCAAAGGAGAAATAGTTCAGGTGTCCCAGGAAAATGTGAGTGGTGAGAGAACACTTCCAGCTGGCTGAGTGGGGATCAGAGAAGGTTTCGTGGAGCTGCTGAGCTTGAAGGAAGAGACAGCTCTTGGAAGGCCAGGGAGAGCTCACAATCCATCTGCATTGGGGTCCTTTCATGCACCTGACTGCTGTATAGAGTCATATACTGGGTCTTCATGTATTTAAGGGTGCAAATATTGGCTTTCTATGAGAGGAAAAAATCGAGGGAGAATGAGGCATTGGAAAGTGTGTCCTGGATAAAAACGACTGGTTAGGCGGGCTTAACAACATCCATTATTTTGTGTTCGTAAAAACAATAATGATCATGGATATGGAACTTTAAGGGAGAGGAGCATAAATTTTGAGTTGGAAAATCAGTCAATAAATATTTATTAACTTAATTAACATTTTATAAATAACATTCGATATGCAGCCGGCACTGGGTTAAGTGCTGGAAAGGACCGCAAGTTGTTTGGTCCAATACCCTTGTTAGAGGTGAGGAATTAGAGGCCCGTAGAGAGTTCATTGATCAGTAGCACACAGTAGAAAGTTCTGCAGTCAGAGAACCTTGGTTTGAATCTGACCTATGAAGAGCTTACTATCTTTGTCTGATGCTGAAAAAGTCACTCAATCACTCTAGGTCTCAGTTTCTTCATCTGTAAATTGATCTGGCTTCTGAGGTCCCTTCCAGCTTCAGTCCCATGATCCTACGTTCTTAAGAGGTAGAGTCAGGATTTGAACCTAGGTCCTTGGAATCCAAATCTGCCATGTTTGCAACAGTACCACACTCCCTCGCTTGAAGAAACTTAAGCTGTCACTGACCTTTTGCTTCCAATGGGAATTAGAAATGGTTTTGTGTTCAGCGTACCCTACTTCATTTCTCTACATTCGTGCTGTGAGGTACTACGGATTTTAGTAGGCCCATTTTGCAGATGAGGAAATTGAGGCTTGAAGGGATAAAGTGACTTGTCATGTAGCTGGTAAGAATCTTGAGGTAGCATTGAAACCAAGCTCTCTCCATCTCCAAGGCCAATATTCCAGGATGCCTCTCAGAAAATGGCCTTTTCAAATTACATTTGGGCAATTCCTTTATTTTGGTTTTACCCAGATATCAGTTTCTGAAGCTACAACAAGAAAACATAATCCGTCAGCCAGAGTGCATCATTTATGTTGGCTAATGTTTCTCTGTTGGCTTTCCCAATTTTTTCTCATTTGAGTGGAGAATGTCTACTCCTTTTATCATATGTAGTCCTTCCCAGGCGCACCAGCTACAAAGTCCCACTGTGTAGTCTTGTTTCCCATAACAGATGAAGAGCATGAGTCACATTTGCTTGACCCCTGAGGGTTGTATGAGCCTTGTCTTTTCTCAAGATGTTTCTCTGCCCTCCCATTTCATGGCTGATTACAGGGACGTGCGTGACTGTTGACAGGAGAGGTCAGGGCTTGTGGCAAGGAGAAGGGTTTTCCTTTGCTTGGCAAACACAGAGCAACGTCACTGGTTCTCTGGAGGCTATCAGTTGCTTCCGTGAAACAGTATTCCGAGGGGATATTGATTTGGCGTGACTGGTTAGCGGCAGCTGAGACAAATGACCCGCCCACACTGCATCAGGGACTTTGCAGTATTTATGTGATGCAGCCCCATTAAAAAACCTTGAGTGAGAATCATATTTTAAAATGCCAGGTGTGATTTGCTCAGCTGTCATATGTATGGAGTGTTTTCTTGCAAGCATATTAAGTTGCTGCAGAGATGCACTCACATTTTGTTTTGAGTGAAGAACTTTGATAAGCTCTTGTATCTTAGCGCCGAGTTAATTGTTTAAAAACTACAATACTCACTCTCCAGCTACTGGGTTTTCAGGAGTCTTTTTGCCTTCAGACATTGTTAAGCTTCCCAACAAGTACATTTATTATAGTTAATATTTCATTCTCCTCTTTATGTTTGGTAGAGATCAGATGCCAGTGATCCAAGGACAAGTCTCTTTCCTTGATTTATTCTTTTATGTCAAATGGTTGATAGTACAGGTGGATGAAATGATTGATTTGCTGTAATTAAACAAAAGTCCCAGGATATTAGCTCACCTACTGCAGACTCATTCAAAGCGTCTTTGGGACAACTCCAGCAGCAGACAGGATGATGGAGATGGTGTGGACCTCATTCTATTCCCACATGGTTTTGGCTTCTTCCATTTGGTCTCTATGTTTTGAGAGTTTTTCATTCCTCCTAGTTGAGAGGTTACAAATATTTGGTGTAGTGACATCTATCAAATACTTTGTTCTTGTGTTTTTGTGGGCCAATATTATCTTCAGATGCTTGCAGGTAACGAGTCACCAAGTATAGTTCATTTTGTAGTATGGCATATTTGTCATTGTCACTGTTGTTATAATTGCTTATTATTGTTGGTGTTTTTTTATTCCAGCACCCTAAAATTCCAATCAGTCTGTGATCTCTTTCTTTTGGGCATGACACTCAACGAGGCAAATAATAACACATCTATTCATGTCTAACCTGTGTGTGTTTGTCCATGTCCTCCAGAAAATTGCTTCCCAGGATCCACCCAACATACTGGGATCCTTCTTTGGGTTCTCTTGACTTTGTGTAGATACCAGTCAATCCATTGTGATGTTCACCCTGCACTCTCACCATTGAATGGGCCACAGTTGTTTTTCCTCATTGTTTGTCTCTGGTAACTACCATTATATTACTTTAACTCTGTGATTCCTCATGTTTATGGTGATAAGTTCCAGCTTTCTCAATTCAATTAAATTTAATTCAACAAGCACTTATTAAGTGCCTACTAGGTACCAGGCACTGTTCTATGTGCTGGCAATGCAAAGACAAAAACAAAGTTGCACTTGTCCTCAGCTTGTACCCAGATAAACATAAGGTAAATGCAAAGTGGTTTCATGGGGAGGGAAGTGCTAACAGCTGGGAAGGATGATCAGGAACGGAAGTAGCATTTAAGCTGAGTCTCGAAGGGAGCTTAGGTTTCCAAGAGGTGAGGAAGGAATATGTTCTGGGCATGGGCGTCATGGTGTACAGAGGCACAGATATGGGGCATGGGATATCATGTACAGGGAATAGAAAACGAGCCAGTTTGGCCAGGCTTTAGTGTAAGTGACAGAGAATAATATGAATGTTGATACTTCCTCCCACCATGTGCCTTTCCACTACCCTTTGGGTCCTCCTTAATGTGAGTTCTTCTGAGATTCAAATGTTCAATGATTTGAAGTCTTACACTGTCTCTGGAAGAATATTGTTGTCACAAAGGCCTTTGTCACAAAGAGAAGCTTTGGGTCACTAGAAGTGCGATTATTTCTTAAATGCTGTCCAGCCCATTCTCCTGTTCAATTATGGGCCTAATTTATTATCCACTTGCAATGTCTGTCCCAAATGTATGTAGCAATGGACCAACTCTATGGATTTTCCATGAAATTTCATATCATATCTTGGACAGTAGGTATTCTTCATCCACTTGGTTCTCCTTACATAGATAGGCCAAATTCTTGAAAGTAATGACCTCATGAGGGAGTTCTGCAACATTCTTGGGCTTGAGATCACCTATAAAAAGAAATGCCTGGAGTACCTTATTATCTATATAAAATATATAAATATGTAAAATCCTTACATTTGGATTTTGTGCTAGATATCTTCCACAATGGCAACAAATATCTTTGATGAACATGATTTGGTAAATATAACCCACCTGGTTATACCTGCCTCACTTGATATTAGTAATATGAGGATTATTGGATGTAGCTATCTTTCAATGAATATTTTATGATTTTAGGATGTACACAGAGGTTACCTTAAGGTAGTGTTTCATATTATCAAAGTAAGTGCTTTTTATAGCCAGCAAATCAGCACAGTGGGACCTTGTCTTTTTAATTTGTCAGTTGTATGGCGATAAAGATGTGATTTGCTCTATAGAATGATTTGCAGAAGACCTCCCTATTCCCTTCTAATGTCTTCAAGATGGCCTTAATGCATATGTGTCCTCATTCAAGTTTAATGTAGTTTGAAAACTATAGGCATATGAGTTGGTTATTGATAGTCTCTTTTTTGTAGCAATGAGGTCTAAGTTTTCCCCCCAGTCTTTGAAATCTCCCACTTTTTCCAGATACTTTGAGAATCAGTGCTTCAGTCATGGGCTGTCATGGCCATACGACCTAGATGACTGGTTCTAGGGGAACAGATATGATTCGTCATTGGACATGCATGTCCTTGAAGCCTCCTTAGGATGGTAGAACCTGACAGAGTATGGGTCCTCCTGACACAGCCTTGGAGAGCCCAAAGTCCTACCTCTACAGTAATGAAGTAGGACATTAAAGAAGGTTCATTGTGCACATAGGCATGTAATAAATGCTAATTAAGCAGAATTGAATATTGCTGCAGCTCTAAAGAGAAATATTAATTTTAATATTAATTAAAATATTAATACTAATGACCATATGGAATGAGGGAGAATGTGATATAGTGAAGAGAAGGCTGACCTTGAATCTGGGAAGACCTTCCTCTGACCTCTACTACCTCTATTGCCCTGGGCAAGTCACTTAACTTTTCTGTGGTCCAGAAAGCATTCTAAGGCCACAAGTTGCAGAGAAATTGCTGACCTATATTAGGAAAGGGGCAGCTAGGTGGCACAGTGTCTAAAGCACTGGGCCTGGAGTCAGGAAGACTCATCTTTATAAGTTTAAATCTGGCTTCAGACACTTACTAGCTGTGTGACCCTGGGCAAGTCACTTAACCTCTGTTTTCCTCAGTTTCCTCATCTGTAAAATGAGCTGGAGAAGGAAATGACAAACCATTCTGGTATCTTTGCCAAGAAAACCCCAAATGGGATCATGAAGAGTCAGACACAACTGAAACAAATTAACCACATTGGTAAAGAGAGTTTCCTCACCTAGGAGTTCCCTATACCCATGAAATCATAGGTTCAGCCCCTCTTCTCCTCCCATTAGGTGATAGAAACAGCCTACCCGCCACTCTGACATAAGTATATCGTGGTTAAAAACATCATACATCTAAAGACAAATAGTGAATAAATCTCCCAAGTGAACGAGTAAGTAAATAGGTAGTGAAACTGACAACTACCTACTTAGCAGGTCTGAATGAGGTCTAGCTTTGGATGCAATTCTTGCCAGGCGCTATTGGACAAGGCCACTTGGTTTACCCAGCTAAACAGTCATAGCTTGTGAATTAAAACTGGACAATTCCATGTACCGCAGGTCAGCAAATAGAATTGAGGAGGCCTCAAAGGAGCAATAATAGTATCTGAAATGACTCGGCCTCCAATTGTCCGTAGTGGCCGGTGTTTATTGATTCGAATATCCAGCCAATGGAAGTGGGCGATGTTACTCCATCATTTAAAAATGGAGGACCAAAGGGTAATTGCTGAGAGTTCCCATATATAAGGTTACCACATGACATCCACTGTGATCTAGAAATGTACCTGTATAATTTAGCATATGTGTTAGGGGGGAATGTGCTTATAAGAGTTCCACTTTTTCATAGAGCCAGGAAGGACCAAGTGATTTCCTCCTCCTCCTGTCTCCAAAGCAGAATGAGTTCTAATATACTCTTTTTTTTTTAAATTGACTTTATCGGCACCCTTACCAAGGACTCAGCCCTTTATCCTTTCAAATGTTTTAGTTAAAATCCTCAAGTACTTCCTAGTTCTATTGAAGATAATCACTTTCATTTCTTCATTTACATTAAGCCAAGATAATTTCAAAGCCACTTAATGATGTATGTGTTTGAGTCTTTGTGGTTTAACCATGGTGGCTGTGGCACATCAGCGATTTTATCATCTCTTCTTGAAATTGGGTTTGCATACTAATGGCTTTTAAATTGGGTCCATCAGTCTCCCTTTCTACCCATCAGTCAGGTCCCACTCCTTGTCCTGAGAACTCTTTCCATCAGAGGAGTGGAAATATCAACATCGATCAAGCTCTGATGGGATATTCCAATATAGAGATGAAAAATGGGGGTCCTGGGGTCATGGGCCTATCAGAGTCAATTTGATTAACCTCCACCTATCGAAAGCACAGGGCCCAAAGGAAACTAAAGAATTCACTCACCTACCTTTGTATAGGACCACTCAAACAATGGAAGAGAGATAGGATAAGTTGAAACCATTTGGAATCTGTTTTGGAGTTGTGAGATTCTTACTGTTATTTTGTAAGATATCATAATGATGTATTCAGTTGTTTAAAAAACATTCGGAAGCCTGCAAGGAAGGGTTAATAAACATACTTTTAGATGGAAAGGATTGGTATTTGGTTAACTCCTTCCTTTTTTAAAGCAAGTGACTGTTTTCATGTCAGTATACAGTCTGAGAAGTTATAATATTTATTATTTTCTGCTTCTAATAGTAGTTATGAAATCAAGACATGTTTGACATATCACCTCCTGCTCAAAAACCTTCAATGGCTCCCCAGCGCCAGCAGGATAAATTCTAAATCAAAATAACTATTATAATAAGTGAACATTTATGTAATGCTTTCAAGTTTAAAAATGCTCCCACCATGACAATCCTGGGAGGTCGATGGAGCAAGGTTCATTATGTCCATTTTACAGATGAAGAAACTGAGGCTTGGAGAGGTTAATGACATGTCCAAGGTCAAACAGCCATTAAGGGCCAGCGCCTAGGTCTTCTGACTTCTCTTTTACTATGTAATTTATATGATGTTGTCTTTTAACTTCTGAGACTGGCTGTTAAGACGCTCTACCAGTCTTCCTGCTATCTTTCTTTCCAACCCTATTTCCTCTTACTTTCCTCAAAAACTCTTTGCTCTTCCCAAGATGACATAGTAGTTCCCTCCCCACCCCCATACCTAAAAGAAGAGCTCACAGCCATGTAAAAGTCTGGGGTTCGTAAACACGTGGGGTTTGTGAAACACTTTCCTTATGCCAGTCTTATAAGCAAGATGGTACAAATATTACAACCTCCTAAAAAGAAATTCTGGGAGGGCAAGTGAATTTCCTTCTGCCCCTGCCCCTGCCCCTGCCCCTGCCCCTGCTACCTGGCGGCAGAGCCAGGGTGCAAGCCCAGGTGTCGTAGCTCCAAATTCAGTTGTCTTTCCAAAGCTTCATGATATCATGGTGCAAGGGAAAGTGTGGCGCTGGGAATCAGCACCGGAGGTCAGCACCTGGGGAGGACTTTGGGGGCAGTGGAAAGTATGCTGGATTTGGGGTCCAAGGACCTGGGCTTGAATTCCTCTGCCGTGGGTAACCGCCTGTGTGACCTTGGGCAAGTCCTTTTGTAGGGTTTGTCTCCCGGTCTCTAAAATGAGAGAGCTGAATTCAGTGAGCTCTGAAGGTCCTTCCAAATTTAAGCATACGATGGTTGGATCTTCTGATCCATGGACACTCCTGCTTTGAGATCCGTGCTCCTATCCTGTCCTCCCTGGTATGCCTTCTTTCTGCTCCTTGGCTTACCTTACCCTACCCAGCCTTAAAGCCCTGGGGTCCATGAACTTATTATTTTTAGTAATTGCTCTTCAATGTAACTGGCTTCCTTTGCTGGCCAGCGTATTGTATTCTGAGAAGAGACCAGGCTGCCAGAGACCCGTGACACCAACAAATGTTTAGACGGGGGAATGAGGGAATAATCACTTCCATAGCACCTAATATATGTCAGACACCGTGCTAAGCATTTTCATAATTATCATCTCATTTGATTCTCGAAACAATCCTGGGAGGTTGGTGCTGTTTTCATCCCCATTTTACAGGTGAGGAAACAGGTGAGGTGACTTGCCCAGGGTCATGCGGTTAGTGTCTGAGGCTGGATTTGAGCTCGGATCTTCCTGATTCCAGGCCCAGTGCTCTATACACTAAGCCACATATTATATCTAGAGCTCCTGTAAAACCCATCTGAAAGTCCACTGCTTCTATGGAGTCTTCCCCACTGTGAGAGCCATAACCAGCTTGGGGAAAATGGGAATTTGTTCCTGGGAGCCAGTGTGGGAGAGTGCTTCCTGCTGGGATGGTCACTTCCTTGCTTGCTTGCCTTGGTTCCTCTGGAGGCTCAGGCTCTCTGGGGGACAAGTCAGCCCTTCTTTATTGGACTGTCCTTTGTGCTGCCTTTGGGGCAGGTGGAATTTCAGATATTCACAGTTCATCATTTCAGATAATTCATAACAGGCAGCTAGGGGGCACCCCGGGGCAGAGAGCTACTCCTGGAAGTCAAGAAGATCCTAAATTCAAATGTGATCTCAGACGCTAGCTGTGTGACCTTGGGCAAGTCATTTAACTTCTGTTTTCTCTATCAAAATAATAGCACCTGCTCAGCAAGGTTGTTGCAGGGGTGAGTGGAGATGATATTTGTGAAGTAGTTAGACCAGTGCCCGGCCCATGACTGTGTGCCTGCTGTCCACACGTCCAAGGTAACATGACTTGCCCTTTCTTTGTATCTCTAGTCTCTAGTACAGCTTCTGGCACAAAGTAAGCTCTCAACAAATGCTTGTTGACTGACTGCCCGCTCTTGCTGAGTCTGCAGATGCTTGTAGCCAGGTTGGATGTAGGGGAATGAGTTTGGTGACTGTAATGAACTCTTGAGGTCCAACTTCTAAATTCCATAGGAGATTCAATCTGTGTCCGCATCAGTCAATCGATAGACATTTATTAAGGACTTAACATTTGCTAAGCTCTGAGGACACAAAAGAAGGCAAAAAAGATAGTCTCTTCCCTCGAGGAGCTTACAATCTAATGGGTTGGAGGAAAGAGACACCTACGCTGATGAAGCTGGAGATACTCTGGAGGAATTGAATCAATTGGATCGTGATGAGGACCACATTGTTAAAGAAGTGGAAAAGCTTTGAAAAATGAGAATAAAACAAGATGGTTTTATTATACCCCAGTTCCAAAGATGAGTGATTTCCTGGAGGTGGATAATTGCTCCATTGGTGCTATTTCAAGCCCTCCATGATAAGTCATGGAGGTCTCGATAAGTCATGGTAAGTCATAGATGGTCTTTAGGAGCTGTTGAAGACAGAAAAACAAGTGACCTGGTAACTAGCCTCCTAGCGATGGTTCTCTTCAAACTTGGTGAGGCTCGTCCTTGGAAGGGAGACCCAGAGTCCTTGGTTAAAAGGCCAGTCAGAGATTGTGCCTCCCCTCCCCTGGCACTGTGCCAGGAGCTGTCTCCCCTCCCTCCTGCTGGCATAGCCTTCAAGAACCCAGCCTTACCTCCTCCCCATGTTTTCTCTGTTGCTTCCTTTTAAAAGCTTTTCTTTCCATGTTGCTTAGAGATTATAAGTATTTCTTAGTCATCTCTTAGTTTCTGAAAGAGACTGCACTTCTGAGGTATAATTCTGGCCACATGATTTCGTCTTGCTAGGTATTCAGTAGGTGCTAAATTTTTTCAGTCTTCAATGATGTATTGTAGGGTTTCTACCGTTTCTGAGAATAACCTGCATTTATGATATACTTTAATGTGGTTATAATCACGTAATTATTTTTAAAATCATGTTATATACATATATGCAAATGTATGTATGTATATATGTATATATATATATATGTATGTATATACAGGCAGCAATTTGATATAGTGGAGACAAGGTTGACCATGGAGTCAGGAAGACTTTAGTTCAAATTCTGCCACTGTTAAGCTGTGTGACTGTAGGCAAGGCAACTTAACCTCTGGGTGTTGTGCTTGGTGATGACCACTTCTACTACCTCAGGCTGGTCCTAGGACAGCAGCAATGTTTCTTTCTAAGATTCTAAGTGATGGACAGTCTGCATCAGTGGAGGGGGTTTACACAGCAAGAATTCCCCACCCTAAGTAAATCACAAGTCTGGATGAGAAAAGTTTACCCACAGTACAGGGAGCTTAGGAGAAAGAGTAGCATATGCTCTGTATGGTGCACATTGTCTTCCTCCTGTAGCATATAGCCAATATAGTTCGAATTATTTTCTTAGGGTTCCACTGCAGTCTCCTGTGAGGTCATTAGCACTCCTCAGAGCTGGGATTTTCCTTCTAATCTTCCCCCCCACCCATGAAAAATTCATAGGTTCATAAATTTAGAACTAGAAGAGTTCCAACAGGTCATCTACATTAATGCCATAATTTTATAAACCCCCTTCTTCTCTCCTAGTTTCTTGGTGGGGGGCAAAGTTCCTTTCCAGGTGACGCAGGGTAGTTAAGTATTGTGATCTGATGAACTTAGTTATCCATTGTAAGGTGCGAGGTTGGGAATACATTACCCTTATGTGGGGATGGCATGTCTCAAGCCAGTTAAAAAGCTTATATCCAAAGGTCTTAGAAGGGGACAATTTATATAACAATAGCCTTCAACAACCTTGAAAGACTTAAGGGTTCTGCTCAGTGCAATGGCCAATCACAATTCCGGAGGGTGAAACACACCACTCACTTCTTGACAGAGATGTGATGAATTCAGGGCACTGATGGGTTCATGTATTTTTTGGACATGGCCAATGTGGGAATTTGTTTTGCTTAATTGTGCATATTTTTATGAGTTTGGTTTTTATTTTATTTTTTCCAATGGTGAGAGAGGTAAAGGAGAGAGACAAAATAGATGTTTGTTAACTGGAAATGTTTTTTGGGAAATCAATTCCAGAAAGGTGACAGTATGGGTGATAATTTCAGGCCTTGTGGCATTTTTGCTCAGACCCATCATCTCCTCTCAAGTGACATTTCAGGCAGATGCCCGCTCTCCCCCTCCCCTTCACCTCCTCCTCCCCCTGCCCCCTCCCCCTCTCCTTTATCTCCTGGAATGGGCAACTATACTGCCAAATACATGAGCAATGATTCTGACCTGGTCATTATGAATCTTGTGTATAAATAGTTACTTATACATTGCCTTCCCCCGTAGATTGTGAGCTCCTTGAAAGCAGGGACTGTTTTGCCTTTCTCTGTATTTTGTGGGCTTAGAACAGTACTTAGCTCAAAGTAAGCTCTTAATAAATGCTGTTGATTGATTGATAGATGAATGGTTGGAAGGGAGAAGATGCACAGTGCCTGAACAATACACACAGCCTTCCTTAGTTGGAGGGTGGCGTGGCTAGCTGCCCACTCTTGTACCCATTAACGATTGCCCAGTTCCTCATATTTGATCCCCTGTGAAAGATGAAGAAGTTCAATCCAGCTCACATTTATTAAGAGTTTCTTGTGTTTTTAGGTCCTGTGCAAGGCATCTAGGAACAAAGGTACATAATGGCTGTGTATGGTGATGTACAGTTATGATCACTATTGCTGGGGAGGCTGAGGCTGGTGGATTGCTTGAGTTTGGGAGTTCCAAGCTGCAGTGATGCTAAAGGGGATCCAATGATCATGATGTCTGGCACCAGTCTGTGGAGCCCTCTAACTTGAGGACCACCAGGCTGCCTGAGGAGGGGCAAATAGGACAAAGTGGGAAAAGGAGTGGGTCAAAGCTCTCAGGCCCATCAACAGTGAATTCCAGCCTATAAGTGGCCAGTTCCCTTTTAGCCTGGGATGAGACCCAATCTAGGTACATAGTGAAACAGTACCTGTGCTCAATGATCTTATATTCTAATGGAAATGTGTAGGTAGTACCAGGACTTGGGCCGCGGTTCCTTGCCCAGGCCTCCCTTCCACTCACCTTCAGCCTGCCTCTGTTGGATTTTCTAATTCTTGTTCTAAGGCTCAGAAGTCATCGTGTGTGTGTGTGTGTGTGTGTGTGTGTGTGTGTGTGTGTGTGTGTGTGTGCTGAAATTGACCCCCTTGTGGCCTTATAACTTCTCCTGGGGCTGGACATCTTCATCTTTTTCTAAGGAACAGCCCAGCTGTTGAGTGTCCTGGGCATCACCTTGTGGGGTGGGGATGGAGGAGGGCTAGAAGCAGATCCATTATTTTCATTTGTCTAAGGAACTCCCACCATGGAACTTCCCTTTAGTGAAGCAGCTCAGTAACTCTGGAACTAACTTTTAGTCTAATTAGAAGGTTGCCCAGGACTATGCTCAAAGGGCTATAAAATGTGCATACCCTTTGACCCAGCAATACCACTTCTAGGGCTATATCCCAAAGAGATCATACAAGTGGGAAATGGACCAGTATGTACAAAAATATTTATAGCAGCTCTTTTTGTGGTGGCAAGGAATTGGAACTGAAAGGGATGCCCATCAATTGGGGAATGGCTAAACAAATTGTGGTATGTGAATGTAATGGAATACTATTGTGCTATGAGAAATGAAGAGCAAACCAACTTCATTATTACCTGGAAAGACCTATATGAACTGATGCTGAGTGAGAGGAGCAGAACCAGGAGAACATTATACACGATTACAGACACATGGTATCTGTAAGGACCAACTTTGATAGACTTGGCTTCTCTCATCAATACAAGGTTCAAAGACAGCTCCAAAAGACTCATGATGGAAAAAGCTACAGATGTCCAGAGAAAGAATTGTGGAGTCTGAATGCAGATTGAGGTGAACTATTTACTCTTTTTTTTCCCCTTCTTTTTTGGTTTCCTTCCTTCTTTCTCACGATTCATTCCATTGGTTATAATTCTTCTTTACAACTGGACTATTATGTAAATAAGTTTAATGTGAAGGTTTATGTAGAACATACATTGGATTACATGTCGTCTTGCGGGGAGGGGAGAGGAGAGGGAGGGAGAGAAAATTTGGAACCCCAAATTTTGTGGAACTGAGTGTTGAAAACTAAAAACAAAAAATAAACTTACAATTTTAAAAAATAAAGTCGATTAACTAAAAAAAAGTTGTCCAAGGGAATTGAGGGTTGAAATGGCTTGGTTGGACTCACAGCTAGGATCTATCTGAGTCAGGACTCAGACCCAGGTGTTCTATATTCCAAGGGCAGCCCCACTATCCCCTGCTGGAGCCTGGAGATGGGAGATGTCTTTCAAACACGAAGTAGTTGGAGGGAAATGCGTAGGAAGAATGGAAGACCAAGCGTTCCCACTCTTTGGTTGTGGGTTTAACAAACAAGCCGACCCTGTTATTCTTTGTAAAAACAGGAGAAAACATGGTAGGCTGGTGGGAAAGGTTCAGTCTTATTCTTCAGGCCCCGGGTTTTTTTTTTTTTTTGTGTTTCAATGCATAGTGGGATCGCAACTTTGGAGTCAACGTAAGAGGAGAGGGAAGAGCCGAGGGCACCGGAATTAGATGCTTCCTGGGGCTGCTCTTTCCCTCTTGGTTTCTCTGACGCCTTTGCTGCCTCCCAGGAATTGCAGTTCCCCGGGCTGTTTGCCTTGTTGTCCCCGCGGGGCAGAAAAGGAAAGGCTTCCTTTTCTGTTTCTGTTTTGGTGGTGCCCTTTGTAGAGCCGGGAGGATTAAGGGAAGGAGCAGGAGCCCCGCGGAGTCTGGCTGCTTCAAGATCGGCTGAGGCCTCGCAATGACTTTCTTTAAATTTGGTTTCTCCCCTTTTGGAACTCAGTGTGATCCTCTTCCCCCACCCTCCAACACCCCGCAGACAGTTGTGTGAGTGTGAGCCTGTTAGAGTAATGTGTGTGTATGAGTGTGCGTGTGTGAATAGAAGCAACGCGACTGACAGACGGAAGACTCTCCCTCCTCCCAGTTAGCAGGCAGTTGGTAAGTGGAGGCAGGGGAGCCCAGGGTGAGACACAGAGAACGGTAGACCTCCCTGCAGACCCAGGGGAGCGATCAGGGAGCGTCTAGAGCGGATTAGGACAGGAAAGTTGCCGGGAAGCCCAGTGGCTAAGGCGGACGCGGAGCTAGCAGAGGGTCCCGCCAGGGAGGTGCGAGCCTCTCCTTCATTGCTCCCTCTCCTCCCCTTCAGAGAGCGGACTAACTGACGGCTCCCCGGCGCCCCCCCCCCCAGTTCCTCGGCCTCCCTTCCTCCCCTCCTCTTTCTTCCCTCCTCTCTTCTTTCTCTTCCTCTCTCTCCTTTTTCTTCTCCCCATCCTTGTTTCCCTCTTCCCCTTTCTCCCCTCCCCCTCTCTTTCCTCTCCTCCTCCCTCTTTCTCTCCTCTTTCCCTCCTCCCCACTCCCTCACCACTTCTGCTTCCCTCTCCGCTGCTGCCCTTCTATTCTTCTCTTTCTCTTTCCTCCCTCCCCGTTTTCCCATTCTGGCTGGCTGCCCTCTCCTTCCAGCCCGCCCCCAGCCCTTCCCTTCCTTACTCCCCATCCCGCCTGGGGTTGGGGGCGAACATGGCCTGGGGAGAGGAGTGCACCTGGGGGCAGCCCTGAGCTGCGGGAGCCGCCACCACCGCAGACTGTGGTCGGGCCAGTTCCTTGGATCCTCTCCGTGACGTGCGGAGGTACTGCCTCCAGTCCTGGGGCTCTCACTGAGGGGAGGGGAGGGCCCTCGGGCAGGGCAGGGCACGGGGGCTGGAGGAGGATGTGGCCCATGGCCTCGCTTCTGGCTTCTGCTCCCTGCTGAAGGGGCTGGGAGGTTCGGGGGACGTGGTGGAGCTGGACCGGGGGGATCCCCAACACGGAGCTTCGTCCCAAGCGCTCCCCGCACCCCGCAGCCATGGAGTCCCCCACCAAGGAGATCGAAGAATTTGAGAGCAACTCCCTGAAATACCTCCAACCTGAACAGATCGAGAAAATCTGGCTCCGGCTCCGCGGGCTGTGAGTATGCCTCTTTTCAGGGTTCGCTACTGCCCCGGCCTCTGCCCCTGCCCCTACCCTTGCCTACCCATGACAGATTCCCTTCCAGTGACCCGAACCAATCAACCAACCAACCAACCGCTCTTTCCCAGCCCATATTCTGCTAGCTTTTTTAGAAACAGCCCCAGGAATTCCACATCTGCCTTCTTGTTAATTACAGTCACCCCCAACCCCTCAAACCCTCTCTCCCATCCCCTAAGCAGCTTGCTGGTGATGGGGACTCCAGCTTTGGGGAAGAGGGAGGAAACACATCAGTAGGTGGGACAGATAGGGTCAAAGGACTCAGGGAGAGGCTTTGGATCGTTTTGCCCCAGGAGAAAAGTTTAGGGACACCATTAGGATGCCTGATGAAAGACTGATTTTCTTTGCCGGCTGCTCAGCAAAAACAAAAACAGAAAACACCCAAACCCAAGCTGAAAGAAACCACAGCAACAAAATTCCAAACGAAAGCCCACTGAGAGTGGTCATGGGATGCAGGTTAGGGATGGGATGCAAAATGTAATCTGGATAATAAATCCTCATCTCTCCCCCCACCCCCTCTCCATATCCCATTTTAATTCTGAATTTGCCCAGAAGCTTTGCCAACAGCAAAAATGCTTGTTGGAAAGGAGGACTATTTGGAGAACAGTATGGGGGCTGGGAAGAGAAGTAATCAGGGCGAGGGGTCTCCTAGCAGCAGTTAGAGAACAAGAAAAGGGGCTTGCCAAACCTTCTGACTGGCAGGTGCGAGAGGCTTTCTGAATTCCTTCTGCTTTTCTCTGGGAAGAGGGGGACGTTTCTTTCTGCCTGTGATGTTTGTGAGTACGTGTGTATGTGTGTGTGTAGGTAGGTGGCCATGAAGAAATTTGGCCTAGACTGTAGAAATATTTTGTAAACACTGAACTGGTCACCT
Source organism: Phalanger gymnotis (assembly GCA_028646595.1). Lineage (NCBI taxonomy): Eukaryota > Metazoa > Chordata > Mammalia > Diprotodontia > Phalangeridae > Phalanger > Phalanger gymnotis. The sequence goes on from CM053624.1 coordinate 365,174,927, forward strand.
GGATCAGTAAACTGGACAGATAATTTTCAACTCTTCACTTTCACTTGATCAGACTTGTTTGAGAGACACACTCTATCTCTGTCACTGGACCTCCACATCTGGAGCTGGCCCTCTTTTGGCTTCTCTTGTAATGCCTTTTGGAGTCTCCTCTTCCTACCCAGAGAATGGAAGGGAAGGGAAGAGAGAAATACTGGAAAATAGAGTATTTGCTTAGGGAAGCCACATCCAAGTCAGAACTTTGGGCACAGATTTCTGTAAAGGGCTAAAGATTCATGTGAGACTTGTAAAAACCCACACCCAAGCAAGGGATAGAATCTGGATCTGTAATTTTACTGGTATAGGAAGCTTGTGGTGAGGATACTTCCTGTCCCGATGCCGGTTGGTCAGGGCCTTTTCTGCGGTATGTGCGTTCTTTGAACACTGAGAGGTGGCTGGGGTTGCCCAGCCAGGATGTGTCAAAGATGTTCTTGGCTTCAAGGCCAGGTCTCTACCCACTAGGCTAGCCTATCTTTCTTAAAAATAAATGCCCTTTAGTAAATAGATTCAGGGAGCCATCTTATCTTCAACTTTTCGGGCGCCTGTGCAGAATCGTTTGATTTTAGAAGAGGCTTCAGCAATCTTGTGCTGCTCATCTGGAGATCATAGATTTAGAGCCAAACGAGACTGCAAGCCAGTTGGCCCAACTCTCTTTATCTTGTAGGCAAGGAACTGAGGCATTCACTTAAGGGCGCACAGCCAGGAAGCCTTGGAGCCAAGCTTGCGCTTGACCACTTTTTTTTTTTAACCTGCCAAAGGTGATATGTTTTCCTCCCTTTGAACTGCATTGAACATATTCCACTTTTGGGAAAACTCCCTCATACAAGTCAGTGACTTCATTCGGGGAGCGAGGTGAGTTTTTCCTTTGGGGATCATGCTGGAATTACCTGTGGAAATGGGATTTCTGTGCTGTCCCCCAGCACCAGTCCTTTGTTCAGGCATGGCCAAGGACACTGTGCCTTGGGCTCCTTCCAGGGATTCAAACATCGGTTACTCTTCTCCAGCTTCTGGGGTTGGCCAGTTGAGTTGGCTGCCCTTGGCAATGAAACACTTTCCTGCTTAATGATACTTGCAGGGCTCTTGTTTCCTGGCACTTAGTTCTGTCTCCCCAAAGAGGGGGGAAACTCCTTGAGGTCAGGATGTGGTTTTATAGTAGGTCCGATTCCACGTGTCTGCTGCTCTTCATTCTATGTGGTGCTTTGCCTCCTGGAAGCACCTGGGATTTTCTGGTTGAATATTCTTTAGCTGTGTTTCTAAATCTTTCCCCTTGCCCTCTCTGAGACTCCTGACCTGAACTAACTCCCAATGTGTAGAGAAAACCTTAAGAGCTAATGTTTGCGTGGGAAAGGCCCCATAATATGAGGATACTTTTTCTAGCTGCTCTCATGACCTTTACCACCATTCTACTACTACTGCTAGGGATGAGGTGGCCTCATTAGTGGTGCAGTGGCCAGAGAGACAGCCTTGGAGTTAGGGAGACTGGTTCAAGTTTTGTGGCAATACTAGCTGTGGAACTTGAGGTAAGTCGCTTAGACTCTCCATGCTCTCGAAGACTTTTAATTTGCAGAGTAGGTACATTTAGTCTGCATGGGTATGGGAATTCTTTACAGAGATGAGATCACAAGTATAGCGAAATCCCTCCCCAGCCCCATCTCCTCATGGGGCACATCCAAATGTGCTCATATGAAAGGAAGTGTGGCACAGGAAGGAGAGAGCTGGCTTTGGAATTGGGAAGGCCTGAGTTCAGGTCTCACCTATGACATAGAATGGGCTCTGGAGGAGAAAGTGAGGCTGGTGACCTTGCACAGCCCTCCCTCACTCAAATCAAAGTCAACTGCAAGTCATGTCATAATTTCCCTGGTGCCATGGTCCTGTTTGACAATGAAGGACAAACACAACAATGACATAGAATGACTGGCTGTCCCCAGGCAAGGCAATTGAGCTCAGTTGCCCACAGCAACAAATCTCTAAGACTTTATAAGTTACAGATCACTTGCTGCTCAGCTTTGGCAGAGGGAATTTCCACAATGAGCATTCTCCATACTGAGGAAATCATGGGTCCAGTCCCATATCTATCTATCTATCTATCTATCTATCTATCTATCTATCTATCTATCTATCTATCTATCTATCTATCTATCTATCTATCTATCTATCTAGTTTATCTATCTATCTATCTATCTATCTATCTATCTATCTATCTATCTATCTATCTATCTATCTATCTATCTTTCTATCTGTCTGTCTGTCTGTCTATCTACAAATATATGTATACATATATACATATATATATATACACACATATATAAATATACAAAATGAATTCTCTCTCTCTCCCTTTCTCTCTCCCTCTCATCTCTGCTTTTCTCTCATGTCTTTTCCTTTCTGTCTCTCTCCTTTCTCTCTATCTCTCTGTGTCTCTTCTGTCTGTTTATGTCTCTCTCTTTGTTTCTGTCTCTCTCTGTGTGTCTCTCTCTATACATACATATATGTTTGTATTTGTATCTATGTATGTATATATGTATATGAACTTGACAACTGTCTTTTCTCTGTATACTCAAATTCACACGCTCCTGATCTATTACTCCAAATTAGCAGAGTACATCAAGACATGGGCTAATGGAGCTATAATGGCCTGTCGGGTCTGAAAATTGCCCAGCTGTGAATTAAGCAATAAATCACTGTTAGTGAGCTATTGCTATGGCTCTGTCCAGGGATTTCTTGGGTAAGTCATGTGTGGGATGGACAGACTGACTGCCTGTAGCTGTGTTTCTCTCATGGACCCAGAGTCTTGGCATTGGAGTTATGATCATGAATGTTATTACTCTGGCCCAAAGTGCCCCCCTCCCCGCCACTACCCAGTTATACTTTTACCTTTGAAGTGAATAGATGTTGGGGCTATTTGCTTGTCAACTTCTCTGGTTGGGGGTGAGTGGGAAGCCTCCATGGGGTGTACTGGCTGCATGACTCTAGGCAAGTCACACAGCCACTGCAGGTCCCAGTCAGCTTTTTGTGTGACTTTGTCACTGACCATGGGCTGATGTGAATTATAGAGGGAGTTCTCACCCTGGAATGAAATCACAGGACTAGTGCATGGCCCCTCCCCAAGACTGGGAATGGGGGAAGGCAGCTAACTTCTCTGCCCTGCTGGGAGGTTCCAATACCCTCAAAGGGCACTTTCTCTGAAGTACTGAAGGAAGGAAACCATAAAAGACAGGTTTCTTCCCCTAAGCTTAAATGAGATAATATTTATAAAGCACTTAGCATAGTGCTGGCACATAGTAGGTGTTTAATAAATACTTATTCCCTTCCCCAAGGATTAATATGAACTCGGAGGCATGAATGAAGCTGGCATGGCCGGGGATATCACACCCAAATGCTGCTAATTTAGTGGCTGTCATCCCAGGGGAATAAACTGACCCTTGTTCCTCCCTAGTGCATACATGCAAAGAGGCCATAATATTTCTCTACTTCCATGTAGAGCTAGGTGAACAAAGGATGAAACATGGCTTTTTGAGCATCCAAGTTAAGACGGGCTTACATCCTGAGTTAGCTGATATGTGACAACATATATCAACACATCTGTCCAGAATATCCCCATGAGAGAGCGAGGCGGTAGAAATTTTTAGCTCCAGTTCACATGTGTGGACTCAGAGGCACAAACAGAGATAATTAATATGATTTGCTAATTATAGCTGACATTTACAGAGAACTTGATGGTTTCATGAGAACTTTGCTGACTCCATCTTATTCGATTCTTGCTATGCTTCTGTGAGGGAGGAACTGCAATTATTATCTGAATTTTACAGGTGAGGAAACTGAGGCAGAGAGCATTAGAGTTTTAAGTGTCTTGTCTAAAGTCTCCCAGCTAATCGTTTCAGTGTGGGGATTTGAAGGTGGGTCACCTGGCTTCTCTTTGCACTATCCTACAGCAGTTTGGAATTATAGGCTATCAGAATTGGGAAATATCTCAGGAGTCATCTCATGCTTGATCAAGTATTCCCTCCATAATAGTATGGCTGACAGTGAATGAATGAATGGATGGATATAGGGCAAATGGTCTTCCAGCCTTGAGAACCTCTAGTAAGAGAGAAGCCGTATTACCTTCTGAGGCTGACCAGTCCAATTTGGGATGGTTCCAATTATAATCCTTATATGAAGTGCGAATCTTCCTCCCTGCAACTTCTACCAGTTGCTTCTCAGGAAATGAAACAACCACATGAGATTGAAATACCTGGAGAGAGCCATCAAGTATCTCCCAAACATTCTCTTTTCTAGGCTCCATTTTTCTAGTTTCTTTAGTCAATCCGCCATCGCAGTCACATCATCTGAATGTGTTTTGTCTTGTCAATGTCCTTCTTAAATGTACCATTCCAACTGTGGTCTGACCAGGGCAGGAAATAAAGGATCATCACCTCATTCATTCTACATGTGATGCCTTTAACAAAGAATAGAATAGTGTTATGTTTTGTGTGTGTGTGTGTGTGTGTGTGTGTGTGTGTGTATGCCACTGATTACCAATAAGCTCACTGCTCACTAAAATTTCCATGACTTTTTCAGAGGAATATTGTCTGGTACCAATTTGGTGCTGAGGAATACATGATACCCTGTGGGACCTTGGCCAAGTCCTTTCACCCCTCTGAGCCTCAGTTTCCTCATTTGTAAAATGAAGAGATTGAGTTAGATGTTGTCAGGTCCCTTCCAGCTTTGATCCTATATCCTGGAAGGAGGGAAATTCATCATGACATAGTGACTTTGAACTTACTGACAACAGTGACATGTTCCTTTATTCTCCCTTCCCTTATCTTTTTTTTGAAGGGGAGAGGCGGTCGGGGTTAAGCAACTTGCCCAGGGTCACACACCTAATAAGGCTGGTTTTGAGCTCAGGTCCTCCTGACTCCAGACTCTATCCACTGTTAGTACCCTACTAACCATTTTTTGTTTGTTTGTTTTAACCTTTCCCATACTAACATCATTGTCCTTGGAAAAGAAAAAAGAAGCAAGAAGTTGAGAAGTTTTGCCTTCTCAAAATCATCTTCTCATCTACCCTAAAATACAGTCTTGACTTTTCTTTAGTCTCCTTCTCTTCCCAGCATTGCTAAAAAAACAAGCAAACCATTTTTGCTGCCCTTGGCATTTGTTGGCACCTTCAGCTCGTTCAGCTTTTGGCAATCCTTACTTTAGCCTGGTAGGCCTTGGTGAGGAGCTCCCTTTGCATCCACATCCATCTCTTCAGATGATCCTCCTTCCCCTTTCCTTCTATATTTCTGATTTGTTTGGGGGTTTTAAATGTCATTCCTGAGTGTTTCCCATCCTGTCTGGGATGACTTTCTGTGGGGCTGTTGGCTTCTCCCTACCCTTTCTTGGGCTTTCCCCAGATCTGGAATGCATTGTGCCCAACTTTCTTTTCTTTCTCCCAAGCCTTAAGAAGGAGCAGCTACTTGTCCCTGAGGTTCCCATCATTTCCACCCTCATCCCCTATTTCTCTTCGTTGGTGAGAACCAAGTCTAGAATAGCAGCTCCCATTTTTGCTTCCCTGTCCTTTTGGAGAATAAGGAAGTGAATAATGGACCTGTGGCTCAGATCTAAGCATCACCCCATAGGTTTATTTAGTTAGAATGGGAACTCCTAGAGGGGAGGAATCATTTCATTCTTTGTCTTTCTATTCCCAGTTTGGCACACAGTAGGCATTTAATTAATGCTTATTGGTTGATCGGTTGTGAATTGCTAGGGTGTGTCTCTCTTCTTCCCTTTCTAACCCCTCTATCCCATCTCCCTCTTTAAATAAATGTCATTTACAAATATGGATTTTGTCTCCTGTTGTGTAATTGTCTCTTGTTGTGTAATTGTCTCTTGTTGTGTAATTGTCTCTTGTTGGGTGAAAAAAGTCCCTCTTTGTGATTGTCCTTAAGCTGGGGAGAGCATTCTGGAGGTATTTGTCAAATTGATATTTACAAAATCAAAGATCATTGTGTAGTTTACAAAAACAATCAACAAGCATTTATTAAGCACCTACTGTGTTCCAGGCACCGTGATAGGTGCGGAAGATACAAAAACGAACAAACAAAAGAAACAATTCCTGACCTCAGGGAGCTAGCAGACTAACCGAGGAAACAACATATATTGTTGATTTATAATTAGATACAAAGTATATCCCAAAAATGCAGTGAAATTTTGTGAGAGACACTAGCAGCTGGGGGAGGGTCAGGAAAGGCCTCCTGTGAGAGATGGTCCTGGAGCAGAGCTTTGAAGGAAACTGGGGATTCTAAAGTACAGGTGAAGAGGAAGTTAATTGGATGCAGAGACAGTCAATGCAAAAGCTCGGAGGCAGGAGATGGAGCAGAATGAAAGTCAGGTTGGCTGACCATGGTATAAAGGAGGGTATGAAAGGGACTGTATGTGACAACTCCTCAGGCCCTGATGGGATCCCACTGAAAATGGGAACCGGAGCATAAAACTAATTTTTACCTGAGCTAAGAGGGTTAACCTGAAAGTTTGATCCCTTTCCTTCTCTTGTTCTTCATTTTTCTCGAGTAAGGGAGAGAACCCCCATCACTGGGCTGTGACCCACACTGAGCCCACCCTCCCCTTCCCTCTCTAACGCCACCTGGCATCCGTTGTTCCTGGAGAATGAGAACGAGATTGAGATCTCAAAGCGATTTTGGGGATCTCGTCGACTCAAAACACATTTCACAGATGAAGAAACAGAGACCCTGAGAGATGAGTAATTGTGTGCCCTAGGTCAAAGTAGTAGTCATTGCAAGGGCCAGGCACTTTTGGAGCATTTTAATGTTTGCAAGGCGCTTTAATAGCTCGTAATACTTGGTATTTGTGCAATGCTTCAAGGTTTGCAAAGTGCTTTGCAAATATTATCCTATATTATTCTTATAACAATCCACAGAAGTAGGTGCTACTACTGAGGCCAACAGGTTAAATGACAGGATCACAGAGCCAGTAAGTATCTGAGATCAAACTTGAACTCGGGTCTTCCAGATTTAGTACTCTAGTGACGTTTCTCTGAGTTCAAGCAGAGCTGTCACCAAGAGAGCAGCCCCAGGAGCAAGTAACATAACATGTATTCTGAGCCAATGAGCATGAAAGATGGCAGCAATCAACTTTTGAGAAAATCATGTGTGTGTGTGCGTGTGTGCGCGTGTACGAGCGCGTACGCCTGTGCACACTCGAGCTCACGAGCTTGCCTCGGAGGGGGCAGGGTACATAAGTCTTTATTCAGAGGAAAGCCCCTTAGACTCTATGACCACCACTGTGGACAGAGCAGAGAGAACCTGAGGCTGGGACGACACTTGGGGTGGTCTTGGTGGGGAGAGGCATGCCCTCTGGCAGCTTCCTATTTCAATGAATTATTCTTGCTAAAGAAGTGCTGATTAATTTCAGTAAGCACATACCTGCTGAAGGAATCTAAGTGCTGTCATCATCCTCTAAATTTTAGTGTCCTGAGGCAAAACCTCACTTATCTTAGCCTAGTTATAGCCATGAGGAAATATCATACTTCTGAGGTTTCTTTTTCCAAGAAAAAAATTTTTTGCCATTTTTTTTACATCACCTTCCTTTTCCAATATCTTCTCCCAGAAAGCCATCCTTTGTAACAAAGAATAAAGCAATAAAGAAAACAAAATATATTTAGCAATACAAACATTGGTTTTTTTTTAGCAATGCTGGGAAGAGAAGGAGACGAAAGAAAAGTCAAGACCATATTTTAGGGTAGATGAGAAGATGATTATGAGAAGGCAAAACTTCTCAACTTCTTGCTTCTTTTTTCTTTTCCAAGGAGAATGATGTTAGTATGGGAGAGGATAAAACAAACATCAAAAAATGCTGATGTTACATGCAGTGTTTTTTGTCCATGGTCCTCCACCCAACACTCTAAAGCAGTGGGGGAAGGTCCCTTGCCATATCCTTTTCGGGGGCCAAACTTGGTCATTATTGTTTCACATTCAATTTTTTGATTGTTTCTTTTCATGGACGTGTAATAGTCACAAACATTAAAAGATGCTTTAAGGCAAGGCACTGGGCATATGGCATTTTATTTGATCCCCACAGCAGCCCTGGGAGGTAGGTACTTATTATTACTTTCATTTTACAGATGTGGAAACTGAGGCAAGATGGGTTAAATCACTTGCCAAGGTAAAACAGCTAGTAAGTGTCAGAGGCGAGATTGAACTTGGATCTTCCTGACTTTAAGTCCAGCGCCCTTACTCACTTTGTCTCCTAGAGTTGTTTCATAATGATTATAAATAATAACAGCTAACATTTACATAGCACCTACTAGGCACAAGACACTGTGCTAAGAGCTTTGCAAATATCCTCTCGTTTGATCCTTGCAATGATCCTGGGAGGTAGATTATATATCCCCATTTTGCAGGTGAGGAACAGAGGCAGCGAGAGGTTCGAGTGACTTGCCCCGGGTCACATAACTTCTAAGTGTCTGAGACTGAATTTGAATTGGAGAATTCCTGACCTTAAGTCTGGGGCATCCCCAGCTGCCACCTTGCAGTCATTTGTATGCTGTTTTCTAGGATCGACTTATGTCATTTCACATCAGTTCAGATAATCCTTTTCAGGCTTCTCCATTTTCATCGTATTTACTGTCGTACAATTGCTGAGGTTTCTTAAATAAGCACATCCTCAGGAAACCATTGGTGGTGAGCCTCATTTTTCCCCAAAACCTTTTTTAGCCTGATACACAGTTTTCTTTTAGTGTTTTCCACTCCCTGAGGGTTGTTTTGCCTGTTTCAGCTGGCAGAAATTGATGAAAGATTTTTAGAGGCTTCCCTCAGACCTTGGCTTTGCTAGGAAATATGCATAATTATTCATTGTCCAGTGGAAAATGCAAATATCTTCTTCCCAGATGATTGGGAGGAGGGACCATGACTACATAGGATCAGAGCTGGAAATGACCTTATAGGCATCGAATCTACCTCCCCCACCCCCTCCACCCTATTTTGTCTATTGGACAAAGCAACCGAGTTGTGTTTTTTATCCTGGATTTTTCTTGCTTCCAATCTGCCATGTAATTCCTGATGCCATAAAGAGACTTCAAATCTGTTTCTAAACTCTCAGTTTCTGTGGATTACTGCCAGCCCTGAATCATTCAGAAACATGACGTCCTGCTGTATCAAGAGAACTGCTTGCGTCAAGCTAAATGATGCTTGGCATGTGTTACTACTACGTTTATCCTTATCTAAGGTGTCATTTATTTATTCCTCCCATGAAGCCTCCAGGGAGCTCAGAATAATATTGTGTTTCACTTAATGTAGATCAAAATCCTTATTGTGTGTTAGCTAAATGTTTCTTATATAAGGCAGGGAATCTGTTAGGCCTATCTAAGGCTCCCTGAGAGCAAGGACTATCCCTTGCCTCTCTTTGTGACCTCCATGCTTAGCACAGTGCCTGGCACATAGGAGATCCTTAATGGACTAAAATTTAAGAATATCTCCAAGTACCAGGCAAAATGTTCCATCAATAGACACACCTGGTCCTTCTAGTACTAATAAATACTAGTTGACTGACTGATGACATTGAGGCATGAGGAGCTGGCCCAGGGAGAGAATACATGACATTCTCCAAGGGATATTGAAAGCCTTGATTCTCTATCACTTATCAAGATTTAGAGCTTGAGGGGAGATTAGAAGTCTCTAGTCTCATTTTAAAGATGAGATAATGTAAACCCAGGGATATTGTGACTTGCCTTAGGCCACACACCTATGGATTTTTCTAAGTAGAAACTCTCATTAGAAAGCTCCAAGATAGTTAACTGCTGATTTAAAATTTTTTTTGCCCATGCTTTGACCTTGTTTTGGTTAGAAAGCAGCCCTGCTTTGGGAGGCTTTGAATGTCAAGTCCAATATTTCTAACTTCTCTGACCCAAGGAATAACCCATTTTTTCTTCCTCAGTTTCCCTGATCAGAAAATGGAGGAGAGACTAGTGACTTGCCTCATAGAACTTTTTTAGAAGTAGCTCTGAAAATGAGTTATGACTTGCTGGTCCATAAAAGGGCACAGGACATAATTGGGGATGGTTCCTGTGTCAAGAATGAATTGTCTAACAAGGACATAATGTAATTATACAGTAAATGTATAAATATAACTTGTTAATGTTATTCCAGCAGGCTTTTATTAAGCATATAAGCATTACTCAAGCATGTCCTGGCAAATGTTAGTCAAGTGCATAGCAACAGATGATGAAGTTAAGAAAAATGCAGAATTACTAGCTAGAACTCAGTTGAAGAGAAATCAGTTGCCTATTGCTGTTTTAAATAGTTTTGGCGAGTTAATTGAATGTGCTTGGTTCGATTCAATTCAAGAAACCTTCATTGTAGGCACCGTGGTATGCAGAGATTTTATGGCCTCTATGGTTCCTCCAGCTCTAGATCCATAATCTTATAACCCCAGGAACTGGAGCTTCACACACAAAAGTGACATTGTCCCTGTCCTCCAGAGGCTTCCATTCTACTGAAAGGCTGCAATGGATCAGGAGATATATGATAATTGGAGGAGGAGAAAGAATTGACAACTAGGGCATTGAGAAAGACTTCCATTTGGAGGTTGGCTTTTGAGCTGAACCTTGATGGAAGCCAGTCATTCTAAGGGATGGCAGAATGGAGGACAGTACATTTCAGGCATGGGGTAAAGTCTGTGCAAAGACATGGAGATTTAGGATAGAAAACATGAAGTGGGCAAGTGTGGCTGGGCATAGAATGTATGAAGGGAAGGATTATGACAATAGTTTGAAAAGGTAGGCTGGAGCCAGATTGGGAAATGCCGGAATGCCACTTTGAAGAGTTTATATTTTAGCCTAGAGGGAAGTGGGAACCACTGAAGCTTCTGGGGAGTGATATAGTCAGGCATGTATGTGAAGAGGATTATTTTGGTAGCTATGTGGGGAAGGATTGGAGGGAAGAAAAACTGAATGTAGGGCTACCAATTATGAGACTGTTGAGAACAGGATGATGCCAAAGGTTCATTAAAAAATCAACTCCCTGGGAAGGTCATAGAGTCAGCAAAGGTTGAACTCCAAGCTTCCTTTATATTGACAACAACAGGGTCGTGCAAGGCCTGGAACATAGCAAGCATTTAATAAATTCTTGTTGATTGATTGAGTTCTGGAGAATTGATATCCATAATTGCACTGAGCTATATAATAAGATGGCTATTCAATTTTTAAGAAAGATTAAATTAAATTAAGCAGAGTTTGAGTGTTGAAGGTATTTTAGCCTATTCTAATGCCTTCTAAACTTGAAATTCATATTTCAGGAAAGACAGTTAGCACGTTCATTACTGAAGGTCTTGTTTGTACTTTATTTTGAATGATAATTCCTTGCTAGCTTAATTAATATCTGCCTCGGTGATAAAACATCTGCATTACTGTTATAATCAGTTTTACTTGATTTTACATTTTAGGAAGGAAAGACACCATTAAGCTTGAAAGTGTCCATGGAGCATCTAGGACGGTGAAGGTCCTTTTGTTCAAGACACAGGGCTAGGGATAGGATTAGAGACTAGACCTGAGAGAGTTCACTAGTTCAGAGAAATCTCGGATGAGGAAACTCCACCTTCCAGCTCAGATTTCACCTTCTCTCTAATTTGTTGTCTTATGGAGTTGCCTAAAGCATTGAGTGGTTAAGTGGCTTGGTCAGGGTATCATAGGCAGGATTTGAACCCACGTATTCCGGGCTTCATGGTCAGCTATTACACACTATATTCATTTACTCCTATGCACTGCCTATGTAGTTCAAGTCATATGAGGGTTAATTAAATCAGGGGTTTTAAATCATTTTTTGTATCACAGACCCCTTTGGGAGCTATGGACTACTTCTCAGAATCATCTTTTTAAATAATTATGATAAAAGGAAATGCTAAAGTTCACTTAGTGGTTAATGAAAACAAAGATGTGAAAATTTGTTTCCCATCCAAGTTCACATACTTCCTAAAATCTATTCCTGGACCATATTAAGAATTCATGAATAAAAGGAAAGGCTGAAGGAGTTGGAGTTGTTTACGTGGAGAGGAGGAGAGGGAGCGGAAACATGATAACTGCCCCCTAACTCTAACATTCTGTGATTCTTTAAAGTGTTTGAAGAGACAACACAAGGAAGAAGGACTAGAATTGTTCTGTTTGACTCCAAAGGGTAGAACCAAGAGCAATGTTAGATAGCTACAAAGAGGAGATTTTAGGTTTGATGGTCAAAAAAATACAAAACTTCCTAACAATAAGTACTATTGAAAAGTGAGATGGGATGCTTGAGGAGGGAATGTGTTTCCCTGCGCTGGAGGTCTCTAAGCCAAGGCTGGATGACCACTTCTCAGGAATTCTGCAGGGAGAATCCTTATTCAAGGGTAGGTTGGTCTGGATGACCTGTGAGATACCTTTCAGTGCTGGAATTCTGTGACTTCTTTAGAATGGCTGTTCTCTGAAGGTATAGAAGGCAGCTGGGCCCCAGATAGGAAATATGAGACCTATGTACAGTGAGCAAATGCTCAATACACGCACACACACACACACACACACACACACACACACACACACACTTAAATTAAGCATCTTACTGACTTGTAACAATGACTAGGGAGAATCCATTCAAATACTCAAATAACAATTTAAATTAACAGTTTAAACATGACTCAAATTAATTAATGAATTTACGAATTATTTTTTCCTGTCTTTGGACCCAAGTATGAAGGAATTAGGTTACTATTTGCATAATGCCCTAAGTACTCTGTGTCCTCTTTTCCAATATTCTGTAGGGGCAGAAGTGGGTTACATGGAACTAGGGACCATAACCACCAGAAATTGGCCACTACATAAAGATTGGGCCATGGCAATCTAAGAAATGGACAAAAAAGAGAATGTACTTTTTAATGAATAGGAACCCCAATTTCACATTTAGATGTGAATTATGTTTAAATATTTATTTAGCTAATAGAATATTTTGGAGACTTTGTTAAGTGGATTACACATAAGTGGCCCTTGTGAGCATCCCCTTGTCCCATTACTTCCTCTATCTTTTTTCTGATGTTGGAATTCCCTTTAACTGGGCATCATGTTTTTCATGCCCAAATAAGGGATAAACCTGAAAATGCAAATACTTCTGGGGCTGTCATAGTCACACCACCATGGAGCCCCAAACACTTACAAATCCACCAGCCTATTATTTTCTCTTATTATTTTCCTCTGCTTCTTATTCTTGGTTCTTGTGATTGGTCTGCCAGCAGACACTGGTATGACTCAGAAGTATCTTGCTTGACCTGGCTTCTCTGCAAAAGTTAAGACCCAGGCTATGGGCTTCAACTTTTCAATTATTGTGCAGGCAAGTCCACACTGTAATCTATCTGACTCCAATTTGATGGTAAAACCTGCTTTTTCCCCAGAGTAAGACTATATCAACAATCCCTGCCACCAATCAGCTCAATATTCCTTCCAATTTTTAGATGAGGAACTTGCCAATGGTACTTGTGATTGTAAAGTTAATTTTTAAAGAAGAAATCATAAAAGGAAGGTGAAAATTGTCCAAATCCAAGGACTGCTGTTTGAGTGAATATTTTTCCCTTTTCATATATGTAGCACACAGGATGGCCAGGTATGGATAGGTTGTGCTTGGCATCCCTGGAGGGGAGTATCCACAGTGTTGAGACTATATTCATCAGAGTGTTGAGTATAGTCAACTCTTCATTGTCAAACGATGAATCAATAAACATCATTATTAAACACATACTATGTGTCAGGAACAGTGGTAGCCTTGGGGATACAGAGACAAGGATGAAATAGTCATTGCCTTCAGGAGGCTTATAGATTGATTAATAGGAACAAGTATCATCTCCAAGAATCCAAGCATCCAAGCTAGGCAAATCCAAAGATCTCTATTTGGCTTCATAATACATTTTTAACCTCCATTCCAGTGGGAGTATGTGTAGTATGGTGGGAAGTCAATCAAAATGTCTCAAACAACATGAAGAAGCCACATGGAGATCTCTTGCCTTAGGGGGAGGAACAGGAAAGGCTTTTTGTCCTGGCCTTGGTCTTGTGCCATACTCTTGTTTGCTCCTTTTCTTTGTTCTGGGGATGGACAGAATCGATTTTCACCTATGGAGAAAACTTAGCTGCAATCTCTTCTCTTTCCATGCCTAGATAAGTAGGTGTTTTGGCTTAAAAAGTCTCTCCTGGTACATTGGCAAGCTGGGGATGTGATGAGGTAGAGACTTAGGCATCCTTTTGCTTTGAACATCTGAGAGCTTCCTTGAACATTTGTCCTCTCAACTCCCAATTTGGATTAGTCCCATGCCCACAATTTGACTTTCCTACTACGAGAGAAAGCTTGGGATGCTGGGTTTGAGTCCTGCCTTAGATCCTCACTAGTTGGTTAACCCTGAGCGTGTCACCTCACTCTCTGAGTCTCAGTTTCTTTACTGGTAAAGTGAAGATAATAGCATATACCACACAGGGTTGTTGAGAGGCTTAAGTGAGAAAGCTGGCATTTATATAACTTGAAGACTTTCAGAGCACGTTTGCACACACGCATACACACACATACACAAACACCCACTGTGATTAAGACTAACCAATATATTTTCAAATTTTAACATAGAATGTGCTAGGAAACTCAGAGAGGCCTTGACTCTAACCTTTGCTTTTAAACCCAAAGAAATTCCGCAAAGGTTCATACGAAGACTGTTAGACCAGAAAATTCAGTTTCCCAGCATTTGAGAGAATCGCTACGCTAGGGAACATTTGGGCTCGGAAGTCAACTCATTCATTCTGACCAGAATATCTTTTTTTTTTTTTTAAACAACTATCTGCCAAGTATGTGTAGGCAGTATCATGTTTTCTCCAGTTTTTGCAGTCAAACATTTTCCTTTGCCAATATCAATATAGCCTTTTGTTTCTGGCCCACGTTTGCACTTTTGTAGGGACATTAAGAGACTGACAATACCCATCACAGTCCTGGCACAAAAGATGGAGAATTGTAAGTGCTCAGAGTGGGGTGGGACCTAAAGCTCAGCTCATCCAATCCACACCTGAACTTTCCACTACTGTGGAAGGAGTGCTGGACCTGGAGTCTGGGGCCTTGCATCCAAAATTTGGCTCTGCCATTCATTTACTGCCTGCCTGCTTAACTTTGGGCAGATCATGTAATTTCTCTGATCTTCAGTTTCCCCATCTGTCAAATAGCGGGTCATTTTCAGCTCTACATCTTAGATCCTAAGTCACAACCTTTCTGGTCCTCAGTTTCCTCATCTGTAAAATGAACAGGCTGGAAACTCAAAATCTCTGATTGCACCAACAAGATCATTCTACAGCCTCCACAACAAATACATTGTGATGTCCCTGGCTCTCGTGGGCTATTTTCTGTACCTGCCTGGGGTCTGTGAGCTCAGTTGTTTGGACAGAAGTGTTAACGAAGCCAAGGTCACAAATGAAGGTCTCAGGTGGTCCAGCTGCCTTCCCTCGAAGCCATGTCCAAGGGCTGTAGCTTCCCTCCTAAGCTGGCTGCCTTGCAGAACGTGGGTATTATTCATCACCATCATTACTGTTATTATTATTATTTCACAAGAGGGATCAGGTGACAGAGTGGCCCATAGGATCATGGATGGTTTAAAAGAAACATTCTCCTGTTCCTGGAAAGAACATCTCAAAGCATGCTCCCTTCTGTCAGGGGACTTAGTGTGTACACCAAGGCCGGCTCATTGCATTACAAATGATTCAAGGTGAGAATCTGAGCATCGAGTATTTTTGCTAGGGCAGAGGTGGCACTTTCACTCCTCTCTGTTCCATTCTCTCTTCCCCCCGCCCATGGCTGCTTCAAACCTCTTCTCAAGGTGCCCACCCTCCTTCACCCCCACCCTCTCATCTGGTCTCCTATTTTACCAAGAGAACAGAGGTGACTGGTGGTGAGCATCTTCTTTCCTTCCCTATGTCTTACAAGCCCATCTTCTCCTTCTTTATTTGTCTCTCATGGCCTTTCTCCTTGCCAAGGAATCCCCTGGATGCCTCCTTTCCCCTCTTCCCTTTCCCAATCTGTCCTTCCCCTAACTCTCTTCACTCTCTTGTTATTGACTAGTCCCTTTGCTGCTGCCTACAGATGTGCCTCAGTCTCTCCATCCTAAAATACCCTCACTAGCTCCTGCCACCCCTGTGTCATCATCTTACTTATTTCTGTGAAACTCCTTGAGAAGGCCACTTCTTCTCCTTCATCTCCTCATTCTCTTCCAAACCTTTTGCAGTCTAGATTCTGCCCTTATTGTTCAACTGCACCTACTGTCTCCAAAGTTACCAGTGATCTCTCAATTATATAATAATAATAGCCAGCATTTTAGAACACTTTAAGGCTTGGAAAACTCCGTGCAAATCTATTTTCTCTTTTCTGGTCCTCACAACAACCCTATGAGGCAGGTGCTATTATTAAGTCCATTTTACAGTTGAGGAAACTGAGGCAGACATAGGTTAAATGCCTTGCTCGGGGTCATACAGCTAGTAAATGTCTGAGATCAGATTTGAACTCAGGTCCTTCTGACTTCCTGTCAGCCCCCGTCTCCTCAGTCTTCTCTGTCCATCTGCAGCATTTATGTTGACCATCCTCTCCTTCTGGAAACTTTCTCTTCCCATTGGATTTTTAGGATGCTGATCTTGTTCCCCACAACTTGGAATGCCTTTTGATGTATTTGGTACACATGTTCATATGTGTCTGTTGCCTTCTCCGATAAAGTGTAGCCTCCTCAAGGCCAGAGACTGTTCACTTTTGTCTTTGTTAGTCCTTGGTTCGTGGTTGGTGCCAAAGTGTGAAAAAAAACAGGTTCTCAAAATACTGAAGTGTCTCTGTCTCTCTCTGAATGCATTCATGTAAGCACCTGTGTAGGGTCCTTTCTGGGCTTACCCTTCAACCACCTAAGCCCCACAAGGTTGGCTCTTCAGAGGGAAGTTGTGGGCTTCTTCCATCAGACTTTGGGAGGAGCAACCCTGAGGGTTGTGGCTTCTAATATTGACCTTCATGAGCCCCCATCTCACGTGTCTCCTCCGAGATCAATTAGCCAGTTGACATTTTCTCGGTATCATTGGGCCAGTTAATATCAATTGGCGTTCTACAAAGGTGTATCAAGGAAAGAAATGATAAAAACATCTCCTCAAGCTGGGAATCGCATTCTCTCCTCTGTGTACACACAGTCAGTCTCTAGGCAGAATGGGCTTAAATGATGATGATGATGATGATAATTAATAATAATGATAATAATAATAATAAACCTATTGAAGCACAGATGCAGGGAACCCATGTGCCTGATGGGTACCTTGAGACTCCTGGTCCCTGAGAGTCCTTCACCCGCTTTGAAGGGTTCCCATCAATTTTTCTTTGGGCTGCGTTGTCCCTCGTTTGGCCAGGCTAACTCTACGTAGAACTCGGTTTTGGGCTGTTGGGTCAGTCAGCTGCTGGGCTGAGTCAAGGAGGTTAGCTGGTTTAAGCTCCTCACCAGACTTGGCTGCTGTTGCTCCTGACTCTAGGACTTTGGTTGCTGATGAGACCTAGGATGACTTTGGTGGCTTTCCTTGGGTCACTGATCACCTGGGTGCTTCCTTATCAGGATACTCATTCACCTAAGCTCAGAAAATTAGAATGACAAAAGGGACAAAAAACACGCACTATACTTTCCTGGGGGCAGCTAGGTGGTTTAGCTGATAGAACCTGGAATCAACAAGATCTGAGCTCAAATCTAGTCTCAGAAGCTTACTAGCTGTGTGACCCTGGGCAAATCACTTAACCCTGTTTGCCTCAATTTCCTCATTTGTAAAATGAACTGAAGAAGGAAATGGCAAACTGCTTCAATATCTCTGCCAAGAAAATCCCAAATGGAGTCAGGAAGAGCTGGATGCTACTGAAGGACAATAACAAAATGCTTTCACAGCCACTCCTCGCCCCCAACCCACCACAAGTGGTCTTACTCCTTTGAAAGATGCCAGGAGAGAGCACACGAGATCATTTGCTTCAACTTAACCTCTACTCCTCCAGCCCCTGAGTCAATAGCCTGTCCAGCCTCTCAGCCCAACTAGAAAACCTTTCTGTATTGCGTAGAGACTCATGGCTCCTTAGTCACTCATGGCTAGAAAGTGATTTCCTTAAGTTCCAATATTGGATTGAAAGCAGGCAGGGAGTTTTGTACATGATATAGGGACTGAGCCCTAATTGGCCAATATTCCATTACATAATATATACATTTTATATACTCACACACATATATGTACACACACATGTAAAGACAGCAATATATCCATCCATACATATATAATATATATGTATGATACACACATTTGTGTGTATGTATGAGCATGGGGAATTCTTTGTATGAGAACTCCTTCCCATAATGCAAGCACAATCCATGCATAAGTATTAGCATTATATATGTAGTATGTGTATGTATATACACACACATATACACCCACATGTGTATATATACACACATATACATATTCGTGTGTACATATATATGTATATATATACACATATATACATACATACACATAAGCCCTAGGTACTTCTCTCAGACACCTGGAGGTCTGGTGCTAAGCTGTTTCCCTCCTCCTTTCCCTGATCTCTCTTCCTCCCCTTCCCAAATTAGGAGCAAGCCCTGGCAATACTGACATTTTACTGGCTGAGTCTTTTTCTACCCTGTGTGGATGATCATAGCTCTATTTAACAAAACCAGTGGCTAGGTCTGCTTGCACGGTGACTGTAATGGGGAGGCAGGTGTGAAGAATTCCATTCCTTGGGGCAGCTGGGTGCAGAGATATTTTCTTGTCCCCACACCTCTGTCTTCTGAGGTCCTCCAATGAAAAGCCATGGGGCTCTTTCTTTAAATCACCCTCAGCCCAGAAATGAAGCACAAACAACGGGAAGCCAGAGATGTTATAGACAGCAGTGTAATTCAGCTTGGAGTGACTGTAAAAGCACAGTCACTTAACTGGGAGAGCTTTAAAAATAACAACCTCCCCATACCTTTCTAAGTCTCATTTGAACTTAACCACAACTACTAAAGGTGGGCAGGAAAGGCATCTGTAGTATCTCCATATTACAGATGAAGAAACTGAGGCCCAGGTGGGTTGAATGACATGCCCACAGGTAGAGGCCTGGTTAGTTTCATGGTAGTTCCTTGGAACACAGGCTCCTAAATCTCACCTGAATGGGATACCTGAGCGCACCTAGTGCAGCTGGCATTTATATAGCACTTAAGTCCAATCCCTCTTTGTGGGTGGGGGCACCGAAGTCCATCACATAGCTAGCAGGCATCAGACATACATACAGAGAAGCCAGGTTGTCTGTGCTCTTTCCACTGAACTACCCCACCTAATTCCACTCTGCTAATCAGGCAGAGCACCTACCGTCCTCCCCTGCACAGCACAGCAGCACTTCAGGAGAGTTTGCAAGGACCCTGTGGTACAGCAGAAAGGGCATTGGTGGGCCTGGGTTCAAATCCTGCCTCTATTAGTCACCGCTTTGCTCCTTGGTTTCCTCATTTATAAAATGGGGGTGGTAGACTTCCTGGTCCCTGAGGTTCCTTCTAGCTCTGACTCTACATTATGGGCCTCAGTTTCCTCATCTGTAGAATAAGAGAGTTGGATTAGATGACATTGAGATGCCAACATTTAGACTGTGACCACAGAAATAGAAGCATCTGTTAATTTCTTACGCTGGGCTTCCTCATTTCCCTGCCTTCTTCCCCCAAGAACGGGTCCTTGATACCCCCATAGCTTCTGCCCAAATAGATAGTAAATCTTTAAAAGCTCATCACAGAGCCTCAGGAGCCGAAGGACCTTAAGACGTCATCAGCTAAAATCTAAGAGTGGCGAGGAAGAACAGAGCAGAAAGGAGGCCATCCTTTTCATTTTTCAGGGCTGGGCCCATCAGCATGCTGACATGGCCATGGATGCCACCACGAATTTAACACATTAGACCCAGTTTTCAAGCACTAAGTTCTGGTGTTGGGTTTCTCCTAAGCTATTTATCTATGTATTCCACCAATCTAAACTCATCTTCCCTGACACCTCTTCCTATGAACTCTTTTCTGATGTGCGTTTATGTTTTTTTCCCTACAGGAGAAAATATAAGAAAACATCCCAGAGGTAAGAAGGTCTCCCAGGTGAACGGGGAGCATTTGGGGCAGTGTCTGCCTGCTGGAGGCTTCGTCCATTCAGCAGGAGAGTTTTGTCTGGGCGTAATTGGGGGAAGTATGTTGGTTGTTAATACACTGTTTCTCGGTCCTGGCTTCCTGCGTGATCTGTTTTGTCATTAGCTGCACTCTAAGTAGCAACTGTGGACGTTGCATGGCTGAGTCAGTGGACGTCTTCTTGGGAGACTGGGGACGAGGAGGAAACCCATGGGTTAAGAAGTCCTGTTGCCTTTTAGTCACTTAACAGTATGCTTGACCAAAGACCCATGGAAGGGAACATGTGGTGAGCTACAATGATCATGGCTCCTGTGCCTTTTGGATTTTTGTTTTCATTTGCCTCACAGCTGTATGTCTAGCCTGCAAAGAGAAGGGTATTTTCTTCGGTCTTTTGCTGTCTTGCTTGGTGCTCCACGGCACTTGCACAGGACTTTTGATCAGCTCACAGATGTTACTTGCTGATGCCGTTTGGGAGGGAGAATTTAAAATGAGCAGATGTTGGTTGGGACCATATCTTTTTCTTTTTATGTCTGGATCTGTGATATCAGCAGCGTGGGGAACCCCAGCTTAGAGTGCCCTCCTGCTTCCACTGATGCAGATTGGCATCAGAGTTACCTGAACCATTGAAAGATGGAGGGATTCAGCTGAGGTCTTATTGCTCATATGTGTCAGAGACTCATGCTCGGACTCAGGCCGGATCTCTGCCCCTCACCTCGTATTTATCTCTCCTTTCTGTAAATGCCAGAAAATATAAATGGCTTACGTTTCTATAGCATGTCAAGGTTTGCAAAGTGCTTTACCCCGAGTGAGTTAGTGCAAAGGTTACTGTTCCCCACTTTACAGATGAGGAAATGGAGGCTCAGGATGGGGAAGCACCTTAGGCCAGATCCTATATGTCAGGAGTAAGTGGCAGAGCTGGGCCTTGGACCAGGCAATATGATCCCAAGTGTGATTCTCACTGCGCCATCTTGGTTAGAAACCAATTTGTACAGGTCTATGTATCTCTCTCTCTTGCACTCTCTCTCTGTCTTTCTCTGTATCCCTCTCTCTCTCTCTCCATGTGTCTCTGTCTCTCTGTCTCTGTTTCTTTCTGTCTGTCTCTGTTTCTGTGTATATTTTTATTACATATAAAAACAATTTTAGCACTTTTTCTTTCAAACTCTGAGTTCCAAATTTTCTCCCTCCCTTCCCTCCCCCCTCATTGAAAAGATGAGCAACCTGACAAAGGCTTTACACGTGTAGTCATACAAAACATGTTTCCATGTTAAGTCATGCTGTGAAAGAAAACACAGACAAAAAAACTCCAAGAAAAATTATCATATGTCTAAAAATTATACATGGGTGTATATACACATATTCGTATTTGTGTATAAATGCATATAGACATACATTGTTTTTTAAGCAACATGGGATAATAATTCTATGCTTGGAACACATTGTTGTTTCTGTCTATCTCTCTCTCCCCATTTGTATCTAGGCAGTGATGTACAGAGGAAACGACACTTGAAATCAGAATACCTTGGTGTTTCCATAGATATGTATCTGTGTCTAGGTCATTTTATGTCCTCCCACCGTCTCTCCCTTTCTCCTTCTCTTCTTCCCTTCCTTCCTCCTTTGAACTCTAATTCTTCATTTTCACCTGGCCAGGTGGGGAGGAAGCAATGACTGATGCAGAGTGATTAATGGCTGGGCTGCCTGTTTCCCAAGTAGGCATGGCATGTTGATGCCTTGTCTCCTGTGTTCTCCTGTTGGCACTGATTTTATTATTATGTTCATTATAGTTTGGGGTACTTGAGTGGCCTTCTGATCTCTGAGATGTCCCAGAATTATTCCTGTTTTTTAAAAAATTTTTCGGCCAATTGCCTTTGGAGAGTTCTTTGGCTATTTCCAAAGAGTAGGTGTGTGTTAGTGTCCACGTGCAGCGCATTGGGTGGGAAGTAAGAGAATGTGCACATTAAGAAGCATCATGTGAGTTGGAAAAAACCATCATGCTTCTTCCTCTTGGAGTCTTCCAGCCTCCTTTTCGGCTTGGGTGTGTTTACTGCTGTTTTAAGTCTCGCTTGATAATTGCTATTCATAGAGACTATGATCGACAAGCATCTATTATGTGCGTACTATTTGCCAAGTGCTAGGGATGTGCTAGGTATTAGCGATGCAAAGGCAAAGAAGAGCTTCTTATTTGCTGTATTTGTCTTCTAGTCCCAGTGGCCCAGGGGAGATGTACCAGAGACGCCCTGAACAACAATAGTAAAGTATAGAGTTGACTGAACCTAAAGATAATAGATTTAGAAGTTGAAGAGGCCTTAGAGGCCGTTTGGCCCAACCCATTCACTTTAAAGATAATGAAACTGAGGCACAGAAAATTTAAGTGACTTGCTCAGGGTCACACAGCTAGAGAGACTCTGAGGCAAGATTTGAACTCGTCTTTCTGATCTCAAGTTTACCACTCTATTCGCTGTTGTTATTATTCAGTTTTTCAGTTGGGGTTTTCTTGGCAGAGATACTGGAGTGGTTTGCCATTTCATTCTCCAGCTCATTTTACAGATGAGGAAACCGAGGCAAACTGGTTAAGCGACTTGCGCAGGGCCACACAGCTAGTCAGTGTCTGAGGCCAGATTTGAACTCCCAAAGATGAGTCTTCCTGACTCCAGGTTCCAAGCTCTGTGCACTATGGTGCCACCTAGTGGCTCTGCTCTATTCACTAGCTGCTTCAATTTATCGTCTCATTTGAGACATAAGTTCCTTATTTCACAAAGGCCTGGGAAATGTGAAATTCTTAGCGCTTTGGTCAATCAGACAATTGTAGGACTGCCAGAGTTGGACTTGCATAGGCTACGCATTCTCAACGCACTGGGCACCGGTGCCAGTGTTTGGTCTTTCTTTGTTAGGTTTCCCCCAAAGAAATGAGGTCTCAGTAATATCAACAGCAATAGCTGGCATTCATATAGCACTTTAGGGTTTGCCACAAGGTTTGATTCTCACAACAACCCTGGGAGGAAGGTGCTATTATTGTCCCTATTTTCCAGATGTGGAACCTGAGGCAGACGGAGGTAAATGACTTTCTCAAGGTCACAAAGCTAGTAAGTGCCTGAGGATGGATTGGAACTCAGGACCATGTCCTAGTGCTCCAGCCACTGCACCACCCAGCTGCCTGGGCTTGCCTTTTGTTGACTGGGTGTGTCCTGTTCTACTCGACCCCTCTGCTTCTGTCCAGGAACACCAGTCTGTGGATTTCCTTGGGTTGAGCTCAGTGTTTAAGTCCATTATATCCAGATCAAAGCTAGCTAATGCAATTGACATCTGCTAATGGGTTTCAACAATGACATTTGTGGATCGTGATGATGTTAATCTCATTTTCTCTAACAAGCATCATCTCACAGCTGGCGTTCCAAGGGCATGTTGTTTCCCAAGACAGGCAGTCATCTACACTAGTGGTTTTGTCTTTCATGCTGCCATTTTGGAATATGGTGTGAGTCAGGGACCTGCCTGGGGAGCTTAATTAGAGATGCTGGGCTCCAGAACTTGGTGGTGGAGGCTTTGCTCCAGGTACCAAAACAGCTTGGGTTAGATTACCCTTATGCAAGCAACTGCAGATGAGTCACTAGACTGTGATGGAAACTAATCATTTAGATCAGAGGGCAAGTCATTCAGGTCATCTGCCACCCTCACAGCTCATCAGCTTCAGAGAAGAGAGGTTCCTATTTACTTCAGTTTTGTTTTACGTGGAGAAAAGTAGATAGGTGAGAGGGAGATTTAGAAGAGAACCATTTAATAATAATAGCTAACATTTACATGGTGCCTACTGCGTGCCAGGCACTGTGCCCCATATAGAAGGTAAGCCTCTTGTGGGCAGGACTGTGTTTTTGTCTTTGTATCCTTAACACCAGCACGTATTAGGTGTTTAATAAAGGCTCCTTGGAATGAATTAGAGTAAGAGGAAGGGACCGTTTTTCCTTGAACAAAATATGACTACGTTATGTGTCTATTCTATGTTTTGGTTTAATGGTGGAGCTACCTATGTGCTCCCGTTCATGTCACTGGCCTTCTTCCTGTCATGTCCATCCACACCTAAACCATCAGCTGTCACTCAAATAAAGTCTTGTTTTGTGGCATGCTCCCCTCCTCATGAAAGATTGCAATCCTGAAGATGAAGCTGAGTGGTAACAGACTCAAGCAGCTGAACCCATTTGGGGCCTTGATCTGGTTTGGTCCCTAGTTCTACTGCTCTCCTTGGATATCCCCTTACCCCTCACCAGGCACAGGTCTGACCATGTCACTCTTTGCTCAGAGAAAAAGCTACAGGTGTTTCCTCCAGGAAGTGTCCTCTAGGGAATAATATAAATGTTGCTGTTTGACTTTCTAAGACTTTCTCAAACTGTCTTCAGCCTTTCTCAAGCTTTCTCAGCCTCTCTTTCTAGCTACTTTCAATTTCATCTCTGTCACACACACTCTCTCCTGGGCACACTGGCCTATTTGCTTTTCCCTGTATACGGTGTTCTATATGCCTTTGGACAGCTCCCTTACTTCTGGAGGGCTTTTCCTTCTCACGCCCATTGTTTGGAACCCCAAGCTCCAATCGAGGACCACTTAAGCTGCTATGTCCTATAGGAGACCTTTCCTAATCCCTCCAGTTGGTAGCATCCTCCCCAATTCTCCAAATTACTTTGTATTTAACACATTAGTGTGAGGCAGTGTAAACTCAAGTGTGGACTCAGTTTGCTTATTGAGATTCAAGTTAGGTGGCTTTGTTTTTATGGTTCAATGGTAAACTGGGCAATTGAGAAGGGGATGCTGGTAAGATGTCAGAAGAACAGTTGCAAATGCAGGGATTCTCAGTATTTGGAGGCATCTTGGGGCAGTAGAGTCTATCCCACAGGTGACTAGGAATTCCCTTGACAGCATACTTGAAAAGTGGTCACATAACATTTGCTTTGAAGACCTCCTCTGAAGGGGAGCTCACTTCCTCCCAAGGAGCCCCATTCTACTTTGACATAACTGATTGGAAAGAAGCTTTTGCTTTGGGGCAGCTAGGTGTTGCAGTGAGAGTAGCTCACAGGCCTTGGAGTTAGAAGGACCTGAGTTCAAATCCGGCCTTAGACACTTGACACATGTACTAGCTGTGTGACTTTGGGCAAGTCACTTAACCCTAATTGTCCTGCCAAAAACAAAAAAAATAACCTCAGGCCTAAGCTTGCTCCTTTGTGACTTCTACACATTGCCCCTCATCCTCCTTTCCAGGCCCAAATAGAGCAAATCTAATCCCTCTTCCATGTGATACTTGAAGACAACCATCATGGCCTCATCTGAGTCTTCTTTTCTCCACGCTATCCTTTCCTAGCTCCTTCAGTTGCTCATTATATGCATAGACTCCAGACCCTTCACTACTCTAATTTCCCTCCTCTGGGTATTCTAGAGTTGATTAATATCCTTACTAAATTGTGATGTTCATAATACACCAGAGGTGGTTTGACCAGGGCAGAGTGTTATATAACCATGAATTCCCCAATCCTGGACATTATTCCTCTCTTAATGCTGCCTAAATTTGCATTGGCTTTCTTGGCTTGGCTCCCTGTTGATTCATGTTAGGTTTGCCTTACACTAAGCCCCCCATGGGATTTTCCAATGTACATCTATCTAGTCCTAACCCAACCCTATCTTGTACTTGTGAAGTTGATTTTTTGATCCCAAGCATAAGACTTTACATTTATCCCTAATGCATTCATTCTGGTTGGTCTTGTCCCAGTGTCCTGAGCTGTCAAAATCTTTTTGACTAATTGTGAAAAAAACTGAGGAAATACAGAAGCTGTGTTCGGTAAGATTTGGAATCTATATTTTGTTTTTGTGTGACAGGATACATATTTATTCAAATTTTGTTGAGTTGTTATTTCACTTTATGGACATATTTATTGACCTTCAAAAGTTATTTTAATTAAAGAAAAAAATAAATCTGCCTGCTCCCAGTGTAATTATTATAATACTTGCTAACGTAATTGGAACACTTCCTGTTTTCTCAGAATTTAATAAGATACCTTGCAAATCTCAGTCGCACAGGACAGGGTGGCATCCTTGTGATAACACTGGATTATACTTGGGGCTTTAATGGAAATGTTTCTCCTTTCTAAGAGCAGAATTTTAGCCAGAAAATATGTAACAGGTGAGATGTTTAAAGTCATCCTGGAGGGTTCGTTCTTCCTCTCACTCCTCCCATCTCTCAGCCAATCAGATACCAAATCCTGTTGACTTGATGTCTGCCACATCTGTCCCATCCATCCCTTCCCTTCCCCCTGCCTGGTTCAAACTCTCAGCCCCTCTGTCTTGACTAATAACCCCTTAATTGATCTCCTTGCCCTGAGCTTCTCCCTCTCCAATCCATCATTCATAGTGCTGAAAAATTAAAATTACTAAAGCCTAGGGCTTATGTGTTATTTTCCCTTTCCCCCAAGAAGTTTCTGTGGTTGCCCATTGCCTCTAGGATTAAATACAGTGTCCTATCTTTGGTATTTAAGGCTCTTCTTGATCATGGCTTCGGCCTATAAGATCAACCAACCAGTCCATCAGCAAGCATTTATTAATGACTGTGCACCAGATGTTGTGCTAAGTGCTGAGAATACAGATACAAAAGGGTAACAGCCCCTTCCCTCAAGGAGCTTACATACTACTTAGGGGATACAGCATATTGTCAGATAAGTAAATATGGGGCATATGAAAAATAAATATGCAGTGATTGAGAATGAGGCACTAACTGATGACATCTCAAAAGGCCCCTTATATGAGGTGGCATTTGGGATGAGCTTTCAAGGAGCATAGGGGTTCCAACAGGCAGAGATAGGGTGGGAGATATTCCAGGCATGAATGACCTCTATGCAAAGAGAGAGAGGTGGGAGATGGAATGACGTAGACTGGAAACTGCGGAAAAGGCCAGGCTGGTCAGAGCATAGAGTGTGGAAGAGGGAGTTATAGATAATCAGTCTAGAAAGATGGACTGGGACTAGGTGGTGAAGGGCAAGCAAAAGTCTTTGTATTTTATCCTAAAGGAAATGGAGATCCAGTGAGGGTTCTTGAGGTGAGGTTTAATATGATCAGACCTGTCTTTGAGGAATATCAACCAGGCAGATATGTCATGGATAGATTAGAGAGGGGAGACATTGGATGTGGAGAGAAACTGATTAGGAGGATTTTGTAATAAATAGTCCAGGTGAGAGATAAAGAGAGTCCGTATTAGGGTAATTATGGCATGAGTAGAGAAGAGGCCAGAGGGATGTTGAGGAAGTAGGATGAATAAGACTTGGGCAAATTATTGACTATTGGGTGAGGGTCAAGGATGACTCTGAGGTAGTGAACCTGGGCTCCTACAAGAATGCTGGTCCCATCAACAGAAATAGGGAAGTTAGGAGAAAGGACAACTTCAGGGGGAAAGAGAATGAGTTCTGTTTCAGCTTTGTTGTGTTGGAGATGCCTATGGAACATCTAGGTGGAGATGTCAAGCTGGCACTTGGCAATGTGGAACTGAATGCCAGGAGAGAAAAGAGGTCTGGGTATATAAGATAAGGAAATTGTCTGCACAAAGACAGTAGTTAGATCCATGGGATTGTGGAGGTTACTGAGAGAGAGAGAAAGAGAGAGAGTGAGAGAGAGAGAGAGAGAGAGAGAGAGAAAGAATAGAGACCAGAGGAGAGGACCCAAGGTAGACCCTTGGAACAGACTCACATAGGGGATGAGATATAGAGAGTGCTCTTACAAAGGAAGCAACAACAACAAAAAAGAATTGGCCAGGTTAGGTAGAAAGAGAATCCTGACAGAACAGTGCTACAGAAGCCAATGAAGGAATGGATTTCCATACAGGGGCAGTAGTTAGGAGGGTTCAGTACCATAGAGCTAATTTTTCTAGTCACAGGGGATTGAAACCAGGCTGCCTGGCAGAAGGTGAGCCTCAGGAGAAAAAGCCCTAAGGAGCCTAAAGAGAAAAAGATCTGTGTATCTGTAAGCACTTCCCTTTACTTCTATTCTTACCAGGTCTCTGTAGGTAGCTCTCTGTATTCCAAGCTCATTGCCTGAACTCAGGGCCAGTTGGTGGTTGTGGTAATGGGAGCAGTCATTTTTTCCTTTTAAATACTGTTTTATTTTTTCCAACTACATGTTAAGATGATTTTTAGCATTCATTTTTAAAATAAAATTTTGAGTTCCAAAATTTCTCCCTCCCTCCCTCTTTACTTCCCCTGCTTCCTCCCTAAGATGGTAAGTGATTTGATATAGATTATATATGCAAAATCATGTAAAACCCATTTTCATGTCAGTAATGTTGTGAAAGAAAAAACAGAAAAAAAGAAAAAAACATGAAAAAATTAAAGAAAGTGAAAATAGTTTGCTTTGATCTGTATCCAGACTCCATCAGGTCTTTCTTTGGAGATGGTTAGCATTTTTCATCATGAGTCTTTTGGAATCATCTTGCATCATTGTACCGCTGAGAAGAGCTAAGTCAGTCATAGTTAATCATTGCATGGTGTTGCTGTTACTATGTACAATGTTTCCCTAATTCTGTTCACTTCACTTTATATCAGTTCATATAAGTCTTTCTAGGTTTTTCTGAAATCTGCCAAGCAGTCATTTTTTTAATCAAGAAGGTCTAACCCTGTTAAGAACAGAAAGGTGCCTTTTCCATTAAGTATATAATTCAGTGCTATCTTCTTTCCCATGACCTATTGTTGGGTCTGGAGCTGAGCAAGTGAAGGAGGGGTGAGTTTTTATAACCTCCCCACTCCCAATTCCAAGTAGCTAGAAGATGTAGCTAGAAGTTTTGAGTGCCAAATTAAGGCAGCAGTTCTCAAAATGTGGTTCTGGAATCCCAAGAGGTCCTAGGGGGACCCTTCCAGCAGGATCCACAAGGTCAAAATGATTTTCATAATGATTCTAAGATAGTTTAATCTTTAGCATGGTGAATATCACTAGGTATAACCCACATAAATAAAAGTTTTTTGAAGAAGCCTCAATAATTTTTAAGAGTATAAAGAGGTTTTGAGACCAAAAAGTTTGAAACCCAGTGAACTAAGGTATTGTTAAAGACAATTAGGCAGCTGGCTCCTAATAGACTCAATTCTGAATCTTTAGGAAGGATCATGGTATGAGTAAGAGAACTCTCTTAGTGTGACTGGATGGAAGAATTGACTTTGGAATGTCAAAGCCAGGGAGTAAAGAGGAATTCTCAGCTTCAGCCAAGGCCAAAAAGCAAGCCATTGGCTCCTTAAGATGCATCGGTGAGGTCTTTCTTGGGAGTCTCAGCTCCAAGTGCTGAGATTCTCTCAAGATTTAGGGGAGGGTTGATCTAATTTTATAAAACATACCCAACATATTTCTTTAGACAACTAGGCAAAATTTCAGGGGATGACAATTCACCATAGCCCCTTTACAAATACTCCAAAAAGTAGTGAAAAAACTTAATATTTTGAAGTGGGCTCGGAGGATACCTGATTAAGCTTTGGAAATAGCTCGATACTGATGTAGGGTCCACATTGACTGCTCAGCTCATTTTTGACTAAGGGCTTTTGTAATTTCACGTAAATGACATGGAACTAAAAGAAGAAAACATAAATGGGATTACAGGGCAAATATTAAGGGACATCTGGGCAAGAATATTGGTATGACCAATGGGTGTTGGTCATACCAACAAGTATCTTATTAATTTCCTATTATCTGCTAGTCACTGTGTTAAGCACTGGGGATACAAAAGACAAATGATAGTCCTTACCGTCGAAGGGCTTATAGTCAATATATCCCAATTTGAAAAAGGGCAGTTTGGGGCAGTTAGGTGGCGCAGTGAGTAGAGCACTGGCCCTGGAGTCAGGAGGACCTGAGTTCAAATCCAGTCTCAGATACTACACACATGTACTAGCTGTGTGACCTTGGGCAAGTCACTTAACCCCAATTGCCCTACCAAAAACAACAAAAAAGGCAAAAAACCCCCAAAAGGGCAGTTAACAGCTCAAAGTTGAATACTGTTAGGGAACATTATGGGTAAGGTACAATAAGGTAATTTTATTCTGCTAGGTTTTAAACCACTTGGTCTGACCTTCTGAAAGTCTTGGTGTTTTCCATGTCACATGTTTGGCCTGAAGATGATACCAAAGTTCCAACAAAATTGATTCAATTGTTCTGAAGTAATGTACATGAGGGGGAAAAATCTCCCACCACCATGTTTTTCTGTCTAAAAGAGACTATTTTAGTACTTAATAGCTCCAAATCCGTTGAAACTGTGAGTCAGTCACACACAAGTGCGTAACCATTTATGCATAAAAAGTAAATAATGAAAATAGACTTAGAGGAAAAATTCTCTGTATTTTTCTATACTCTGTGAATTAGCTGCTTATCTCTTTTTCATGGTGCCTAAGCTGGGTAACTGATTTTCTCTACTTACCCATCTCAAAATCTTTGAATCAAGTGGACATGAGAGCAAGGGTCTGCTTACCCTGGAAATAAGCATTTTAAGGGCATACTATGTACCAGGCATTGTGCCACACATTGGATACTAAATGCAGGAAGAAAGATGGCCTACTCTCAAGGAACTTATTTTCTAATAGAGGAAGGTCACAAATAAAGAGAGGCTGAAAAGGTTGGGGGAGATAGTTCAGGTTGTGGAAAGAACCAGCCAGACAGAGGAAGGGGCTGCAGCAGTGGTGGGTACTTCCAGAGTGAGAAGTCCAGAGGTGAAGTGAACTTCCAGGGTAAAGAGGTTTCTGTGGCATAGTAGAGAAAGTTGGGAGAGTCAGGAGGGCAGCCTATCCTGACCAGGATTTTTTTTTTCTTTTGCTGCCTCCAAGCTCTGGGCTGTGAATCTGGGATGCCTCATGGTCCTACCTTTTTCTTCTTCCTCTTCTTTAGCTTCTGTGCTCCTCCCCTGCTCTTCCCATTTCTCTTGCCTCCACCTACCCCATTTCCCCCCACACTTTGATTCTTAAAATCAGATTTTAAGGGCAGCAAAGGGACTTCAGCAGCCATTCAGCACCACCCTTGGGTCTGATCAAGAAAACCCATCTCCAACAAGGGCCACCCAGCCACAGCTTCCTCCTCTCCAATGAGGGAGAGCCCGCAACCTCCACAGGCAGCTTGCTCTACTTTGGAATAACTTTTGAGTTAGAGGACCTGGGTTCAAATATCTCCTCTGACATGATCTCTGTGATCTTAGGGGAGTTACTGTAATCTTCTTGGGCCTTGGTTTCCTCATATATAAATGAGGGGGTTAGATTGGATAGTCTCTGATGTCCTTTCCAGTTCTTAAGCCTATGGCCCTAATTGTTAGGAAGCGTTTCCTGACATCAAGCCTAAATCTGTCCCTTCATGACTGTCTCCCTGTCTTCCTAGTTCTTCCCTCTGGACCCAAGAAGATTAAGTATAACTCATCTTCCATATCCTATAAACCTACAGATCTCATAGTCCTAGAAACTCTTGAAGAAAGCTGTTAGGTCCCCTCCTAAATTTTTTTCTTCCCCAGGCAAAACGTCTTAATTTTTTCAAGTTCTCTTTTTATGAGATGGTCTTTCTTCCTCTCATCATCCTGGCAAGCCTCCAGGGACATGGTCCAGGTTATCTGTGTCTTTTTTATTCTGGCAAAGAGAAAAAGGAAAGAAAATGGGGTTGGTCGGGCATGAACTATTCTCGATGAAGCCAACCTTGAGTGATTATTGTTCTCTTTGAAAATGAGAAGGACCAGATTTATGGTTTCATTGATAAAGGAAACTCTCTCTACCAGTCAACGTAGGCCAGCACTTTCTAGCAACTTATTGTCCTAAGAATCTCCCAGTGCTCTGAGATGTTGAGTGACTTGTCCAGGGTCACATAGTCAATATGAGGCAGAGGTGGGGCTTGAACCCAGATCTTCCTAGGTCAGCGCTCTCTCCACAACTAAACCATGCTGTGTCTTTGTCTTTGGCAATGCTGAAAATCATCCCTTTAATAACATACCCTGGGATTTTGACCAGGAATAGGAAGAAAGCTTGCTTACTTAGAGGATGAAGGTTCTACTGATTTCCTTTCTTTGAAAGTCAGTACAGTCTTTGTCCTTCTCCAGTCTTGCTGCTCTGTTCCCATTTTCTTCTATCTCTGAAAAATTTTGGAGAGCAGTGCAGTAATCCTGTCATTTGGGTCTTTTAATCCTTTAGAGTGCATGACTTG
Source organism: Phalanger gymnotis (assembly GCA_028646595.1). Taxonomy (NCBI): domain Eukaryota; kingdom Metazoa; phylum Chordata; class Mammalia; order Diprotodontia; family Phalangeridae; genus Phalanger; species Phalanger gymnotis. The sequence continues at coordinate 365,207,291 of CM053624.1, forward strand.
AAATCATTGAGAACAGCTTAGTGTTCCCTTCTAGTCTCTTCATTTAATTTTTGACTCTCTGTTAAAGTCTTGTTCCATTCTTCCCAATTCAAGGATCTTTGTCTTTGCAAGAGAAAACAAGCAAGAAAATTTAGCCTTTTCCGTCTTATCCATTGTCATTATCCCCAGTCCTGAGAACTGTTTCCTCTTTGGTCTGCCTCTCCTTCCAAATATAACAACCCTACCTTGCTTTTTTCACAGTAGCTTTAATTCACACCTTCCATTCATTCTGGCCCTGAGAACTTTGGAAACTAGCTATCCATAGGGTTCTGGGTTACTCCTTTTTATTCATTCTCAGTTACTTTTCCCTGTTCCCATCTTCTATTTAAAATTTTCATTGGTCTGTGAGTCCCCTGTGCAGCCCCATTAGTCCCTTTGTTTGACTTCTATTTTTCTTCCTCATCAAAATTACTTTTGTTTGGGTACTTCTCACACTTCCTGGACCAAATTCCCTCATAGAATATTAGGTCATTAGAGTCTACCAGTCCATTCACTAAGTCCTTTGAAATCTGTTCTGCTCAACTCTAGGGTGCATGCTAGGCTATGTCTGCCATTGTTCTCTTCCATCAGCAACTCTCTGTATTTCGCAAACATTGCCCATTCTTTGCAGATCTCTGCCAAATTTTTCTTGCCCTCCATCCTTTCTTGAAGGCAGATCTCCAGTCCTTTGTCTTCTTTTTGATAACTGTTGGCTCACCCTCATGGACAAATGCTGTGGCCAACTGCCAACTACATCTGGTCCATGTGGTGAGGGCTCAATTGCCAGTGACTTGTGAGCGAGACTCAATTTATTTAGGGTAGGTCTCCTGCCTTTTCTTGTGATGTTTGACACTCTATATGAAGCTGTCTTTACTTGGTGGCTAGCCTATTCTTGCCTTCCTTTATTCTGGCATAAGGAAACAGAGGTCAAGTAGAGAAGTCTCCATTAATTCAGGCTGATTTACATGAAGAACTGTCTGAAAACAGAGGAATGGATTATTTCAATCAATTCCTCAATTATTAATAGGCATTAATTAAATACCTATTATGTCCTAGAGGCAGGTAAGTGACTCAGAAGATAGAGCTCTGGCCAGGAGTCAGGAAGACCTGGGTTTAAATCTGATCTTGGACACTTATCAGCTGTGTGACCCTGGGCAAGTCAGTAACCTCTGTTTAAATTAGTTGACTGGAGAAGGAAATGTCAAATTCCAGTATCTTTGCCAAGAAAACTCCATGGAGCATATCGGTGCGCTGTGATCCCTGGGGTCACAGAGAGTCTGACATAACTGAACAACAACAAATTATGTGCTAGGTGCTGGGGATACAAATTCAGCTTACTGAACTCAGAAGTTCATCATTTGGCAGATTTGGTTCAGTAAAGGACAAGACTCGAAAGTTATTCCTTTATCAGCCCTTCTCCTTCCACAAGGAGTTAATCTGTTCACTGGCAAAGATTCTGATATATCATCATAGCCTGATAATCCTCATAGCATGGAGATCTACAGGGGACCTCAGAGGCTGTCTAGAATGACCTTCTCATTTTACTGATAAGGAGACCAAGAGGCTCGTGCTACCCCAAGGTCCCACAGGCAGAGCCAGAATTTGAACCCAGGCCATCTGATTCCAAATCCAGGACACTTTCCATTGAACCACACCACTTCCCACAAAGAGGCTCTAACTGTGAGCTCTGCCATGTCATGATCTTGCTAGTCTTTTGTCTTTCTTAGGATGCATGAACTCTTTTGCCATCTGTTTTTGTGTGCCCCCCCCATCCCCCGATGCTTCTGTATTAAGGAAACTGTTGCGAGGCAAGATTTCAGGATTTGACAGATGTGCCATCTCCCAATCTGAATTGCTACCCACTTACCATAATGATTCTGAATAGAAAGAGATTTTTCCCCAAATCAGTCTCTCGTTCAGAAAATAAACCATTTTTAAAAGCCTACATATCCATCCTGGGAGTCGAGCTGGTTTTCTTTTCATGACAAGGAGAAAGGGCCCAGATAGGGAGTGGCTCTGTCAGTCTGTGTGGAACTGCTGGTTCTACCTCAAGTCTGTAAACACCATCCTGTCCAAATAAAAACTGATGGCATCATGAGTGAGACCAGCAAGGTGCATGACTGTGGATGACTTAATAGGCACCAAGAGTGGAGCTGGGAAATTCGATTGGATAACACCTCCAACACTCTTCTAGATTTCTCCAAAATCTTTAAGCTTATAGTCTCTCTCTAACCCCACTTGCCTCAGTTTCCTCATCTGTAAAATGAGCTGGAGAAGGAAATGGCAAACCACTCTAGTATCTTTGACAAGAAAATGCCAGAAGGGGTCACAAAGAATCGGACATGACTGGAAACGACTGAACAACAACAAAAATCTCCAATGCAAATCAGGAACTCCTCTCCAACCTAGAGTTGGCTGTGACTTGCCTAGGGTCACATGGCCAGTCTGTGTCAGAGGCAGGGTTTGAACACAAGCCCTCCTGATTCAGAGATGCACCATCTATCTCCCATGTCATGCAACTTCTAAATCTAAGCTGAAGGTGAAGTAGAGCACCAGGCTAGAAAGCATGCAGACCTGGGTTCAGATCCTGTTTCTCAGTCTTACTCATTCTGTGACCAGGGGCAAAACCTTTAGAGTCTTTGCCTTCATTCATTCAGGAAAATTAAGAGGAAGAATCATACAGAGGAAAAAAAGCTTGACTCTGTAGTCAGTCAAATCTGCTTTCTGTTTCTTACTCCCCCTTGGGGAAGTTATTTAATCTTAATGAGCCTCAGCTATAAAATGAAGGTGGCCCTTAAGGTCCCTCCCAGAACTAGAGCTATGATTCTATGATCTCTAAGATGTATTCAGCCCCTAAGTCCCCAAGATATAACCCTTGTATTTCAAGGTTTCAGTCTGTGTTGGTGGAAGGAGTTCTCACACCAGGAGTCCCTTGTATTGATGAAACCACAGCTCCTTTGCATGTTTGTGCATTTTGTGATCGTTAGGGGCTTGGCCATGAGAGCTGTTTGCAAGAGTTGGCCTCCACCAGTGACTTCTTTCACTTGTTCTCGAGATTAATTTCTCAGGGTCTAATTTTGTTAGAGGATTGGCTGGAATGGTGCCAGGATGCTATGGCCGGATGAGGAGGGTGCTGCCCAGGGACCTGAGGCTAATCAGCAGCTTGCCTGGCTGTTGCTGGGAGGGTGACATCAAGAGAAAAAGGAGTGGTCTTCAGATGAGGAGTGTGTGAGCTGAATCCAGAGCGCAGATTGCTCACAGAGCTCCAAAAACAGGGCAGCCCATGGCAGGTTTGTGTGCTCTAAGAGTGAAATATAAATACTCAGGCTCCATTAAACTGTGGGGTGAAACAAGTCATCTCTATGGAGCGACAGTCCTTAAGAGTCAGGAATAGATTAAAAAACCCAACCAAACTATTGCCCAAAAAAGGGGTTGACTTGGAAAAACCTTATGGTGTTTATGAAGCCAGTCATGGGTAGAAGATACATGCAGGGCTTCCTGGTTGAGGCAGACTGTGGTCCTATATGTTGAAGCAGCTAACTCTTTCCTTCCTTCCTTCCTTCCTTCCTTCCTTCCTTCCTTCCTTCCTTCCTTCCTTCCTTCCTTCCTTCCTTCCTTCCTCCCTCCCTCCCTCCCTCCCTCCCTTCCTCCCTCCCTTCCTTCCT
>CM053624.1:365211473-365232393 GCA_028646595.1 Phalanger gymnotis
TGGTGGTGCCCTCAATAGGGATGTTTCGAGGAAGGGTGACTTTGGATAGGACAATTGCCTTTTTGCTTTTAGACATGTTGAATTTAAGATGCCAAAAGGCATTTCAGGAGGAGATTCTGTGCATGTAATTGGTGCCATCTAACCGGAGCTCTGGAAGTGAGGTCAGTGCCTAGTATAATACCCAACACCAACTGGGTGCTTGAGGAATGTTTGTTGATTGAGTCTTTCTTTTGTAACTTCAGCACTTAACATTAGCAAGTATAGAACCACATATACACTGATAGGGGTGGACTAAAGTTAGCATCTTGTCCTGGCCTCCCCTCTCCCTATCCCCCTGTCCAGGCAGCTCTCCAAATCTTATCTTTCCGTGGCTGAATTTTGTGCCTGTCTCCTTATCTGTGGAATGGACGTAAGTGGAGTTATGTTTGTTTGTGCATGTCTGATGAATACTCGATGAGGGGAGTATGGAGGAGGGAGGGTTAGAGGAGGAAGGGATGGCAGATTGTGATTAACATTTGCCTTTATTTACATTTGCTGTAGTTGAGCAGAAATACAGGGAGTGAGATGAGAGCAAAGGAGAGTGGGTTTGGTTGATCTTAGCAAATAGAATCTTGTGCATCACGGATCAGAAGAGATTTGAACTCCTACAAGCCGTGTGTTAAATCTTTGCTAATCTCCTCTGGCCTCTGACCAATTTTATTTTATTCATTCTCCCCTATGTCTAAATTTTCCTTGAGGACCAACTGTTGTATATGGGGATGTAGAAGGATGTTGTTTGTTTGAATCAGGCCATGGCAGGATTCATTCAGAAAAGCAGATGATTGCATTACAGAAGGCTTTCTTGAAGTGCTCTAGGTCATCCATTTCTAAGGCCAAGTGTATCATGCAGACTGCATTCCAATGACTCACCTTCAGTGGGGCCATATGTGGGAATGAACAAATAAGAAAGTACGTCAGGTGTTATTTTTTATATTTTAAATGTTCCCAGGTCCTGGAAAGCAAAGCAAAGGGACCATCAGACCTCCTTGGTATTAAATGAAGCAGCGATTCTATGATGCTAAATAACGGAAATTCTGTCCTTCGTTTGAACACTCCAGTAGCTCGAACTTGATGGGTGAAGATGCCCCCTGGAATCCCTTGGACAGACAGAAATGGGAGATGCTCTGGATTCTCTGGAAAGATCGGGTCTCATAGCGTTTGACCAATATCTTTGCCAGTTTCAACACAGGATGCTTAACATTCTATTTGAACTTTATCATGAAGGCCAATCGGATGTACTCGCCAGCTCAAAATGAGTCAGTGGCGTGACAGAGCCGCTATAAAAGCTCACACATTCTTGGGTTGCATTGAGAGAATCATCTAGTCCTGGATAAAAGAGGAGATAGTCCCATTGTACTTTGCCCTCAACAGATTCCATCTGTTCCGTTCTGAGCAGCTAGGTGGTTCAGTGGTTAGAGTACCAGGTCTGGAATAGGAAAGGCACAAAGAAGATACTTTCTCAAGATTCCATAGATAGCAAGTGGCAGAGCCAGGATTTCAACCCAAGGCTTCTGACTCCAAATCTACTTCCCCTGTACTGTATTTCTTGGGCTTTGGGGGAAGACAGCTGGGAAAAAACCGAAACCTAAAACTGTCTTCAAATTTTGTCTTGAAGTACCCCGGGAAACTAGGGTGCATTTCTGATAGAGGCTAGGGAGTTTCATTGGCTATGGATTTTCAAGAAATGGGCAAACATTGGTTTTCCTGTGGGTGATTCAAATGCATCCTCACCTGGAGGGCAAAGAGAGTCATGTGAGTGGGACTTGGGGGTCATTCCAGGGCTGTCCTACTTTAGCTACTCTTGGATTCTATGAGTCTAAGGAGAATGCCTCTGGTTATGAATCCTGCTTAGACTGGAGTGTTAACTGATGGTATGACCTCAAAGCCTAGGGTAGTCTGTAGAGAAATTTCCCTATATGTTGTTAATAACTTTGGTTATGGTATCCCAAGGACCCCTGCCAAGGGAGCCAAAAATATATGAAGGGAAAATTAGAAAAGAAAATAGAAGTAGAGAAATTCTATTTGCCTTTTTATCATGTACCCTGGCTACATGTAATTCTGTGCTTCTGACAGTGCCCGAGGCAGTCAATCAACATTAAATAAGAGTTATAATTCATAAATGGCAGGATACGTTTTCCTCTGTAATCCCCATACCCTTTTCTGCTTCTTTCCTTTCTCTGAAAAAAAAGAAAGTTATTGTGGAGAGAATGACACCTCCAAACTGGAGAGTTTGGTAGAGAATAATTTGTTTAGAAAAAGCAGAATAGAGCAAGCCAGCAGCCATCTTGGGAAAATAAAAATAAAATGAAATAAAATAAGCAGGTTGGACGAGATGCGTTTGCTAGCTCCAATTCGGTTGATTCTTTGATCACTCAAGATACAGATCCCTCCCGTGAGCCCAGGTAATGAAAACTGAATCTACTTTGTGTACAGCCTCAGACACTTAACCAGCTGCACAAGTCACCTAGCCTCTCTTTGTCTCATCTGTAAAATGGGAGAAATAATAGCCCCTACCTGCCAGGCCTTTTTGAGGATCAAATGAAATCACACATGTCTGGTGCTTTGCAGTTTTAAAGTGCTTTAGACAGGTCAGTTATTGTTGTTATTAATGAAAGCCAGGTTCTCTTCCTCAAGGAATACTTATTTTTATTTTTAGCAAAGTTGGGTGTGACCTAGACAACAATTGAAAGCAGCAAGTTTGAGGAAGACGTTTGGAAGTTAGTGAAAACTTAGCAATAGATTGTGCAAGATTCTTTTCTTTTCTTTTTTTGCAAGATTCTTTTCTAAGATGTTTATACCTGGTTTCCGGGCACTGACGTATAGTGGGTAGAGAGCTGAGCTTGGATCTAGGAAGACCCAAGTTCAAGTCCTTTCTCTGACATATACTGACTTTGAGACCCTGGGCAAGTCACTTAACTTCCAAGTGCTCTGAGTAACAGTGCCTGGCACATAATAAGTGCTTAAGAAATATTTTGTAGGAACAGGAGAACATTATACACAACCACAGAGATACTGATTCTGTGATGACTAACCTTGATGGACTTCGCTCTTCTCAGCAATACAAAGCCCAAAGACAGCTCCAAAGGACTCATGATGGAGAGAGCTATGCACATCCAAAGAAAGAACTATGGAGTCTGAATGCAGATTGAGGCACACCGTTTGCTTTCCTTTTTTTTCTCTTTTGTTTCTTTTTTGTTTTGTTTTTGTTTCTTCTTTCTCATAATTTATTCCATTGGTCATAATTCTTCTTTACAACTTGACTATTGTGTAAATAAGTTTAATGTGAAGTTATATGTAGAAGATATATCAGATTCCATGCTGTCTTGGGGAGAAGGGAGGAGTGGGGGGAAGAAAATCTGGAATTCAAAATTGTATGGAACTGAGTGTTGTAAACTAAAAATTAAAAATCTTAGTTTTAAAAAAGAAATGTTCTGTTGATCCATTGATCAATTAATCCCTCCATCCATCTATCCATCTCTCTCTCTGTCTCTCTCTCTGTCTCTTTCTTTCTACCTCTTCTTCCTCCCTCTCTCCATCCCTCTCTCCTCTCCTTCCTTCTTCTCCTCCTCCTCCTTCTTCTCCTCCTCCTCTTCCTCCTCCTCCTTCTTCTCCTCCTCTTCCTCCCCTCACCTTCTTCCTCTATCTCCTCCTCCTTCATCTTCTCCCCCTTCTTCTCCTCCCCCCTCTTCTTCTTCCCCCACCTTCCTCCTCTTCCTTCTCCTTCCCCTCCTCCCCCCACCTTCCTCCCCCTCCTTCTTCTTCTCTCTTTCATACTCTCAGCAATCAGTCAACAACATTTACTAAACCCTTACTATGTGCCAGGAGGAGCCTCAGACTCATATGTTTTTAGATTATCTCTAAACATACCAACCACTGCTGCACTAAATGGGATTTCTTTGTCTAATGAGTTGTCATTATTGTTATTTGAGGGATTGAAACATACCAATATTAACATACTTATTGTAAATGAATCCAGAAGTTTGCAATTCAATGGAAAGATGGCTTATAGGTTCATTTTGTTTCATTTAGTACTCAGAGGCAACAGGAAACATCATTTCATAGAATAATGACAACAGCTAGCACTTACAGAGTGATTTAAGGTTTGGCAAAGGATCCTTACAGTAATTCTGTGCTGTTATTATCTATATTTTAGAAATGGGGAAACTAAGTCCAAGACAGTTTAAGTGACTTGCCCAAGGTCACATAGCTAGTGTCTGAGGTAGTATTTGAAATCACGTCTCTGTGATCCCAAGCCCAATGCCATTACAGACTGTACCACCTAGTTGCCTCTGGTGGGTCGCCTCACCTTGTGAGGAGGTACTCAGATCTTTAGTCTCATTAAGTCGGAAGTTCCCTTTCCTGATGAAGGTCACAACCCATCCATGCCTGCCCTACATGACTCATCTAGGTTGTCCTATCAGTTTACCACAGTGGGGTGCCCCTAACATACCGGAGCTCTTCCTTGCATGCTTCTGCCATCACGAAGGTACCAGTGGAGTACTCTTGCTGTCTACTTGCTGTCTCTCATTTTTGCCTCCTGACCAGCCCACCTTCTCTTCCTAACCTACAATGCCTTGATGACATCTTTTATTCCTGTTCTTATTCAGACTTCTTCACTAGTTATATGTTATAGCTACTGCCGACATGCCCCCTGGGCCTTGCCATTGGCCCTTGTGTGATATCGATTTTAAATTCTCCAGTGGGAAGTTGTATTTCATGTCTTACTGCCATTTGGTGACATCTATAGAATGTAAGTATTAAAATGGTGGGCCTTGGCTTTCATGGGAAATTTGGAGTCAGTAAAGATGCTTTATACTTTTCAAGAGGCAATCCAGCCTTCTAGGCCTAACTCTTCCATCCATTTTCTTCATCCTAGATGTACATATGTATGCATGGACATGATCTATAGGATATCTATTCATTTGCATGTTGAAATTTGCACCATAGCATTCTTTATCCACTGGGGTCTTTCCTGTGTGAATGGGTAGACCAAATTACTTTGAGTAGTTTTGTGCCAGGATATCAAACGCTTTTTCCTAATCAACAAGTTGGATGGAATCGCGTGTTCTCTATATATTTCAGTTACTTGTGAGGTGATAAAGATGTAGTCTGTTGTGATGTGATATTGCTTGCAAAAGCCTGCTTAATTCCTAGGAATGCTCAGCACTACTCTCAATGTATAGATGCCTCTTGTAAAGATTTTGTATCAGTGAGATAGTAGGCAGATCATTGGTATTACTGATATCCTCTTGGCCACCTTTTTGGGTGTTAATAGGTTTGAGGATTTTTCTCTGCTTTTGATATTTTTCCCTCCTTCATATATTTTATATAATGGTTCCTTTGTGCCCTCACAATTCTGTCCCCTCAGCATAGATCTCCTTCATAGGCATTTAGTACAGTTTGGCTGCTTCGGTTTTCTTTGCTCACTTTCAGGCCATTCCTCCCTCTTCTATCAGCCCATCAGGGCCGATGACGTTCCAGTTTAGGTAAGGTATTTCCATTGTCCGTGATGAGGAAAGCTGTTATAATAATGTTGGCAATCTTTTTCATTTCTCTTCTAGTTTTTGCCCTTCCATATTCATCGTTGGGTGTGTTTGGGATGATCTTTCTTAGTTGGATGTGTTACCAAGTTCTTATTAAGTATAAGATAGTGTCCATGATAAGCACTCATCATCCCTCTTCTCCGATTTTAGAGATGAACTTATATCCTAATCCAGTGTTGCCTTTGGCAGCCATCCCTCTCAACAGGATACATAAGAGAGATGTTTATCATCTCAGGGGCTGTCTGGGTTCTTTTGTTCTCCTTGTCATGGCAATTGTTTACATTGGTTACATTTCTAGAGAAAACCATCAGAGTCAATGTCAATGTAATTTCTTTTGCCTATTTCCCATTTAAATTTTTTCAATTACTTATATAAGTAGTTCCAAGTCTAGTTGCTTTAGTTGTATACTATTTCTTTTCCTCATTTTTATTCTTTTTTTTTACTCATTTCTCTGACAAATTGATGGTCTGACTGTATGCAGACAGCTGAACCAGAAATAATGCCCATAACAATAACACGTCTTTTCCTATGGGTTAAAATAAAACCTAGTTAATCCTTTTTGATATTATTTGGTACTCATTATATCCACTGTCCTCCATTTTTTTTCAAAGAAAGTATTGATGGTACACAGGTGTGAGACATTTTACTCTAAATGAGACTTTTGGTCTGTCGTCTCTTCTCACTGAACCATTAATTCGCATCCTCACCTTTTACAATCTTTCCTTGCAGTCACCCAATATCAGAATGTATGTTGATTTAATTTAGAAGGTCTTATCAAGTTCTTCATAGAATTTTTATACCCCTTTCATCTGCAGGGTGTGATATTGGTGCCAAGGCTGTTGTTATTTTCATGGTATGTTTTTTATTTGTTTTCGTAAATGTTTGTAATTAGTATGATCATCATGATGACTAGATATCTCCTGAAATACTTTCTTGTTGCAATGAAACCCATTCCTTGTACCGTGCTGACAAAAACTCAGTCATGTCTATGCCACAATGAGGCATCAGAGTAGGACTCTGTGTCAATGTTATGTTCATTATGAACAAAAGTAAGCTGATCACTTGGGCAACTAGGTGGCATAGAAAGGCATAAATAGATGCCTGGGCATGGAGTCAGGAAGACCTGAGTTCAAATCTGGCCTCAGACTCTTACTAGCTGTGTGATCCTGGGCAAGTCACTTTACTCTGTTTGCCTGAGTTTCCTCATCTGTTAAATGATCTGGAGAAGAAAATGGAAAATCACTCTACTATCTTTGCCATAAAAATTCCAAAAGAGTCATGAAAAGTCAGAAATGATTGAAATGATTGAAGAACAAACAAATATTTAAATTTTTGAGTCTCATCATCATTTTGTCCATAGATTTCATAGTAGAGAGACCAGGTCGTATTAAACACATGTAGTCAAATGCCTCTAGAGAAAGACAATGCAGAACAATGGCTGCTGACCACTTCGGTGGTTCCCATGGTTTCCTTGGGTCCTAGTAAGAAAGGCTAACATTCTCAAGTAGAACCCTGGGCCTCTGTTTTTCACTCTGAAAAAAATCCTGCCAGTAATTAATGCAGTAATTTGCTTATTTCCTGGTTCCTATCAAGTGCTGCCAGCTTCCAGTAGGGAGGCTCCTGGGCTTTTAGTGCTCAAGCTTGCCCAAGTGGACGCTTCCCTGTGAGCCAGTGGTTTGCTCTGGGGTGAGTTCATTTCCTGATCACTCCTTGTAAACAGAAGAGTGCAATTCATACACACACACACACACAAACGAACATTTGCCCTTTGTTTATTGTCAGGGGCTGCCTGTTAGTGATTGCTGCCTCCCACTTATAGATTTTATGGTCATCAATGTGAGGAGTCTGTTATTTTCAAATCCCTGCAAAGTCTAGGCTTTCTTTGCATCCTCATATCTCATCTTCATTACCTGGGGTTAATGAATATTTAAAATATTTGGAGAGGGAGACTGGGATGGTGGGAAATGCCTGCTCCGTTTGGCGTTGGAGAATCTGGGTTCGAATCTCAGTACTGAACCTTGCTCTCTATGTGACCTTAGGTGAATACTCAAACTGTGTGTGTGTGTGCGTGCGTGCGTGTGTGTGACTTCAGTTTCTTCGTCTGAAAAATGAGGGATTAGATTTCCAGCTCTAAACCTCTGATTCCATATCAGCCAATGAAAATGTCAAAAGAAATAACAATTCAGAGCCGTTTTATTGCTCTGGTAGAGAGATTGTCTTTCCCTGCTGCTTGATGAAGTTTTGATGAATTCTCTGATTTAGAAAGAATTCTATTGCTTTAACACATTACCAGTGGAATAAAACGAACTTATCCTGTGAATGTTTGGCTCCAAGAGAGGTGGATTGGGCTAGTGGATAGAAAGCCGCCTTCCTCTGAGTCAAAAAGGCCTGGGTTCAGGTCCTATGTTTGATGCCTTTTGTGGCTCTAAACAGATCTCTTAACCTCTCTGGGCCCCAGGCAGTTCTCTAAGTTGAGGGGAAGGTGTAGATCTGTGTTGGGAGAGGGAATGTCCCTATATGGTAGTTCTCCTCAACAAAGAAGTCACATGGTTGGTCTATGTCCTATTACTTTAAACATACCTGGCCAGTTTAGCCTTTGGAAGTGAATGGCAAGGAAGCTTCTTTCTGGCAGTTGTTTTGAATACATCAACTGATGCCTGAGCCAAGAGTATGGAAAGGGTGAGCCAGCTATGGGTCTGGTCATGGGAAGGCTGCTTTTACTTCAAAAGTTGGAAGTTGATTCTAGCAAAATAGTCATTGAAATCATGTCTAAAAGTCACCAATTGATCAGTCTCCAAATATTTATTAAACTCCTACTGTGCACCTAGCACTGACCTAAGTGCTGGAGTTACAGAGGCAGAAATGAAATAACAATGATAGCTAGGATTTATGTAGCTCTTACTGTGTGCTGAGCACTGTGCTAAGTACTTTACAGATATTGTGGCATTTGAGCCTCACAACAACCCTGGAGTGAGGCACTACTATTATCCCCATTTTACAGATCAGGAAACAGAGACGATCTGACTTGCCAGGGTCACACAGCTAATGGGTTTCTGAGGCTGGATTTGAACTGAGGTCTTCCTGATTCCAGGCTTGGCATTCTTTCCACCGTGCCCTCAGCTGCCTTAGTCACTTATTCCAGGGGCTTATATCCTATTGGGGGAGCAGCCTACTCTTGCATCTTCATGAATAATGGTGGCATTTTGAGGTCATGCCAGTGTGTTTTGCTTTCATGTATGGATGGGACATTTTCTCATGTCTGGTGGGGCAGTGTGGTATGGTGGGCAGGATTCCTTGGAGTCAGGAAAAATCGGATTCTTATCCTGCTGTAGACACATAAGAGCTGGGTGATCCTGTGCAAGTCACTTAACTCATCTGGCCTAGGTTTCCTCATCTGCAAAATCAGGGAGTCGAACTTGATGTGTAAGAGCTATCTTTTTATCTGGGTTTCTGTTCATAAGGCAGTGTCACAAGTGCCCAAGACTCTTCATTAACCCTGGAAAAATGATTAGATATGCCAGTGGTTTTAAGATAAATCACTCATCTCCTTAGTTCAAGCTCAGGTGTAGCTAAGTTAAATGCGTCATTTCTTTTCAGCCACCGACGATAACTGGGAACAGGGCCCTCCTTTAGGTCATATTTTTTTTTTGTGGAACAAGTGTATGTTCTATTTCCAAACCAACAGACATTTGATTAATTGCCGCCATTGGCGAAGCGCCCTGCTGGGGTAGGGGTGGGGGGGAACAAAGACCGAATGAAAACACCATTAGGGAGTTTTCGCTCAGATTATTGGAGAGGCCAGAAAAGGAATTTTGTGTCAGTCAAGTCCCTCAGCACCAAGACTTTATCTTTTTAACCCTATTTCCCCTAAATGCTCCATTCAGGAGGTCTGGCCCCAATACTCTTGCCTGCATTTTAATTGTCATTCCCGTCTTGATGGGCAGCCCTCCAGTTTCCAGTTTTATGACACCACAGAAGGAGCTGCTATACATATTTTTTATGTAAAGGACCTTTTCCTCCATATGTTTTGATCTCTAAGGCCTGGGAGTGGTATAGACTTAAAAACTTTGATTGGGTAAATGGTCAGTAGAAGCTGCCCACTGTGTGTTAGAGAGATGATGGATAAACGTGCCGGATTCGGCATCTCGGTGGCCCAGTGGATATAGTGCTGTGCTGGGGGTTGGGGAGACCTAAATTTCAACCTGGCCTCAGACGCTTACTAGCTGTGTGACCCTGGGCGAGTCACTTAATCTGTCTGCTTCTGTTTTTTCCTTGGTAAAAAAGCGATAACCTCCCAGCGTGGTTGTGTGGTTAAAGTGAAGTATTTGTAAAGTGTCTTGCAAAGCTTAAAGTGCTGTGTAAATGCTAGATGTGACCAATATAGGAACGTTTTCCCTGACTGTGCTTATGTGATACCGGGGTTCTGATTCCTTTCTTTTTGATCAAAGAGAGACGTTGACCTCTGAAAGGATCCCTTTCGATTCAATTAAAAACCAGCATTTGTTGAGTGCCTACTGTGTGCTGGACTCAGCACTTGTTGCGTTTCTCCTTCGTTTCTGAAGAGGGCCATGGCATCAGGGAAATGGCAACATGACTTGCGGTTGACTTGGATTTGAGTGAGGGAAGGCTGTGCAAGGTCAGTCTCTCTTTCTCCTCCAGAGCCATCTGGGTCCAGCCACCAGATATTCATCAGGATGACTGGAGATGGCTCAGGATGCAATGGGAGACCCTGGCCGTTTTAGGCTAAGGCCTTTTCATGTACTCACTTAGGGTGAGGTAATGCTCATTCAGTGAATAGGCTTCTTTAAGAAGTGAGTCAAGGGACTTTACAAATATCTCTAAGTGAGGGGAAGGGTGTGGGTCAGGGAAGGTAATGGAGTGTATGTAATATATGAGAATGTAATGTATGAGAGAGAATGTAATGAGAGAGAGAGAGAGAGAGAGAGAGAGAGAGAGAGAGAGAGAGAGAGAATTAGAGTATAGAGAAAGATTGGTAGTATCTAGAGCCTTTACTACATTGGAACCAATAGCCCAAATGGAGGGGTTAGCCTTGGAAAGGGGAATTATTTAATCTTTTGAGACAGGATAGAAGAGGGAGGGGAGGGGAAGGGAGGAAAGAGACAAGTTTGGAAGATGGGCTAGTTGAGAGTCGTTCATTGTCTCTATCAAGCCAGAGAAGTGAGTGAATGAGAGAGAAGACTGTAGGGGTGGGGTAGAAAAAGAAAGCTCAGGCAACCAGATAAAACCAAAGGATTCTGGGGCAAAGATGTGGGTTTCAAAGAGACTGATGTTTTCTTTGAGATTCCAGCAGCCCTCTTGCATTGTCCTTCTTGCCACTATCATCCCATCTGCCCTGGGTGAAGAGGAGAAATGCGATGCTGTCCTTGAGTGAGATAATAGAAGGTTTGACAGATTAATTCATTTGTCAGTTGATCTGTTTGTAAGTCCCTTGAGTGCCAATGTGTTCTGGAACAGGGATTGATGAAAGCCATCTAAGCTGCCTCAAAGATGAGCAAGCCTTGCCATATTCATAAATTATACTGAGGGTGTAGCTGACTCATGTGGCAGGAGCTGATTTCCTGGTCCTGGGACTAGACCTCTCCAGCCCCATGGATGCTGAATGAATCTATCATTTCAGCAATTCTCATAAAATTCCCAGCGAAGCTGTGGAGTTCACTTGCCTACATCAGCAGTCTTGGGCCATTGGACAGATGGGTGTGTTGCTCAGTTTGACAGAAAATGTATGATCTGAGCTGTGCTACAGAGTCCTCTAAATTATAATATCTGGCATTTCTAGAGTGATTCAAGGTTGATGAAGCATTTTACAGATCTGTTCTCTCCCTTGAACCTCACAATAACCCAATGAGGCAGATGATAGAGATATTTATAGGGATGAGGGATTGGCCCTGTGATTTTACTGGTCTAGGGAACTCCCAGGTGAGGAGACTCCTTTACCAATGCAGATAGCCACTCTGTCTTTCATTGTAGGTAGACATAGAGCTTTAATGCACACACATCGCAAGTTTGCGTTCCAAACGTGTTGTAAATTCTCTGGGTCAGATATTTTTTTCTTCTGTTTGTATCTCCAGCACGTAGCACAGTGCCTGGAACATGGTGATTGTGTAATAAATGCTTATCGATTGATGGATTACGATCCTAGAGGAGAGGCCTGAGAATTTCCACTGGCTGCAAATTGTTAAAACTTATTAAAGGTGGCTGGGTGGCTCAGTGGATAGAGTGTGGTACCGCGATTAGGAAGACTAGAGTTCAAATCCAGCCTCAGATACTTACCAACTGGACAAATCACTTAAACTCTGTTTGCCTCAGTTTCCTCATCGGTAAATTGGGAGTAATAATAGCACCTCCCTCCCAGGGTTGTTGTGAGGATACAATGAGGTAACCATTGTAAAGAGCTTAGCACAGTGCCTGGCACAGCTTTATTGACTGGCTGATTGACTAAATCATTGTCCGTAGTGTGGAAATGAGGGGTCAGAATGCAGCTGCAGAAAGATGACCTAAATCGATTTACTTTGACTATTTTTCTCTGGCTCCATCCAAGAGGCAGGGTGATGAGAAAGGAGGGGATAGTCCTGCTCGCTTCTACCCCCAGCAGGCCACATCTGGAGGAGCACAGCTGGGCGCAATTCCAGTACCACATTACAGAAAGGTGTTGGGCAGTGTCTGGAGGAGGGTGATCAGAGGCTGTGACAGAGGAGGATCATTTGGAGGAAATGGGAGGTTTAGCCTAGAGAAGAGCAGACCGTGGGGTGGGCTGAAGGGAGGGTGGGAAAAGACAGCTCTCTTCAAGTTTTGAAGGTCCCTCAGGGGAAAGAGGAATGAGATATATTTTTTTTGCCCGAAGGACAGAACTGGCAGGTACAGAGAGGTAGACTTTGGGCCAATGTGTGGTTCAGTTTCCCCTCTCCATAAAGGGGGGGTCTGGCATGGCTGAGCTCTCAGTCTCTGACGGCACCTTCTTCACAGTGAGCGATGATGGGGGAACCTTGGCCAGGCTGGGTTTCAGCTAGTTCTAACCGACTGGACACTCAGTGACCTTGGCCAGGTGTAGCTTTGTTGTCATCGCCTTTGGTGTGGAGAGCTGCTAAAATTAAACCCTGCCTCTGGCTCAGGGGGAGGGACGGCCTGGGCCTCATCTGAGAAGATGTGTAGATACTAGGCACCTCACCCACGGATGGAAGTTTGTGGTGGAAATGGGTTTCTGCTAATCTCCTTTTGCTAAAAGCACTTCTGATGAGACTATTTGGGGCCGTGCACTCTTGAAAGTGTTCCCTAGGATGACACCAGCGTGTGGGATGACAGACGCTCCTCTTAGTGCTTGGGCAGTGGCTCTCCGAATGACGTTATGACTGCTGCTCTAAGTCTTGGTGGCAGTGACTCAGTCTAACTTGGCAATTGTTAAGAAATGAGTCACTAATGGAAACGTTAGTGGGAGCTTGGAGGAGCAGAAGACCCGGGTTCAATTCCACTCTCTGATACATAAAGACTTTGAGGTGGACAATTCCTTCACCACACAAGCCTCCAGGCCTTCCTCTCAGCCTGTGGAGGTTTAGAGGAGGTAACAATCCGTGGCTTTGGATGGAGTTTCCATGCTTGAAATTCCTCATGCGGAAATCATAGGTTTGGGGAAAGAAGATACGATGTACACACACATGTAGATAAGCATCATCACGTGGTACACATGCAGATATACAGTCATATACACATATAGACAGATACATGTAGCATGTGTGTGTGTGTGTACACACACCATACGTGGTGCTTAGATCTACCTAGGGGTAATCTCAAACCTGAGGTTTCACTGTGAGCAGCTCCCAGTGTGGAAACTCCCTCTAATGCCTCCCATGCACACCCATGGGTGTATATATGTGCATGTGTGTATGTATGGATACATTTTGGGACAGTAAGGAGAAGGCTGGATTCAGAGGCAAGGAGACCCGGGTTCAAAATGATTTGATGACGTGTTGGTGGAGGGAGTTTCCACTTTGTAGAAAGTTCCTCACATTGATGATAATATCGATCTGGACCCCAAAACACTAATGATAGAAGTACATAGTCTTTCCCCTCTCCTCTCCTCTCCTCTCCTCTCCTCTCCTCTCCTCTCCTCTCCTCTCCTCTCCTCTCCTCTCCTCTCCCTTCCTTTCCATTTCCTCTCCCCTCCTCTTCTCTCCATTCCTCTCCTCACTTCCCCATTTCCTATCCTCTCTTCTCTGTTCCTCTCCTCTTTTCTCCTCTCCCCTCTTTTCCATTTCCTCACCTTTTCTCTCCATTCCTCTCCACCACATTTCCTCTCCTCTCCATTCCCTCTGCTCTCCTCTCTGTTCCCCTCCTCTCCTCTTCTTTCCTCTCCTCTTCTGTCCTCTCCTCTTCTCTCCATTTCTTCTCCTCTCTCTCTCCCACCCACCCTCCCTCTCTTTTTTCTCTTCCCCCCTCCCCCACTTTATCTTTCTCCAGAATATCAAATTATTTGATAATTTGTAATTCATATTCTCTTGGAGAGCTGCCTGGGACATCGAGAGGTGAGGGGGTTGGTCCAGGGTCATGCAGCCAGTGTGTGTCAGAGGTGGAACATGAGCCCGTGTCTTTCTGACTTCAAGATCACCCCCCTCTCCACTCTGCCAAGCTCTCTGTGTTTTGTATGTGCATGCATCTGACTCCATCCTTATGAGTGCACTGGGGGCGTGTGCTCTGACGCAGCAGAAAGCTGTGCCTTAATTTTAATAACTGCATCTGTGCTTGTGTCGATCAGGTGATTGGGGGAGCTCCAGGTCAGGAAGACCATTTTGTTGTTCCCTGGACCCCTTCTGTTACTCCCAATCACACACTGCTCCGTGGATGCAAACACGCGCCTGACATCTGCCATCTTTTAACTTTTCAGACAGAACTCAGTTTCCTTCTATGTAAAATCAAGATAATACCTACTTTTCCTGCCTCGTGGCGCTCATACGAGAAGTGCCATATAAACACGAACTATTGTTGTTTGCTCAGTAAGGCAGGGGAGGAATCCGAGGGCCATCGTCTTATTCTAAAGATGAGGAGTCTGAAGGTCGGGGGTTTAGGTCACAGTAGGTGAGAGCCAGGAATTGAACCCAGCACCTTCCGATAGTGAGGTGGGTGATCTGTCCATCACGCCCCATGGCCTCTGAGAATAAAACTTGAATTTCTCCATCAGATCCCTTCATTGGGTCATTTCATTCACTGTTTGTATCTTGACTTTATTTTTAAATTTTACTGATGGAATTTATTTTGATGCTACAAGTCCTGCCCATCACTTTCCACTGCCCTTAACAGCTCGGTCCCAACTGCCTCTCCACTCTTAACATTCATTAGATCGGTTTATCTTTATTTACAGGAAGGGAGGTTGTGCCCTTTATTTACATTGCGGTCCTCTATATCAGCCTCTTTGTTTTGTGTCATTTAACAGAAGTCTTCCCCGTGGCACAGTAATATTCAGCTCGTTCTCGTACCATGATTGCTTGGCCGTTTCCTCATCACTGAACGTGTACTTTATTTCCAGATTTTTGCTATCTCAAATGTTGTTGCTGGGAACCCTTTTGGACGCGTGTGTCTTTTGTTCCCGCCATCAGTCTCCTTGGGGATGTTGTCGCCCTGTGGAATCACAGTGTTGATGGCTATAAATAATTTAATGGCTTTTCTTAGCACTTCTTGAACATGTCTCAAGGGAATCAAAAGAAGCCCTGCTCAGATCTAATGTTTAATCGCTCACGTATCGTTCAGGTCCGGGGTTCGGTGAGAGGGTTCTTTTGTATTTGCCACTAGAAGGATTGGTCAATTTTCCAAGATGAGAAAACTGTAAGAGCTAATTCAGGCTCAAGTTCTTAAAAAAAACACCACTCTATGGGGCCTCAGTGAGTAGGACAAGCCACTCTGGACCCCTTTTGTCAGTAATGGAAAACTCCACTTCCTTATCTTGTGCCTCTGTTACACATCTGTAAGAGTGATAGTGTGTGTCCATGGTGAGAGGTTTGTGTTCATGAGTAAAATAAAACTGTCCCAGCCAGGGGACTTTAACCCATGACTTTGACCTCGTTAGCACTGTTTTCTATCCAACTAGGCTGGGTCTTAGTGGGAGAAGTTTGTGTTTGTGGGTAAAATAAAATTGCCCCAACCAGAGGACTTCAACCTATGATTTTGACCTAATTAGCGCTGTATTCTATCCAACTAGACTGACCAGCCAAAGATGGCACTTTAAGTCACTGACCCCAAAGATCAATTTATCATGACCTCCTTTAAGGAGACTTCACTCATTCATCACCTACTCTAAGTAAAATACTATAAACATCGTATATACAACATCAGAGTGCTTTGGAAAGAAATATCTGCTCAGAATGAACTTCAGAAGATCACGCAGATTTAGAGCTGAAAGGACCCTGGAACAAGGTTTTTTTTTGTGTGTGTTATACCCCTATGGCATCAGCCCCAGACAGCTTATGGACCCTTCTCAGAATCCTGGTTTCAAATAATTGAAGGAAATTCTAAACTTCAGTTAAAGGCAAGTGAAAATGAAGATGTATTCTTTTACCCAATCAAGTTCATGGACCCTCTGAAACCTCTCAATGAGTCTCTTTATGGGGTCCATTGACCACAGGGTAAGAACTTCTGCCCTAGAGGCTAAATCAGCCTCTGCATTTTACATATAAGAAAAATGAAGCCCAGAGAGGTGAAGGATCTGGCCCAAACTCCTCCATGTAGTAAGCAATATAACTGGCAATCAAACCTATTACACTTTGTTCCTTCCAATAGAATGTAGACCCCTTGAGGTCAGGAGGTGTTTTTGTCTTGGCCTTCTTAGCACCTAGCATCATATCGGGCACATAGTTTGTATTTAAGCACATTAATGCTTATGAAATGAACACTTGCCCATTTTTAAAAATCCCTTTTTCTCTTTTTAAATACAAATTGATGGCCCTGAAGATTTTGCTTCTCAGAGCCTGGCATCAAGTTTGCACACTCAGCTAATCACACACTCTCTGAGCTTGTAGACCCATAGAGACGTCAGTTGTTCCTGGTGGTGCTTTGTGGTGTGTTCTTGCAGCCCAGACAACTGGGGGATGGATGACTTCCATGCTAAGTCATCCCTCTGTCCATCCACACTTGTAGTGAATGTGATCAAATTCAAACAGGCCCATGGCCCATGAGGACTGGCAGAGAGAAGAAACTAGCTGAAGAACGGATGTCCCTTTCAGCGTTCGGTGGGTTATACACATACCCTGCCTCCATGTTTCTTGGCACTTTCCTTCACCATCAAAGGACCGCCCGTCATCTGAATAGGCAGCTTGACCTTGGGTAGGAAGAAGACATGTGGGCTAAACCAGAGATGGCACTGACCATTCCAGACATCTGTTTGCAGTGGCTCGCGTAGCCGATGCCCTTCTTTGACTGTGCCTCAGGGCCCTTCGATGAGCCCACAAGTCTACTGAATCCATGGAGTGGCGCAGCGTGCCGAGGCCTATGTGAGGCACTGTGTTGAATTTCAAAAATAGCAGAAGGGAAAGGTCTTGTCTGTGAGGAGCTTCTGAGACCACACGACAGATTGTGGCTTATGCCAACACCAGAAGAAAACGAGATGCAGGAAGGAAAATGAAACAATATGCTCTGGTATCAAAGAAGGTGATATAAATTTTATTTATTTGACATAGAATAAAATTAGGAGCAATCAATCAAGCAAGCGGCATTTCTTAAGGGCTCACAATAATGCCATACACTTAAGCTAAAGACTGGGAATAAAAAGAAAAGGGCAGAAATGCGCGCTCTGGAGTCTCTGCCTTCAAGAAGATTGCATTCTATTGGAGCCATGCTGAGACAATTTCTCAAAGAGGGATGAGAAATGTCCTTTCCTATGGCACAGGGTACCTGGATGGGAAGTGAATGGTTGTAGGTACTTTCCTGTGTTGATACTCTTGGCACCCCCAAGTGAACATTTCCGAATGTGTCCCCTCGCCTATTATTCATTGGCTTGTAGAATTCACTCTGCCTAGATGTTCCTGCAATACTTTGTTTTGGTGTGGAGGTCACCCTGAGATCTCACAAGCTTTGCTAGGAGCCAGGGAGTTCTAAGAAATGTCCAAGGATGGATTGGGCTGAGTGGTCTCTTAACTCCTTTCTTAACTTTGAGATCCTGGGCTTTGGGGACCAGCCTGGATAAGTTCAGGGAGGATCATTCTCAGATTTTCTTTGGTCATTGCAACTCTCAAAGACTAACAGGTCATAGAAGGAAAATCTGTATGGTTGGAGAGAATATCTGTACCAACCAGATCCTGGGCACCAGCATGGCAGAGTGGATGGGACATTGGCTGTGGAGTCAGAAGGATCGAGCTCAAAATCCCCCACAGATCCTAGTGTGATCCTGGACAAATAATTTAGCCCCTTTGTGCCTCAGTTTTCTCGTCCGTAAAATGAGGGAGGTGGAATGTATGACCTCAGGGGTCCCTTTCAGCTCTAAATCTATGACCTAGCGATGGCTGAGACAAGTAGGAAGTACTAGAATGCTTTGACAGATTTGTGTCCTCGATGTGGCACACACTAGTGGCAAGGAGGCACAGCAGAAGATAGAGCGCTGAGTCTGGAGTCAGGGAGGCCTGAGTTCGATCTTAGCCTCGGACACTTACTAACTATATGACCCTGGGCAAGTCACTCTTAACATCTGTTCACCTCAGTTTCCTCATCTGAAAAATGGGGATACTAAGGGTACCTACTTTCATAGTTGTTATGAAGATCAAATGAGATAATGATTGGAAAGCACTTGGCACAGTAACCTGCACATAGTAGATGCTGCATGAATGGCATCAGTTCAGGTACCATGATGGGCCCTGGGAAGACCAAGGGAAAAATGAAGCCCTCAGGGAGCGTACAGTCTATAGAGGGAGGGGCCATACACCGGAATGAATGAATACAATCCTTCTGTAAAATGAGCACAAGATTGCACAAGCTCAGGGTCACCTTGACTCTTGGTCCTTCATACCCCATATCCAATCAGTCACTAAATCTTGTTTCTTTCTCTGCATCATCTGTCTCACCTTCTCTCCATTCGCATAACCACTACTCTCATTAACACCTTCGTCACCTCCACTCCAATTCATCTGCCATAGTCGTTTTCCTGAAGTACGTGTCCTAAAAGTGTGTCCCTTGCTCCGTTTGATAAACTTTGGTGGTTCACTATTAAGGGTCAAATAGAAGTTCCACTGCCCTTAACAGCTTGGTCCCAACTTCTCTTCTCCAACAGTATTCTCTTCTATACCCTCTAGAGTCCGACCAAACCTGCCTTCTTCCTTTTCCTGATACATGACTCTCTCTCAATGCTTCTGCATCCTGGTTTTGGGTCTTTCTAGCAGGCATCTCCCATGCCTAGAATGGACCTCTTTCTCACCTCCTCACTTCTATGTCTTAGAATCTCTGGTACCCTTCCAGACTCCAATGGAAGACCACTTTCCATATGACGCCTTTGCAGCCACCGGCCACTAGTGTCTCTCTCCTGTGTATTTTGCATAGACCTCCATATATCAATGCTGTCTCCCAGGGTAAGATGCCAGCCCCTGGAGGTCAGGGCTTATTCCAGGTTTTTCTTTGTCTCTCCAGTACCTGGCCCATGGTGGGCACTTAATGGATCCCTGTTGATTGATTGGTTCTCTTCTGGTTAATTTTCCCTCTTCTCTTTTGCTTTTCTGCCTTGTTTCTGTCTAACTGCCAATCAGAGCTTCCCAGATCTTAATTTCTTTCCTCCCTTCTCTATCTCAGATCTTGGTCCTTTTCTGTATCTCTAAATTTTTACTCTAAATGTCCATCAGTTAGTCAATACTTTACTCACTTGTTAATTATTCTAATTCTAACTATTAATTATTCTATAAAATTCTAATTAGTAATTATTAAGGCACAGGCTCAACAATTTGGAAGGGCAGCTAGATGAGGCAGTGCCTAGAGTGCTGGACCTGAAGTCAGGAACACTCAACATCTTGAATTCAAATCCAGCCTCAGGCATTTACTAGCTGTGTGATCCTGAGCAAGTCACTTAACCCTGTTTGCCTCAGTTTCCTCATCTGTAAAATGAGCTGGAGAAGGGAATGGCAAGCCACTCCATTGTCTGCCAAGAAAACCCCAAATGGGGTCATGAAGGTTTGGACACCAATGAAATGACTGAACAACAGTTTGGGTGATATTCTCCATTGGACGCGTGATCTCATAGATGTGGGTACTCCTTTCAATTATGCACATGACCCATTCAAGGCTGCCCATCCTGGGTGAGGGATAATGTTCGCAACTAATTATCTCTGTTTGCTAGAGGACCAGCCTAGCCACACAGGCAAAAGGCTCACCACTTTTTAATGAATCCCAAGGCCATGCATACCCATGAACTTATGATATTACGAATAATGTCAGCATAATAAAATTGAGTGTGTGTTATTCTGTATCCAGGCATGCAGTGGGAATTGTTTTAATGACAACTCCCATTTCTGTAGCCTTTTTAAGATTCACAAAGGGAATTTCTCGACTACAACCTTGGTAGGTGAATATGTTGATAACATTACCTCCAATTTACAGATACAGAAGCAGAGAAGTTTAGTGGCTTTCCTGGGATTACATAGCTAGAAAACATCGGAGGTATGATTGGAACCCAGGCTCCTGACTTCCAAATCTAACACTGTCTCCAGTACACCACAGACCAATTAAACTTTAAGTGAGACTCATTTGAAGAATATGTTTTTTTAATTTTATTTTTAAATTTTTTAAATTTTTTAAAATTTAATTTATTTAATATATTTAGTTTTCAGCATTGATTTTCACGAGAGTTTGAATTATGAATTTTCTCCCCATTTCTACCCTCCCGCCCACTCCAAGATGGCATATATTCTGGTTGCCCCGTTCCCCTGTCAGCCCTCCCTTCTGTTACCCCATTTCCCCTCCCATCCCCCTTTCCCTTCTCTTGTAGGGCAAGATAAATCTCTGCGCCCCATTACCTGTGTATCTTATTTCCTAATTGCATGCAAAAACTTTTTTTTTGTTTTTGAACATCTGTTTTTAAAACTTTGAGTTCCAAATTCTCTCCCCTCTTCCCTCCCCACCCACCCTTCCTAAGAAGGCAAGCAATTCAACATAGGCCACATGCGTATCATTATGTAAAACCCTTCCACAGTACTCATGTTGTGAAAGATTAACTATGTTTTGCTCCTTCCTAACCTATCCCCCTTTACTGAATTTTCTCCCTTGACCCTGTCCCTTTTTGAAAGTGTTTGTTTTTGATTACCTCCCCTCCCCGTCTACCCTCCCTTCTATCGTCCCCCCTTTTTTATCTTCTTCCTTCTTCT
>CM053624.1:365232893-365256974 GCA_028646595.1 Phalanger gymnotis
CTCTCCCTCCCTCTCTGCTTTCTGACCTACCTGCCTTCTTTCAAGTCTCAGCTAAAACCTCTCCCTGTACAAGAAGCCTTTCTGAGTTCCCCTTAATGCTAACACCTTCCCTCTGTTGATTTTCTCCAATATATCTTGCAAATATCTCATTTGCGTATAGTTTTGTGCATGCCATCTTCCCCATTAGACTGTGAGCTCTTTGTAATTGCCTTTTGCCTTTCTTTGTATCCACAGTGCTGAGCAGAGTACCTGGCATATAGTAGGTGCTTAATAAATGCTTATTGCCTTGACTTGACTTGGATCCTGGAAGACAGGCTCACTAGTACCCAGATGGTGGACCTGTAAGTCTATTTGTTCTAGGAAACAACTTTGCCTTGTACTAGAAAAGTCACTATTTGTAAGTCATTCACCCACCAATCTTACTACTGGGCATAGACCCCCAAAAAGTCAGAGGCAGAGGAAGGGGTCTCATTGATGCCAAAATAGTCCCAGCAAGTGCTTTTTGTCATCAAATTAGAAGCAGAGTGGGTATCTGCCAGCTGGGGAATGACTAAACAGACTATAGTTCATGAATGCAGAGGAATAAGGAATGATGAAAAGAAGATGAGGAAATTCCGGACTAGAGATAATAAGAGCTAAATGACCTAGGTGGCCCAATATTTAGAGTCTGTAAGAATGGAAGGGCAATGGTTTGACTCCACAGGAATGTCCTTGTTACATAGGGAGGTGTATGAACAGGATTCTTCTAAGCAGCCTTGGAAGGTGCCAGACTCCTTAGCAGACATGCCCACCAATCTTCTGCTTCTGGACATTCTGGTGCATTGATCTCCAGGCCTGAGCTGGGATGGCCCATACCACTTGTCCTTGGAAGAAACGTCCTGTTCTGTAAACAGCCTGAGTCTGTGAGACCATTTGTAGCACTCCGTTTTCCTTCCCAAACTCCCAGAGGAATTGTTTTTGCCACATAGCCGAGTCAGCAAGTTCAAGGTCAGAACTCCCTGGCCAATAGTCATTTTTGCATACCTCTTTTTTCACTGGAAAGGAAGCCCAGGAATGGCCAGCAGCTTCTCTGGAAACACAGCAGAGTTCCTTCCCACAGGGAAATGCCAGAATCATTGATGACAAGCTAGAGGGAAACTCAGTGGCTGTCTAGTCCAATCCCTTTATTTTGTAGAAGTGGAAACAGCCCCGAGAAGAAAAAGGATTTTCCCAGTCTCCCACACGTAGGGGGAGACAGAAGTGGGACCCAAGCCCAGGCCTTTCTGAGATCGAGTCCAACCCTCCCTATGCTGGCTACTCCATGTGGCCGTGGGTTCTGGTTTGTCCTTTCTTCCAAACCAAAACATAAG
Source organism: Phalanger gymnotis (assembly GCA_028646595.1). NCBI lineage: Eukaryota > Metazoa > Chordata > Mammalia > Diprotodontia > Phalangeridae > Phalanger > Phalanger gymnotis. The sequence continues at coordinate 365,234,243 of CM053624.1, forward strand.
CAATGCAAGTTGGTTTGACCAAGAAAAAGATCTGGGAGATTCCAGTTCCCTTAACCCCGCTTCTCTGTGGAAAGAGCATGAGACTGGGAATCCAGGAGACTGCCTAGGCGTGTAGCCCCAGGTAGCTCATCTGAGCCTTGCTTCTTCATCTGTAAAATGGGCTTGGATGGTCTTTAAGTTCCTTTCCCATCCTGACAGTCTAGGGTTATAGAGACAGAGGTATGCTTCTGGACACTAGATCCTGGAGCCAAAGATTTGGAGCTGGAAAAGATCTGAGAGCTCTCGCTGAATTCCCCTGATTGTACGGCTGAAGAAGCTGAGGCCCTGAGCGGAGGGTTACACCGGGCAAGTGGCAGAGCTGGAATTTGAACCCAGATCCTCCAGCTGCAAATCTTGTGTTCGTTCCTCAGCACCCATCAGCAGCATCTTAGTAACTGAATTACTTGATAATCACTTTTTAAAAAGAAAAATCAGATTTTAATTAAATTCAGCAGGTTTTTATTGAGTGCCTGGTACCAGGTGACTGTGGTGAAGCCCTGGGGGGCATAGAAACCCAGAAAAGATTGTGCCCCCCAGGAGCCGATGGAGACTCTTGGCACAAAGACTTGGCTTTGGATGTGCCTTTGCGAGGAGTTTTTTAGGAGTTAGAGAACGTAGCCGGGAGGAAACATTCTTTGGGTCGTATTGTTTGTAGTGATGACACCAATGGAAGTGTTAGTCATGCTGCATGCCAGAAGCTATAGCCAATGATGCTCTGTAGAAGGGCTAGGTACCCGGTGGTCACTGCACCAGGAGAATGTCAGGCGCCTCTGCTACTGGGGCTTCATTGTAGTTATTCAATCTCAACGTATTGATAGAATCCTAGTTGGTCAATCCAATTTAGAGGTCGTGTGGGGTGATGGGGGGGGTACTTCATTTGAAGCCAGGAGAGTGCTGGGTTCAAATTTCACCTCTGACGCTTACTAGCTACATGCTGATGGACACGTCCCTTACTTTCTCTGGGTCTCAGTTTCTTCATCTGAAAATGAGGGCAATAGTGCCTATAGTACTTACTTCATAAGACTCTTGTGAAAAACAAATGTTTTATCCACACATACACACGTGTGTGAATAAAATAAAGTATAATTAGATTTGTTTTATAAATATAATTTCATATACATTCACATATATTACTTATATATTTATAATACATATTTCTATAATTTTATCATATTGAATATGATTATATTTGCATATAATTTTATAGAAAATGTACATGGATAAATACACACAAAATAAATACATATAAAAATACATATAAATTATATATATATATATGGATGGATGGATGAGTGGATGGATGGGTAAATGAGTAGATGGATGGATGGGGATATATATATAATATAAAATAATATATAATTATAAATACGAGTAAATATATATTATATATAATTTACAAATTATACATAGTATCCCAAAAGTCTTAGGGCAATTTCAAATTATTAAAGTTTAAAACCTCACTAAGACTTTTGGGACACTTTATATAATATTAAATATTTGTTATATAATTTACATAAAATTTGGCCATCTAAATATCAGTTGTTTATTTTTGCTATTCCAATGTATTAAATACCTATAATGTAGTGAGAAATGCTGGGAATAAAACAAGATACATACTGTGTGTGGTCATAGTCCTGAAATGGGGAGGGGAGGAGAGAGAAGAGTTTTCAGTGTGGATTCCTCTGACACATGCTAGTCGCTGTCACCCTTGGCAAGTCTCTGAACTTCTCAGGCACCCAGGCCATTAATTAAGCAGAGTTGTTCTATTTAGTGGAGAGAATTTCCACACTGAGGGTTCCTGTCCCTGATGAAATCCCAGGTGTCAAGGGGAGTGGATGATGTGGTTACTAAGCACCTCGCATCACAGCTGCAGGCCTGGAGAAAACCCCACAAGTTGGTTATTCCAACCAAGTTCCTTTCAGATAAAGAAATAGAGGCCTCGGGTGTTTTGAAAATTTGTTACTATTAAAATTTTCAATGAACAAGCTGCCGCCTCTATTTGAAATACAAAAAAACCTTTGTTAACAAATACATACAGTATGTATGTCCACATCTGTATGTATACCTAGACAGCTGTACACATGTATACGTATGTCCATGCATATGTATGTGTATATACACGCATATAAAAATCAAGCAAATCCGATTTAGGCTCCTTGCTCTGGAGCTGGAAAGACCTTCAAGAGACCGTCTAGTCCAATGCCTCCATTTTACAGATGAGTGAGACTGAGGCCCAGGGAGGTTAATCAACTCGCCTGAGGTCACACAGATGGCAAATAGAAGACCCAGGATTGGAGAGATTGGGGAGATTTTATAACAATATGTTTACCTAAATTAATTTTCTATTTGTTTTTCCTCCTGTCCATTATTCTCCTCTATAGTAGTCTCAGTTAACGAATGTCCTGAGGGGACAAGTGTGGAAGGAGTAGTCAGGATGTGGGAAGTCCTGTCTTTGTGTCTTAGGTTTACCAGCAGCGGCTTCCACCTCCCAGCTGGATGCTCTGCTGGAAGTTTCTAGAGAGAAAAAAAAATTCTCACATCACAGGCTCCATTTCCTATCATGCTAATTTCAACATTCCTCATTTTCTCAAACTGAATTACAAGCTGAGTTGACCAGTGGGGACTCAGGCTGGAGCAGCATGGCTGCAGAGAGGAGCTCAGGAGGGCACGTTTTTTAGAATTCTCTTTCCAGGTCTAGGAGTCCAGTGCAAAGGGCAAAACCATTCACATTAGCCAGGATTGAGGACCGGAGAGGAGGCGTGGTGCCGGTGTCATAGGTGGATAGGTCAGCTCGGAAAGAAGTTCAGGATAGTAGAGGAATGTGAATTTAGTATGTTTATAATGGCTTGGTTCTTAGTCATGAGCTTTGCTATGGTCTATGCAGCCTTAGCAAGGTATAAAGGAGAAGCAAAGTGTGGCTGAAACAGGATGGAATCTAGATCCCTGGGCTGGGATCCTATCTTTAGTACTGATTAACTGTGTGACCCTGAATAAGTTACTTATCTTCTCTGAAGTTCATTTTTATCACATGTAAAGAGATCATACTTACCATACCTGTGACATAAGGTTACTATGAAGAAAGTACTTTGTAAAACAAAGTTTGACCTAAATGCAAGTCTGATAGACTCTAGAGGTGAAAAAGGCTCCTATAAATTATAGAAGACTGATATTCATCCATCCATCCATCTCTCCACTCATCCATCCATCATCCATCTCTCCACTCATCCATCCATCCATCCATCCATCTTCCATCTCTCCACTCATCCATCCATCTATCCATCTATCCACTCATTCATCATTCCATCCATCTATCCATCCATTCATCCATCTGCTCATTCATCCATCCATCTACTTATTCACCCATTCATTCCCTCATCTATCATCTATCCATCCATCCACTCATTCATCATTCCATCTATCCATCCACCCATCCATCCATCTGTCTACTCATTCACCCATCTATCCACTCTTTCATCCATTCCATTCTATCCATCCACCCACCCACTCATTCATGTATTCCTCCATCCATTCACTTATTCATCCATTTCATTCCATTTATCCATCCATTCATCCTTCCATCTATCCATTCATCCACATATCTTTCTATTCATCCGTCAATTCATCCATTCAGTCAATAGACAGTAATATGTACATGGCAGAGACAGAAATGTTTTGAAGATTTAGAGCTTCATCCTTCCCCATCTAGTAAGCAAGCTTATTGGATGTTTGATATGTGCTTCGCTGATGCAAAATGCATTTCTCTTTTTTCTGAGATTCTAACAGCATCAAAATGGCTTGGGAACATATCGACTGTGGTCATTGTTGGAGCCTGTTTTCAAAAGCATTTGTTTTTGTATCCACTCTTGGGCACTGAGTTCAAAGCCAGCCACAAACTGGCTTGAGGCTCTTCTGGAAACTTTCTTCCCCCTAGCCTGGCTCTTTTCTTGCCTTGCTTCTGGCCCCTTTTATTCCTTATCTGTTAAACAGAAGCTTTCATAAAAAATCTTGTAATCATTCATCTTTCGGAAAGCCTACACATCCCGAATCGTGTGTAGGCAGGAGAATTCTCCTGTGCTGGTTCTTTGAGTCTGTGTAATGAGGAGCAATCACTGGCATTCTGCTGCTTGCTCGCTGAGAGCTAAGACTGTTTGTACTGTGACTTAGAGACGGCTGTGAAAAGAGTGAGCAGGCAGGGAGGGGGCTTCGTGGGGGAGGGAGGCTTTCATTGTAATTCTATCACCTTTCCAAACCACAGGATAAAAAGAGACTTCTGTGAAGCTTCTAAATGAACATGCTTTGTTCAGGCTGGAGAGGAATGAGATGCCTAAGGTTTCTATTTCTCACATGGGAAACTTAATATATGTGAAGGTTAACGGGTGGAAACGGGCCTCTTTGCAGAGAGTCTGAGTGGGATGGGCTGCCAAACTGTATTTCAGTCAAGGCTTAGCATGGTGCCTGGAACTTAGTAGGTTGCAGAGAATTTCTAAGATAATGGGAATATTGGATAGATTTGATAATCATGGGTCATGCGTTCGGGTCACTTCCTGCCTGTGTGACCTTGGAAAAATCACAACTTTTTCTGGAGCACAATCCCACATCGGTAAAGGGGAGGATTTGTACTAAAAAACTCCTTCAGACTTTAAATCTATGACCCCATGATCTCAGACACTTCCTCTCCATTGAAATTCCATTTAATAAGCACCTATTATGTGCCAGGCACTCTGCCAAGAACTTTACAATGATCTCATTTAATCCTTACAGTAACCTTGGGAGGTAGGTGTGATTAGTACATGGATTTTACAGTTGAGGAAACTGAGACAAAAGTAGGTTAAGTGACTTGCCCAGGGTCACACAGCTAGTAAGTGTCTGAGCTGAGTTTGAACTCAAGTCTTCCTGACTCCAGGCCCAGCACTTTGTGGCACTATGGCACCATCTAGCTGCCTAACTTGCTAGGCAAGTGCTTAATGTCTTCAAACCCCAATGTCCTCATCTGTAAAATGGGGATAATAGTAGCACGAACATCGTAGTGTTTTTGTAAAGTTTAAATAAAATTGTTTTGGTAAAGTGCTCTTTGTAAATCTTCAAGTGCTATAGAAATATAAACTGTTCTTTTTACTATTATTTTGTCCCTGTCTTTTTTATTGGGGTGGAATGTGGTAGGGAGAGAGAGGTGACACGTCACCATTCTGGTATTAATCTTTTCTATTGAATTATCAAGGGACCGTGGAGAAAATAACTGCTTTCAGTAGTTAAATAAAATATTCTCGTTACTTTTGTCATCATTTTCCTTGACAGTCTCATATAAAAAATGTATAAAGAACTTTGTCAGATCTATAAGAATGAGTCATTCCCCAATTGATAAATGATAAAAAGATATGAACAGACAGTTTTCCAATGAAGAAATCGAAACAGTTGATAGTCATATGAAAAATGCTCTAAATCATTATTAGATTAGAGAAACGCAAGTTAAAACAACCTTGAGATATCATTTTACACATACCATATTGGCTAAAATGACTGAGGGAAAAAGCAACAAATGTCGGAGGGGAAAATTGGGACACTAATTCGTTGTTGGTGGAATTGTGAACTGATCCAACCATTTTGGAGAGCAATCTGGAATTGTGCCCAAAGAGTTATTATACTTGGCTGCTGAGGATGTCTGTAGAACAGCATGCTATCCTTTGTTTGAGTGACTCTTGGAGCCAAATTGGAATCCCTTTATGACTTGGTAGCTAAGTTGCCTGGTTCAGAGACACGAAGAGACTGGATTACAGTCACACAGCTAGAACAGGTCAGATGTAGACCTGAAGCCCAGGATTCTCTCCACTACACCATCCTGCCTCCAATGTTCTTTCTCTTTCCCATTCCTCCCTTTCTATTTCCCCCTTCTTCTCTCCTTGCCCCTTCTCTCCATTTCTCCCTCTCTCTGCTCTTTTCTCCCCTTTTCTTTTCCCCTCTTTCTTCCCTTTGTCCCTTTCCCTCATTTTTCCTTCTCCTGCCCCTTCCACTTTCTCTTCCCCATTCTCTCTCTTCTCCCTTTCTCTCTTTCCTTTCTTCCCTCCTTCCCTTGTCTGTTCTCCCCCTTCTCTTTCTCTTTCCATCTCCCTCCCTCCCCTTTCCCATTTTCTTTTGCAACTTCTACTCATCATACTTAATTCTGTCCTTTGGGGCTGAGCAGAAAGCCTCCCCTCCCTCTTGCATGTGACAGCCCTTCACATGTTGAAGGTAGCTGTCTTCATCGTTCTCTTGCTCCCCCCCACCACTATCTTATCTTTTTCATTCCATTCTCTCTCCCTTCTCACTCTTCCTCCCCCTTCCTCCTCTCCTGGGAGTTAAGGTTGAAACTATTGAATAATGAAATATGTGTATTATCTGTGGATTTTACGGGCCTTTATCTCCCTTTTCATGGGCTATTGGGGGTTGCCTTTTATCACATCCTGAAAACTTTCTGTGCATGTAGGGCATTTTAAATCTCCCATTCCCTGCCTAACCAAGATCACTGGAACAACAAAACAATTAAGAGTAATGGCCCACCGTTCGATCTGCATGTGAAACTGCTTTCTCGTTGTATCGAATTCATAATGATGTGGATAAAGCTGAGAGACAGAATTGTCCAAGAATTAAGAATTGATGAGATCCAAGCCCAGCTATGACTTCTAAATGTAGTTCTGGGCCTCAGCCCAGGGGTCATCACAAGGCATGGATTCTATTCCAGACTCCTCCAATGACTAGTTTTATTATCTGAGACAACAAGTCAATTCAAGCCAACAGCAGGTCAGCCAATAAACATTTGTTAAGTGCCTAGAATGCGCCAGGCCCCGTGTTAAATGCTGGGTATATGAGAATGGCAAAAAGAGTCTTTGCTCTCCAGGAGCTCAGTCTAGTGGGGGAGACCACATGCAAACAACTGTGTCTAAACGAGATGGCACAAATCGACCTCAGAGGGAAGGCATTAGAATTAAGAGGGCTTAGGAAAGGCTTCTTGTAGATGGTGGAATTTTGTTGTCTTTGTCCTTTGCTCTGGAAGAGGACCAGTGACATCATGGGGGTCTTGATTTGCCCTGAACTGTATTTAAGTGAGGCAGAGCTGTGCAAAGTCATCAGCCTCAGTGTCGCTCGCAGAGCTATTGAAGTCCAGTGGCAAGACAAAAGTCAAGATGGTTGGTGATGGCCCAGGTTGCAAGTGGGTGATCTTTACCTTTCCAAACTAAGGCCCCCAGGTCTCGGTTTGGGACTTAAAGAGAGCCAGGAAACAGATGATGGAGGGAGAGTTTCAGGCATGGGAACAGCCAGAAAAATGCCTGGAGCCAAGAGATGGAGGATCTTGTTTGAGGACCAGCCAGGGGGCCAGTGTCACAGACATTTATTAAGCACCAGCTGTGTACAGAGCTGCTCCAGCTCAGAGATCCTCTGAGTTCTGTTTTCTGGGAGCTAGGAGCTTTCTTTCCACTTTTCTCCCACACCCACCAGACTCACTGAGATGCGTGCATCTGAAAATGCAACATCAAATTCCCATGCTAAGTCTAGAGGCAGTGTGGTGTAGTAGGCAGAGAGTCAGCCTCAGGGCCAGAAGCCCTGGGTTCGAGTCCACCTCTGGCCCATGCTGGCTGTGTGCCTGGGTGCCTCACTTGACCCCTCCATGCTCTAGGCAGTGTTCTAGGATGAAGTTGCAGAGAGGGTGATGGCCTGCGTGGAAAGAGAGACTCCTTATCTGGGAGTTACTTATGGTAATGGTGTCCTGGGTCCAGTCCCCATCCCCTCTCCCTATATTTTTATACCACAAGAGTAGGAGGGCTTATGCAACAAAAGCTTTGTGGGAGGACGAGGTTTCAGAGCTAGTGCGGTAATGATCTTGTGACACTGAGGTGGTGGGATGCTGTGATGTCATCCATCTGTTTCTCCCTCTTAACCAAGGAAAACATTGTTACTCAAAGGCCAGTGTGGCACAGGGCTCCCGGAAGCCAAAGACAGTGCCCATCCATTGGGAAAAGACTGCACAAAGGGTGGTATGGGAATGCCATAGAATAATAACAAGCCAGTATGGCACAGGGCTCCCGGAAGCCAAAGATGGTGCCCATCCATGGAGAAAAGGCTGCACAAAGGTGGTATGGGAATGCCACAGGATAATAGCAAGCAGGAAGAAGCGATGGATGAGAAGGATTCAGAGACCTGAGGTCTGATCTCGTTTCACCGCTTTCCTAGCTGTGTGACCCTGGCCTAGTTGTTTAACTTCTCTGGGCCTCACTTCCCCCTCTGTAAGAATGGTGTTGATGACATAATTGCTGTAGAGGGTTGGGGGATAGAGCGAGGGACGCCTTGGTTCCAATCTCATCTCTGGCATGTGCTGTTTGTATGACCCTGGGCAAGTCACTGACCCTGAGCCTCAGTTTCCTCTTTTGTAAAACAGGGACAAGAGTACCTGTAGCCCCCACCTCACAGAGTGGTTATAGGGACAAAATGATATAAGAATGTCAAATGTTTTATTAAATTTCTATTATTAAGGAAGCCAGGTGGTCCAGTGGATAGAATGCCAGGCTGGAATCAGGAAGACTCATCTTCCTGAGTTCAGATCTGGCCTCAGGCACTTACTGGCTGTGTGACCCTGGGCAAGTCACTTCACCTTGTTTTCCTTGGTTTCCTCCTTTGTTAAATGAGCTGAAGAAGGAAAGGACAAACCGCTCTAGTATCTTTGCCAAGAAAACCCCAAATGGGGTCAGGAAGAGTCGGACACAACTGAAATGACTGAAAAATAGCAAAAGAAAACACCCTCATGTCACTGGTCCTGGCTATATTACTAACCCTTGCTATGAATGAATGGATGACAGGACAGTCTCCTGTTGGTGCGAGCTGGCTCTGAAGGGGAGCGGGGATGGCTAGGAGACCCAGTGGATGAACTCATTAACAAATTCTAGGCTCTATTGGTGGCTATTAGCCACCATTAATTACATTAGTAGGTGAACATTAAGCCAGAATGAAAAGACTTCAGCCTGTGTCATAGAGTCTCGATCTGCACATTTCTAGAAATTTTCTTTTTAGAAAATTTGCTTCATGAGATCAGAATCTCTGGGGTGACTGGGCACTATCCTGAGAGCCTGGGACACTTTGGGACAGTTCTAAATGTTAGGAACTTGGTTTTTCCCATTCATTAAACCCAAATCTGACTCTGTACATTGCATCTATTGCTTCCAGCTCAGCCTTGTGAGGCCAAGCAGACCCAGCCAATCCCTCTACCAGTCCACAGCCCTTCAAAGAAAGGTTTGCTTGTGCAGATGAGATCGAGGTCCTAGCCAATGCCGGGAGCCTGTGATTGGAGGAACATTGGTATCTGCCTTCTCTCAGCAAACAGAGACAAATACCTGTCCCAGCTAAGTTCTGTTGCTAAGCAGTGGCACTAACTGATTTCATATAGGCCTTCCTGCTCTGTGCTGGTGGCTGTGTTTCCCATGCCGATCGGTGGACTCAGAGTAATGTTTCGTGTGGCACCAGGAGCTTTTACCAGAAGATCCCAAAGCTTTGTGCAAAGATTAACTCAGCCAGCCTCACCACACCATGGGAGAAGGGAAAAGCAGATAGCTGATTGAGAGGTCAAACTCTGGACTTCATCTCCTAGATTAGAGTGAGGACAGTGTTAGGACAAGTAGTTGCCTGTTTGTCTATGGTTTCCATGTGGTCATATAAGCCCACAGTGTGAGCTAGTCTGCGGTGGTCATCAATGGATGGAGCAATTACTGGGCAAGTGGCAACTGAACCTTGCCCATGAAGGAGTCGCTGGAGCTCGCAGCCTTCTGCTGCTGGTACTTGTCACCGATGGAGCATTTGAACAGTTGCCAAGACCTTCATGACTCTTGTCTCATTTGAGCATCATACCAGCAGGCATGACTCAGAGCGAGAGGGATTTCAAGTCAGATGATCTGGTTCTGAATCCCACCTCTGCCATCTACTTCAGGAGCCTATAATCCAGGGCTGCCTACCCAGATCTGACTTGAGGGGTGGTTTCTGGGAGCTCATTGTATAAAGTGGAAGGAGGCCATATAATCTGGTGGAAAAGACCCTGACTGTGAAATAAAAGGGCCTAGATTCAAATCCCACTTCAGACTGCCAGTGACCTCCATTTCTCCTTCACTAAAATAAGAGGGTTGCATTCCAGGGCCTATGATCCTGTGAACCTGGCTGATGGTGGACAGATCACCTTCCTTTTTGAGCCTCACTTTTATTTCCTATAAAATGATGGGGTTGGACTAGGTGACCAGCAAAGGCCCTTCTAGCCTTAGAGCTGGGCTGCTGCTATTGTCTCCATGTTATAGAGGAGGAGATTTAGGGTTCAAGAAATTGTGATGTCAGATGGGGTCACATAGTGTCAGAGGTGATATTTGAACTCAGGTCCTCCTGACTCCAGGATTCTCTCCACTAGCCTATACTGCTTCCATGTTTTGGGAGGTACTTTGCAGGAGAAAGGAAGGAAGGAAGGTAGGTAGGAAGAAAAGACAAAGAGAGAGGAAAGAAAAAAAGAAGGAATGAAGGAAGAAAGGGAGAGGAAGGAAAGAAGGAAGGAAGGAAGAAAGAAAGGAAGAAAAAGAAAGAGGAGAGGAAAGGGAGGAAGGAAAGAAAGATAAAGAAAGACAAAGAAAGAAAGGAAAGGGAAGGAAGGAAGAAAAAGAGAGGAAAGGAAGGAAGAAAAAAGATATAAAGATAGAGAAAGAAATAAGGGAATGAAGGAAAGAAAGAGAAAGGAAGAAAGAAAGAAAGAAAGGAAGGAAGGAAGAAAGGGAGAGGAAGGAAAGACAGAAGGAAGGAAGGAGAAAGAAAGGAAAGGAAGAGAAGGAAGAAAAAGAAAGAGGAGAGGAAAGAAAGAAAGAAATAGAAAGGAAGGAAGGAGAAAGGAAGAAAGAAAGAGAGAAAGAAAGGGAGAGGAAGGAAAGAAGGAAGGAAGAGGAAAGGAAGAAAGAAAAAGAAAGTCAAGAAAAGGAAGAAAAAGAAAGAAGAGAGGAAAGGAAGGAAGGATAGAGATAAAGAAAGAGAAAGAAAGGAAAGAAGGAAAGAAGAAAGAGAAAGGAAAGAAGGAAGAAAGGGAAAGGAAGGAAAGAAGGAAGGAAGACAGAAAGAAAGAAAAGAAAAGAAGAAAAAGAAAGAGAGTAAAGGAAGGAGAAGAAAGAGGAGAAGAAAAGAAGGAATAAGGAAAGAAAGGAAGAAAAGAAGGAAGGAGAGGAAGGAAGCAAGCAAGGAAGGAAAAATAAAGAGAAAGAAAGAAGGAAAATCGAAATGCAGGAAGAAGTCCAGGAGGAAAGGAAGGAAAAAGAACAAATAAGAAGGAGAGGAGAGTTGAAGATGACACCTCTTAGAAGGGAGGGTGTGGGATGAGGCTGTTCCCTCTGTAGCGGTGCCGATATTGGAAAGAGGTGCAGACTGATTCATCCTGACTGAAGGAACACAGCCGAGCTTCCTCGTTCCCCTGCTTTGTTCAGATGACGCACAGGTGAACGTTCACCAGCTGGACCGTTTTGCCCTTATGAATGGCCGGCAGTTGCTGGCTGCAAAGGCCGGATGGTATGTGGTTTCCAGCAGTGTGCAGGCATTTGATTTTCTGGCAGTTTGTATCCATTCAGGGCATGGGGGCTGGAGGAGTCACACTTTGCCTTCTTCTGCTGAAGGAGCTGAAGAAGAGTGTGAGAGTCCCAGGGATAAGGGAACCCCTAGCCTTTTTCTCCTTGACTCTACCATGATAGTGAGTCTGCTTCTGACTGAGTCTGCCCTGGAAGCTCCAGGGTCACTGCTGGGATCCAGGGGCCATTGGGCTCTTCTCTCCTGGGTCAGATGCTTCTAGTTCCTGGAGAAAACACCACCTCAAGAACTGAATGCCTTTCAAAAGGCAAAATATTCTGCAAAGGAAGCTCAGCAAATTTAGCAGAAGGGAGTGCATGTCAGACATGTGGACAGCTTGTTCAAAGGCGCAGAGGTGGGAAATTGTAGGAGCTAGCTGGCTTTGCTGGTCTGCAGAATGCATGGAGGGGAGTAACGTATACTAAAATCAGGAAGGTGGGGAGAAGCCAAGCTTGCCAGGGCTGCAAATGTCAAAGGAGGTAAGAGGGAGCCATTGGAGGTTATTGAGCAAAGCCTTTTACAAGGAGTCTCTCTTTGTATCTTCCTAACTATACAGGGCTCATAGTATGTGTCTTGTGAGTGTCTGCTGTGAGAGCTGGGCCCAGCCTCCTTCTGTCACCAAGACTAGCCTTTGTCGCTATCAGTGACTGTAAAGGTTTAAGAGTCTATGCTGAGCTCACCAATCTCAGGCCTTTGTGGCAAGGGGATGTGGAAAAGGAGCTAGAGATACTCGATTTTAGATATGAAAACATCTCTTTAGAACATGTAATATTATTGCACATACCAAAATTACAAAGGTAAATGTAACGAAAAATGGCCACCCCAGCTTATGCTCTTGACCAGCATGTGACCCCTCATTCTTGGAACTGGGTCCAGGTATGGCCCAAGTCAAAGGAGACAGATGGGAACTAGGAAGTTTAGGGAATCTGTTTCGGCATAAAGTGGTCTGGGGGAATTGCCAAGCATTTATTAGGTGCAGAAGGCACCTAACGTGCGCCACACTCTGGGCTGGCAGCTGGGTATAGAAAGACAGTTGCTGCCCCTAAGGAGCTTACATTCTAATGGGAGAATGTGAGTCCAGCCTTAACCCAGCCCTGGTCTGAGGGATTCCTAGGAAACCATAATGGTCTGGTGGCCATCTGGGAGATTCCATTATGCCATAAAGGGACCCGAGAAAGCCTGATCCCAAATGGTTCAGAGGCAAAGAATCACTGGAAAGGCAGTGTAGTTCAGAGGCTGGTGCACTTAACGTGGGCTTAGAGAGACCTGAGATTAATTCCTGTTTCAGATTCTTAAGAACTTTAGGACCCTGGACGTGTCATGGCACTTCTGGGTCCCTCAGTTTTCCCATCTGTAAAATGGGGGTGAAAATAACATTTCTATCAAAGAGTCATTGTGAGGCTCCAATGAGAATGTGTGTAAAGTGTTTTGCAAAACTCAAATTTTCACATGAATGTTAGCTGTTGTTACATAGAACTGTTCCAGTCTCCTGGCATCATACAGACTTTGGATGTCCTATTTTGGGTTGTTGAGGTCTTCCTGATGACTGGTCATCATTGTGTTTCATATATCACCTGGGCGGTGGTTTGGAGATTGGGCTAGAGAGGGAGAAGCTGATGTAGGGAGAGCAGATAGGAGCTGACCTCAATGATCCATTGCTGGTTGCCTCTGGGTACACACACAGACAGAGCCCCTCTGGCAGGCGGGCTTGCCTAGGAGGAGGCGCCTTTCCGCCACGCCCTCCTCTGCCTACCAGTGTGATGGGTCAGCCCCAGAGGCTGTCCTTCCAGAAGTGGCGGCTGTCTGCTCCTCTCACCCACTGTTTCCTAGGGGAAGTAGCAAGAGTTCAGTGCTGAGGTGATCCTGGAGGTGGTGAAAAGAACAAGTCTGGGGATCTCATAGCAAGCGTTCAGCTGGGATGTCTTTGTCTTGTGGCTTAGCCCCTCAGTCATCAGAACCTCATTTTAATGCTCTTTCTAGAGTGGAGATATTCGGGTTGAGTCACTGCCGATGTGTGGCCCGTGAAGCTGTCCTCAGCTCCTCTCTTCAGCGAATTACCATGAGTCTTTCAACATTCAGCCCACTTTAGCATCATGCATCAAAACAAATGACTAAAAAAATCAGCAGATACAGCAAAATGGAAAACAGCAGCAAACAGAGATTGGAATCGTTTCAAACATATGGGACTTTCCTTTTGGATATGCGATCCCATATCCCTTGAGCTTGGAGGGCATGAATAAATGCCATGGAATTACTCTTTAGCTGCATAATTATTTTCTTATTCGTGCTCTGTGGATTGTAGCATTTATATTTTTGGTTTCTTGGGAAAGAGTGTCATCTTATCAAGTGGTTTTTGTTGAGATCTTATGACTAAAACTTATTTTGATGCTGCGAAGGGTCAATGATTTTGTCACTGTGAGCAATCTGTCTACCGATGTATAACAATCCTTCTATGTCTTAATTTGCTGGATAATTATTATCCTTTTCTTTCCCATAAATCCTCTAAAGAAAACATTCCTGCCTGTCCAGCATTCTAGTGTCTGTCTCTTGTTCTTCTAGCATCTCAGGGAAATCTCTTATTCTTATGACATTACAAGCCCAACTTCTTTACCAGTGTCAAACATGCTTGGTAGCCTTCTTAAAGTGCTTCTCACACATCTTCATCACCGCCACCATCATCGGTGTCATTGACTGCCCTTGGTGCTGTCATCTCACTTCTCTGATCGTGATCTTCCGTGATTCCCAACATCACAGAGAGGATATGGGTATTAAAGCCGTAATTGTCTTTTGCAACAATGGATAGATTTGGGTCACCTAAAACTCGTAAGTTTCCCAAATCCAATCTAAACCAACCTCCAGTTCTGTTCTAGGTCCATCTTATTGTCCGTTGTGATACTTGTTCAAGTCACATATATATTGGCCTAACTCAATGGACTCCCTCTCTTGCTTTATGCTATAGCCTAGGAAATGTGTATTTTCATCCACTTTATTTATCCAGTATAGATAGATTATTATCTTTCACCTGTCTGTGGAGTTTTCTGTCAAAGTTTTGTAGTAGTCCAGGGCTCAATGTGACTGATAATACATCATCATTAGAACACTATTAAGACTTTTTACCGTTAATAGAAAATGCTTCTTTTGTGTCATCCTTACATAAATATTTTCCATGACATTGCAACATCTCTGGTAAACATCGATATCACCATTTTACATTCATTTTATGTTAATACTCAGCATATTTTTAACCAAACTATGCTTGCATACTTGCATCTTTCAAGGAATCTTGTACGATTTTGATAATAGTATCTCCCTGCCAAGGTAGTTATGTAGATAAAAGGAGATAATACATGTAAGGCACTTTGCTTACTTTATATTGTGATATATACCTTGTTGAGGAGAGCCAGATATTTTCTTAAAATTGTCAAACAGCAAACGCAGAGGAATATTACCCTCTATTACACACGTGACTTTAAGAATGTGGTCCACTGTGGTGAGTCGTGTGTTAGTGACTGTATTCCCTTTTAGCATTGTTATGGAGGTTGGCGTTGATGTCTACAATGGATGATTCTCAGAAACAAGTAGGTTTTTTTGAAGTATCCATGGTTTTCTTAATTGCCATTTTTCCCCCAATAGAAGCAAAGTGCAAGTTTTTCATTCTTTTTGACTCTTATTCTATTTAAAATTCCCTGTGGATTGATCCCTTTGTGTTTTCCACCCACATTAATTTGCTTGGAGATGTACAGTAACTCTTTCGAACTCCATCCTTTCAAGTGTCATCATGTTTATGCCCTCTTCACATTGCCCATCTCATGCAGAAATAGCGAAGCCCAAATCAGTTGTTTCCATCATTACTTGTGAAGATAGATCAGTATCAGAATGCTGGCAGATCTGTTCCATTTTGCATGCATTTTTGGCCTCCTGATTAAACACCAGCAATAACCATTGAAAGGTCATCTGCAGGTGCTCTGGCTCAGCGAGTTCAGATAAAGCCGTCTACAACTTTATCTTTCTAACTGCACTCTGCTGCTTTGTGAGCTGGTGCTTAAAAATTTTATAAAATCATAGGATTAAGTACCATTTTAAAACAGGGTTTTAATGTAGTTAAACAGGTTGGTTTGGAGGTTCTGTGACCTTACACAGCGCTTCCTTCATTTTTTTCCTTTTCTCCAAGTCGGTGCTTGATACAGACTTGATCTGATTACAGATCTGGTTTATTGAGAAATAAGGTGAATTCAGGAAGATGTTGCTCTAATGCTAATTTCTGCCAAAAAAGTTTATCCGTTTTCCTAGCAGTTCTCATATGAAATAGAAGCCTTCCCCCTAGCTGCAACTTCCTTATGTCTTTCAGTTTCATTTCAAGTCAGAATGTTAACATGGATATCGCAGAATCACAGAATTTCGGAGTTGGAAAGGACCAAGTTGAAAGAGCCATCTAGACCAATCGAGATCTAGAATAGAATCTCCTCCATGGCTCATGAGTGGTCATCTAGTCTTTGCTCTGATACTTTCAATGATGGAGACCTATTGTTTCTTCAGGTAGCCAATGCCTTCTGCTTTTGGAGTCTAATTGTTGGGAATTCCCCCCCCCCCATTTCAGGCCTGTATAGTTTTAGTATCGCTTCAGCTTTTTGGTTTTTGAAACATTGAAATTACTAGGAGTTAAAATAATGAATGAATGGATAAAAATCCCCACAAACCCATATTTAGCATTCATTATGTGCCAGCTACTATACCAAGCATTGGGCGTGTGTGTGTGTGTGTGTGTGTGTGTGTGTGTGTGTGTGTGTGTGTGTGTGTGTATGTATGGAGGGGGTACAAATAGAAAAAACATGGTCCTTGCTTAAAACGCAAAAAACAAGATAGTCCTTGCCCTTTAGGAGTTTATATCCTAATAGAAGCAAACAACATATATAGGCCACAAGTGGCCAGGGAAACATGGGGAATCACAGTGATGGTGAGGGAAGCATTATATTTGAATTTAAGAAGATTCGGGTTTGAATCCTGCCTCAGACCCTTAATAGCTGTGTAACCCGGGCAAGTCATTTAATCTCTGAGTTTCATTTCCTTGGCTGTAAAACGGGGATGATAATAAAATCTGCCTCCAAGGCTGCTGAGAGAATCAAACGGCATTCTCATTGATTGCTTTGCAGACCTTGTAGTGCTATCCAAATGTTAGCTGTCATTTCTGTTAGAGTCGCCTTGTTCAATTGACTTTCTCTCTCAAGTAATAAGGCGTTATTAACCAAGAGTTAATACTATTTTCTTGTGACTGGGGGGTAGGCAACGGGTCTTTAATTTTCCATTAGTGCATGAATGCTTAATAAGCACTATAATAATTTCGACAATTTTCTCCTTTCTGTGTTAGGTTAGAAAATCGTGTTATAGCTTCTCTTTTGACTGGCGCTCTTTTGTCGCTCTTGAAGAGTGTCCTAATAGCCATCCAAAATGGATTAGATTTATTCTACCATGTATGTATTATAGAATCAAATACATTGTAGTTATTTTCAACATTTATTCTTATGTCTAGAAGGAGCTGGGAGAGGTTTTGGATCAGAAGATTTTAGCTGACTGTGAGGATACGCCTTTTTTCAGTGAGCTGTCTTAGACGTGAAATGGGCCTTCTCAAGCAGGAGTGACTTCATTGTCACAGAGATTCCAAGCGTAGTGATTGGATAGACATCCCTGAGAGACAATATAATAATTTAAATATGGATTTGGCTAGATGACCTCAGGCCTCTTGTCCAATCCCTCTGCTCCTACACTGGGCAAACCTGGCCTAGTGTATCAAGTGCTAAACCCAAGGTCAGGTATAGTTGGATTCTAATCCTGCCTCTGACACCTACCACGTGACCACAAACAAAGCTTTTCAACTCTCTGAGCCTCAATTTCATCATCTCTAAGATGGGCACAATAGCACCTGTAACACCCAACTTATAGGGTTCAATTAAATTTAACAAGAATTTACTAAGTGCCTTTTATGTGTCAGGTGCTGGTGATAGAAAGTGGCTGCCTTTGCCCTCAAAGAGTTTACAGGAGGTTCAAATGAAATCTAATATAAAGAGGAGTGGGGTGGGATGGAGAAGGTGAAATTACTTACATGAGCTAGTAATTATATAATTAGATAAATATCATCAAATATTATAAAAATTGTTATTGGATGCAATCCCAGCCTCACAGAGAGTTTATGTCTTCATCAGCGAAGTGAGTCTTGTCTCTAAGAACTAGAATAATAGACACCCATATTAATGAAAAAGCATTTTAGTGCTTGCTATGGGCCAGGCACTGTGCGAAGTGACCACATCTGCCCTCTAGGAGCGTCCATTCTAACAAGGGAAGACAGCAGGTGCAGGGGAGCCGGTGTGGTAGAGAGCCAGGCTACTGAGATGGGGTGGGGGGAGAGGTGGCTTCGTGAGCCTGGGACCGAGCGTACCAAGATCTTGGGGAGGGTGAAGCTGGAGGGCGGGTAGTGTGGCCTGGAGCCTAATTCACGTTTTGTCAGGCTCTACGTGTTAGGAAGTTTCTTTCTTACATTTCTGGAAATCTTCCTCCCTGGAATTTTACCCCATTGTTCTCCTCTTCTCTGGGAACAAGCTGACTAATCCTAATACTTCTGACTGGGAGGTTTCCTCTTCCCTGAACCTTCCCTTGGCTACCGTAAAGCAGTTGACTTTGGCTTTCTGCGTGAACTCTGATTCTCCCAAGGCAAATTCCCATATCCTTGAACTGATTCCAGAGATGAGAGCCTTTTCGTCATGTTCCTTCGGCTTCCACCGTCCCATGTGCTTCTCCAAAGTGACCTCAAATGAGGCGCTCTCGAAGGACGTTAAAGTCCTGAGATTCTGGCTTCCTGCTTTTCCCAGCTGTATGACCTTGGCTTCTATATGCCATAACTTCCTCATCTGGGAGATGGGGTTAAAAATACTTACACCACTGTTTCACAGGGTTGTGAGGAATTTGCTTTGTAAACTTGGAAGTGCTGAATTAAAGTTCTATTTTCCATGGAGTGGAGCAGTTTTGTTGTTAAATACCCTTAATCTTTTCTCAGAAGGAACTGATTTTTGGTACCTCTTAGCTTGTGAGCCTCTTGGATCTTAGATTTTTCTTTCTGATGAACTAATAAAGGAGCTAATAAAAGGACCTAACAAAGGAAGAAATAATTAGTTCTGATGAACTAATAAAGGAATACAGGTCACTGACTCTATAAGGGGATTTAAGGAAAATATAGGACCGTAGCCTTAGAATTGGAAGAATCTTTAGAGATTATCTAGTCCCACCCTCCTCATTTGATAGATGAGGAAAACCTCTGTTCAAATCCTACCTCAGACACTTATTAGCTGTGTGATCCTGGAGAAGTCACTTAGCCACTTGGTGCCTCAGTTTCCCCATCTGTAAATTGAGGGGATTGGACTTGATGGCCCCTGAGGTTGAGATCTAAATCCTATGATCCAAAATGATTTGTCCAAGGTCACACAGGTAGTAAGTAAGTGGCAAAATTAGGATTCGAACCTAGACCCTCTGTCTCCAAAGAGAGAGTGCCCTTTTCATTGGGCCATACCACTACAAGAATCTGATGAGTGGAGGAGGCAGGGAAGGTTTGTCAGATGCACCCATGGTGATAACATTCACAAAGACAACCACAGACCCACCTTATGCCTGGCCCTAGAGGCTGCCATTCATCCATGGTCCTTGTGAACACCCAGTCATTCAGTTGGTGACTCTGTTGAACTAGGAGTGAAGGCAGGGCCAGAGGTGGGCGCCTTCCCTTGCGGGAAATTCACTCTGGGCTTGGTTAAAAACACCGTGACTTGAATGAAGGGTACGATTGGCTCTCAGAACACTCAGATCTTCCATCTGCTTGGCCGAACCATGCCCAATTTGTCAGCAGGATTGATGAGAGCTGTCTTTTGCTTTAGAGTCATGGTGAAAGTCCACGTATCTTCTCTTTCTGGCAAATTCATTTAACTAGAGTCTGCCACAGCCATTCCTTGCCATCCCCCGCTGTTTCAATTCCCACTCTGTGCCTGTTTTATCCTTTCCCTGCCTACATTCCTCCCTCCCCCACACTCCTAAGGGATGGCTCCATCTTCTGGAAGCTTGTGAGTCCTGGCTATTTGCAAGGGAAATGTGGCGCCGGGGTACTCTTGCTCTTTCTGACACACATCGAGTTTGCAAACTTTTGCTTTTTTTTTTTTAAAATAATGAATGTATTTCTTATTTTTAGTTTACAACACTCAGTTCCACAAGTTTTTGGGTTCCAAATTTTCTGTCCCTCCCTCTCTTCTCCTCTCCTCCCCCAAGATGGCATGTAATCCAATGTAGGTTCTACATATACCTTCACATTGGACTTATTATTCATAATAGTCCAGTTGCAAAGAAGAATTATAACCAGTGGAATGAATCATAAGAAAGAAGAAATGAAACCAAGAAAGAAGGAAAAAAAAGGAGAGCAAAAAGTTTGCCTCCATCTGCATTTAGATTCCATCCTTTTTTGGATGTGCATAGCTTTCTCCATCATGAGTCCTTTGGAGAAACTTTTGCTTTTCAACTGATGCAGATGACAAAGAAGGGCTACGTTTCTGTCAGGAACATGGAGCCACATTCACCAACTGAGAGGAACTGACTTCTAAAGATATTTGTGTTTTTATTCTCTCGGCAGCAAGATCTGAGAAGCGATACATGTCACGGCCAGAGCACTGGCCTGGTGGTCAGGAAGAACTGGGTGGAATCCGACATTAGAGACTTGCTACCTTTGACACAAACCTCTGTTTGTCTCAGCTGCCTCAACTATAAAATGTGGATAATAACCACTACGTCACAGAGTTACTATGAGGATCAATAAACAATATCTGGCAAGTGTTTGGCTTAGTATCTAGCATACTGAGTCATTTTTCAGTCATGTCTGACTCTTCATGGCCCCATTTGGCATTTTCTTGGCAAAGATACTGGAATATCTTTCCTTCTCTAGCTCATTTTACAGATGAGGAAACTGAGGCAAACAGCATTAAGTGATTCGCCCAAGGTCATGCAGCTAGTAAGTGTGTGAGGCAGGATTTGAACTCTTCCTGACTCCAGGCCCGGTGCTCTGTGCACTATGACACCCCCAGCTGCCCAAGTCAAGCACATAGTAGGCACTATAGGCATGTTTATTCGCTTCCCTTCCCCCCGCCCCCATTCGATTCAACAAATATTTATCTGACTCCTTTGTTACAGGTTCTTACAATGTCAGACATGTGATTGGACCTGTGATTTCATTGGTTTAAAGAATTCTGGGGTTAGGAAACAGGGGAGAAAAAGATCAGACAGAACCTCCTGCCCTCAAGGTCTGGAGATAACATGAGGACAAAATTAAATAAATGCAACGTATGTATGAGGTAATGCAGAGTAATTTGGGGAGGTTGAGCACCCTAACTACCTAGATTGTTGTTGTTCAGCCTTCGCTCTGGAGGAGGACCAGTGACATCAGGGGGTGATGTCTTGACTTGCAGGTGAACCGGATTTAAGTGCAGCAGGCCTGCGTGAGGTCACCAGTCTCCCTCTCTCCTCCAGAGCCATTGGAGTCTGGTGCTAAGACCTCAGTCAGGATGACTGGCGATGGCCCTGGAGGGGGTGAGAGCCCCCTCCAGCCTTCCGTTTATGATTCTGTGCTCCGTGCCATTAACTTCCTTTCTGCTTATAGACATTGGTGTGTCACGTAACTTCTCGGAACCTCAGTTTCCTCTTCTGAAAAACAGAGAGGATGCTCATGCTGTCTAGCGTAGGAATGTTGTGAGGAAAGTGCTTTGCAAACAATGAGGCACTGTAAAAATGACGGTGCAACCTAATGTGCTACCTGCTGGTCTCCTGTAAGGGAGCTGACGGACTTAGGGTGCAGGCAGAGGTGTGGCTGTGCCTGGAATTTCTTTTGCTTGAATGTACATATTTACTACAAGGGTTTTGTTTTTCTTTATTTTTATATTGTGGGGAGAGGTGGGAGGAAGAGAAAATAAATTTGACAATTAAAGATGAAATTAAATTTAATAAGAAATATGACGTGTTAAAATTCACACAGTGAGCTTTGTAGGGGCAGCTGGGTGGTGCAGTGGATAGAGTGCCAGGCCTGGAGTCAGAAAGATTCACCTCCCTGGACTCAAATTGGGCCTCAGACACTTATTGCGTGACCCTGGGCAAGTCACTTAACCCTGTTTGCCTCAGTTTCCTCATCTGTGAAAATGAGCCAGAGATGGTCATGGCAAACAACTCTAATATCTTTGCCAAGAAAGTCCCAAATGGGGTCATGAAGAACTGGATGTGATTGGACAACAACAAAGTTTTGTGGGCAGTAGCTGCTATGTGGTTGAGGTGGGTAACACATAGAGGAGTGGTATCCACGACTATGCTGCCGCATTGCAGCCATTCGGAGTGGAGTCCTAGAGCCAACTAGTACCTGGACAAGGTCATCCCGATGATGCCGAGATCGTGCTAACTCTCTGAGTGTCAAGGACCCATTCGTAAAGGCAGAGTTTGGGTTGGAATGGACTCCTGAAGTCATCAAGGTCAACTCTTAACCTGAACAAAATTCTCTCACGTAGCAGCCCTGACGAAGGGCAGTTTGGTCTCTCCACTTGAAGACCTTCAGTGCTGCCAAAGCAGCCCACTCCTCTTCGCTAGTCTTAATTATTCAGAAGATTTATTTCCCATCATGCCCCTTTCTATTTCCTTGTATCTTCCCTACGTTTTTCCTGGCTCTGTTCTCTGGGCTAGAGCATAAATCTACTCCCTCTCCCTCATGGCAGCCCTACAGAGAACACTATTATGATTTCCTAAATCAGGACTGGGGAACCTGTGGCCTCAAGGCCATATGTGGCCTTCTAGGTCCTCAAGAGTAGCCTTCTGACTGAATCCAAACTTTACAGAATAAATCCCCTTAATAAAAGGATCTGTTCTGTAAAATTTGGACTCAGTCAAAGGACTGCATCCAAGGACCTAGAAAGCCTCATGTGGCCTCAAGACTGCAGGTTCCCCACCCCTGCCCTAAATCTTCCAGCAGAGCAACTCTAATTCCTTCGTTCTTGATTGGGAGGGTTTGGAGTCCCCTCACTATCTTTGTCATCAATGT
>CM053624.1:365257474-365273755 GCA_028646595.1 Phalanger gymnotis
TCATAAGCAAACCCCATTCTGACATTCTTCAGTCAATGCTGCCTTTATCATATCAATGGTCTTATTTCGTCATTTCACCAGAAATATTTTCAGGGTTGTTGACAAGACAGTCATGTATCAATGACCAATACAACTTAGGGATTTACTCTTAGCTGAATGAAAATTAGGGTTGTTCATTGAGACTGTTTCCAAGTCCATTTCCTAATAAGAAAAATAATGATGGTGACAGTTATGTTGACAATGTTGATGATGACTAGGAGGATGGCTAACATATATACATAGGCTTTAAGGTGTACATATGTTATATCATTTACATATAATATCTCATTTGATTCTCCTGAAAAACAGAAGGGTCCAGGCCCTCATCACTTCACACCTTGACTGTTGTAATAGCCTGCTTGTTGGTCTCTCTTCCTCAAGCTTCCCCCCCATCAACTACAGTAATTCCCTATTTATAAAATCTTCCACTTGGCTTTTAGAGCCTCTCAGAACCTGGCCCCTTCCTACACTTCTGGTTTTCTTATATCTCATGCCCATCCATATACTTTGGAATTCAGTGACACCGGTCTCCTTGCTGTTCCTCTCACCTGACGTTCCAGCTTCCATCTCAATGCCTTTTTTGCTGGCTGTCCACCATGCCTGGAATGCTCTTACTCCCCTTCTTCATCTCTGCCTTCTGGCTCTCCTGGCTTCCTTCGAGACTGGACTCCAATCCCGTATTCTATACAAGGCCCTCTCCCTACTCCCCTGCTGGGGACTTCCCTCTGTGTTTACTTCCCATTTACACTGCATACATCTTGTACATACATAGTTTTTGCATGTTGTATTCCCCATTAGAATGGGAATTTCTTGAGAGAAGCAACCATGTTTTCGCCTTTCTTTGAACCCTTCAGCATTTGGCATATGGTTCTTGACACATAGTAGGTATCTAGCACTTATCTGAGACCAGGAAAAGTGACGTGACTTGCACAGAGTCACACAGCCAATAAGTATCAGATGCAGATTTTGAAACGAGAGTTTCCAGATTCCAAATTCAATCCTCTCTCCATACTTCTGCCTCCAAACCAATAAGAGTTACTCACAAAGCTCCTACTGGGTTCAATAAACTGGGCTAGAGGTTTAGTACACCAAGACAAAGCCAATAAATTGTCTTTGCTTTTAAGGAAAACATTCGTCAAATGAATGGTTGCTCCTGGGATATTTTTGTAACCTAATGTCCCGTTGCCATGTCCCCAGTAACCAGCATTGGGTCCGTCTGCTCTCTACCGTTCCGTATGCCTGGATCCTGGTCAGAATCATTCAAAGCCCCCGTTTTCAGTATCATTGCCCCTCGTAGGGGAGGATAACAGGGTTTGGAGGAGAGGAGGAGGGAGGCAGGAGGTTGGATGCTCATCAGGGCAGATTTATGCAATCTAAAAGTGACTACCAAGGTTGAAGAAGTCATTGTACACCCAGAACAAGTTAAGCCCCTCCAACAGCGAGGGCTTCAAAGGACTAGGGTTTGGAGGTCAGCCCACTGTTGTCTGTCACTTGGCTCATGTCTGGCAGTGGATGCAGTTTCACTCTCCTGGTAGGTAATGGGCTAAAGAAATGGCATTTCCTTTTATCACTCGCTGCAGTAGTTAGGATTTAAGGCTTCAAACCAGCCAGTGACCGGAGAGCTGGCTATTCCTGAACTATTGAACATTCTCCACAGCACAGGGATTGCAAACAAGGGCTCGTTTTTTAAAAAATAAAACCCAATTAATCTTTAGAGTCATTTAGTATCTGGATAGCAACTGGTTACAGATAAGAAGGGGGTACGGCTCATTAATCTTAGGAACTGGCCTGTGGCTGGGGGGGGGGACTTTCCACTGACCCCCTGGGCTATAGCTTGAAAATGAGCTGCTAAGAAAACACATTTTGCTGAGCTGTTGAGGCGGATTTGGCCCAGCATGTGAATAACTCATGAAAAGTGGGGAAATGTTGGTGGTGTTTCCATCTATTTTTTTAAAAAAAGGAAACCTGGAGAAAAGAGGTAGCCTAGTATACTGGAGGCTCTAAGCCAGGAAGATTCAGGTTCAAGTGCCAAGTCTGGCACATACTGCGTGACCTCGAGCATTTCACAACCTCTCTCACAACTCCCTAAGACTGTGGATTGCCGAGAAAGCACTGACCTGCACTGGTGAGGAGCTTCTTCCTCAGGGAGCTCCTAACACCAATTACAGCCAAAATCTAAGCCCCATCCCTAAAAGAATCTCCTTTTCGATCTCGTGGCAAACTGTTTTAAAGTTACAGGTAGAACCCGCTTCTTTTCACAAGTGCTGAACTCATCTCTGGTGCAGCCCTGCTCACTGACTGATGAATGTAAGGCCAGTGGAAAGCCAGGCTGTCTTACTTAGACTCTACCAATACATGTCTAGCTCTTGAGCCGAGCCTTGAAAGGACAAAGATTTACAAGAGGTGAGGTGCGAGGGCATTCTAGGCACGAGGGACAAGCCAGGGATGCAGGACAGAGGAATGTGGCCTGAATGGAGAGCATGTGGGAGACAGTAATGAGAAGTCAACTAGAGCCAGATTGTCCAAGGCATTAAATGTCCAAGGAGGAGTTTCTGTTTTATGCTCAAGGTAATAGAGGATTCCTGACATTGTCAGAGCAGCGGATGGAATGGTCACACCTGTGCCCTAGATCAGCTGTTTGCTAACCTGTGAGGAGGTGGCTTGGGGAAGGCCTAAGAAAGGAGGCCAGGAGGCTGTTGGAGTGGCTGAAGTGACTGATGAAGAGCTCATGGCCGTATGAAGGAAGGGGATGGAGGAGCAGCAGTTACGGGACGTGCTAACACGGAGCACGCCCATGGTGAAGGAGAGGGAAGCATGGAGTGTCACTCTGAGCTTGGGAACCAGCCTGATTGGAAGGAGCTGTGTATCTATGGCTAATGATGAATGCCGTCATATCCACAGCTGAGGAAGAACATGTGGGGAATTCGTGAACTTTACTTGTGTTTTTAATTCCAAAGGCCAGATTGTTTAAAATATGACTTAAGCCTTTCTGTCTGCTGTGCAGTGGAGGTTTTTAATAAATGTTTGCAACATTGAATGGATGTTTTGACTGAACCTGTGTTTCTGGTGTGAAATTTCGCAAAGACTTGTCAAGTCCCTATGTACTTGCGAAATATAAACATGGCCTTACTGATTAATGGGCCCATGTGGGCTTGAGTCAAGTCATGAATATTAGGTTAAACCAAAGCCAACCCCAAACGATTTCCGACTTGTTAGATATTCATGGATTTTTCTCGTTTTCTTATCAACTGTGCCTGTTTTTCACTTTATTTTGTCTCTAGCCCTATTATCATGACATATTTGCAAAGGTTAAAAAAAACCCCACAACTGGACCATGATTTCTTGAATGTGTGGCAATCCCCTTGTGAAACCCCCTCTAGCAAGGCAAGTCAGCACCAGCTCTGCCACTTACAGTCTTAGAGACTCAGTGACTTTCCCAGGGTCACACAGTCAGTTTATGTTACAGACTTGAAACTACAGCTTCCTGGCTCTGAGGCTGGCTCTCTATCCACTCTACCACACTGCCTTTTGGAGGGCAGAGAGCGCATCCTTAGTGCTTAGCAACATGACTAAATCAATAAACGTTTATTAAGTACCTACTAAGTGCCTGTCTCTATGTATATACATATATACTTATCTGTCTATATGTATATTTCTATGAATATATTCTATATATGCCTCTATCTCATCTATGTATACGTATACATCTTTCTCAATCAGCATTTATTAAGCTCTCTATGTATACTACTCTCCCTTTCTGTATGTGTGTATATGTATATATACACACACACTCTTCTATCTCTATGTACATATACCTCTCTCATCTATGTATATTATACACACACACACATATATATATATATATACATACCTATATCTCTATCTCAATCAACATTTATTAAGCACCTTCTATCTCTGTGTAGATGTATATCTACATACTCTATCCATTTTTGTGCCTCTCTCCTCTCTCATTTATCTGTATGGATACCTCTCTATCTCAATCAATAGATATTAAGCTCCTGAATTCCCTTCTCTTTGTGTGTACACTCTCTCTCTATACACATCCATCCATCTATCTATAGTTAGCTGTATATACACCTCTCTCTTCCTCTTTCTTCTGTATGTGTGTATATATGTATATATGTACGTGTATTTATGTATACGTGTGCATACACACACACATATCTCTACCTATCACCTATCTATTTATCCTACCATCTTTCTATTGAAATGATTGTCGAGGTTACTTCTGACTCTAAAATTCAGTGATTTCAACCCGGTCTCCCCTGACCCTACGGCCCACATGGCCTTTCCGTGACTGTGTCCATACATGTATAGATGCCTGTGAAATCCTGTTCAGTTGAAAGAACAAGACTCCAAGGGCTCTGTGTACAGTGAGGATAGTGACTGGATGGTGGATGTCTATCCATTAGCAAAGATGAGAGTTTGAAAAGATGTGGAGAGAGCTACGTGTCCTTATTAGGTTGAGACACTGCATGCACTAATGGCTGGGGAGCTGTCATCTGGGCTGAGAAGGCCTGGGTTCGAGTCTCACCTCTTATATATGCTGGTTGTGTTGGCTGTAGCCAGTTATGTACTTTCTCAGAGCTCCAGGCAGCCAAGACTCTTCAGCTGCAGAGAAGGTGCTAGCCTATATTGGCAGGAGTTCCCTCACCTGGGAGTTCAGTATATCATTGAAATCACAGATCCAGTGCCTTTCCCTCACAGTGATTTTTTAAAGCATTGCTAAGTTCATACATAGTGAAACATTTTAGTAAATGGTAAACAGCTAATTCCTTATGGGGGCCTGTGGACTCAAGTGCAGGCTTGTAGATTTGTTTACAGCTAGCCAGGCAGAACCACTCACAGACTCCACTGTTGTTCTATGATCGGATACGTGTGGGAGACAGATTTTCCAGTCGGTCATGGGAAAAGAGGGCAGTTTTGTCCTCTTCATGATTGATTTTGGAGCTGTTCACCAATGGCCAGGACCACCTTTTCCACCTTTCTCACACCTTCCTCCACCTTCTGCTCATATACTCCACAATCCAGTGGTGCTGGCTTCCTGGCTCTTCTCACGCATGACAATCCATCTGTCCATCCACTCATTTTCCCTGGCTGCCCCCAAGCCTGGAAAGCTCCCCTCTTCCTCTCTGCCTCTGGCTTCCATCAAATTTCAGCTAAAATCCTGCCTTTTGCAAGAAGCCCTTCCTGATCCCCCTTAATGCTAATGCTTTCCGTCTGTGATCAGCTCTGCTTTATCCCATCTGCAGGTCGTCTGCCCCGTTAGACTGTGAGCTTCTTGAGAGCAGGGACTGTCTTTATGTCCCCAGGGTTTAGCCTGGTATATATAGGTACTCAATGAATTCTTGTTGATTCACTGACTAACTGGCCTACAATTTTTCTCATCGTTAAACTGAAAGGGATGCCAGCCTCCGGAGTTGTCTTCAAAGCTGATTCAATTCAGTTCTTTTCAATTGAGCCTGATCCAGGTCCAGCCCAAGTCTTTACTCCCTTCACTTTCATCAGTGCCTTCTCCTCACCTCCCACCACAGAGGAGAATCCATTTCCTGCCCTCTAGGGACTTCAGAGTCACTGGTCAGATGGCCCTCCTGTGCCTGCTGTGTGCTCACAGAGCCGGTGCTGGTGAGTGATTGTGTATCGCCTCATTCTCCATTCTGGCTACTGAGACCTTGCTTCTCCTGTGTAGTCCCAGGTTAGGTGGAGCAGCCTCTTGCTAGAAGGTCCTGGCATCTTTCCCCCTGATCCCCGGTTAGCGTCCCCGTCACACCCAATTGATGTCTTGGGAACAAAAAGCGTGAGAAGTTTATGCCAACTTTGTAACTCAGGCTGTAGTGTTCTAGGAGGAACCTGAAAATGTTCCCAGCCTGTACATATCTGGGAAGTTTGTCAAGTAGTTAGAAGGGCTGTAGTATTTGTATCAGTAGCACAGGAAGTTCCATCTTCCCAAGGGTCCTCAAACAAAAACTGGATGCCCACCTGTCAGCTGCATTGGCAAACGTCTTCTCTGGAAATGGGCTGGACTTTATGATCTCTCAGGGTTCTGCCAACTCTGATATAATGTTATTGACTCTCTCAGTTCATATTTTGCTTCTAAGATTAACTAGCTGTGTGACCCTGGGCAAGTGACTTAATCTCTTCAGTATTCTCCTTTATAAAATGTGAATGATAAATAATATTTGCCCTACTTAGCTCACAAGGTTGGCAAAGAAAATGGTATAGAATTGTGACTCGTTATTAGTGTAATGTCACTAGACATGGAAGCAAGATTTTCTGTATTTTTGGGATTGGAAAAGAGCACAATAAAAAGAATGAAGGCCGTCTGTGATAACACATAGGTGTAGATCCTGTCTCTCACCCAAAATGCTATGTGACCCTGGGGACATCACTCAGTCTTTTGCTGCTCTGGGAAACTCTCCAAGATCAGAAGTAGCAGATTAAGTTAGTTGTTGTTGGTTAGTCAGTTTTCAGTTGTGTCCAACTCTCTGTGACCCCATTTGGGGTTTTCTTGGCAAAGATACTGGGGCGATTTGCCATTTCCTTCCCCAGCTCTTTTTACAGATGAGGAAACTGAGGCAAACAGGGTTAAATGACTTGCTCAGGGTCACAGAGCTAGTGAAAGTCTGAGGCCAGATTTGAACTCAGGAAGATGAGCCTTCCTGACTCCAGGCCACTCTACCCTCTGTGCCACCTAGCTGCCCTGAGTCCTTTAGAGAAAATGAAACAAATCCTAACTTCTACATAGAACTTTAAGGTCTTACTTTCATAAGATTCATATTCGGTGTCTCATTTAATCCTTGTAACATTCTTGGAAAATAGATGAAGGAG
Source organism: Phalanger gymnotis (assembly GCA_028646595.1). Taxonomy (NCBI): domain Eukaryota; kingdom Metazoa; phylum Chordata; class Mammalia; order Diprotodontia; family Phalangeridae; genus Phalanger; species Phalanger gymnotis. Next base: position 365,264,363 of record CM053624.1, read on the forward strand.
ATGTGATTAAGGCCAGAAGCCCATTCAGGCTTGGTGACTAGACGAGGCTTTCTTAGGACCATAGCACTTCCCAGGCAAGCAGTCTTTAGCCCAAACTCTATGTTTTCTGGTAAGCCTTGAATCAATTAATCGGAATACAGATTTGGTCTAAAACATAAATGTCTTTGGTTGTTTTTAGTCTTTTCTGTGTCTCGTGGATGGTTGTCTGGGTGTTGGCTAGCCTCATTTGCTCCTTTTTTTGAAATGCAAAGGGAGAGGAGGGGTTAAAAACAGCCCCCTCTTGAGGACGGGAGCACATTCCGTGGCAGTTGGCAGGAAGAGGTGGGGGTTTGGGAGAGACAGTTCTCACACTTGGAAGGGAGATGCTGAGGGAGGGAGTAGCTGACAGCCTCAGAGGCTGAGAGGGAGGACGAACAGGGCTCAGGAGATAGGGATCAGGTGACAGAAAAAACAAATCTAGCCCCCAAAGTGAAGAATTACCCTCAAGTGAAAGAGGCAGTGATACCTAATGGGTAGTGTCTAGAGAAACCTCTATTCCCATCCAACCTTGGAAGCTGCTTAAAACTGTACGACCTCAGGTGACACGCAACTTCTCTAAGCCATCTCCCAATCTGTGAAATGAGGATAGGAGCTGTAATTTACCTCACAGGTATACATATGGAGTGGTTGGGCACCTGAGATCATTTCCATAAAGCACTTTGCAATCCTTAGAGCACTATACAAATATCAGCTATGATTATGAAGAAGGGCGTTGGGGGAAAATTCTGGTCTATTGTGTCTGCCAGCAAGCCTCCCAGGGAGCCTCGAGTCCTGTAACTAAGAAGAGCTACCATACTAAGAGGAAGGCGGGAATGGGGGAGGAGAGTGTTGGGAACCATGCCCAGCCCTGTGACCAGGCAAGCTATCCCAAAGTGGAAGCGACTTCTCCATCCCAAGAGATTTTCAGGTAGAGGTCAGACAACCCTTTGTGGAGTCGTATAGAGCTATGGTCGCCATTTTGAGACTCGATGACCTCTAATCTTCCTTCCAACCTTGAGATTCTGTGATTCTGGGAATACTTGATAGTTGGAAAGGGACAGTTAGCAGTGCAAGGGGGCTAAGATTCCCCTATTTTTCATGTGTATGCTCATCTGTATTTATTCTTGGCATCATTAAATATGATTTCAACTCAATTCCAAAAGCTTTTAATCAGAGACTTACAACCTAGGCACTGGCTAAACAAGGAGGAAAAATGGAAGCAGCTCATCTCTCAAGTTCCTCACATCTTACTAGGGGTTAGAGGATCAGAGGGAGATGGGCAGCATGTATACAGATGGGAAAATAGAAATTATGAAGGGAGAACCAAGTGATGTTAAGGGTGGAGAGCCTAATGGGGGGGCAGAGCAGGAAGAGCCTCATGTAGAAGGTAGCCTTGACCTGGGCTACAGAGAGGGGGCTAAGGATTCAGAGAGACCCAGAGATGAGGCCTATGCATGGCAGGTGGGGGTGGGGGCAGCTCACCGATTGGAATGATGGGAGAACAGCAAAGAGACCGGTTTGGCTGGAATGTGAAGTGGAGTATGTGAAGTGGGGAGGAGTGTGAAATCAGTCTGGAAAGCCAGGTGGAGGGTCTGAAATACCAAATAGGTGAGCCTAGAGTTGGCAGCGAGCCAGAGAAGATCTGTCAGCAGGGAAGGGGTGGGGGACAACATTGTCAAACCTGCACAACTATCAGATACTGTGTTGGGGATTGTCTGCAGTGTGATTTGGAGAAAGCAAAGACATGGCAGGCAGGGAGACCAGTGCAGAGGCCATGGCTGTAGGCTGGTGAGAGGCAATGAAGGCCTCAGCTCGGGGGACAGGAGTGCGATGGGAATAAAATCGATGAGACTTGACCGTCGATGGGTTATGTGATTGCTGCAAGGTCCCTGGTGACCCTGGGCTTGTGAACATGGGGTTCCTTGATGGAGACAGGGAAGCTAACCTGAGCTAAGGAAATCGTCGTGATCCCTTTGCTATTTCCTCTTGGCTCCACAGGCTGCTGACTCTAATAAGAAAGAGTAAACAAAATGATGGGGAGAGGGTCCCAATCCCAGGGCAGCTTGTGCCTTAGTCAGGCTAGAGGCTAGGAGTGTGCTGGGGTTTGGGCACCAGGTGAAACATTGTTCTAGGACAGGGTTTGAGTTCATTCTTTTGATTTGCTGTGGATGGCTCCAGGGTCTGGAGAGGAAGGTACTGGGCAACAAGGTTGTCCAGTAGAGAGCTAACGCTTTGTCCTTGAGGGCAGGGACAGTGTTGGTTGGGTTTGTGTCCCCAGCCCAGTCAATGCTCTTGCATGTAGTAGGTGCTTAATAAGTGTCTATTCAACCCCAATTAGACTTCGCATCTAACGTGAGTGGAATGAAATATCTGCACTCCTTCAGGCCGATTTTGGCTTCAAACCTCGTGAATTATAAGTACTATGAATCACTGGTGCCAGGCTTGATCCCCTTAGAGGCTTAATTTCCCCCTAAGTGGAGACTGTGTAAATGCAGAGCAGAGATTCAAGGCAAGGAAATGTAAGAAGGAGCAATACTGCTTTTCAGCTGGCCCCACAGGGCAGGTGTCACTGTAAGGCAGAATCCTGTGGGTGCCATTCTTAGGAATCCATCCCTTTGGCTTAAGATTCTGTACTCTGCAGAAATGCAGGTAGACCTCTGCTGCACATTAGCTGCACCTAGATCACAATTTTCAATAGGTAGTTAGTCTTGGACACTGGTCATCCTGGACAACTAGCCCTTACAGTGCTCTATTCCTTTACACAACCCATTCTGAGTGGCAGAAATATGCTATTAGCTTTCCTTATGCAGCCAGACTCTTCAGGTAATGGGTAGCCAGCAGGCAGCAGCATCTTTAACCTTGCTCAGGTGCCCCTGGTGGGCCCCTGTTTGCTTCCTGGCTGCTGCTGCTGCAAATCAAATAGGATTTTGTTGTTGGGTGGCCTTGCCTTCTGCAGTTTAAATGGCCCATTATGGTGGCCAGAGCCGGGGGCATTGAAGAGACAAAAATGAATCAGGAAGAAGGAAGATAGAATGAGCCAGGGCTCCAGACAGTCTCCACTGGGACTTGACCTTCCTGTGTCCTGGCTTAGTACCTGCCCCAGGACGAACATGTGCTCAAATGCATCCGGGATGCTGCACTTGTTTCTTGGGAGGCCTGCTTGTGTACCCATGTGTTATCTAATTTGCCCTCCATTGTGCCTTCTGTCTACTTGTGTGAAATATTCTGTCCACCATGAAGAGCTAGGAACTGTCAGGGAAACCTAAAGGTGGGGATAGCTGGAGGAGGACAGGAGGGCAGTTTCCCTGGGTTGGCATTATTGGCACATGCCCGAAAAGTTAAGTGTAGCTAATGGAGGTACAGATTCAACTCTCAGGCCCTGTGTGCCTGGCCCCACTAGCCCCTCAGTGGGACACGGATCATCAGAGGAGCAGGCCAAGAGGGGAGACCAAGAGAGCCCTCCCCTGCAAGAAGAGCCCTCCCATGAAAGGGCCAAGAAAGCACTTAGGGTGGCTGGAAACATGAGCCCACTCCCTCTAGGGGGAGCTGTCTCCTCCCCTAAAGTCTGTGGGGCTTTCCCAAAGAGCATCATTAGCTCAGACTCACAGTACTAGGAGGAGGCCCAAGGGGATTCTGTCCTTGGCTGCTCTTTGCTTCTGGCTCCATTTTGGCCCAGGGAATCTCCTCCCCCTCCTCTTGACCTCTCAGTTCTTGGGTTGGGTGGTTCTTCCACAAGGATAGCCTTGGTTACTTTGCCACTGCCTCTGGGTGGGGGCCAGCTCTGCAGTGGGGATGGCCACAGGGATGGGATAGAGGTGGGACACAATGCCTGGATAAAGGGAATAAAATAGAAAACAAAATGAACTGGCCCTCAATGGGAAGATGGGCTACGTCTGGGAAGTCTCTGTTTATTTCTGGAGGCATACAGAGTCAGGAGCTATTCCCCATGATTTCTCAATTCATACCTGCCGCTGAGGGTCCTGTGCCCTGCTTCTTAGACATACTGCTGCCACTCTGGGGGAAATATAGGAGCTCGACAGTTACAGCCACCTTGAAGTGCTGGAGGGTGAGCCAGGTCCTGAAAGACCAAGCACATGCCACAAACCTGAGAGCAGCCAATAGCGGAAACTTTGTAAGAGTCCCAAGCAAAGAGCAGAAGGGACTGGCACAAGAAGACCGGCATGGTCCGTGGTATAGAGACCCGAGATTCTTGCTCAGAGCTTCACCCTTCTTCAGAGCCATAACTAGCAATTTTGGTACATGGGGTAGCTCAGTTTTTGGGTATGAGAAGGTACACCTGGATCATGGGAAGGGGTTGCTGTGGCAGCGGCTGGGGTGAGCGGGATGGGGCTGGACATGCCAGAGGGCAAGAGGCTGCTTCCTTTTGATTCACTATTGGTCACTGTGTCTTGGTTCAGCTCACAACCTCTAGTTCCTCTTCATTTCAGGCCTTTGCCCTCATTTCTTTGCCAACTTCCAGGCTGCATTCAAGTTCCTCTCTCCTGAACTCTCCAGCCCATGGGGATGGCTCCAGCCTCTGAATTCCTCTCAGTATTAGTCATATGTACTACACACATGGCCCGGAGTCATATGCTGTGTTGTGGCTTTTCTTTCTTCCTTAGTCACCTCTTCTCATGTGTTTCTCTTGTCTCTTCAGTTGGATTTTGAGCAATTTGGGTCATGATTTTTATCCCCCACAGTGCCTAGTCCGTGTCACAGGTTCTCAGCATACCCAGGGTTGGTGGAGGTCACCTAAGTCAGGTTCTGAAGCTCCTTGAGCCCAAGAGCCTTGCTCGGTCTTGGCCTCTTGGTAACTCCAGCAGAGTGTATGAAGATGACCCTACTGACCCGCCACTAGTAAAGCATGTGCTTGGCTGCTTTTCTAGAAACCATGATGGATTTGCACATGGTCTCTTCCTGGGCCACCCCTGTGCCAAGGCCCTCTGGGGTCCAGGAGTAAGTAGAGGAAAGCTGGATTTATTCCAGTGCTTCCCTGAGTCTGCTGAACTCTGGCTAAAATCAACGGAGGGACGGGCTTATCGGACAAGTATGGCTTGGGCCCCGTGGACCCTTGAAGGGTTAGCACTTTCTTATAATCAAAACTATCTTTCTCCCCTGATGCCACCCCTCCCCCACTTTGTGTACCCTCAAGTCCTGTTCTCCAGCCCCTATCTGGCTCCTTGTGTACATGGTCAGATTGTGTGCAGGGCTTGAGGCCCTTACTTTGGTGTGGCTCCCAGGCGTTCTGTTATCAGCTTCTGAAATATTTCTCATGGCCTGATCAACGGTTATTGCAAATGCCACTGAGGGGCTGCTTCCTTTGCTTCCCTGGGGTCTGCAGCCTGACCTGAGGTGGGGAGAGGGGAATTAACTGGTCCTATCAAGTGGGGCTATGGGAGAACAAAAGCAGCCACGATAGAATGAAATCCAAGGGCATTGGCTTCCTTATTAGCCTTGAAGTGTTTGGAAATGTCTGGGCTTTGGCCTGGTTTCTGGATGAATGGGCGGAGCCAGAGGCAAGCAACTTCCATCGGTGAGAGGCTTCCAGCCTTGACCGATCAGAGAAATGGGGCAAACCCTGGGGCCAAGGAGCTGGATTGAAGAGGTCTCAAGTGACATAGTCTGAGAGGCTTAGGCCTCATGCTTAGCTGTTGGAGGTTTTTATCGATGTGTTGACAAAAGCCTAGAAGGAAAGATGGTCCAGCTGCAGATCACGCAATGCTGGGAGGAGATTGAACATGGTCAGTCTCCAGAAAGATCTTGATAGGCTAGAGCCCTGGACCAAATCTTCCTAGGATTCGGTTTTGTAAGGATCAACAGAAAGTCTTGCTCTTGGATTAAAAGAATCAGCTCTATATGCTTATCACAGAAGAGGGATGACTTGATAGCAACTTGTCTGAAAAAGATCTAGGTGTTAGGGAGCTGTGACTTCGCAAGAGGTCAGAAGGATCACATGATGGCTTCCAGACCCCAAAACAAAACCAAAAAAAAGGAACCTTGAACTTAATTCCTCAGAAATAGGACAATGGTAGTTCTGCTGGAATCCACCCTATGAGGGCCCGTCTGTCCCTTGGTGTTTGGGAGGGAGGACCTTTGAGACTGGGCGGCCCTGATGGGGAAGCATCTGGACTTCACGGCCTATGTGGTTTGGTTGAAGGAATTGTTAATGCTTTGCCTGGAGAAGACTCAGGGAGGGTGACAGCATCATGACTGTTTTCCAGTATTTGAAAGATTGTCCTGGGGAAGAGGCCTGGGCTTGTTTTCTCTGGCTTCGGAGGATTAGTCTCAGAACAGTGGGCAGAGCTACAAGAGGCAAACTCGGGCTTGATGTAAGGAAAATCTTCTTAGCAACGAAAGCCGTCCCGGCAAAAGACGGGCTGCAGTGCAGCAGCCGAGAGCCAAAGGGCTGCTCTTCGGTCCGAGCCCCAACACCTTCCTTGGGGTCTATGTGTGGGGATGGGGCAGGGGGAGAAGAGGAGTAGCTATAGGTGGCTAGGGAGGTCTGTTCTCTCTTGGTGTTCAAGGACGTGCCTCTTCTTCCACTCTGGATAAGCCAACTCCACTCTAACTTACCTGTCCTTTCCCTTATTCTTGAGCGCCTTCTATAGCCACCCCATGTGCCCTGGAGCCTTCCGCCATGCCAGGTCAGGCGCTTTTACAGAAGGAGCTTGATGACCCCCCCCACCTTTGGAGTGCCCTATCTCTTGGATCTCACTGGCGGTAGACCCCGTGGGGTCAGGGCAGGTGTCAGTGTTGACCGCGGGCACCCCCTTTAGCAGCCTGCCTGTGTTGTGCCTAAAACCTAGTGGGAGGACACCCCGTGGGCATTGCTGTCCTCTCCAGAGTGAGTTAAGAGACATCTCCTAGACGCATCTCACGGTTAGGATGACGATTCACGGGCTCTCTTCATCTTGATTCCCTTGCTTGGAATGGGATCCACAGCCTCATCCTTGTGTACCATTTAACGCCACTCCCAACCCTCCTAGGAGTAATGGTCCCTCCCTCCCCCACCCCTGGCTGTCTTCACATCCCTCTGGGCCCCTCCTGCACATCTCTTTGTTGGTAGGATGCTGCAGCCTGCTCACACCCGCCATGCGCCTCTCCATTGCCCTTTGGGTGACCTGCGAGTTGGACTTGTGCGGAGATTATGGTGTTTCTGCATCCACCTGGCTCAGCACTCAATGGGAGTCCAGAATGCGTGCTTATGGCTCAGTGTCTCTGCTTGTCCATAGGAGAAAGTTGTGGAAGGAATTTACCCACCTGAATTTGTGAATGAAAAGCAGCGAGTGGGGTTTTCAGTTCTCCCACAATACACACTCCCACACATAGATATGCACACATGAGTGCGTGCGTGAGAGCACATACACACACACGCGTGCGCACACACGCACACACACACACACACACACGCACACACACACACACACACTTCTACCCACAGATGCTCCAGGCTCAGCGGGTATGTGTGAGATAATTCTGATACCCTTTTAAACCATTTCCTGCAAGACCAAGGTTTCCTCATGTGATTGAATTTCTAGGGGACTTCCCAGGGCTCTGCCAAAAAGGAGCTGAGGTGCTTTGCTTTTTAGCTTGCTGAGTTCTGAGCTTTTATTAGGATGGGTTCACCCGGTTTTGCCCCAGAGAAATAGAGACAGCCTAGAGTGGTGGGAAAGGATCTGTTCAGTCTGTGGGATTTTCTTTTCCATGCAGGGAGTGGAAGGGGACATTAAGTCTTGGTGAGACTGCCCAACCACCCATTCAGTGCTGGGGTTCAAATTACAAGGTGCTGGAAATGACTAAAAGAGAATGCCTTTTGACCACAGCGTTAGAGGTTCTTATTGATGGAGCCACAGGATCAGGTAGAAATCATCCCGGTGGTCTGCTCCCAGTGGCCCTGGAGCAGGGCCCCCCCGGGGCCCTGCCCCAGCCCTCCTGTGTTGGCATTGTCGTTTCTACATCTTGCGGTATGCTGCAAGCTCCACGTTGTCCGGTCGTAGAGGACACTGCTCTAAACCCTTCCGATTGCCCGCCTCCTTTTCTTTAATAAGGGGCTGAGCACATGCTGGTCCACACCCGTCCAGCACCAAATGGCCAGCCCCTCAGCAGCCTCCATCTGGAGTTGCGTGCTCTGCTGCTGACTCCATCTGGCTCATACAACACCCTTGAGTCTGAAGAGGAGGGACAGACACTCGGGCTCTCTTTCTGGTCCGCAGACATTCTTTATCGATAGCGTCGTTGCCTGTTGCTAAGAAAGAACAAAGCGATACACGCCTCAATTCAAAACGACAAGCAACAGTAGGGGTTCATTGATCGCTGTGTGGCGCATGGTCGGGCATGTGCCGGGGTGCCAGCCATCAGCGGCACCACCCTGCTTGCACGGTTTATTACTGGGGGTGACCGAAAGGACCTCGGAGGGAGTATTTAGGTGAAGGCAGCAACGGCGGGGGTACATGCCTAAGCTAAGGATGTGGAGCGGCTGTTGGATGCAGGGGCCTCTTCGTGGCCATTCCACGGGTCAAGAGGACAGCTCAAGTTCTTGATCAAGGAAATCTTTCACCCTGTTTCTCCCACGGGGACAGAGAGGACAGACATGGACCTCATGCTGGCATCTGGCGGGAGTTAGCTCTCGGGTGTCCCCACAGCAGTCTGACAGGACCCTCCCTGGGAGCGGATGGGGGGCAGGATGGTCATGACGAATGGAAGAGAGGGAGCTCTGAGTGGGAGACACCATGGTGGAGCAAAGAGAAAACAAGTCTGGGATCTAGCTGGGGCCTGGGCCTGTCCTGTGTGGGCCTCCATTGTCCCTCCTCCTAAACAATAAGATGGGGGAGCAGTTGGGGGTGAGGTTGAAGGAGGAGAAGACTGAAGACTGAAATATCCCAAAGCCTTAGTGAGAGAATGGCCCTGGAGGGGCCTGGGGCCCGGAGGAGGGGGAGGGTCTCCTGGGTGGTTTGATGGAGACAGGGCCCTTCCTGCTGGGCTGCCTTCAGCTTGCTTTACTGTTTGTGCCAGCAGCCAAGAGGGATCTGCAGGCCTTGAGAGCTGTCTTGCCATTGACTGGGGTGGGCAAGAGCGGGGCAGGGTGGTGGATCTGGCATGGGCTTGGGGCCACCCTACCTACCTCCCAGATGAGCTTTGACTACCAGTTCGTTGAGCAAATGATGCTCATCTGACACTGGCTAGGGAGAATGGCATGGAGAAAGTCATTTGTTTCATTCCACAGGAGGGGTTGTATGCCAGTTGTTCCTTGGGTGTGGGGGCTCTGCTGAGGTGGGCTGGGTCTGCTGCCCATTGATTGTCAGTGGAACCAAGGGGAGAGCAGAGACGTGCTTCCTGGAGCCACAGTGTCATGGTAGCAGCCTGTGCCAGTGGGGT
>CM053624.1:365274255-365301755 GCA_028646595.1 Phalanger gymnotis
GGCATGGAGAAAGTCATTTGTTTCATTCCACAGGAGGGGTTGTATGCCAGTTGTTCCTTGGGTGTGGGGGCTCTGCTGAGGTGGGCTGGGTCTGCTGCCCATTGATTGTCAGTGGAACCAAGGGGAGAGCAGAGACGTGCTTCCTGGAGCCACAGTGTCATGGTAGCAGCCTGTGCCAGTGGGGTAGGGCAGCAGGCTTGGTGGTAGGGGGCTGCCAAACTGAGCCTCTTCCACAGTCTTCAGAGGGGAGCTGAGCACCAGCCTGGATGTTTGGCTGAGGAGGAGGAAGAAAGGGCACTCCCTGAGGAAGGGGGGACCCCAAGGCTCAGGAGAGATCCTCAAAGGCTCCTAAGAACTTTGGGACCACCTAGTCCAAGCCCCTCATTTTGCAGATGAAGAAACTAAGGCCCAGAGAGGAAAGTAATTAGTCTACCTGGGGAAAGTAATTAGTCACCCTAGGGAAAAGTGGCAGTGCCTGAACTGTGAGCCAGGCCCATCCACTCCCAATGTGGTTGCCGTCCCGGTGCTCCAGCCTCTCCTACCCGCTGCTGGTGGGGAATGGTGGAGGATCTGAGCAGCCAGGCAGGGGACCAGGTGCTGCAGGCATGGCGGGGGGAGGGGCAGAGCTTCAATGCAGAGATTTGCTTTTTCCTGCTTCTGGCTCAGGGACAGTTCAGGTGGCATCCTCCCTGAATATCAGATTCAGTGAGTGACCAGTTGGTGGCTTTGCTTGGATTTTAGAAGGCAGTCGATTTTTTATCTCCAGAAATTTTGGGGGAAGCAGAAGAGAAGCAAACCAATAATCAGACGTGATTGGCCCATTTGCTAAGTGTCTATATTTCTTTCCAGATGTCAAGGAAATTTTGCTTTCATTTGATAAAATGTCTGCAGAGGATGATAGATTTACTGAACTCCAAAGTAAGACCTCTCTGCACAACAGCATTCTTCCCAAATCATATAATTATTAAACATGCATTCACTCTATGTGCGGTATCTAAATACTTGAAAGAGAAACTAAATCAAATGTGAAATGACCTTTGTAGTAAAGCAGTCATTGCTGAAGACTTTGGTATTCCTTTTCCAAAGCTTTCAACTCTAATAGAAAGATAAACAAATTAACAAACTATAGCTCTACATGGAGTGTTGAAGAAAAACCCCAACAACCAGAGTTCGTTGACTTCCAGTGCTAACTCAATGAAATGGAAGTACCAGTGCATTGCTACCTTAGACAGCACCTTTGCAAATTGTGTACAATGGCATGAAAAAATTGTAAATGTAGAAAGGCAGAAATGTCTAATATGTCCCATGTAGACCATAAACCAACAATAGTAATTGATAAAAGAAATAGGAATGAAATAATAAACATAAAAGGTGACTAAGCAAAGATGCCCTAAACAAGAAGTCTAAGAGCAAATTGTAGAAACCATAGATATTCTCATGAAGGACAATGACAGGTTAACAACATACCAAAGTATTTGTAGTATACCTAAGCTCTGGAGAAAAGAAAAGTTTGTTTTTTCTGAAAGCATTTTTTTTTTTTGTCAAACAGAAAACAACTGAATTAATGAATTGAGTGTATGATCAGAAATTTGAAAATTAATGAATAAACTTTCAAAATTCACAAAAGAAATTTAGAATATCAAGTGAAATAGAAACAAAATGGAAAACAAATGACTATTGCATAATCAAGAAAAGAGCTATTTTCTGAAGACTAATAAAATTGATTACCTTGATAAAAAGAGAAGTACATTTCCAAAAGAAAAAAAAATGAACATAGTTGATTCACGTTCACAGGAACTAAAGGCAAAACACCATGCCCAATTACATGCTGTGAAGACAGAGAATTTAGAGGAAATAAGTCAATGCTTATATATGGAGAGGACCAAAAATATAAAATAACCCAAAAGAACTGAAAAGAGGAGATCTTAAACATCCTCATCTCAGAAAGAGAAAATGGTCAATTGGAAAATGACCTCTCAAAGGAAGACAAAATAAAACTAATCACCACTAATTCCTATACCAGAAATGTTTGCAAGTGAGTTCTGTAAAATTTAAGATATCAGTTCCTATGCTACATAAATTCTTAAAAAAGAAATTGTATCAAACTTCTTTTTATGAGATAAATTTGGTACCAATACCTAAAATTAGGAGGGATAAAGCAGCAAAAAATAACCACAGACTACCATAGACTACTTATGCATATTAATGAAAAATATTAAATTCTAGCAAAGAAGTAGTAAGCACATAGCCAGAAAAAAATTCATTTGTTATCCATTTGGGCTTATAACAGAAATGCATATGGTTCGGTATTAGGGAAACAATTGCCACGTTCACTTAATGAAAACCTCATGATAGCACTGATGCTGGAAAAGCTATCGATGGCAGACAGTTCTAGCTTTATTATATTTGCGTTACATGAATTTGTATGTAAAGATTCTGAAAGAACTCTACATTCCAAAAAATTATAAAAATCCCTTGTGCAAAGCAGCCGTTTTCTGATCAGATGCTGTATGATGAGGGTGGGAAGCTGAGAAGCGAGTCTGTGACAGTGAGTGTTCCTGTGCCTCAACCTGTGTTCAAATAGTGATTTTTATATTTTCACCATGTCTGGCGGCAAATGTTCTCTTGAGGTGAAAAGTGAGTCATCTCGCAAGCCTTAGAAATGAAAATGAAGATAATTAGAAGATGTGGAAGACAAAAATTGTCATCGATAGTACATGAACTTAGTCTTGAGATAAAGACTGTAAACACTGCAGAGAAGGATGCTGTCCTGACAAAAGGAGCAAGGAGGCAGTGCTTGCAAGAAGCTGCCTTATCTGTTGAAACAAAGAGAAGGTGGTATTCTAGAAACAATCAACTCTATGGATAGGAGACCAGACTCAGAAGAATAGTTTTTTAAACTTGATGACAATTCAAGCAAAGGCTTGAAGCCTTTTTGAAGATTCAAAGGTAAAGTACACTGAAGGAACACAGGTATTTACAACAAGCGGTGATTGCTTTCCATGATTTGTGTAGGATTTCTTAATGTGCAAGTATCAGGAGAGGCTGCTGGTACAGATACTGAAGCAGCAAAGAAGTTCCCAGAGTTCTTGCAAAAAATAACAGATGAAGGACCCTATTTGCCAGAGCAAATCTTTATTTAATGTAGATGAAACCGGCCCTTTTTATCCAAGGATGACATCTTGACCCCAAACTTCGTGGAAGAAAAAACTATGCCAAGACATAAAGGTTCCAAAAAGAGTTCTCTTCTGCTTGGAGGGAAGGTATCTGGGATTTTACCTGTTCTTGTGAACCACACAGAAAATCCCAGAACATTGAAAGGAATCAGCAAGGCAACGCTACTTGGGCATTGCATCTCTAACCCAAGGAATTTTATCAGGATAACGGCATTCCTTTCAAGATTCTACTTGTTTTGGGTAATGCCCTCATCACCTGCCCCATCTGGATGATTTTAATGAAAGTGTGCAAGTGGGCCACCTTTCCCCTAACACTACCTCATTATCACAACCTGTAGATTAGGGAGTGATTGCGGATTTCAAGGCATATTATTTATGTGCTATATTTGCCCAGACAATTGCAGCTTTGGATGTGGAGAAGACCTTGATATTGAGAGATTTCTGGAAGTCCTGTAATATTTACCATCCAATCTGGAATATTGCAAAGGCATGGAAAGATGGAAAAGAAACATGGAGGTAAAGAGTGGCCTGGAGTTGGTTCTGATTTTTGTGGATTTAACAAAGATGAAATGTTTGAAGAAGATTATCAAATTAGCACAAGAACTGGGGCTGGAGGTGGATGACGATGACGTGGAGGACTTGATGGAGCCTTGTTGTGGAAGGAGGATCTCACTGAGCCACGGGAAGCTTTGGGAGCCAAGGTCGAACCAAAAAGGAATGAAACAGTTGGCAGGGGCATTTCATCATTTGTTTTCTTTCTTTCAAAGACTAGTTGAAGAAGATATTGCTTATTGTTGTCAGATATACAAGGAAAAAGAGAGCCACTGTGCAAAAAAGACTCTGCATAGCTTTGTTAAAAATAAAAATCACACAGTCAGCCACCAGTGATGAGGGCTAGGTATGGTGGGTGGGGGAGGGGCAACATAGTACACACCATGTTAATTTTACATTCTAGGACCATGCACATTTTATCATTAACTTTACCTTTTATTTCATAATTCTGTTTATTATCATGGTGCAGTATTGAATATGTCTGCATTTTAGTAAATTTTAAGACTTGCATAAAGATATTTTTTCTGTGCCTTTGTTACAGAGGCTAAGTAAAGTGGGTGAGTAGGAGCAAATTTGCATTATGAAAAATCTCCATGTAGAGGTCTGCCAAAAGGTCCTCAGAAAGGTCTACTTGTGTAAAGTGAGAACTATCTGTATGCATTTATGTTAAAAATTCAACACGTAGACATGGAAGTGACAGACTTTTCCTCAATTTGGTCAAGAGCATTTTTGGTAAAGCTTTTGATTTTTATGATTACTCCATTTTAGTGGAGAAAACACCAAACCAGCTAATGGCAAAGCATGGATGCACTCTTTAAATGCATGAAGGTAAAGCGCTCTATGCTATTATTTGACTTACTATCTTTAGTAAGAAATAAAGAAAATGAACACCATTATCTGTTTGTGCAAATGATATGATGGTTCGTTGAGCATATACTGGAGAATTAATGCAGAGATGATTTGCAATAATTAATAACTTTAGCAACATAACTGGAGATAAAAGCACAAATCCACAGACATTATTCAGATTTCTGTATATTCCTAACAAATGACAGGAGGGAAAGATAAAAGAGAAATGCCACGTATCTTACAAATGCACATAATTACTAGAAGTTAAAAGATACACACAGGATTGAAAAAAAGCATTTATATAATGCTTGTAAAAGTTTGCAAAACATTTTGCATGTATTATCTCATCCCCATTTTCAGAAGAGGAAACTGAGGCAGACAGAGAGGTTAAGTGATCATACAGTTAGCAAGTATCTGAGGCTGGATTCAAACTCAACTCTTCTGGATTCCAAGTCTGATACTCTACTACACCAGTGTTTTCAAACTCAAATAGAAATAAGGGTCACTAAACTACACTTAAGATTTCTGTGGACTGCATATTGACTTAGTTTTAAACTCTAATGTTACCTGTGTTTTATTGTATTTTATTTATTTTGTTAAATATTTTCCAATTACATTTTCATCTGATTTGGTCTGCCATCAAGAGGGCTGTGGGCTGTGTGTGCTGCTGCATGTTGGGGGTCTTTGTATTTTACCATCTTGCTTCCTAAGTACAAAACAGTGTTTTACAGAAATGAAGGAAGACCTGTATAATTAGAGATGTGTTTAATATTCATGGATGGATCACAGATACATAGTAAAAGGGGTGATATTACCTCAGTTCTCTAATTCAGTGCTATATCAATCAAATAACCAAGGGGATTGTTTAAAGAGTTTGACCAAATAATACAACTCGAGATGGAGAAATAAAAAGTCTAGAATGTGAAGGGAAGTAAAAAAGTAGGAACGAAGGCTGGCTAAAGTCACCAGATGTCATGTCATATAACAGTAATTATCTCAAAGTATTTGATACTGATTAAAAAATTAGAAATTGGTTTAGAACCTGAGGCAAATTAATATAGTAATCTTTAAGCTGACGAACCCAAGAATATAAATTATCAAGGGAGGGGCTATTTATTTGACAAGAATTGCTCGTTTGGCTCAAATAAGTTGAGAGCAGAGCTTCTTAGTCATTTTTTGGATGCTGGGTCCCTTGGGCTACAGTATGGTAGCCTGTGGATCCCTTTTCAGAATCATGTCTTTAAGTGAATAAAAATAAAATAAGGAACAAATTCTTTTTTTAATTTTTAAATTTTTAAAAGTTTTTTGGTAGTTTTCAATATTCATTTCCGCAAGATTTTGAGTTACAAATTTTCTCCCGATCTCTACCCTCCCCCCTCCAAGGTAGCGTGTATTCTGATTGCCCCTTGTCCTTTCTATCACCCATTGCCATCATTCCCTTAAGGAGACCAATTCTATTGAAACAACTACAGTGCTCAAGTTCAGCGACCCAGGTTAATGATTGGTTTATACCATACTCCATAATTCCAAGTAATCAAGATTAACGAAAGGTTTTTATATCTTTCAGAACTATCACAAAGACTTCTAACAAGCCAAGGAATAGAGGAGGTTATAAAATGCAAAAAGACAAATTATGTTTCATCTGTAAGATAGAGAATCGGAAGGGATAGTCCTTTCTCATTTCTCCATCATCCTAGAAACCAAAAGATCATCTTAGATTTGAAAGTACAGAGTTTTTGAAGGTGGTGCCAATTGAGATGGGCCTTGAAACACGCATATGAATGAGGATACCAGATAAAATGGTGCAGCTCCTCCCCCCACCCACCTCTTTATTTTTAGGAATAGGAAAACAAAGCTTAGCACATTTGCCCGGGATCACACAGCCAGTAAGGAGCAGAGCTGGCATTCAAACCCAAGTCTTGTACCAAAAACAAAACATGTATGTCCTTGTCACACTTTATGCTCTTATTTTTGCAAGGCCCATTCACAGCCATTATCTTTTTATTTATGCTTAACAGCAGGTAAAAGAGAACTGATCAGGGCCAGTTTTTCAGATGAAGAAACTGAGTCCCAGTCAGGCTCAGTGACTAGTCTAAAATAACAGCCAATGAATGTCATTGTTTTCCTGCTAACTAGTATCTAGTCAAAGTATAAATTTTCCTGAAGCTATGCTGAGCTAATATTAAGTAGGTATCATAGTTTGCTTTGAATCTTGTCTGTATCTTTTAAATGGCTGACTGGAAGATAGGCAGCTTAAGTAGTCAATGGCAAGCCTGATTTCCTTCTCCTTTGTGAAAGTCCCAGGGAAGAGAGAGGGCTTAAAAAGAGCCACCTCCCTCAGGAGAGGAAGGGAGACATTCTGTGGCAGTCCGTAATAGGAGGTTAGTGTGGGGTCAGGGAGAGGCAGTCTTTATGTGTAGAGAAGAGGGATAGATTGCTGAGGTGGGGTCAGGGAGGTTGAAAGGTAGGAGGAGGTAGGCTCAGGCCAAATAAAGAAAAGACAAAAAATAATCCCAACCCCTTCCTCCCTCCCAGAAGGAAGAATGATCCCAGAGAAGGGGCCTGTGTTGTCTAGAATCTGGAGAAACTGGAGTTCCTGTCCAACCTTAGACACTTAGACACTTAGGAGACCCTAGACCTCCTCGAAACCTGTTTGCACATGAGTGAAATGAGACTAAACATTCCCGTGAGCATCTTCCTTACCGCTGGTTGGGAGGTTCAAATGTGATAAGGTTCACAAAAGTCCTTGGTAAACCTTGAAGAGCTGTATCAATGTCCCTTAGAAATATAAGGGAAGGTATTCTCTTGGGGCAAGGGAGAATGCTTGGCTATTCAGTCTGAGCACAAGATTTTAGAGGTTAGTCTTAAGATGTAGAGGTAGTTGGAAATGAGCAAGGACCATGGCTGGAACTCTCCCCAAAGGAAATGGGGAGTTGTGGGATCCCCCCCTCCCCAGATGACTTCAATTAGGGGTCATATGATCACTTGTGAGGGAGATTGTGGCAAGGTATTTTGAAGCTCAGGGATGGCTACAGATGGCCTCTGAATTTCTTCTGGCTCTGACAATCTGGGATTCTGGGAGTACCTGGTCCTTTGAGAGGACAGCTAGAAAAACAGCAGTACCACAGAGTCCAGCTTAAGTTCCTGGGTGTTTATTTGCTTCTTATGAGCATCTTTCTCATGTGGTGTGAGGTAGTGGATAAGAGGTTGGGTCCCGGAGTCAGGAAGACTTGAGCCCAGGTCCCGCATCTGATACATACTAGCTGTGTAACCATGGATGAGTCACTTAGCCTGTTCAAGGTACCTGGGATAACTCTTGAAGATTCTAAATTACAGATGTATCACCAGCCTGCATTGGCGGAGTGTGTTTTCCCACTGGGAGTTCCCCTCACTGATGAAATCCAAAATGGACCAAAGACACAATTGTTCTTTTTCTTCTTAAAAGATCCTTAATAATAGGAATTCTTTTACACTGAGCTGTGACTATCTTTAACAAATTCTTTCCTTTGCCTGACTGGTTAGACATACTTGGCCAGCTGCTAGCCACTTGCAGCTGATTCACTAGAATGGGAGAGCAAGCAGGTTGGTGGGGAAGCAAGACATTTCCTGGGTCATCCTGGACCTCTGTCTAGGATTGCTGCTTGGGGAGGGAATGACTAACAAAATCATTGTCCTGTTCCAGGTTCAGTCATTCTTCTCTCTAGATAACTTGAGGACCATATTTATCCCTAGGGTCTTGTTTTAATGGGAGGGAGCGGAGTATCAGGTTATCTGGTAGATAGGTTATTCTTCCTCCTTGTAGGAAGAGACTGTTGGTTGTTTTTGTATCCCCAGCACCTAGTCGAGTTCCCTGAATATAATTGGCACTTAATAGATGTGTTGACATCAGTGGGTTGTCTACATCACTGGATGGAACACATCTCTCCCTGAGGGGTATTTTAGCTAAGAATCTCTTGGTTCAGGTGGAGTATGAACTTTGTGGGGTATGTGGGGATTTGAATTATATTTTCTACCATCCTTGCACATATGCTAAGAAAAGCAAAGTCTAGAAGGAACAAAAATCATTCTTGGTTGGCCATTTTTGGACATGACTAGTTGGATGTTACTTCAAGGGACCGAAAAATCTCTCAGCCTCCCTCCCCTCTCCTGCAAACCAGTCTGCCGATCTCTTTTATCTACTTCCTTAAATCTAGTGAGAAATTCATCCCTTTGGCTTCAGATTTTATAGCCCATGGAAAAACAAACACCTTTGGGAAGTATAACATCTCAGAAGAATGAGCTTTGAGTAATGTCCTGTGAATCAGTTTTACTCCAAAGTGAGGCGGAAAAGCCAGGGTTATGGGCTCCTTGGCTTTGTGTCATTTAGAAATCATCTTGTCCAATCCTCTCATTTTTCACATGAAAGGAACCTAGACCCAGAGAGGTTTAAATACCTGACCCAATGGCACACAGGTCCTTTGACTCCAAATCAGACACTCTTTCCACTGTTTGGGCTGGGTTTGAGGGAAAGGGGGTTGGCTGTGTGTGGAAAGTGGGTATCAATGAAAGGGCATGGATGGATAGAAGAAGACCGATGGAGAGGCTAGACTGCTGAAGAACAGCTGTACCTCCTGCCACATGGTGTTTCAATAGGGCTAATCATGGACGCTGGATCTAGATTCCAGGTTGTCACTGACAACTAGCTCCCCAACCCCTATATTTTCTTTTTCAATCACAAACCCTATCCTGGGTGGCAGAAATCTGATGTCAGCTTTCTTTTTGTAGCCACGCTCCTGGAGGAAAGGCTGTCCAGCAGTATTTCTAGCCTCTCTTACCATGGCAAGGGTACCTGGTCTACTTGGTGTTATTTCAGGTGCCCACCAGGGCCCAATGGCCTCCAAATGACTTCTCCACTCACTTGTGGCTGCCACAAATCAGATAAATGGAACTTTCTTCATTGAGTCTAGAGACTCATTGGCTCCAAGGCAGGAAAGAGCTCAGAAATATGAGGCTGAGGGGCCATTTTGAATTGGGCCCCTCTTAGCTGGAGAATCAAATCAACTCTGTGGCTGATTTTCCCTGTTCCTTCAAATAAGTCTTCTTGGGTCTCAATGTACATACTTGTCATGGGATATTTTGAGGTCTAAGTAAATATTATAAAAGAAACACCTCCATAGGATTGATTTTTTTTTTCCTTAGTGGAATACTGAAATGGACGAGATTCCTTCATTGGTGGGGAATGAATGGATTCAAACTTTTTTTTAATGCCAAAGTCAGGAAATATAGATCTATGCAGGGGTCATTTCCTCTCCTAACTGGGATTCAGTTCATTACAGGGACAAGGGCAGCAGGTGGGGAGACTAATGAATCAGGCAGAAGGAAAGAAGAAATTGGGCATGAAAAAAACTCCACCCAAGTGAGATGTTAGAACACATTTAGGGGATGATCAATTTATTTCTTGGGAGGCCCACCCACCCCAGTACAGTCTCACCTCCTTTATCCCCTGTCTTTGGGGTGCTCTGCTTCCTCTTGCTAAAAGGGTTTTTGTTACCCTGGAAAACAGGAACTCTCCTATTATATCAATCAGCATCCTCTTGGCATCATTGAATTCAGAGCTTGGAAGGGACCTGAGAGGTCACCTAGTGTAATCCCTTCATTTTATGGATGTGGATACTGAGGTCTCCCAAGGGGCCAAGTGATTTGTCTATGATCACACAGGTAGTAAAAAGCAGAGTCAGGATTCAAACCCAGGTCCTCTGACTCCAAATCCAGCCCCCTCTTCATCCGGGCCCCTTTCAGAAAGGCACATGCCAGGGGTTTTTCTAGCAAACATAAGCTTTATGTTTTGCCTACGGACATGGTTTTCCTCTTTTGATGGGGGGCAGGGTGGGAAGGGGATGACCGAGGCTTCTAGTTCAACTACCTGGCCCTGGGGGGCTGAGCTTTGGGCTTGCGATCAGGCTGGCAGGGCAGAGTGTTTATTGATGACATATTTCTAGGAATGCTAAAGGGTAGCCTCATGAAGAGAGGAGGCTCTCAGCTTTAGTTCTCCATGGATTCTTGGACTCTGCTCTAACTGAGCCTCCATCCACCATGGCCATATGTGCCCCCTCAGACTCTACTCTTGATCCTGGTAATTTTCCTCCAGGTGCTGCTTTCCTCATCCGGTCCCTGAGTCCAGTGACTGGCTGACTTTGGGTTATGAGGAGTCACTTGTGGATGCCAAGGGCCTCAGGCAGCCCTTGCATCGTGACCCCTGCTCCTCAGAGGCCCATGACACTAGTGCAGGTGATCCAGGCTTGTGTTCATTGAGGATCAGCCCACCAAGGATGGCCACCCCTCAGTCTGACCATCCCATGGCTCTCCTTTGTCTCTTTGGAAAATGCTAGCTCTGATCTCTGCTTCTCCATCTGCACCTTGGTACCTGTGGGAGCACACCATTTTCTCCTTTTTAATAAGACTTTTGGGCTTTTGGAGGGGTCATGGACCAGTCTGTGGGGTGGTTCCCCTCATGGCCTCCATCTGTCTCTCTTCATGGGGAAAGAAAGGAGGGGAAGGGAAGCTCTCAAAGGCCACTTTGGTCTTTGGGGCCACACTGCTTTTTGAAATCATAAGGTCTTGGGGTGGTGAGGGACTTGGCAAGGATATTTTTCAAAGACGGCTGTTTGTTCATACGTGCATTGGGTCCCAAACAATTGTGATGAGACAGAGTGGCTCTGGCTATGCTCCAGTCCTGGTAGTGACTCTCTTTTTCAGACACTGGTTTGTAGTCTGGGCCCCTCAAATACCGATGATTCATTTCGACAAGCATTTATTAAGCGCTGGCTGTGTGCCAGGTACTGTGCTAGGTTCTAGGAACTAAAAAGACAAAAATGAAGTGGCCTCTGCGCTCAAAGAGCTTGTGTTATGCTGGGGTGGTGGGGAGGGGAGACCCGTCCATAGATAAGGAAATGCACAAAGGAGACAAAGCAAGGAATGCTAGGGTTGTGGGCATGGTGGGGGGGGGGGAGCAGCGGCCTTCTGTGGGAGATGGGACTTGAGTTGAGCCTTGAATGGAGCTGAAGGCTGTGAGAGGCCGAATGAAGAGAGAGAGCTTTCCAGACGCGGAAGGCAGCTTACTTCAAGGCCAATGTGGAAGGCAGCAGGAGCTGGCCAGTTTGGCTGAAACGTAGGCGGCATGAGGCGGAGGAACAGCAAGGATCTGTGGAAGTCAGATCCCGAAGGACTCTTCGATCCCCTGATGGAGGGGGCAGTGTTTGTTCTGAGGTCTCAGGGAGTAAGGGACAATTCTTGAGTGGGGGAGTGATGTGTTGAGACCTGTGCTTTGGAAGGGGTACAGCAGAAGGGGGAGGCCCTGCAGATTCTTGGCTCTGGCTTATTACAGGAAGCTGCCTCCTCTGTGTGTGTGTGTGTGTGTGTGTGTGTGTATGTGTGTGTTTTGAGGGGGGGAGGGGAGTGTTCACTTCTTTGCTGTTTGGAGATGCTTTTTTTCTGAGGAAAATAAAGGAAGTGGAAGTGAGTCTCCCAGGCAGAGTGGGCAGCAGACTAAAGAAGTTCCCTCCAGGCCTGCTTTTGAACTTGACTTTGGAACCTGACCGAGACCTCCTGCCTCCTGGCCCTCAGACTCATCTTTTGCTCAGACTCTGGGGCTCAGTGCTTGGGTCTTGGATCTTGGATGTGGTGACATCCTTTCTCACTTTTGGCTTCTAGAGCTCAGTGGCTCACGTCCAAAACATCTGACCGTAGTTTACATCATTTTCATCCTGGGTCCACTGGTCTGAGCCATAGAAGGTTCTTACACTAGGACAGATTGGATCTGCACCTCCTCCACAAAATGTGCGTCACAAATGCCCAAGGCAGGGCTCAAAAGGACAGTAGCTAATTCACGCAAGTGAATTTTCCAGGTAACTGAACCTGCAATTCTTTTATCTGCTCAAACTCTTAAGAAAAAACATTTTAATTTTGATTGAAATATTTCAAAAATGTATTGCAAATCTAATTGCCTCCTTAAATAGCACACAGGCAAACATAATTTATCCTCTTCTCAAGGACGTGGTAGGATTCTCGGGTGGCTGCTTGTCCCTACAATCGCGGCTCCCACTTGACACACTTCTTCTTTGTTCCGTTTGCTTCTGATAAATCCTCGGTGTCCTTAACACTCTTTGGGGAGGGACGGGGAGGCATATTCTCTGCAATGGTAGGATACTTGCCATCCAACATGTCCTTTTAGTTGCTACTTACAATCTGTCATGATCTGGGAAATAAGAAAAGGTGTGAGAAATGTATTAAATTGTTCACAAAATAAGAGTTAAATGAAATGTTTAGGTTTGGGTTGGGAGAGGGCAGTATTTCCGGAAGCGTCCCAGGCGTGACCTCAATGACATTGGCCTTTGGCACCTCACAGGGCATCTTTGCCTATCGCTCCGCTGGATAAATAACTTTTAAATAACTGAGTTGTACATGGAGCTCCAATTGTATCAGACTAGGCAAATGGGGGAAAAAAAACAACCATTTAACATAAGTACTGAGCCATAGCAAGGTAGCAGAAGGTAAAAAGAAGCTAGTAACCAGGGGCAGAGAAAGGGGAAAACTGCGGGAGGGTTTGTTTGAAAGACTTCAGTCGAGGTCCCACCTCCTGAATCTTTACAGCCCATGCTTGATACCACCTTTCTCTGAATTCCTTTAAGCACTATTACCTCTACCAATCTTGACCCTCAGTCTTCTCTTTCCTCTTTAATCATCTCTTCTCTGGTTGTTTGTCTTGTCTCTCCAGTTGGATTTTGAACACATTTTGGTCATAATTTTATCCCCCATAGTACCTCAGTACATGTCACAGGTTCTTAGTATATGCTAGGTTAATGGAGGTCACCTAAGTGGGGTTTGGAAGTTCCTTGACCCCAAGAGCCTTGCGGGGTCTTGGCTTCTTGGTAACCTCAGCAATGCCAGTCAGAGGGTATGAAGATGACCCTACTGACCCGCCATTAGTAAAGCATGTGCTTGGCTACTTTGCCAGAAACAATGATGAGTTTGCACATGGTCTCTCCCTGAGCCACCCCTGTGCCAAGGCCCTCTGGGGTCCAGGAGTAAGGTAGAAGAAAGCTGGATTTATTCCAGTGCTTCCCCGAGTCTGCCAAACTCTGGCTAAAATGAATTGGGGGAACAGGCTTGTTGGATGTGTGTGGCTTGGGTCCCATGGACCCATTCCTTTCCCCTGACGTCATCTCTAGTCTTGTTTTTCAATGTCTATCTAGTTACTTGTGTCCATGGTCAGGCAGGGCTGAGAGCCTGTCCTTGGTGTGGTTCCCAGGTGTTCTGCTATCAGCTTGTAAAATGTTCTTCACGGCCTGATGTTATTGAAAATGCCAGTGACATGATCATCCTTCCCTAAGCATAAGTTGGCTGACTGGGGCTAGGAGTCCAGGCTGTGATCCTGGGCTAGAGAATCGCTTGCTACCTGGAACTCCAACTCTACTAGAATAGGGAATCCATGGGTTTGGCTTCATTAGCCTTAAAGTGATTGGAAATCACTGAGCCTGAGAAGTACTTGACTGTAGATTGAGGGTGGGGTGGGACTTGGACTTCTGGTATCCATGGAAACAGTTCCCCATCTCCTGCTTTCTACCTTTTCTGACGTCTACACTCTGCCACTCACAAGTCCCCATGAGCTGTTTCTCCCCAGTGCTCCTCTCCTTCCCAGTCCAGATTGAGACGGGAAGGGTTGCCCAGCACCTCTTCCTCACTGAGAATCCCCTACAGGATTCGGGAGATGATGGGAGTTGTGGCAGGGGTCAGGGTGGTATGAATAGGTCACTCTCTTGAGCTGCCTGGCTGGTCCCTGTGTGTGTACGTGCCTTCCCCCCAGGACTAAGTTACACACATCCCATGATTGTGATGGGGGTTTGGCTCAGCTCCCTTCATCATACTTCTCTTGCTCGGAAAGAGATCCAGCCCCTCCCCCTCCTTTGGGAATCATTGCTGGTCTCAGTGCTCCAGGAAGCCCTCCTGTTTGGGCATGATTTAGTAGAAAGAGCAGACAACTTGGGAGTGATAGCACTGGCTTCAGCTGCTAGCTCCACAACCCATTAGCCATTGTGGCCTTGGGAATCCCTTCACCCTTTGTTCATATGGCGTAACAAGATTGGCATTGCTCACCTAATAGGATTGTTGTGAGGAAAGTCATGGGGATTTTTTTTTGACTGATTGAGACAATCCCTCTGCTTTAAATGTATAATTCTAGGGTCCTGGGATTGTTAAAGCAGACTACAGACTATTATGAACTATTTATAAGGCTTTTCTGAAGATCAAATGATATAATACATATACAAGAATTCACAGCCACAAAGCGAATCTTGGAGGTGTGTTGTTATCTTCTTAGAGTCCAAACCTTCCGGAGATAGTCTCGCACAAAGGACACAGATTAGGCTATTGAGGGGTTCCTGATTTTCCTGTTGTTCCTAATGAATTTAATTCCAAAGGTGATAAACGTTTTACTAGATTTAGCATGTGCTCAATGGAAAAGTGTCTTTTGTTTTGCTCTGTGCACAAACACAGGGATCTGTCTGTTCCTAGGCAGAGTGGTAAATCCTCTAGTTTCCCTTGGACAGGTGGAAGTATGCATGGTCCTGATCACATGGCCCTGGCCCTCCCTGCCTGAGTCAGGCATTGGACTTAAGAGGCTTGGGGGAAATTGCCAGGTCCTTGGAACCAAGCAGAGGGCTGCCAGGGTTAACTGTGGACAAATAAAGTACTCGGGAATGACTCTATGAAAAAGAAAAAGAAGCAAAGGGGGCAGTGTTTGATGTGTGTGCATCCTCCTTCTTGGTGCATTGAGGAGAGATGTTGCTATTGTAGCCTTTATAGGTTTCCAACGTCAGTGGGCAGATGCTCTATACTGCTTTTAAGTTTCTCCTAGGTTTAGGGAGGAGGAAGGTTTCTAAAAGGGTATTCACTTTGAATTATTCTCATAAGACCACCACTTAAAAAACCCCACAGGCATTTGTTTGATTTAAAATAATAGTATTAATAACAATGCTAAATGAAGTAGACTGCAAGCCCCCTGAGGGCCAGGACAAGTTTGTTTTCCCATTTGTATCTCTAGCACTTAGTACATTGCCTTTGCTTATGGTTAGTAGGTGCCTGATAAATGGTCCTAGAATGGAACCCTCATTTTGAAAGTACAAATGTGACTTTGCAGCCAATTGGGAAATAGAGAAAACTTTTGTGAAGGAAAGGGATGGGAGTGAAAAATGGCCTGTTGATGTGAAAGCAGACACAGGGAATTTGCTTATGAGTTCTAAAATTACTGAGTAGACAAGGGATAAGATCCACAGACTTTTCAAGTCATGATGTTTTTTGAAAGACATTTATGTTGTAAACACCATGTCTGTTGGCAGTATTTTGGGGGAAGAGCTCCTGTGAAGCAAGGATCCTGGGGTGCCATGGAGGAGGAGCAGAAGCAATAGACCAGGACTGTGAAGGAGTCTGAGGGGACCCTATCAGCCCCATGCACTCCAGCTGAATGTAGCACATCCCTCCCCCCTCGGACTGGGAGCTCCTTGAGGGCAGGCACTGGGTTCGTTTTTGTGTCTTCATCCCCACACATAGTGCTGCTTAAAGGAGCAGGAAATTTGCACGGAACTCCCATGGTGAAAAGCGAACCGTGTATTATAGTGAATTTGTTTGACTTTGAAAGTTTTGAGGAAGAAATGGCTGGGATTGTGGGAAAATAGGGATTCTTGCTGCCGTTTGCAGAATTTAGTTGGAGAGAGGGAGGGAGTGAATGTCAAGGAGTCCAGTGATAGGAAGGCCAGGGTAAATATCGTTGCTTTTGTTCAGGGATGATGTAGTTAAAGCTTGAATTAGGTTTACGGCTTCTTCAGGCCCAATTCAAGATTTCAAGGACTAGTTCATGTTCTCAGAAAACTTAGCTAATTGAGGACAAATTGGTAGCAAAACAACTCGGCCATGTGGTCAGCTAATGACCCTTCCCCCTCCCACATTGCTTCCCATGCTTCTCCACCCCCCATTCCTTCTTCTATCCTCAGGGTCCCTTTCATTCTGATATTGGGCATGCCATAGTATGTATAGGGGCTAGCCAGGCCCTCCAATCTGGCAGTGTGTCCCAAGATGCTCCCCAATACTGGGCTATATGTTGAACCCAAGGAATCTGTAGCCCCTTTCCCAGGTATCAGCATAGGCCCAGTCTTTGAATAGATCCTGCCATGATGGTACATGTGGCCTTTGTCCAATTCTTTGGATCCTTAGTAGTTACATGTGGATACCTCAGGGAGGCTGGCTGTTTCTTCCTGTTTCTCCCTCTGTGGGGAGCCTCTGAGACTGTCTCACAACTTTAGGTGAAAAAGAAAAGAATGGGTACAGAAATAGTGGAAGGCAAGACAGCCCCATGAGGTGATGGGTGGAGCATAGGAGTCTGATATTGACCAAATGAAGGCAAATATCTCTCTGGGATTATTTTAGTTACCTAGAGGAATGATGCAGTCAGAAAGAGCTCTAGACGGCTAAGCTCTAGTAAGGTGGCAGGAGCCAGAGAAGGTGTTGTCAGAGGACCTTTACAACCAGGCCAAGTGCGGGCCTCAGCTTCCTCATCTCTAAAATGAGGGGTTCGACTGTGTGTCCTCTAAGGTTCCTTCCAGCTCTAGACCCATAATCCTATTATCTCCATCAGCATTCTCAGTTGGGCCTCTGGGGGTGGTGACTGTGGGGAAGTGTTCCTCATTGCCATACTTAATTTTGGATTTTTTGTCTCAGTAGTCAGATGTCTTTGGCACTGGCAGAGTTAATTGATTGACTCCAGCTACAAGAAGGTGCCTTTTTATGTGTTTAGGGGCTGGTGGATCATGCCTCTCTTTGATGGATGGTGCTGACTTGTTACTGGCAAGAGAGACTATGGGAAGAAAGCACTTATTAAGATGGCCTAATACTGTGTGAGCTCCCAACACTGGCACATCGCCAATGCTCGAACAAGAGCCTGGTGAGGGCTTGGTGGAGCATGTAGTCAAGAGCCAGAAGAGAACTCAAGAGACCACTCAGTCTGAGCCCCCCATTTCACAGATAAGGAAACTGAGGTCCTGGAGAATGACTTGCCCAAGGTCACACGTGTAGTATCATAGGTGAGATCTGAGTCCACATCTGGCTGGACAGGATTCATAGTCATAGAGCTGGAAGGGACTTTAGCAGTGACCTTGTCCAGTACATGCCCAGAAAAAAAATCCCTACCTAAGATATCCCACAATTCAATGGGAAGAGAGTAGGAGGGAAGCCATGGACCAGCTTGAGGAGGAGCATCATACATGTGCATATTGGAGTGGGGGCTGCTGAGGAGAATGTGTGGGGAGGGGCTGCTCTCTGATGGTGAAGGGCCTTAGAATGCCAGGCAGAGGCATTTGGACTCATGAGAAGGAGGCCTGGGATGGTTTCATTTCTGTCTTTCTGCTCATTGCCTAATGTAGCGCCTGGCACATAGTAGGAGTTAGTAAATGCTTATTGAACAGAGTAGGTTAACAGGGAGCCTCTGAAGCTTGTTGAGCAGAGAAATGGCATGACCAGCTGGTGGTGTAAGGGACATGATTCTGCCAACAGGCAGGCAGGGTGGCTTGGCAAAGGAAAGTGTTTGGGTTCAAATCTTTAAATAGAAGAAACCGATTAAGGAATCCATAACTGCATCAATATAGATGCAGGATGCCAAAGCAAATTTTTTTAGGGCTTCTTGTCTTGCTTTAAGGGGGTCCCAGCGGGCTTCTGGCCTTTGCTGTCACCCTGAAGAAGGGAGCAAACGTGACCTTGGCCTACCGGCTCACTCCAGCTGTCCCTGTGGACAAACTGAGCACAGGCTGGCCTGCAAAGCAGGACTGGCTTGAGGGCCATGAGCAGTTGGCCTCGAAGGTCCCTTGCAGCTCCAAACGGATGATTCTCTGACCTGGTCTCGGAGACTTTCGTTTTTGTCTCTGTATCCCCAGTGTCAAGCCCAGGGCCTGGCACATAGTAGGGGCTTAATAAATGTTTGCTGACTGCATGAATGAATACTGAGGAGCAAGCTCAGGTAGGCTTGTAGAGAAGAAGGAATGCTTTACTCTCCCTCCTCTCTCTGCCCCTGCCCAATAGCATGCAAACCCATGCCCTTCCTTCAGCCCACAAATGGGGCAGAGTCAGGTGTTTGGTTGTTTTAAGCATTCTGCAGCCCTGATGAACACCTTCTGTATCATTCAAAGCCACAGTCTCTCTTCCCTACGACTGCATTTCTTCATTTCTCTTCCCTACCACCGTATTCCTTCAGGCTTGCCCGTAAGCTCTGGTCAACCTCTCTGTCTTGGTGGTACTATAAGCCTCTCTCCACCCCGGGAAGGCTGGGGAAGGTTGGGCTGCCTTTTTCATTAGGAAGGTAGAGAAATTGTGTCTTAGAGAGGCAGGAAAAGAAGGGCCTTTTCCCAAACAAAATAACGTCCAGAAGAGTGAAAGTAGTAAGAAGGAGCTTAATCGATGTTTGTTGATTGAGGCCTTGATGCAGGAAGATGAGTCCTTGCTTTAATTACCTAGGGCTTCCTCATTTGCAAAATCTTTGTTCATACGTTATCATATTTTGTGTGTGGAGTGGAGGGGAGTGATGTTTGACTTGGCCACCTTTCCAGAGGGGCAACAGAAAGGACAAACATGGACCTCATGCTGGTATCTGGTGGGAGTTAGCTCTTGGGTGTCCCCACAGCAGTCTGACAGGACCCTCCCTGGGAGCGGATGGGGGGCAGGATGGTCATGATGAATGGAAGAGAGGGAGCTCTGAGGGGGAGATACCATGGTGGAGCAAAGAGAAAACAAGTCTGGGATCTAGCTGGAGCCTGGGCCTGGGCCTGTCCTGTGTGGGCCTCCATTGTCCTTCCTCCTTAACAATAAGATTGGGGGAGCAGTTGGGGGCGAGGTTGAAGGAGGAGAAGACTAAAGACTGAAGACTGAAATATCCCAAAGCCTTAGTGAGAGAATGGCTCTGGAGGGGCCTGGGACCTGGAGGAGGGGGAGGGTCTCCTGGGTGTTTTGATAGAGACAGGGCCCTTCCTGCTGGGCTGCCTTCAGCTTGCTTTACTGTTTGTGCCAGCAGCCAAGAGGGATCTGCAGGCCT
This sequence comes from Phalanger gymnotis, assembly GCA_028646595.1. Lineage (NCBI taxonomy): Eukaryota > Metazoa > Chordata > Mammalia > Diprotodontia > Phalangeridae > Phalanger > Phalanger gymnotis. The sequence goes on from CM053624.1 coordinate 365,293,939, forward strand.
TGAGAGCTGTCTTGCCATTGACTGGGGTGGGCAAGAGCGGGGCAGGGTGGTGGATCTGGCATGGGCTTGGGGCCACCCTACCTACCTCCCAGATGAGCTTTGACTACCAGTTCATTGAGCAAATGATGCTCATCTGACACTGGCTAGGGAGAACGGCATGGAGAAAGTCATTTGTTTCATTCCACAGGAGGGGTTGTATGCCAGTTGTTCCTTGGGTGTGGGGGCTCTGCTGAGGTGGGCTAGGTCTGCTGCCCATTGATTGTCAGTGGAACCAAGGGGAGAGCAGAGACGTGCTTCCTGGAGCCACAGTGTCATGGTAGCAGCCTGTGCCAGTGGGGTAGGACAGCAGGCTTGGTGGTAGGGGGCTGCCAAACTGAGCCTCTTCCACAGTCTTCAGAGGGAGCTGAGCACCAGCCTGGATGTTTGGCTGAGGAGGAGGAAGAAAGGGCACTCCCTGAGGAAGGGGGGACCCCAAGGCTCAGGAGAGATCCTCAAAGGCTCCTAAGAACTTTGGGACCACCTAGTCCAAGCCCCTCATTTGGCAGATGAAGAAACTAAGGCCCAGAGAGGAAAGTAATTAGCCCAAGGTCACCCTAGGGAAAAGTGGCAGTGCCTGTGAGCCAGGCCCACCCACTCCCAATGTGGTTGCTGTCCTGGTGCCCCAGCCTCTCCTACCCGCTGCTGGTGGGGAATGTTGAAGGCTTTGAGCAGCCAGGCAGGGAGCCGGGTGCTGCAGGCATGGTGGAGGGTGGGGGGTGGTGAGCTTCATTGCAGGGATTTGCTTTTCTGTTCCTGGCTGGGAGAAGGCTCAGATCCTCCCTGTTGAGTGTTTTGAGGATCCAGCTAAAGGCTCTTAGATCTATATCTAGAGCTGGGAATGTCTGCAAAGTTACTGGTCCAGTGGATGAGAAAATCTAGACTCAGAATGGACTTACCCAAGGTCACATGGGTAGTCAGAGGTGAGATTTGAATCCAGAGCCACCAGATGATTTCAGCTGGGCAGATCAGTCCAGTGAGGAAATTGAAAACAACAACCACTACAAATGGCCCTGAGCCATAGTGGGAGAAATCTGGGAAGTCAGAGAGGAGGAGCCCAGGTAAAAATGGGGAGAAGATATGTATCTTAAATTTGTGTTTTTAAAATTTATTTTTAGTTTTCAACCTTCACTTTCATAAGATTTTGAATTCCAAATTTTCTCCTCACCTCTCCCCTCTCTCCACCCCAAGGTAGTGTGTATTCTAATTATCCCTTCCCCTAATCTGCCATTCCTTCTATCACCCCCTCCTCCACTCTTATCCCTTTCCCTTCTATTTTTCTGTAGGGCAAGATAAATTTCTATATCCCATTGCCTGTGTATATTATTTCCCAGTTGCATGTAAAAACATTTTTTAACATTTGTTTTAACACTTTGAGTTCCATGTTCTCTCCCTTCCTCCCTCTCTCCCCATCCACCCTCACTGAGAAAGCAAGCAATTTGATATACATTATACATTTGTAGTCATGAAAAATACTTCCACAATAGTCATGTTGTGAAAGACTAACTATATTTCCCTCCATCCTGTCCTGCCCTCCATTTATTCTATTCTCTCTTTTGACCCTGTTCTTCCTCAAAAGTGTTTGCTTCTGATTGACCCTTCCCCAAATCTGCCCTCCTTTCTATCAACCTCCCTCTCTTATCCCCTTCCCCCTACTTTCCTATAGGGTAGGGTAGATTTCCATACCCAATTGAGTGTGTATGTTATTCCCTCCTTAAGCCAATTCCAATGAGAGTAAGGTTTGCTTGTTCCCTCTCAGCTCCCTCTCTTCCCCTCTACTGTAAAAGACTTTCTCTCCTCTTTTAAGTGAGATAATTTACCCCATTCTACCTCTTGCTTTCTCCTTCTCCCAGTATATTCCTCTCAGAAAATATGTATCTTAAGAGACATGGGCATAGTCAAATTGGAAAAAAGAGGGGCTATAGAACAGTGTTTCCAGCAAATTTGTTAAAAAATATCTGAATTTATTATCTTGAACAGTTAAAATTATAGGTGGAACAGAATATGTAAATTATGTAGGTAAATGTGCCTGTCAAATATTGAATTACCTACATATATATTACTTATATGGACATATAATGCTAATAATAGAAGGCACTTATGTAATGCTATCAGGTTGACAAAGACATTAGTGTATTTGTATGTCTTTAGGTCCAACAACCCTGGGAAATGAAAACTGGGGGCATGACCACCTCCATTTTGCAGATGGGACTTAGGGCTTCCTCCCACTCCCCACGTGGAATTTGGGTCTACTTCTCCTTGTTGGTCAAGAACTTATTACCGGAAGCTTTTAGATTTAAGAAGGGGAGGACCTTTGGAAATTTTAAGATTCATTGGCTAAGCAGTTGGGAATCACTTTCTTGTAAGGAGGACAGGATCACTCATAGGTCAAGTTGGAAGATCCCTGAGTGATCACTGGGGCCAGCCCCAGCCGACCCCTATACTCATTAGTTATTACTCATTAGTCATTAATGACTAAATAATGACTCATCCAAGGCCACACAGAAGTAGTGACTGTGCCAAGATTTGATCCCAGCGCTTCTGACTTCACATCCACTGTTGAGGAAGAGAGAGACTTAAGGGGGGAAATTAGGGCTTTGTGTTTTGAAGGGAGTGGTGATAGTGTGTTGGAGACCATGGTAGACCAGAAGGCCATTGAGCCCCTCCTCCCCTTATATGTACACAGTATGAGCCTTTACAATGGGAGGAGGAAGAGAAAGGTGACTGCGAAGAGAAAATGGAGGGGATGCAGTTTAGGGTGGAGGATGGGGGTGTCTGAGACCAATGAGAAAAGACTCTTTAATGTGGTCCCCTGCCACTTCGACCTTTGGAGGGCTGACTGTTAGTTTAGCTCTTCATCTCATTGGCTTCTCCTTTGGGGGCCATGCTAAGTGCACACTCACAGTGGAGGCGGGAGGTAGGCCCAGGTCTTTTGTCCTCTGACCCTGGCATTGTATCATCCTCTGCCTAGGGAAATGCCCAGTTGGCCTCTGCCACAATGTGAAAAGAGGTCCTCAGGTGGGGGGTGGCAAAGGGCCTTCCAGTGAGGCATGCTGCTGACCAAGGATGAATTCCCAGTACATGTGAAGAAAGGATGGGCTGTGCTTGTCCTCTGGACATTAAACTATGACCACTTTGGGGGATGATCCTTCCCTAGTGCGGAGGCATAGTAGAGGGCTGAGAGCTCTGGGAGAGTCCTAGCCAGTATTCTCCCACCTCAACCCTCTAGTGGGTTTTGGGGGCCTGACCTTCCTAACCCTTTGGGAAAGTCAATGCCTGGCTCAAAGTTTGCTTAATAAATACTTGTTGAATGAGTGAATGCATGAATGAATGAATGCGTGCATGCGTGCTTGCTCCTGTGGTCCATCAGGAAGTGCAGTGTGTGGTGGGCCAGGTTGGGGCATGGGGAGGGACTGGTTCGCAAGGGAGCCTTCCCCTCCCGCCGTGTTATCCACAGATTCCCTTGCCCTCCACTTCTCCCCATCCCTCGAAACCCCTGAAACTTTGTTCCCACCTTAGGAAAGTTGGATTGTGGAGCTCTTGGGTCCTGACTAGAACTGTTTGCTCAGAGTGAGACAGCAGAGCAGAGCTGGGGGTGGAGGAGGAGGTGCTCCTTGGTTTGGAGCTGGATGGAGTCTGGTGCCCCATGGCTATCTCCAATTCGGAACTCCAAGAGTCACCAAGATATCAGCAGTCTGGGTGCTCTGGCACTTTGTGGGGTGAATGCCAGAGTAGCTCACATTGCCAGAGAAAGGTCGACGATGTTTGGACAATGTTGACGCTCAGATTCGGTGTCAAGGTGAAGGCGTTTTCCTCCTCATAGAAGGTGCTTCCCTGTCACGGTCGAGTTGTGGTCATGGGACAGGGTCACTGCTGCTCCCTTGGGATGCTCTGGATTGAATGGTGGCCAGCTCCACGTTGGTAGAGCACAGTATCGTGGAAGATTGCTCATGCGTCAGGATAAGTTCCATGGATGATGGCCCTGAGGGGCACAGCTGAGTATTGAACTTGTCCCGGGGGTCAGATGAGTCCCCCCCTCCTCCAGCAAGGGGCTGCTTGCTCTTTTCCAATGACCCTCCCTCTTTGTCTTCACTACCTCCTGTAACCCAGGCCTGGTAGACTATAGGCTTGACTTGGTCTTCTCCTTGGATCTTGTGAAGATACAGTGCATGGCTTGGCAATTCTGAACCCCAAATCTCTCTGGGATCCAGGTAGAATATGTCAGGATCTGTGTCACTAAGGGAACTTTTGCTGGCCCAGAGAGCATGAAACAAGTTCCCTTGAAGAGAGCGATAGCCAAGGACTCCATGGGGAGGGATGCCACTGACCAAGGATGAGGTCCCAGGATGTATGAGAGGGAGTAAAATCCCATCTCTCCACTGGCTCAGATGCTTGATGTAGGGCTGGATGGGAAAGGGGCGCAGCATAACTGGTTCCCCCAAAAAGTCTTCCCCTATTTTTTTTATTGTTTTCCCTCTCACCTCTTGCTTCCTCAATGAATGAAGAAACCTGGGCACGAGTTCTAAGGCTCCTATTGCAGAAGTAAAACTGCGATGATGGGAACTCATCCCGATTCTAGGATTTATTTCCTGCCCATCCCATGTCATTATCTCCTGCATATGTTGGACAGCTCTCCCCAGCTCCGGTGGTTGTGCAGAGCTGTCTGAACTGCTCTCGGCAGGCCTGGGGAGGCCAGCTGGGGAGAGGAGGCAGTGACATGGTAGGTCAGAAGCCTCTGGTTTCCTGGACCTCGATTGGATGATAGATGGCCCCTGTCCAGACGTGCCCCCTCCTCTTGGCTAATATGCCCATTGGCTTCCTTCCTTCTCCCCAAATCTGGGATCTTCCTGCACCAAATTCCCACATGCCACATCATGCCACCTTGTTAATAGGTGCCCTGCCCCAACCCCTACCTGTGACATCGGGGAGGGCACCAATCAGATACACCTGAGTGATCTCCAGTCCCTCTTCTGGATGGAGGAGCAAGCCTCACATTGGATAAAGGGCCAAGAACCTGGCCTAAGCTGCAAGTTGAACAGGAGAATAATCTTCCTTTCTCACCGATCCCTTTCATCCCCCTGTTGGGCCTAGACCTTACATTGCCCTGAAATCTGGAGTCCTGTGCCTTTGCCCCTCCTTTGCTTTCCGCTCCCCTGAAGAGGCCCTAAAGCTAATTTTCTTCCCTCAAATGAGATAAAATGCATCTGTAAGAAAAGACTCGGATGCTATTAGTGACATTGGCTGGTTGGCTTCTTCTATGGAAATAAATCAAAGTCCATCCCCCAAAGCTAGTAGTAAGAAGGACTGGGTTACCCCCTAGACCTTGATCTTCTCCAAAGTTTATTTCTAAAAGCCCAACTGAGGGTGCTGCCTTCCTTTGGTGGCCCAGGCTGACAATCTGAGTTATCTTTTGACTTCTTCACTCCCCTGTTAGATCCTTTCAATTCTGTCTTTACAACACAGATGCTTTCTGTCCCCTTCTGTCTACGTATTATAGTTTCTCTTCTACTTCTAACCCCACCCTCTGCCCCATCTAGTATTGTCTGGACTATTGCAATAGCTTCCCAATAATCTCTGTTTCCAGTCTCTCCTCATGCTGACCCATCTTCCTGAGAGCTGCCAAAATGATTTACTACAGTGCACTTACAACTGCATTATTCTCCTGCTCAAAGACCTTCTGTGGCTCCCTATCGCTTCTAAGATGAAATGCAAGCTTCTCTGCGTGGCCTTCAAAGTCCACTCCAGTCTGGTTCTCACTTGCCTTTCTGGTCTTTTTTCGTGTTATGCCTATAATTAGTCCCTATAATGAATTCTGTGAAGTGGCCCCATGTGTTTGAATTCCCACTGTTTGAAGTTATGATGAGCGATACATGGTACTTGGTTCCAGCCCAACTGAAGTAGGTATTTCTGAATCAGACAGTGGGACAGCTTCCCACGATTCAGTATAATTCAGGTTTAGATGCGCCTGCCTCCATGCCCTCTCTGTTCTAGTACCAAATGGCTTGGTAAGTGCTTCTGCTACTCTGTGTGCTGCCATCATTTGGAGCTGGGGCAGCTGTCCAGCTGCTGGATGGGGCCTTAATGGCCTCCTCATCTACAGATGAGCAGCTGAGCACGAGAGGTCGTGACTTACCAAGGTGGTCATGCTTAGTTCAGTGACCTAGGTGGACCTTGAACCCAGGTTTCCTGACTTCAAGGCCAGTCTTCTTTCCATTATGCCCTTCTTCCTAAGACTTGGTTCTGCAAAGCTGGAATGTATCCTGCCCCCCCCCCACCCCAGTAAAATTTAAGTCCCAGTAGGGCAAGGCTTGTTTCATTTTTGTTTTAGTTTGCTCAGATCCTTCCGTGGTTCTTGCACATAGTTGGAGCTGAAGAAATATTTGTTGAATTGAATTCAATTAAATCACATGGGAAGGGGGAACAGGGCTGGGATAGACAGTGATTAGAAGGGCTTCTAATGTGTGGGACAAAGGTATTGGAAGAAATGATGCAAAGGCCTGCTGGAGGATGAAATCTTGGAACAAGAAGTATGAGGCCAATTAACTCCATGCTTCACAGCTGGGTGGTGAGGGAGGGCAGAGAACAAGAGGGTGGAGACAGAAAGATTTTCCCAGTTGTAACTGGCAAAACTCCTTGGCTTTTTGGTCTACCAACATCAGAGGGAAACGGGACTGAGGTTCTCTCAACCCATGGGTTAATAAAGGCTTTCTGTGGCCCTGCTTCCCAATAGCTAGAGTACCCCCTCCTAACCTCAAGTCTCCATTCCAGTCCATTGTCCACCCAGATGTCAAAGGGATTTCTCTTAAAGCTCAAGTATAAGCGTGTCACCCCACTACCCGACTCAATAAACTCAGATGGCTCTCAATCCCTGTAGGATCAAAACCAAGCCCTTCTGTTTGACATCAACTTTCCAAACTTGTGAGCCATCGTTCTTCTTTCTGTACTCTGTGGTCTAGCCAGATGGCCCTTCTGGTCCTTCACACATGATAGTCCATCTTCTGTCTCTGGACCTTGGCAATGGATGTCCCCTATCCTAAAATATTCTCCATCTTTACCTCCCCCTCTTAGGATCAAAAGTCAGCTCTAGCAGCACCTTCTATATCAAGGCCTTGTAACCACCCCCACCCCTTGCCAGCTGCTAGTGCTTTCCCCCCAAATTGACTTTAGATACACCATGTCTACACATGAGTGTTCTCTCACAAGATGAGACATGAGCTCCTTGGGACTAGGGTCTGTTTGATTGTCTTTGCATCTCTGGTGTCACCTTGCAGAGTGTCCAGCACATAGGCACTTAATCAGTACTTGGTACTTAGTTGCTAAGAGATGATGGGTTTTTTGGGCATCAAGCACATATTCATGCTGGAGTGTTTGCAACAGAAGATGGCCCTTGTAGTTATTGCACTATTAAGGGATGCCAGGCAACTCCCATGCAGCTAAAACAGCCTCTGGGGCCCCTGTCTCTCTCCTGGTGACAGGGGCATTTGCCCTGCCTGTTTTGGGAATCTTGGCTTACTGAGGTCTCCTTACCTCTTGGCTTTAGTGGTGTGAAACATAGTATGGAGGGTCAGGGGCCTAGAAGTGAAGGCAGAGGCACTGAGAAAGAGATTCCCCCATATTTTAAACATTTTCTCCAGTCCTCAGATTTAAAAGATGCTCACTCACTTTCCCATTTCCTCCTTGGCTCCCTTTACTCAGAGACACACTCGTCCCTATCGCTATCTCCATCCTCATCCCCATCTGCAATTCTATCCCCATCCCCAATCCATCCCAACTCCCATCCC
>CM053624.1:365306755-365342002 GCA_028646595.1 Phalanger gymnotis
AAAGGCAGCTTATTTCAGTAGAGAATGTAGGACTGGGAGTCAAAGGGTTTTCTTTCAAATCCCAATCCTGTGACACCCTAGCTGTATGATCTTGGGCAAGTCAACCTCTCTGGGACTCCATCATCTGATATAGGGAGTGGCTTGGCCTTGCTGACCTTGAGAGTCCCCTTTAGCGGAAAGTCTGTGATAGCTGGGGATGAACCCTACTTCTCCCTTCATTAATCCCTGTTGGCAATGGCCATTCTTCCCGGAGTGAGAGGCAGGAACATCCGCAGCACCACCAGGGAATGAGCCATTTTGTATAAGTGAATGTTATGGATAACTGAGATGGAATCATTTGGGGGTAGAAATTTCTCAAAGGTGTGATGCAATGTCTCTGCTCTGGGCAGGATGTGACCCACAGCTAGCAAGAGGCAGAGCTGGAATTGGAACCCAGGTCCTCTGACTCCAAAGTCTAATCTCTTAGAGGTCCACAGATGGGAGAAAGAAAAGGGAAGGAGAGAGAGGAGAGACCTAGGGAAAGGCCAAGATGACTAACAGGAGCTCAAGGTCCAGAAGAAACAGAAACAGAGGTCTGTAAACCCAGCTCAGTGATAGACGCCAGCAGGAAAGTCCAGAGGAGTGACATGCCCAAGGCCACACAGGGAGCTGCTGACAATATGGGCCAAGTCTCTACTGAACACATGGAAGACTTGTGGGATAAAGGGGAAAAGATCCAGACTAACCAAGGCTAGGCAGAGGATCTGGGTTCATATACTGTCTGATACTACCTGTATGAACTCAGATAAATACCTTATTCTACCTGGCTCTCCATTTCCCCATCTGTATAATAAGGGGGTTGGACTAGTTCAAGTGATCTCATTTTCCTCCTCCTTCAGTCCAGAGGAACTCCAGATATGGGGATTCTCTACAGTGATGCAATAACAATTGCCTCTGAGCAGATAAATTGTAAGACTTTGCCTGAGGAGCAGAAAGGGTTAAATGACTTGTCTAGGGTCTCACAGTTAAGTGTCAGAGGCAGGATTTGAACTAGAATCCATTTTGACTTCATTATGCCAAACTTCCCAAGTATGGGCTGTGGGTCTCTCGGAAGAAGAGGATAAAGCATTTACAAAGGATATGAATTCCTCTGAAGCAGTGATTGTAGGAGAACTTCATAGCCTTCCAAACAGCAAGAACTCCAAAATCTGTCCTGGGGCACCTCTTGCCTTTCCCATCTCCATGTTTTTTGTAGGCTGCCATTACTCTGTATTTATTTTGTCGGTGTTTGTCTACGCATGTGTCATCTCCCTCCCTGAGGGCAAGGACTCGTTTGTGGCTTTGTATCCTGAACTGGTTGACTCACGGGTGGAAGCCATCAGTGGCAGCAGGTGCTCAAACAAGACTCACTGACAAACAGGTTTGAAAAGTCAGCTGAATCCAACAATCGTCGATTAGGCACCTACTGTGTGTAAGGCAACACATATAATGAGTCTCCTCCAAAATGCAGCAGGAGTGGGGCGATAGTCCTTTATGGCATTTTTATCAAAAGAAGGAAAGCCAAACTTGAGCCAAATGAAAATTACATGGAAATCATCCTCAGCCTTGTGCCCAGGCCTAAATGACCAAGGAGAGGAAGGATGCACAACACTTAAAACCAAATAATCCCAAATAGCCTGCTCTGGTCCCAGTGGGCTCTTATTTCCTGTAGTGTCATGGCTCCTTAAAGTTGCCTTTCATATCTAGAGAAATCACTTTACTCCTTGGGAGAGCCCTATGATAGGTTCAGTTGCCTTGGGGAAAATTCCACTCTGCTTCTAATGACCCCATGCTTCTCCCTGCAGTGATGTCCCATCATTCCGATGTCACTTCTTTTTTTAAAAAAAATTTTTTTCCATTTACATGTAAAAACAATTTGTAACATTCAATTTTTCAAGTTCTGAGTTACAAATTCTGTCATTCTCTCCAACCCTTTTCCCCTCCCTAAGATGGCAAGCAATTTGATATAGGTTATACATGGATAGTCATGCTAAACATATTTCCATATTGGTCATATTGTGAATGAAAATACAGACAAAAACATGAAAAAGGAAATAAATAGTATGCTTTGATCTGCATTTAAGTTCATTACTTCTCTTTGGGGAGCATTCTTCATCATGAGTCCTTCAGAATTATCTTAGATCATCTAATTGCTAAGAATAGCTAAGCAAGTCCTACTTGGTCATCCTATAGAATTGCTGTTAATATGTACAATGTTCTCCTGGTTCCACTCATTTAATTTTGCATCAGTTCAGGTTAGTCTTTGCAGGCTTTTCTGAAAGCATCCAGTTTGCCATTTCTTATAGCACAATATTATTCTATCACAATCATATACCAAAACTTGGGCAGCCATTTCCCAACTGAAGGACATCCCCTCGATTTCTAATTTTTTTCCTCACCACTAAAAGAACTATCAATATTTTTGTATATATAGGTCCTTTTCCAGTCTTTTGAATCTCTTTGGCTTAGTGGTTCTATTGCTGGGTTGCAGAGTATGTGCCATTTAAGTGCTCTTTAGCCGTAGCTCGAGGTTGCTCTCCAGAATGATTGGATCAGTTCACAACTCCAACAGTACATTAGAGTCCCAATTTTCCCACATCCCTTCCAGCATTTGTCATTTTCCTTTTCTGTCATATTAGCCAATCCGATGAGTGTGAGGTGATGCCTCAGAGTTGTTTTAATTTGCATTTCTCTAATAGTGATTCAGAGCATTTTTCATATGGCTATAAATAGCTTTGATTTCTTCTGAAAACTGCCTATTCATATCCTTTGACCATACATCGGTTGGGGAATGACTTGTATTTTTATAAATTTGACTCAGTTCCTTAAACATTTAAGTAATGAAGCTTTTATCAGAGAAACTTGCTGTAAAAATCCTTTCCATTTTCTCCTTTTCTCCTAGTCTTGGCTGTATTGGTTTTATTTGTGCAAACCTTTTTATTTAATGTAATAAAAAAACTATTTCACATCCTTTAATGCTCTACATCTCTTGTTTGATTATAGATTCTTCCCTTATCCATAGATCTGACTAGTAAACTATTCCATCCTCCCCTAATTTGCTTATGGTATCATCCTTTATGTCTAAATCATGTACCCCTTTTGACTTTATCATGGTATATGGTGTGAGATAACTAGTCTATACCTAGTTTCTGCTTTGATGTCACTTCTTCAAGTGATACCCCATGACTCAGAGTCATGGAAAGAATACTACTATCTCCAAAGTATCCAAGGTGTAGGTCACCCAAAGTACAATGGAGGGCACATAGTGGGCTTAAGAAGGCAGTGACACATTGCCAGTGAAGAAACAAACAGGAGAAATGACACCAAGGATGTTCTCTGAGAACTCTAAGACTGTAAATGCAGGTGAGTTAGTAATGTATCAAGGGCAAAGGGCAGCTCCTGTGTTCCCCAGGCAGCCAATCAACGCTAAGAGAACTAAAGGAAAGCTCCTGTTGTGTTAGATAGACCCTGCTCTGCACCCCTCACCCCATTGCAAATTTTTGGAAAGATAAGGATGACATGTACAGAATGAAAGAACAAAAATTGATGAAAGCATCCAGGTCCTTCCTACATGTCTCAGCCCTCACAGGATCATAGACTGAGAGCTGGAACGGACCTTCAAGGTCAGCTAAACCATCCCATCTCCTTTTACATAGAAAGAAAGTAAAGTGATTTACTCAAGGTTACTCATGTTGTAAGGCACCTAGATCCTCTCACTCCAGGACCAGTGAGGATTCCACTAGGTTTGTGCCCCTCAGGGAACAATTACACTCATCATGTTTTCAGCTTTGGGGGGGCATCCTTGCCCCCCACTCCTCTTTTTTGCCTATTTTTCACTCCTTCATGCTGAATCTCACACTATCTCTGCACCATCCCTCACACCCTGCTTGTCTGGCTGGGTATTGGGAAAGAAGGGCATTTACTGAGTCCCAAATCAGAAAGGGCTAACACTCACCTCGATTAGAGAAAACTTTCCTAAGTGCTAGAAGGCTGGGATGGATCCATTTAGATGAAATTCAATATGGATGGATGGAGAATATTGGCCTGGGCATAACATTATAAACTTCACTAGGAGACCCTGGGGAAGCAGCTCTGATAAGGATCTGCTAGTTTGAGTGGAACACACCCCACTTGAGTCAGCAGTGGGGTATGGGACGACAGCCTCCTTCAAAGGAACATAACCCTAGCCAGGGTTAAGAGGGACCAAGCTTCCAGGAACAGGAAGGTGATGGTTCCTCTGCCCTCTCCAGACTGCATCTGGAGCCTTGGTCTATTCTGAGTGCCTTGGTTTAAGAAGGACTCTGACAGTTTGGTGAATGATCAGAGGAAGGCGGACAGGATGACGATGGGCTTCGTGTCCGTGGCATATGAGGGTTGGTGGAAGATAGTGGAGAAGTCTTAAGGGGCTTTGGCAACTGACATCAAGCATCCAAAGGGCTGTTAGATCTTCCGGCAGAAGCAGGAACAGTGAAGGGGAAGCTGCCAAGAGGACAGTGTAGACTTGACATCAGAAAAAAAGCTGCCTTCCTTACCACCAGAGCCATCCCAAAGTGGAATCTCCAAGCAGAGGCTGGATGACCACTTGTTTAGGCTGCTCTGGCCAGGGCTACCATTGGGTTGGATTAGCACTGACCCTAAAATCCTGCCATGACTTGAATTGTGTGGTTCCTTGTATTCTTTTAAGGTGGAGTGATTCAGGAATCCTTACTTTGTTGCCTTAACTCTTCTGGTCCATTTTGGGAAAATATGATGACTCTTGGTTTTCTTGGCCAGGGAAGCACTTGGTGATTGGTTTTATTGTCTTCTTTAACATCCTTCAGTAGAAATGCAAAAAACAAAGTTATAAACCAGATGCCTTTCATGCCTTGTTTGCACCTAAGTCTATTGATTGTAACTCATTTTTCTCAAATTTCCAAACATTCTTCATTTACCCTTGAAAGAATCTCTCTCCCTTAGGGGGATGGCAAAGTTTAGTAGAATAATCCCAGCGGGGACACTTCCTACCTGGGTGGCCTTGGATGCCTCCCTGAGCTTCCTTTTCCTTCAATGCCATATGATGGGGTTGGCCTATATAATCTCAGAAGTCCCATGTTCACCCCCAGTGAAATCTGGACAAAACCATAAAGCAAATCGTAAAGCATCATACGCATGGAAAACATCCCCATTGATACTGAGACCAATAAAGGCTTATGACAACCTGTCGTATACCCACATTGTGTTTGCTACTGATGCGTTTGGTCCTACAGCAGAGAGAAGAATTGCAACCTTCCTTTTGATACTTCAGGATTATAAAATCTGAATTAAAACCCTTTAAAAGCTGTATTACTATGCAAATGATGAAGGGAAAGCCATTGGAAGAGATGCAAAATCTGGCTTGGATTTTAGAAACCTCTTTGCCAAGGGCAGGCATGTTCAGATGTTAATAGTGGAATTCTCTGGAAATCTTGTCCTGGCTTCCTCGTGATGGCTACATCGACCTTCAAGGCCCTCTACAGACCCTTGGGGGATACTTCTAAGCATGGCTCTAAGATTTTCAAAGGGGAAGGGGTTTGTAGAATTTGGGGTTACACAAAAGGAGACTGAGAACAAGCAGTCAGGTAGGAAGAGAACCAGGCTCTTGTCACAAAAACCTAGAGAGGAGAGAATATCCAGGAGCAAAAAGAAATTGACAATGTCAGAGGCTTCACCAAATCCTTTGGTGTGGCAGTTAAGAGAGCCCTGCTAACTTTGGAGAGAGCGGTTGGACATTCAGATAGGAAGCCAGACTGAAGAGAGTGAGAGGAGGTGGAGGAAGCTAGTGTAGACAGATTTCTCAAGGAGCTTAGCTGAGAAGGAGTTGTCATTCAGTCATTTCAGTCCTGTCCAACCCTTTGTGACCCCATTGGAGGTTTTCTTGGCACAGATACTGGAGCGGTTTGTCATTTCTTTCCCAACTCGTTTTACAGATGAGGAAACTGATGCTGACAGGGTTAAGTGACTTACCCAGGATCACACAGTAAGTGTCCGAGGCTGGATTTGAACTCAGGAAGATGAATCTTCCCAATTCCAGGCTCAGTGCTCTGTTCACTGTGGCACCCATTAGCTGCCTGTATATGTATAGAAGGGGAGCAAAGAAAAGGTGATAGCTTGCTTGGCAGGTGGTGAAAGGCAGATGATCCCTCAAAGTGCCCTGTGCTCTGCTAGGTGAAGGTTCACCTTGTCTTGTCTGAATGGAGGCCTCTGCCTCACTTTGGAGCTATATCCAGGCTTAACTGCCTCACAGTCACCTCCTTTGGTCTTCCCAGCTCCCCGCTATTAACACATGAGAAAGTAAGCTCCTTGAGGGGATGGCCTTGTTTTATTTGCTTGTATTTGTATCCCAAGCTCTTGGCACAGTGACTGGCACATAGAAAGTGCTTAATAAATGCTCCTCATTCTCCCTCTGTCTGTTCCTCCCTCATCCTTTCCCTCCTCTCCTTCCCTTTCTCCCCTTTTCTTTTCCTTTTCTTCCTTCCCTCTCCCTCTCCCTCTCTGTCTCTCCCTGTCTCTGTATCTCTCTGTCTCTCCCTTCCTTTCTCCCCTTTTCTTTTTCTTTCCCTCCCTCTCCTCTCCCTCTCTGCCTCTCCCTCCTTCTCCTCTCCCTCTCTGTCTCTCCCTGTCTCTGTATCTCTCTCTCTCCCTCCCTCTCCTCTCCTTCTCTGTCTCTCCCTCTCTCTGTATCTCTCTTTCTCTCTCCCTCCCTTCTCCCTTTTTCTTTTTCTTTCTCTCCCTCCCTCTCCTCTCTCTCTCTGCCTCTCTCTCCTCCTCTTCTCTGTCTCTCCCTGTCTCTGTGTCTCTCTTTTTCTCTCTCCCTTCCTTTCTCCTCTTTTCTTTTTCTTTCTCTCCCTCCCTCTCCCTCTCCCTTTCCTTTCCCTCTGCCTTTCCTTGTCTCTATATCTCTCTTTCTCTCCCTCCCTCCCTCTCTCTGTCATTTGTCTATTCCACCTGAAGGCCTGGGTAGAAATGTAGCAGGCCAGGAGAGGTGGCTTGATTTCTGTGTGTCCTGTATATTTGGGGTCCTATTGAGAGACAAAGGCTTGGTAAAACTTCCTCTTTCTTTCCCAGGGAGCTTTGTGATCTGGGGCCAGTGTTTGGACAGGGAATGGAAGCCATGTCAGTTGTAGGCATTTCAAAGTGACTAAGAGTCCTGGTCCAGTTTCCTTGTCTATAATATTTTATTGTGGAGTAAAGCCAGGTGCGAGCTGGACATGTGGAATGTCTGCGCCCAGTCCGAGTGTGGGTCATTTCCAGAAGCACATAAATCCTGTTTTTCCAAAGGCCACTGGAGAGAATCAACAGCAGCGGCAGCCGGCATCTGGAGCACTTTACGCATGTTATCTTGTGTGATCTGATCCTCATGACAGCTCTGGAAGGGAGGTGTTCTTGTCATCCCCTGCTGGGCTAAGGACCTGAGAGAGCAGACAGGTCCTTGGCTTCAGTTTAGGATTTACTCCTCTCTCATCTTAGGAACCAACAAGTAAGGGCCGTGCGGCATGAGGGGCGTGCGTTTTTTTGGACCTCTCTGTGTGGGTTCTAGTCCTAGATCCGATACTGGCTGGCTTTGCGACAGCAGCCGTACACGACCTGTCTAGGTCGTGGATCCTGCATTTGTAAAATAAAATTGGACTTCGATGGTCCTACGGGATCCTATCCAAAGAAAGGAATCCGGGACTTCCATCACAAGCCGCGCTGCCTCGCTTGCTCTCGTTCTAACCCGGCGCTCAGAGTCAGGAAGACCTGGGATGTGCTGGAGGCAGAAGGGGCCGTCTTACAGGAAGGCTCTGTTTTATTTCCATTCATTTTTGTTTTATGTTTTGGCATCCCCAGAGTCCTGCCGTGATGCAGAGCATGTCCTTCTACCTCTTAGTGCCTGGGGCAGCTCTCTAAGGCAGTATGGCTTGTTGGATGGGGGCAATTTGGAATTGGAAGAGGGGATTGCCTTATTGGGAGTTCTCTCCAAGATTAAATCAGAGATCTGGCCAAAAAAATGGAGGGGAGAGATGAAAACTATGCTGTGCGTTAAGTTTTCAAGAATCAGTGATCTATGGATAAGGTTAACATTCATTTTTTCCCCTAGGGATGCAGAGTTCTCTACTATGAATTGCTTCCATATTTGTATATTCCAATTCCATGGATATTTTGCATATAGGACCTGTTAGTAGGACTACATGTTGCCAATTTAGATTCTGCCAGGAATTTGGGTGTAGGCTATTTCTGAAAACTTGAAGCTAGAATGTGACTAAATTAAGGCAAGAGGAGAGTATTTACCTTCAGCCTCATCCATCTGAAACCCCTCCTGGGTATAGGGGCAATTTTTTTTTTGAGATATGAAATGCTGATAGGCCATTGATGTTTGAGATATATGAGCCATGTTGATAAAGGACCTTGACAGCTTCCACAGACCACACCCTCCAAATGAATCTCAGTTCTTTAATCTCCTACTGTTTACCTCAGAGTCCATTTAGAGCTTCGGAAAACATTTTGGGAGACTTTACCAGCCCAAGCATTCATAAAGATCTCTCTCCCTCTCTTTTCCCCAATTGGTGTGAAAGATGCCCAAGTAACCTCAGTTGGGTTGCTTATCCCTTCCTGGTTCTGTCACTGATAATAGCCTGACTTCACAGAATCTCAGATTTGGCAGCCGGGAATCCTGGGATCTGCTCTGTAACATTCCCCAAAAGGGGCCATCTAGCTCTGGCTTGAAGACCTCCAGGGAGACAGGAAGCCATAACTTGTAGAATTGGTCTATTCCACCTTTGGCGGCTCCAATCATTAATAGATTGTACTTGACATGTAGTCTAAGGATGTTTCTTTGTCACTTTGCATTTTCCTCCAGTTCTGCCCTCTGGTGCCAAGCAGAAAAACTATATTCCCTCTACCATGTTACAATCCTTCAACCAGTTAGTCACTAAGCATTTATTAAGTGCCTATTATATACTATCAGACCCTGTGCTAAGCATTGGTGATAGAAAAAACTCACAGTCTAATGGAGAAAGAAGGAAACAAGCATTTATAAGTGCCTATAATGTACTACCAGGCCCTGTGCTAAGCACTGCTGACAGAACTCACAGTCTAATGGAGAAGGAAGGGAGGAAGCATTTATTAAGTGACTATTATGTACTACCAGGCCCTGTGCTAAGCACTGCTGACATAACTCACAGTCTAATGGAGAAGGAAAGAAACAATCATTTATAAGTGCCTATAATGTACTACCATGCCCTGTGCTAAACATTGCTAATACAACTTACAGTCTAATAGAGAAGGAAGGAAGTGTTTATTAAGGGCCTACCATGTGCTAGAAGCTGTGTCAAGCTCTTTACAAATACCATTTCATTTCATCCTCACAATGACCCCGGGAGGTAGATGTTACAATTATAATAATAATTATTATTATCCCCATTTTACAGTTTAGGAAACTGAGTCACAGAGAAGTCAAGTGACTTGCTTAGGGCCACACAGCTCATAAGTGTCTGGGGCTGGTTTTGAATCACGTCTTCCTGTCTCTTTGCACTGTGACACTTAGCTGCTTAATGGGGGTGACAGCTTGCAAATGACTATGTACAGACAAGATATGGTATTGTTCAGTTGTGTCTGACATGGCATTGTTGTTCAGTCTTTTCAGTTGTGTCTGACTCTCCATGACCCCATTTGGGGTTTTCTTGACAGAGATACTGGAGTGGTTTGCCATTTCCTCCCCCGGCTCATTTTATAGATGAGAAAACTGAGGTAAGCAGGGTTAAATGACTTGCCCAGGGTCACACAGCTGCTAAGTGTCTCAGGTTGGATCTGAACTCATGAAGATGAGTCTTTCAGAGTCCAGGCCCAGCGCTCTATGCACTGTGGCACCACCTAGGTGCCTACAGACAAGATACAGACAGGATTCTTTGGAGATTATTAACAGGACAGCAGTCCCATTAAGGGAGTCTAAGAAAGGCTCCTGCAGAAGGTAGAATTTCAGCTGGAATCTGGAGGAAGCCAGGGAAAGCAGTAGGTGGAGAGGAGGAGGGAGAGCAGTCCAGGCCTGGGAGACCACATCTCCTCTCCTTCTCCTCTAGGCTGGATTCCCCTAGTCTGTTAGGAATGCTTGTTTTTAGTATCAATGGTTTGCCAAATTTAGTGAGACTCTAAAATAAATAGACCTGAAGAAGGATGCTCTTAATTCCAAGAAAGCTCCCGCCACGTGGATCCTAAATGATGTCCTGCAATGAAGTCATCTCAATTTTTAAATCAGTGCTAAATGACAGCCATGGTTCTGTCCACTCCTCAGAGGATCCTGTAAGGTCTGTATCCTCTGGGAGTTCGCAATCTCAGGATTGTTGGGGGTACAGCTTTGTTTTTAGGACCTGTTCTTAAGAGCTCTACTGCTAAGCCGAAGAAGTTGCCAGGCTACTGGGGGCATGGTTTGGGGGAGAAGCCTGAGTTAAAGGGAGAGGCAGGATGTTAAAGGGATGACTGAGCTGGGGAGAAGAATCTGGCCTGAGTGGAGGGGCAGGAGACCCGTTGTGCTGAATTACGGCTAAGAAGTACATCTACAGCCCTCTGGTGCTTTCCACTGCAGAAGGTAATTTTGTAACCACAGGAGCAGTCAATCCTCCAGTGGGCTGAGGCAGGAAAGTGGAAGGCCTTTGAGGGCAAGGTCCATTTTTATTTCTTTTTTTGTTGTTTAGACTTGGTCTCCTTAGTGTCTAGCCTAGCGCCTGTATACAATAAGTGCTTAATAAATGCTCATCAAATGAATGAATGAATGTTTGAATGAATGAGTGTACTCAATATGAGGCAGCTCAGTCTTCTTGGATCATGTTATTGTCTTGACTTGCAAGTGAATTGGATTTAAGTGAGGCAGGGCCGTGCCAAATCATCAACCTCCTTCCTCCAGAAACATCACAGTCCAGTGGCAAGACATAGTTAGGGATGACTGGGGATGGTTCAGGATGCAGTAAGAGACCTTGGTCTTTTTAAGCTAAGGTCTTTCCCAGGTCTCAGTTTGTTTGAGACAACACCCATTCTGTAGTTTAAGGATAGGTAAGACTTGGGGTAAAAGATGGTCTACTTTGACTTCACAAAAAATCAGTCAGAGAGGGGAAGACCCTCAGAGTCACTGGCCAGAACAGAAACGATTGCTATTTACACTCTCTCTGAGCCAACAAAACTTAAACAATGAGCAAGGGAGGCTTGGGCTGGGGCTTATTATTGACCCACATCAGTGAGAGCCAGAGTCATTTGGGTTTAGAGGGATAGCTAAGTAGCTCCATTTGAATCCCAGTGGGTTTTTATCAAAGCCTGGTTTTTCAGAGCTATATTTCAAGAGATCATAAATGAAACTACGTGAGATAAAAGAGTTGATTGTCCCAGTTTAAAAAATGATAGAATAAATGAACAGGGAAGAAAAATCTAGTCCCCAAATCCCAAGATGCCTTACAAAGCAAAAGTGATCAAAATTTATATTTCTTTGGACAGAGCACTAACAAGTAAGGGTGTCACCCCCCCCCTCATGTGGACAGAGAGACAGAAGGAGGAGAAGGAGGAGGAGAAGATGAAAGAAGGGGAGGAGAGGGAAGAGTAGGAAGAGAAGGAGGAGAAGAAAGAAGAGGAGGAGGAGGAGGAAATAGCAGCACTGCCTAATGGATGTTTCCCGAATCAAATGGTAATAAATGAATTTGTAGCCTAGGACTTGTCTTTCCCCATTATGGCAAGTCTACTGAATTTCATCCTCCGAGGAGGTCATGAAATAGTGGAAAGAGGGCCAGTGCTGGAGCCAGAGGGTCCAGGTTTGCATCCCAACTCTGCCATTAGCCACTGATTTGACCTTGGGTAGGTCCATAAGGCACTATCCAAAGTGTCGGTGATAGAGACAACAAAGAAATGGTTTGTGATCTCTGGGAGACTGCATTTTATCGGTAGCTTACAACAGGTACAGATATACAGGTAGGTCATATCAAGGACTTTTTTTGGTGGGAGTTAGAGGGGGGCAGGGAAAGACAATCAACACTGGAGGAATCAGGAAAGCTCCTGAGAGGGAAGGAGGCAATGCTCAAGCTGAACCTTTAAGGGAGTTTGGGATTTTAGGAGGTAAAGGTGAAGAGGGAGACCATTCTAGACATGAGGCGCAGCCTGTGTAAAATCATGGAAGAGAGAAATGGAATATTATGTCTGAGGAATAGCAAGAAGGCCAGTTTGGCTGGAGTGTACAGTTCGTAAGAAAAAAATATCAGTCAATCAATCAGCATTTTCGAAGTGCTTACTATGTACATTAACCATAATGTGAAGTGCCAGAGAAACAAGCAAAGGCAAAAACCCATTCCTGTCTTCAAGAAGAGTGCACAAGCTGGGGCAGCTAGGCAGGGCAGTGAGAAGGGCACCAGTCCAGGAGTCAGGAGGACCTGAGTTAAAATCCAGCCTCAGACACTGAACGCACTTACTAGCTGTGTGACCTTGGGCAAGTCACTTAACCCCAATTGCCCTGCCTTTCCCCCTCCAAAAAAAAAAGAGTTCACAACCTGGAAAGATAGCTTGGGGCCAGATTGTGAAGGACTTTGAATGCCAAAAGAGGCAATAGAGAGTTCCTGAAGCTTCTTTGGCAGGGTAGCAATATCGGCAGACCTGGGCCAAAGGAATATCAGCTTGGCAGCTGCATGGGAAATGAATTGGAGAAAGAAGAGCGTTGTGCAGGGAGGCCATTTGGAAGCTACTGTAATAGATGGGTATGAGGCAATGAGGGTCCAATATGCAGTGATGGCTATGTAACTGCTGAGAAGGGACAGACACAAGAGGGAAGGGTTGAGGATGTAGAACTAAAACTCTTGAAGAATCAACAAGTCACTTTCCCTGTCTTGGCCTCAGTTTCTCTGGCTCTCAAAGAAGGTGACTGAACTACACGGCATCTAAGGTCTGATCCAAATCTGCATTTGTGATATGATAAATCTATGATCCTCTGAAGAGCCTTAGCATTAACTGGCATCAGAAAATCCTTTGGATGGGTGGTCTTTTGGAATGATTGTTGAGCCATGCTGATGCAAGGGCAGTGGCTTCAGTGTTTTCTTCCCAGATCCACTCTGTTCAGTATAGGGAGCCTATGGGGATATATGTTCAAGTGAGCCTTGGAGTCTACCACCCTAATTATCAAATGCCCTTGTTTGAGATGGTTATCTCATTATGCCATGTGATTATTTGGAAGAAAAAAGACCATGCGCCAGATTGGATCCAGGAACCTGCTAAGTCTTAAATTCATATTCATTTTAGGCAATTGAAGAAATTGGGGATAATTAATTTCTTTAAGTTCTTTTGTGTCCCTTGCTCAGCTTGATTCCCCCGCCCCTTTTGTGAGATCAAAAGGCTATTAATCTGACCAGGGGCCAAGACAAGGAATGCTGTTAAGTGGAACATTGGAGGAGGCTTATTCCTGAGTCCAGAATATGGGAAAGGCCTCCACAAAGGCCCTACCCAGGCAACAGGATGAATCAGAATGTTCCCATGCATAGATCTGACTCATGGGTGCTCATGCTCACAATTCATTTGCTTTGAAGTGTAATATATATATATATATATGTGTGTGTATATATATATATATATATATATGTGATGGGGCTCATGTGGGACAAAGGCTTGCAATCCTAAAGGTTTTGTTAACAATTAAGACAAAGTCTCCCTATTTCAAGCAGACTAGAAGTACAGGGGCTCTCCTGTACTACTCCGTCCTGTACTGATAAACAGGGAGAGGTACACCCCTTGAATTCCTGGGCTCACCCTATTAGTGCTACGCTTAGTGTGGACACCTGGTCAGCACAGACTGCTGCGACTCAGAAGTTGTGAGCTCAAGAAATCCACTTGTCTCATCCTCTTGTTATGACAAGTGTGAACAAACACTGGCTTATCCTAAAATCTTTAAGAGAAGTCAGCGGTCACCAAATCCTCATTCTCTCTTCCTTTTAAAAATTGTAGCATTGGGACTCGCTTGTTTTCTGTTCTTCTTTTCAAAAGAAGTGGGATATGGGGAGATGTAAAAGGATTCGGAGTCAGAGGACCCTGGTTCAAATTCTGACTCTTCCCTTTATTATCACCTACGTGACTCACTTCATTTTTCTGGGCCTTTGTTTTCTTTTCTGTAAAATAGTTGGCTTCGGTGGCTTCCATTTTCCTTCCAGTCCCAGATCTATGATTGGTGCTCTGATATTCTTCTTGACAAAAAGAACTTTCTGTATATATTGTGGTTCCTGTTTAGCCTAGAACCAAAGCAAAGGCTGAGAGGACGTGTCTCAAGATAGTGGTGATTCTTTTCTCTACCTAGATTTATCAGTAATCCTGAATTTGCTGGGACCTTGAAAGGATCCTGAATCATAGATTTAGAACTGGAAGGAGCCACAGAACCATCTCTTCCAACCCCTTTATTGTACAGATGTGGAATCAGAGACCTAAAGAGAAACACTTGCCCAAGGTAATAGAGGGAGTAAATAAAGCTTTTCAAGTCCCTCCCTTTTCAGATGGGTACACTGAAGCCCCAGGGGGCAGTGGTAATAAAGTGTTAAGATTACTGTCAATAACTTTTTATTTTTATGCTGCTAACTATGGGTGGCTTCATCAGTGTGGAGATCGCTTCCAACAGTGCAAATCATATGCCACCCCCCCCCCATTTTAATAAACAACTTAATGAATTAATGAGGTTAAAAACATTATCACCTGTTGGCCCACACAATGGTGATGAACCTTTCTGAACTGGCCCTCTGACTCAATAAACTCCAGTGGCACCCTATTATCTCCAAGATCTTCTGTTTGGCATGGAAAGCCCTTCATTACCTGGCTCCTTCCTACTTTTTCAGTATTCATGCATTTCTTTCCCCTCCATGAACTCTGTTATCCAGCAACAGTGGTCTTCTGGCCAATCCATCTCCCTTCTCTCTGCCTTTCCAATGGCTCTCCCCCTTGCCTAGAAAGCTCTCCCACCTTACCTCTCCTCACTGCCTTCCCTAACTTCTTTCAAAACTCAGCTATATACGACCTTTGGAAGAGGCCCTTCCTGGTCCCACCAACTGCTAGCACCTTCCATCTGAGACTACCTTTTATTTACCTTGTACATATGTTGTTTTTCCATAGTTTGTATGTTGTGTTTCCCATTAGAATGTGTAATCCTTGAGGGCAGGGACTGTTTTTGCCTTTCTTTGTATTCCCAGCACATAATAAGCACTTAACAAATGCTTCTTACTGTTCACTGACTGAGCCAGGTGTTCACTGGGTGATAGGCTATCTGTCCTTGGGACATAGTCAAGGACTTGGGGTTGGTAGAACCTGCTATACTTTGATCCACTAGCACAGCCTTCAACAACGCACAGCCTTCACCTCCCCACAGCTATGAAACAGCAATAGGATATTGGGAGATGTTTTTTTTTTCTTCTGAGCCACCAAAGAGTGTAGTAGTGTGGTAGGTAGTACTTGAAAGAAGAGTAATGGGTTGCCAGCTTCCCAGTGCTGAAATAATTCAATCCTTCCTTCCTTTTCCTGGTATTTGTTCATAACGGCATAGGCATCTCCATGGGATGACTAAATAGAAGATGATTGGGACGACTTTATTCCTGGATGGAGTGGAAGAGTTGAGTAGAGATGTGAAGAGAGATGCTGAATTCCTCCTTGTCCCAATCATCCATGTGTTGTCAGTTTTATGTACTTTAACCTAGTCATCTCACTGTCATTGATATGATTGGCTATTCCACTGCTGAGCTCTGCATTTCAGATAGATACAAGCTGAGCATACGTTTCCTTGGGGAAATGCTTCGTCCTTGTCAATTGCAGGCAGATCACACAGTGTCAGTGTTGGAAGGGACCTTAGGAGGGATCCAGTCTAACCCATATCTGAGACATGTTCATCCAGTCTTTGCTTGAAGACTTCCATTGGGGAGTGGGGGAGCATCTCCTGAGGCAGCCCATTCCAATTATGGAAGGCTTCAATTGTTTGGAAGTTTTCCAGATATCTAACTTAACTGACCCCTTTGCAAGTCCCACTCACTCTTTCTGCTTCTTACTGAGTGGGAGTCAAGTAGAAGAAGCCTTATCCCTTCTGCATGTGAGAGCCTTTTAGGTCCTTGAAGACAGTTATCATGTCCTTCCTTCCCCTCACTCCAGCTTGTTTCCCAACTTGCAGATGGTCTGAATTTGGAGAATCAGAGGCTTCTGACTCTAGAGCTGGAAGGCATGTAAAGGGACCTCTCCAAGATCACACATATAGTGAAACTTTCCAAACTTGTTTCCAAAGAGAAAGAAGAGAACTGCATTTACCTTTGGTGGACAAAGATACAAGCCATTTAAGAAATCATATGAGCCTTTTTTGAACCTGTCTAAAGAAACTACATTGATTCAGGGTAGATACATCAAGTATTTCATGTTTTCATGGCTTAGACCTAAATTAAATTAACTGAGTAGACTCAGTGAAAGGGAACGAAAATCTTTGCTGGTTTAAAATTGTACCTCTCTGCATGCTTTGCCCCCAGTAGGGGCAGGGAAGAGATAAAGCTCGATCATTTGCTGTATCCATAAAGGAAAGCCAAAATGATTTTGTGTGAGACAATCTGTCATTTGCAGTCTCTTCCCAAGTGTCTGCTCACCTCCTCCCTTGCTCTGGCTCTACGTCATGACTTCTGATATTTTCCCCTACCAAGAATTTTCTTTCCCTCAAGCCCTACTAATTGCTCTCGATCTCCAGTACAAGTTAAGTCCATCTTTGTAAAGGGCAAGCAGAGCAGACAATAGAGACTTTGTTTTTTACAAAGAAGACTTCTGAGAAGCAGGATACAGGAGGCTTCCAGAGCAAGAGCATTAGTAAGTTCTGGAAAGCTCACTTTAAGTGTTCATTCTTTGTGTGTGTGTACAGAGAGCAGCAAATGGTGGGATGATTCACTATTAAGTACCAATATCCCAGCAGTATCTGCTGTATTTGCCGTCTATATGGCATTTGCAGATCTCACTGCACAATAACAATGCAATCAGACACCATGACTGGCAAACATTAGTGCCTGCCCTGGGCCTGGGATTTTCTTTCCTTTTAAGCAGCATCAAGATTTAATTGCAAATTGCATTTATATGACTGACCACTTACCGGAGATGAAGAGAAGATTGGAAACAGGGTTTAAACATCCTAAATCATGTCTTATGATGTGCACTGGACAAACACCTTCTAGCTGTATTGAAAGTAATTAAGCCTTAATGTCATTCTGTTAAATTGGGACTAAAACTAGAGAAATAACTAGGGTGGGGCAGTTAGAGCTTTCCCCTAGGACACTGAAATGTATGGGGCATCAGTGGATAGACATAGTCTTTGTTACCATAATTTCCAGTCACCTTAGTTGTCTTTTTATTTCCTAACACTTAAAGCTATCCCAAGGTTGTGTTCAGTTCAATTCAAGTCAGCAAACATTGATTAAGAACCTGCTATATACAAGGCAGTCTACTAGACCCTGGAATTACAAGGAGAAAATTATATGCACTGTTGCCCCACAGATTCTATTGGGAAAGGCTACCCTGAGAAATGATGGGTTTCTTAAGGTCTTGGGCCACTTACTGGGATGTGATAGAGGGTAGGCTTTATCAGATATTGATTGTATCGGTTATTGTCAAAGCGGCACAGGAGAAGGGGTAGAATTGGAGTCGGAGGACCTGGGTTCTAGTCCCAGCTCTTTCACTCTCTGTTGTTGTGGGCTGGACCTGCCTTACACTGGTCCCCTGAGAATTTGGGTCCTATTTTTTCCCTTAAATTTCTTTATATATTTAAAATTTTTAACATTTACTTTTTTCAGATTTTGAGTTCTGAATTTTTCCCCTCCCTCCCCTCTCCCCTCTCCAAGACAGCATGCAATCTGATATAGTCTATGCATATATAATCATATGAAACATATTTCCACATTAGTCATGCTGTGAAAGAAGAATCAGCACAAAAGGGGGAAACCACGAGGAAAAAAAAAACCAAAAAACAAAAAAAAGACAAAAATAATATGCTTTGATCTGCACAGTTCTTTCTATAGTTCTTTCTCTTGATGTGGATAGCATTTTCTATTACGAGTCTTTCGAGATCATCTTAGATCCTTGCATTGCTGAGAAGAGCTAAGTTTATCAAAGTTGGTCATCACACAATATTGCTGTTACTGTGTACAAAGTTCTCCTGGTTCTGCTCACTTCACTCAGTATCAGTTCATGTAAGTCTTTCCAGGTTTTTCTGAAATCTGCCTGCTAATCATTTCTTATGGGACAATAGTATTCTATTACATGCATATACTACGACTTGTTCAGTCATTCCCCAATTGATGAGCATCTCTTCAATTGCCAATTCTTTGCTACCAGATAGAGGCACTAGAAATATTTTTGTGTATTTGGGTCCTTTTCCCTTTTTTATGATCTCTTTGGGATATGTGTGTGTGTAGGTGTACATATGTGTGTATGTGTATGTATATATATATATGTGTGTATATATAATATACATACACATACATATACCTAGTAGTAGTATTGCTGGATCAAAGGGTATGTGCAGTTTTATAGTCCTTTGGGCATAGTTCCAAATTGCTCTCTAGAATGACTGGATCAGTGTATAACTCTACCAACGATGCACTAGTGTTCCAATTTTCCCACATGTTCTCCAACATTTATCATTTTCCTGTTTTGTCATGTTAGCCAATCTAATAGGTGTGATGTGGTGTCTTAGAATTGTTTTAATTTGCATTTCTCTAATCAATAGTGATTTGGAACATTTTTCATATGACTATAGATAGCTTTAATTTCTTCATCTGAAAACTGCCTGTTCATATCCTCTGACCATTTGTCAATTGGTGAATGACTTGTATTCTTATAAATTTGACTCAGTTCTCTATACATTTTAGAAATTAGGCCTTTATCAGAGACACTGGCTGGAAAAACTGTTTCTCAGCTTTCTGCTTCCCTTCTAATCTTGGTTGCATTGGCTTTGCTTGTGCAAAACCTTTTTAATTTAATTTAATCAAAATTATCCATTTTGCATTTCATAATGTTCTCTATCTCTTTTTTGGCCATACATTCTTCTTTTCTCCATAGATCTGACAGGTAAACTATTGCTAGCTCTTCTAATTTGCTTGTAGTTTCACCCTTTATGTCTAAATAATGTACCCATTTTGACCTTATCTTAGTATATGATGTAAGATGTTGGTCTATGCCTAGTTTCTGCCCTATTGTTTTCTAGTTTTCACAGTAGTTTTTGTCAAATAGTAGCTTCTTATCCCAGAAGCTGGAGTCTTTGGGTTTATCAAACAGTAGATTACTACAGTCATTGACTACTGTGTCTTGTATTCCTAACCCAGACATGTGAAAGCTATGGCCTTGAGACTATATGTGCCATTCTAGGTCCTTGGGTGTGGCCCTTTGACTGAGTCCAAGTTTTATAGAATGAATCCTTTTATTAAGGGGATTTGTTCTGAGAAGTTTGGATTCAGTGAAAGGGCCACACCCAAGGACTTAGACAGCCACATATGGCCTAGAGGCCACAGGTTCCCCACCCCTGAACCTATTCCACTGATCCATTGGGCCCTATTTTGTAATGAAATGATACTCTCAGAGGTCATTCAGCATTTAACACAAGGAGGCTGTGAGCTATAGCAGAGGAAGGTCATTCAATAATGGTATTCAGTGAGGACATAACTTTGTATCAGCTGAGTCCAGCTTCTCTGGGTTTGTCACGCTGTCTGTCCACAGTCAGAAACCAATTGGTAGGTATCACCTGCTGTGGTTTTTAGTTCCATCTTAATAGAGTAACCTTTTGTCTCCATCTTCCTTGGAAACTGGTTGGGGGGAGGAGAAGTTGGGGAATATGAGTCAGAGCATAGGAGAAAAATGGAATAAAGGGAAATCGATTGAATTTGCATTATTATAAACTTGCTGTTAGTTGGCATTTATGGTTCACTTCCATAACATATTTTGGTTAATAGCATTTGCCATGGGTGCCATACAGGGGCAGCCAGTTTCAAAGAATCAGCAAAATGTACAATGCCAAAATGACCTGAAGCAGAATTTCATCTTTCCTTGATGATTCAGAAGGAACTTTAGAACTCGGAAATGACTCAGGGTCATAACATGAAGAATAGTCATCTCCTGCCTTATTGAGGGTGGAGGTGGAGTTGAAGGAGTGGTTTCTACGTCATGGAGAGATGCCTATCAGGAATGTTTCTGCCTCACAGGTAAGCGGGGGAGACCAGATCTGAATTGATGACTTGGCTTCCTTCTGCTCACCCCAATACACACAAATTCCCTGTCTAACCCTTGCTGATTTTAATGCCTCCATGACTTTGTAGTGGAATATGATGAAACATTAGATAAAAGTTTTTTAAAAAGGTGAAATGTAGAATAACATTGTTGCCTCTCCCCCAATGACTCGTGTGCATATGTGTGCACATGTGTGGGTGTGTGAGTAAAATGAGATCCAGCTTTGTATGGTAGATAGAGTAATGGACTTGGAGTCAAGAAGATCCAGGTTTGAATTCTGCCTCATCCTTGGACGAATGTGGGAAGTATCTGTATATGTATATGTAGATACGTGTTTGTACATATATGTATAGGTGTGTGCATATACGTTGTGAATCTAGATTACAGAGATATTGTGAATATATCATACATATTATATCATGTCTTATTCAGTGGCCAAGTACCTGCAGATTTAAATATATAGCTAGACATGTCCAAATACAGATAGAACAATATGTAGAAACAGATTATCATCAGAATTCACCTGATTTCAGTGACTTATAACCAGCATGTAGCTGTTTGTACTCATTCACATATACATTGTCATGTGGAGACAGATATAAAGAGTGGCATGGAGGGGAAAGGAGAAAAGTTTTCCTCTTCACTGTATCCAGAGGTAGGTTTCCTGGAGTTTTTTTTTTTTTTTAAATAGAGGACAAATTGCAGGGAAAGAATGCTCAGAACCTGACTTTAAATCTTGGCTTTTCCAGCTCCTTCCTAGATGACCTGAGGCAGGTCTGTTAACCTTCTTAGGCCTCTGTTTCTTAACTGTAAAGTGAGGCTATTGGACTGACCTTGAAGGCAGCTTTGATCTTGTAAAAGTTTCAGGGACAATGTCTTGTTAGTGACATATTTGTATTTGCTGTATACTCCTACATTTGTTCCTACTTCTTGAGACCAGATAATACCCTACAAAAAATATTTCTATGATTTGTATAAATAGTATGCATATACCTATGTGAATATCTTGACAAAATATTTGAGAGGAAGCCTGGAAGCCAGGTAACCTTGCTCTTAGGTGCTCCTTTGGTGGGTTACTCTGCTAACCATTCTGGGCATTCTCTTTGTAATGCAATCTTGAAACATTACAAACAGGAATTAAAAAGTGCCATTTACCTCAAAGAAGCCAGAGGGAGGGGCATATAAGAGCTCATGATCATGACCCTCTTTGTGTCCATTGCCATTGTCAGTTGTGTTGGAGTGTGCTTGATGTTGCAAAAGCTTGGTCAGACTACTCTTTTCAGGCATGTCAACCCTGATGTAGTGCTCAGCAGTGTTGTCTTCAAATATTGACCATGACCTGGTGAAGATGTAAAAGCAGAGGAGACCCAGCAAGAAACAACCTCGGAAAGACCTTTGAGTCTCAATGCCTCTAGAGAATTCTGGAGGGTCGTCTCTGCTATGTGGGAACAGCAGACTTTTTCCTATACCAAGAGATGCCAGGTAATCAGAGATCACCCAAATAGACCCTGTCATAGAAGCTGAAGTCCCAGATTCTCCATCATTTAACTTGTATTTGAGGCTTAAATCTCAATTCAGCCTCTATTGGTAACTGCTTTCTTTTGGCCTCATCTCTTTCTACTATGTTGTCATCCAAATCTCTAAAAGTTAGTGTGTGAGTGAGTGAGTGTGTATGTGGTTGCGAAAGTCTCAATGATGTTTAAACTTAAAACTTCATGAAGATTTTTAGAATATTGTACACACACACACACACACACACACACACACACACACACACACACATACTGAATATCAGTGTATAAATGTATATTTCAGTCCTGTGGTTATGGGTGGCTACCTCCTGACTTACTGGACTTGTTTCTGAATCCATTTCTGCTACTTAAAGCAAATCTGTGTCTCTGTGTCTCTGTCTCTCTGTCTCTGTCTGTCTCTCTCTGTCTCTGTCTCTTTGTTTCTCTGTCTCAGCTATACATGTCATCCTTTTTCTGTAGAGATATCTTCATTTAACCCAAATTATGAACATATGAATATCTATTGATGGGGCCTCATTCTCCAAATACATATGAAATGCATCTTCCTTTCCCCCCCTTTTCATTTCAGCATTTGCAGATTGTGTTCCCATTTTTTTTGGTCAGATTACTTTCTAAACTGAAATCCATTGCATGCTGATGCATCTTGATATGTCATCACCTGCAAAGCAGGAAGTGAAAAGGCAACTTAAAGTAAGGGTCTCCTTAGCTTATTCCACTTCCAGGAGGGTTACAGGTCTGGCCACTAGACTCCCAGGGAGCATATGCTTAGAATGTTTCTTTGCTGGTGCTAGTCTTTAGGCCCACCCCCATCAAATGGTCTTGATGCAAGCCTCAAGTGGGCTGTACAATGTTATGGAAAGAGTTCTGGATCCCTGTTTCTAGTTTTATCCCTAACCCCATCCCTATCTCTATTCCTAAGTTCATGCCCCTCCCTATCACTACCCTATTCTTATCCTCCATCCCATTCCCATTCTCCTCTTCAAACTGAGCTCTGCTTGCTCTCCCATAATGTGTGCGGAGGAGTCACAAAAATGATGTGAAACAAGTACGTGATGTAGTGATAACAATTATAGTAGTTATAATGACAATACGAACAGCTAGCATTCACAGAGTGCTTTGACATTTGCAAAGAACTTTACATAGGTTATCACGTTTAATCCTTACAACCCTCTGAGGTGGGTGCTATTATTATCTGCATTTTACAGATGAGGAAACTGAGGCTGAGAGAGGTAAGCGACTTGGCCAGAGTTGCACAGCTAGTGTCTGAGGCTGGATTGGAACTCAGGTTTAGAGGCTTCATGTGGAGGATGGAGGGGATCCTGATGGTTCAATTCTCTTTCTGTGGTAACTTATTGACCTGCCTCTTGTCACTCTTGCTGCCCTTCCCCAATCCATCAGCATCATTTGTGAAGAGGACTGATAGGACAATAAATTTGCCAGCTCTTGAGCATACAGCGAGACTTATGGGAGAGTTTTCCCAAAAGAAATTCTACAGATATCAGAAAGCCAATTTGTTTTTCCACTTGTTTTAACTTCACTGACACATAGGTGGGAGAGCCTAGGATCTTGTCAAAACTTTAAATGACCAACCCTTGACTTCAGTAATTTTCCCTTTTTGCAAAAGTAGCAGCATGGGATCATGGAAAGAGAAACAGATTTGGTCTCAGGGACCTGGGTTCAAATCCTGGCTCTATTGCTTATTAGCTATGTGACCTTGGCCAAATTTATTATCTCCTCAGTTTCATTATCTGTAAAATAAAATGAGGGTGTTGGACTGAGTGATCTCTATGGTGGTTTCCTTCCTGTTCCAAATCTGTGGTCCTGTGATAATGCACCATTGTCTCTTCTCAAGTGTCCAACTGGGCTACACGTTCCAGAGAAGTGTACCAATGGACCAGTTCTATGGCCAAGTCATGCCACTACCCAATGTAGGCTGAATGATGGACATCGTTCATCCACTTGGAGTGTTTGGTTGGAACAAACATTCACCCATACTTCAGAGCTGTTACCCAGAGATTAGCGCCTCTTTTGGTGGTAGAGCAAAATTAAACCCTCTGTAGAACTGCAGCGGATATCAACTGGCCTCTCTTTTGAAAATGATCTCTGCCATCCACTGCCATAACCTTCACAACATAACGACAGAATCCTACTTATCCAAATTCCTATTTCTAATAGTAACACCAGCTAATATTTCTGTGGTGCTTTCTATGTGACAAGTACTGGCCTAAGAGCTTAGCAGTGATCTCATTGGATCCTCACAACAACCCTGAGAGGTGGATGCTATCATTACCCCCATTTTACAGTTGAGGAACCTGAGACAAACAGAAGTTAAGTGACTTGCCAAAGGTCACACAGCTAGTAAGTATCTGAAGCCAGATTTGGACTCAGTTCTTCCTGACTCCAGGCCCTGCCCTCTATCCACCATAGCACCTAACACAATTTTCCACACAATGTCCATGTGAAATCCATAGAACATGGCTTACCAGTCTCAATTTATAGATAGGGAAACAGGCTCATGTAGGTCAAGCAATCTGCCTGAGATTTCATCCATTGTGAAAGTCAAGGGCCGGGTTCAAAACTGGGTGCATTGAGTTTAAGACCAAATGTGTTTCTACCACACTGGTTATGAATAACAAGATACCACTCCCTGAAAGGAGAAAATATGAGTGGCTACAAGATCTTTGAGTCAAGGACCCACTAATATCTTTGTACTTTATAAGAACAGGCTGAGAGCCAATAGTGGACCTAACTTTTGACCCCTTCCTTCAAAGTCCATCATCTGTGGCATGGCCATTCCTCCTCCAGAGTAACCCGTTAGCCCAAACATTAGCAGGACCCTAGGGTTTAGAGCTGGACAGGTCTTTAGAGGCTATTGGGTTCAACCCATTCTCCATTTCACTAGTGAAGAGCTGAAGGCTCAGAGCAGATAGATGGAGCTTGTTCATTTCCCACAACTAGTAAATTGCAGAGCCAGGATTTGAACCTAGCTCCTATGGCTCCAGATTTTGGATCCTTTCCACCATACAATTAGCAGCGAGTCACACTTTTCTCCCCCAATCCCCTCCATCCGTCCCATGCTTGGCTGGCATATGGGAAGCTCTGTGTCCCATTAGCAGGTTTCCAGGGGATTGCTAGCAGATGTTTAGCCTCTCTCTTTGCTCCTTTATATCCACTTGGCTGCATATAATGGCGCCATCAAATTCCTCCAGTGATATGCAAATGGCCTAAAACAAACTATTCATAATATCATTCAGGGTTTAGTCTTTTAAAGCCCAAATCTGCTGTTTTCCTCAAGATTTGGCTTATATGGAAGCCAGAACTCACCCAAAGGGGCCCCCATATTTATTCAAGTACCCTGACTCCAACACAGAATCACAGTAGGTCCGATGTGTCCCCCCAAAGGGATCCCCACTGTAGCATACCCAACCAATGGCCATCCAACTTCTCAAAGAGCTTCAGGAAGAGGGACCCATCAGCTCTGGGGACAGAGCATTCTACTTTGGAATAGCATGAGATCCTAGGAGGCTTTTCCTTCCCTCAAGGCTGAGCTGGCCTCTTTGACCCTCTACAACTCACATTTTCCTTATCCAGCCACCTTATCCCATTTCGAAAAGAATATTATTTCATTTCCCCTTTCCTCACTTTATTCTTGGATTGGAAACAGCACCTGCTGCCTTCAGTGGGCGTTGTCTCCAATTGCAGCATGCTTTGTCTTTGTAAAGGCTGACAAGGAATTAAATGAAAGACAAAGCAAATTGTTTGACCCCAACTGGTGGAATTGTCAGCATTCACGTTTCTACTTCCCAAGTCTTAGTTTCCTTATTTGTGAAAAGAGGAGATTGGATTATGGTCTCTCAAATTTTTCTCAGTCCAATGCTATCATCCCAGCCCTACCTAAAGGCTCTTCCTGCCTTCCTTATCGCAGTTTCTTTTCTGAGCTGGGGGCATAGGGCACTCAGATGTACCTTCATCTTTGGGAAGACAAAAGGAGAAGGTGGGCTTCAGCTACCTTATCTTTTCTTCTTTGTAGCGGGTGTTAAGATGCTAAATCTGATATTTAGAAGAAAAAAGAAAGCTATCCCTCCCTGTAAATACTGCCTTCCAGGTGTTTAAGAAATAATTGCATTTTCCCCATCCTTTCTTCTCATAAACACTAAGCAGAGAGCTAAAGACTAAAGGCCATTCAAAACAGCCTTTTACTTCCAACAGTGATGGGTTGCTTAAAACAAGTTCTAAGATCCAGCTTTCCATTGACCTTACTGATTGCTGTGTAAAGAGAGATGAGTCACTGTTCTTTAGCTAATGGAGCCATTGGGGTAGCTGGGGGCAGGGCTGGGGAGGGGGAGGGAATTACAGCAGAGAAAAGGATCTGGGGACTCACAACCAGTAATAAAGAAATCACAGAAGATGGTCCAGATTCTTACAAATATTAATTTTGCTTATATATTTCACTGTGAATTTCTAAAATGACTCATTGTGTCCTTCTTCCCTGTTTGGGGCAACTGTTTGTCATTGCTCCCCCAAAGAGGCACTGATACATTTGGATGTTAACTCTGTGTTGGGATGTTGACTCTTTTTTTGGTGGACATTTTAGCTTAGTAAGGGATGAAGTGCCCATTCACTCAGCCTGCTCAGATGCCAGAACAGGGAACTCAGTGAACTTCAAATAGACAATACTTACCCAGAAAACCCTGAAAATAGATGTAAATTCTATTTCTTCAAAGAAATTATGAAGGCTGTTTTTATAAATAGTTCTCATGACTGAACTATTGCAATAATCCTTTCCTTGCTTTTCTTGCCTCAGGCTCTCTGCATTTGAGTCCATCTTCTATTCAGCAAAGAGTCATCTTCCTTGGAGTAGTTCGGACCATGTTATGCACCTTCTCCACACAACCACTCACTAATGTCCAGTGGCTCCCTATTTACCTTCTGGATCAAATATAAACTCTTCCCTTTGAATTTTTCAGCCCTTCCCAACATGGCCCCTTCCTACCTTTCCAGTTTGTTCCCCTTCCTGTGCCGTCCTTGCTCTTCCTTGTCCATGATGTTGCTTCTCCTGCTTTCATTTCCCTAGCTGTCCTACATGCCTGGAATTCTTTCCAGATGAAATTCCAATTCTTGATTTCCTGGGTCTCTTGGAAGACTCATCTCAAATCCTAGTCTTTGCACGAGGTTGTTCCTAGACTTCCTATTACTAGAACTTTCCTTTCTGGAATTACCTTCCATTTGTATTGTATGTATCTTGCATGTATGTATGACTTTTTGCATGTTGTCTTCCCAATTAAGATGTGAGGTCCTTGAGTGCAAGAACCATGTTGTTTTACTTTCTTTCTATCTCCAGAACTTAGCACAGTGCCTGACTTATAGAACGTGCCTAATTAATGCTTGTTGACTGACTGAAATGTGGAGGTGGTGTGATGTAATCACTAGAGTGCTCAACTTGGTGTTAAGAAGATCCAAGTTCTCAAATCCCAGCTTGGATCCTCCTAGCTAGGTAACCTTGGACAAGTCACTTAATTTCTCTGAGCCACAGTTTCCACATATGTTAAACAAGAGTGCGGTCCTCAGTGGCCTCTTAGAGGCTCTATATCTATGAGCCTATGATAGGAGAAACAAAAGACTGCCCTTCCTTTTTCTTGATTTGCAGGAGTGGTTGCTAAGCCTAATTCTGAGTGTCTGGAGTTAATTCTAGGTGTCCATTTGGGAGCATCAGAACAGAGCTCTGGGCTGTTCCTTGGGAGTGCAGGGTGTGTTAGCATGGACGGAGCCCGTGAATGCTACAAGAGTCTGATCATGGTGAACATTTGAATGAGAAGAAATGGGTTTAGAGAGTGTGGCCATGAGAAGTTAAAATGTGAAGCATCGATGCGTTTAGAGTGTGGTCAGAGAATGAGAGAGTACAGAGTTTGGGGCCTAGATTTGGCCTGAAGACAGTGGAAGTGGCCAGAGAACAGGAGAAGGTGAGAGTTCCAAGGCTCTGGACTAGCCTGCTGGGTACCTCTCGTCCTGTAAGCTTACACAGGTGAGGAGTGAGACAGGCTGGAAGAACAGGTTCTGTCCAGTGCTGAATCATGGAAAATTAAGCTCCTTCCTGGTTTTCATTACAGAAATAGAGTGCTTGGGCTTGGGCTGGGCTGCATATTGGGATATCATCTGTGAATTCTGAGAATTAATAAAAGCAAGTGAAGAACACGATGTAATTCTTTATGGGCCTCTGCCCTCTTCAATAGAAAATCATTCAAAGGGATAGTTTCTTCCTCTGTTTTCTCCCCAAGCCACAGTCTCAAGCCCAGTAAAATTCTTTGGAAAACCACTAGTCACATTCTGCCATTTTAAAATTGCTTGATAATGCCATTTCAATTTAGATGCCATTTAAAAGAAAAGATTTTCTAAGGAGATGTGCCCAGATTGAAAATGTTTTTAATGTTCAACTAGGAAATCATATTACAACAGAGACTGACACCAGCGCTTGAGGGAATGGAAAATGCCAGTTGACAACACAACAACATTCTGAAAGCTACCAAAAAGAATAGTTTTCAGCTATGGAGAATGAATAATCGGGGGGCAAAGGAGGCATTTTATCTAAACTGCTTTTTTGTTGGTCCTTTGGGTGACTGTTGCTAATTCTCTCTAAACCAGCAGGGATGGAGAGCCTCTTTTGTGGTGGGTGTGTGTGTGTGTGTGTGTGTGTGTGTGTGTACATGCATGTGCATACATGGAAGGGGGAATGGGGAGGATAACCCAGTACATCTCTGTGCTTGTGTATTTGGCAGTGACTGAACAAAAGAAGAAAGTGACATTGAGTACTGGTTCTGGTCAAGAGGGGGTGAAATCTCACCTCTTGTAGCCCAGCATCACAGGGGCACAGTCCAGAAGCTGGTGGGAGGGAGGGTGACCGGAATAGAGTCAGTAAGGTTTGGAAATGGCCAAGAAGTGGTCCCGGGACTCCAAAGGCTGCTATCCACTATGTCATACTGCCTCTCATACTCTCTAGGGCAAGGGCGAGGAATCTGTGGCTTTCTAGGTCCTTGGGTGCTGCCTTTTGACTGAATCCAAGTTTTATAGAACAAATCCTTTTATTTATTAATTTGTTTTATGACATTTGGATTCGGTCAAAGGGCTGCACTGGAGGACCTGGAGGGCCACATGTGGCCTCAAGGCTGTAGGTTCCCCACCCTGGTCTAGGGTTTACCCTGATAAAAATGTTTTAGCCCTGATGGAACTAGTGTTACTATTTGAGGTACGGTGGGGGTTATTGACTATGATTTCCATAAATCAAAATTCACAACAGAGAGATTGTCCTCTCTCCTCTACCTCTTTGTATTTGCACATGCCACCCCTTTTGATCAGCCGTAACCCTTCCAGGAAGGCTTCCTTGATATCAAAGAAGCCATAAAAGATTCCTTCCTCCTTTACTCTTCCAAGCCATGCTATTTGAAATCTTCTGTGAATTGATCATACTGTAACTCACATTATATCCCTCCATGTACGGCCAGGGACTCTTGTCATTTCATTTTCACATTTGCATCTCTGGTGCCTTGTATACTATAGGTGCTTAATAAATGTTAAATTGAATGGAAGGTGAGGCTCAGTATGAGAGATATTAATAAGCTAAGTAGATTAATGTGAAAGTTCACATATATGTGTGTGTGTACATATATATACATATATATATGTATATATATATATGTTTGTGTGTTTTCATAAAGTCCTCCAAAACCTCATCGAATTTCGACTGCTCTCTTTCTCATTAGCCCCATTCAGAGCTGCTCTTGGCACCTCACATTTCTTTGGCTTTTCAGACAGATGTTTCTGAAGTGTCTGGCTCGGCAGCACAGGAATGAGCTGCTGATTCTTCCCAGTGAATGGCTGCAAATGAGAAGAAACACCAAGAAGCTCAGTGCCTTTTGGCAGGCTGTGCCCCTCCATTCTCTATTATTCTAGCCCCTGCCTGGAAAATAGTGGTATTTTCTGATTCGTGTTGTGCCTTCCTGCATAGCAGTGCATTTTATCCGGGTCCTGTGATCTCTGACTGTAGGGGTCAGTCAGTCATTGTCAGTAAACTTTATTAAGCACTTACTATGTGTCGGCTAGGCGGCACAGTAGATAGAATACCAGGCCTAGACTTAGGAAGACTTCTTTTCCTGAGTTCAAATCTGGCCTCAGACACTAGCTGTGTGACCCTGGGCAAGTCACTTCACCCTGTTGCCTCAGTTTCCTCATCTGTAAAGTGAGCCGGAGAAGGAAATGGCAAACCACTCCAGTATCTCTGCCAAGGAAACACCAAATGGGGTCATGAAGAGTCACACACGACTGAAACAAATGAACGACAACATGTGCCAAGTACCGCCATAAGTGTTAGGGAAACAAAGAAAAGCAAAAAATGGTACCTGCTCTCAAGGAGCTAATAGGGGAGATGCCATGCAAACAGCTGTGTGCAGACAAGATATAGATGAGTAGATTGGAGATAATCAATAGCAGGAAGGCGCTAGAACAAGAGGAAATGAGAAAGGCCTCCTGTAGAAGGTGGAACTTGAAGGAAGCCAAGGTCCTCTGACTGCCAGGAATGCTTAAGAGATGAATGAGAGAATAGAATTCAAAAGGCAATAGACTATATCTGATGGTATAGATTCATGATGGTCAGCCGCTCTGGCATACTGTGGTGCTTTAAACTCCACAAGATAGCCAGCATGACCCAGCCCACAGGATAGTTCTAGGGAACATGCACAGCCTGGGAAGAACATGTCCAGAGACGCTAAGTGACCTCTTATTTTTTCTTCCCATTTTCTAATATCATGTCCTCAGAGGATCATGAGGACTTGTCTCCAGTATTGAGCAGTGACTCTCTAGGTGGTTCCGGCTCAAGAATGAGACTGGTGAACCCAACTCCTCCCACAACCTCAGTGGCTACCTTTCTACCTCCATAGCCCATCTATGTGTCTCTCTTGCTGCGTTCGCAAGTTTTTAATTGGTAGCACTTCCCTTAACCCCTTCCTGTTAGATGGTAATAATGGACAGCCAGACTTTCTGCTTTTCTTTGTATCTCTAGTGTGCAATGCTAGGCACATAGAAAATGCATAATAAATGCTTGTTGGATGAATGAAGCTATGTAGTTACAGTCTAGAAGGAGGGGCACAATGTTTACTGTTGGTTTGTAAAGATTTCCCTTTTATGATGATCACATGTAATATCAATTAAGTTGGGACTTTCTTACTGTTTTAAAATGATTAATTATGTGTCTTTAATTGAGTCTTACTAGGTGCTAAGCCCCAGGCAGAAACCACTATTAGGTGCTAAACCTGTGTGTGTGTGTGAATTGGTAACTAATGTGGGGCCCCAGGTGGGGCTAACTAAGGGAGGCCTGATTAGATCTTTGCTCCTGAGTTTGCCCCAAACCCCTAATTACTAGGTGCTAAGCCTATGTGGGTGTGAAGCTCCCAGGGTCCTAAGGGGAGGTGCTAACTCCAGAGCCAATCATAGGAGCTTTAAGTTCTGGTAGCTCAGATGATGTTTGATAATGTCTGAAACTGCATAAAAAAGGGAAGACAGAGCCATTTGCTTAGGGCTCGCACTCTTGGTGGCTTGCTGATGTGGCAACTCTGGGCAGCTGTAGCTGAGAGCCCTCCAGCTCATAAATCCAGATGTTGAGACTTTGTTAAACTCTGGTAACTATGAATTGTATTGGGTCTGTTTGTAATTTGATTGTATTTGCTCTGAAGTTCAAGGTGCTGGCTTTTCCCCCTGAACTGAGTGAATGATATTTGTATGCTGGATTAAAGTGAACTTGTTAAGCCCTTAATGTTGCTTTCATTAGTAAAGCATATCAAAAGAACCTGGGCTTGCTGGTTCTGTGAGCTGGTTGTTGTTGGTTTTACACCCCCACAGCAGCCACTGGCTGCACTGTTGAAACATCA
This sequence comes from Phalanger gymnotis, assembly GCA_028646595.1. Lineage (NCBI taxonomy): Eukaryota > Metazoa > Chordata > Mammalia > Diprotodontia > Phalangeridae > Phalanger > Phalanger gymnotis. The sequence goes on from CM053624.1 coordinate 365,338,443, forward strand.
CATGACTAGAGAAAATGGATTGTCCTGCCCTTCTTGTGTAACCATTTACTTTTAATCAAATTAAGGTGTTTTGTTATATCATTTATCAGTCTTGGCCTGGGATCCACATAGAAAACCTTGGAACCCTGATGGAACTAGGATGTGACTGAAAACCATTGGGAGGGGGAGGTTTACAATTCTGCTGCTCTAGGGCAGGAGCTCTTTAAAGTGCAGAGGGGGAAGACAAAGAGAATGGGAGTGTTGTTGGCTCTAGCCCAGGAGCTTTCCTAACCTTTCAATCTTCTTAAACTTTGCAGAGTCTTCTTACACCCTCCTGGTACTCTATGGCTTAGCTATACTGGTCTGCTTCCTGTTCCTCACATACAGTGTCCCACTTCTGATCTCTGTTTCTTTGTAGTGGCTATGCCCCTTGTACCTCTGATATGTAAAATGTACTTTCCCATAGCCCCCATATCTTAGAATCCCTGGTTTTAACACTTAGCTCAAACATCACCTTCCACAGGAGGGCTTTCCTAGTCCCCTGGCTTCTAATGCCTTCTCTCCTAAAGTTTCCTTCCATCTACTCTAAATACATCTTGTATGTATTGATTTCTAGGCATGTTCCCTTCCCCATTAGAATGCAAATTCCTTGAGGGCAGGGACTATTTTCTCTGTATCCTCAGCATATAGCACAATGCCTACAACACAATAGACACTTAGTATAAGACTGTAGATTGGTTACATAATTGGTGACATGGAATGCAGGAAAATAAAATCAGTAGGCTTAATTGAAGTTGAATATTCACTCAGCCCTCAACTATCCATGCCAATGGACTGGAACAATGGAGAGGGAATCCATAATAGAAGATAATAGAAGCCATTGGTATTTGAAATCCGATAAAAGTTGTTTTTCTTATGAGGATTTCCTTTCATGATTATGTATTCTGTAGGATAATATTCGAATTTATTTGCATTCCATTGAGAATCCATGAACAGTGATGAGAAATACCTTGGAACTGTGCAAGATTATTGATAGAGGAAGGCTGAGTGTGACTACAACAGCAAATTTCATTTGTTATTCTGTCCTTTGGTAACCAAGCGATTTTAATTAGCCTCTCCTTCTAATTCCCTTTTTGCTCTGTTGATGGCAGTGTGGGTGATGGCTCATATATTTGCTAAACGGCAATTGCTTGGGCACTTAGTACACTCAACAGTTATCTTCCATTTTGCCTAGTCTTAGGAGAAGCCATAGAAAGAAGTACAGGGAGTTGAGGAGGAAAGCATTGTTGATTCAGTGGAGATGGGTGAATTCCATTTTTATGGACCTAATAACAATTTAATGCTTTTTGAAAAGTGTTTGTAGGCTTGCCCTAAAGCATGTTTAAGTGAGCTTTTTGGTAATATCGCTCTATTTTATTGTTATAATAAACCCAGAAAAAAGTTGCATGATTAATCTTACTAGTGGTTATTTTTCATTGGTGATGTCTTTATTTCTGATTGAGGAACCCCCAAAATTCATCCCTTCATACAGTAACTTATTTTTTGTTTTTGCTGTCAACGTCTTTGGTCTATAAACCCATTAGTGTGATCTTTGGGTCAAAGCCTATGAATGGTGTAATCACTTTTCCTGCCTAGTCTCCAGTTGTTTTCCATTGAAGGCAGACCATATCATAGTTTTATCTGCAGCAGCTTAACATGCCTGTGTTCTCATAGCCCTGTCCACATTGAACTTTTTCCATCTTTGTCAATTTGATACATGGGAAATGATATGGCAGAGGTGGGCTATTTTACACTTCCTGATTAGCAGCTTGGAGTATTTCCCCCCCCACCAATGGCTGCTGTTAATTTTAGTTTTTTTTTCCTTTAGAAAACTTATCTGTTGAAGAGCGGCTCCTAACCTTTTTTTGTGTTCACTTTTGCTTACATGACTGTTGTGGTTTGGAGCACTGGGAACCCCAAAATGCAAGGGTACAGGGCGGGTCTGCCTCAAAAGAATTTGACCACTCAAGCCTTTTTTCAGTCAGAGTAGTGAAGTTTTATTATAACACTGATTGTGCGGGTAAGATTTCTAGTAAATATATGAATTTGATAAGGATGGGACAGATCCTTTTCTACAGAAAAAGATTGTGGAAAGATCTGGATGGGATTAAGGAGTGGCAGGTAGCCTGGAGTGGTCCAGAGGTAACAGAAAGGGGCTCTGGATGGGATTAAGGAATGGCAGGTAGCCCGGAGTGGTCCAGAGGTAACTAAGGAATGGCAGGTAGCCTAGAGAAGGCCAGGTGCAGACAATGAAAGGAGTTAAGTGGTGAGGCCACAATGGAAGGGTTAATGACCATCTAGGTAGATTGCGTGGGAAAGTTTGAGGCTTTTCTTTTAGGGTCCAGATGACCCATCGTGACCTTCAGACCCTCTCAGGCCAGAGAACAATGAAGTTCGCCCTTTCCATGTCTATTTCCCACTTTGGCTTTGATTGATCTTCACGTGTGCTGGTTGATTTCACAAACAGTGGCTCCTCCCCCCCTTTGCCTGCTTTTCAGGCTTCTAGGCTTTCTATTGCTTTCCTTTTCTGAGGTATATTGTCCCGTCAAATTACTAACCTTGATGCTTTTAGTGACCGTGATTGAAGCCAGGATGTCAAAGCAACAATAGGCTCGACGGCTCATAGCGTAAAAACATCTATTCATTGATTTCCAGTCTTCTTTAAGAGTCAGAGTGTTCAGTGGAAAGAATAGTAGATTTAGAGGAAGAAAGCATGGCTTTGGGGGTGCGGAGCCAAGATGGCAGGTGGGAAGCAGGGACTAGCATGAGCTCCCTGCCAAAACCTATAAAAATGGCTCTGGATGAATTCTAGAACTGCAGAACCCACAAAATAGCGGAGGGAAGCAGGGCTCTAGCCCAGGACAGCCTGGATGGTCTCTGGGTGAGGTCTATCCTGCACAGAGCTGGGGGCAGAGTGGAGCAGAACCCAGCCTGGGCAGCAGCAGGACCAACCAGACCAGGAGCCGGGCGGAGCGGGCCCAAGCGCTCTGAATCAGTGAGCTGCAGCAGTTACCAGACTTCTCAACCCACAAACACCAAAGACAACAGAGAAGATTAGTGGGAAAAGCTGCTGAGGACAGGGTGATAGAGTTGGCAGTTCAGCTACCACCCTTGGGGCAGTGGAGGGGGGTGGGCAGCTACAGAACTACAGCTGCAGTTGCTTCTAGCCCCAGGCCTACCTGGTGGGAAGAATTAAGTGGCAGATCAGAGCAGCAATGCAGAGCCTGCTAAAGACCTGAGTCCAGTCCAGATTGGGGGTTCTTGGAGAAGGAGGAGTGCTGGTGTGGCAGAGCTGGCTGTATAGAAATAGCTCTGAAAACAACAGTGCATCCCCTCAAGCTTGGAACAAAGTACTCTTTACTCTACAAGCAGTCATACCCTGACGAAAAACTCAAGGGTCAATTAAGTTGTCTGGCAACATGGCCAGGCAGCGAAAATGCACCCAGATTCTGTCTCAGACCTTGGAATCTTTCTTTGGTGACAAAGAAGACCAAAACGTACTGCCAGAAGAAGTCAACAAAGTCAAAGAGCCTACAACAAAA
>CM053624.1:365342502-365372784 GCA_028646595.1 Phalanger gymnotis
TTGCTTGACCCTTGAGTTTTTCAGCGGGGTATGACTTCTTGTAGACTAAAGAGTTCTATGTTCCACGCTTGGGCAGATGCACTGCCTCACCAGCACTCCTCCTTCCCCAAGAACCCCCTACCTGGACTGGGCTTAAATCTTCAGCAGGCTCTTCACTCCTGCTCTGATCAGCCACTTAATTCCTCCCACCAGGTGAGCCTGGGGCCAGAAGCAACTGCAGCTGTAGTTCTAAAGCTGCCCCACCTCTGCTGCCCCAGGGGCGGTGGCCGAACCGCAAACTCAGTCTCCACAGCTTTTCCCACTAACCTTCTCTGTTGTCTTTGCTCTTTGTGGGTTATGAGGTCTGGTAAATGCCACAGCTCAGTAATTCAGGACGCTGGGGCACTCTCTGCTTGGCTTCTGGTCTGGTCGGTCTACGCTGCACAGGCTCGGCTCAGCTCCGCTCCCCTCCCCTCAGCTGGGAGCTGGGAGCTCTGTGTGGGACAGAACTTACCCAGAGACCATCCAGGCTGTCCTGGGTTGGAGCCCTGCTTCCCTCTGCCACTTTGTGGGTTCTGCAGCTCTAGAATTGGTTCAGAGCCATTGTTTTATAGGTTTTTGGAGGGACTTGGTGGGGAGCTCATGCCCGTCACTGCTTTCCAGTAGCCATCTTGGCTCTGCCCCCTAAACCTCTTCTTTCTGATCCTCAGCTTCCCCATCTGTAAAATGAGGATAAAGATTGTCACTGCCTTGCTCAGAATTGTTGTGAGGAACAAACTTCATATAGAGATGCCAGTGGCCAAGACAGGAAGAATCGGTGATTCTTAGCCCAGGAGCCCACAGGCTTTGAGCAGGTTCTGTGGTCAGAGAAAAAGCAAATCAGCTGTGGAATGCTGAGCGAGCATCTCTGGGGGACAAAAGTCACAGTGAAGGGAGCAGGGGCCTCTGGGAGCAGGCACGGAGGACAGAAGGGGGCCGAAGGGCGCAAAGAACATTTCCTCCATCTCCTTTCCCCGTTTGCAGGATGTGGACAAGTGGTCCTTTGATGTCTTCGCACTGAATGATGCCAGTGGAGATCACGCCTTGAAATTCATTTTCTATGAATTACTCACCCGCTATGATCTGATCAGCCGCTTCAAGGTGAGTGAGTGTGCTGTGGGCTCCTCATTCCTTCTCCTTGCCCTACCCTTCAGAAGCATGTGGGAAAGAAGTCCTCCTTGGGGCTTTAGGGCCACACCCAGGACTTTGGTTGGAATGCCCTTCATCATGGCCCGGCCTTACAAAGGATCATCCCTGAGTTAGGCACCTGATTCCCTCTTTTGGAAATATCAGCATCATGTGGTTGATCACGTTTTATGCTCATTCTCTTTATCTGCACCAACATCCTGACTCGCTTTGGGAGAGGGGTACGAGGCAAAGCTGCTTAGGCCTCAGGAAAGCCATAGTTAGTCCTTTCCAGAAGTGAAACCTCTCATGTTCACACTTTGGCAGAAGCATAGCTGATGGGGGATGGGCCATTACAACCAGTCCATGGAGCGCAGAGCCCTAGAACCACAGGGATGTCTGTTAGGAAGCATTCCAGGTGATGTGTTGGGTAAACCAAGGAAAATAGTTTCTGCTTTGGGCTTTGGTAGGGTAGCTAAACTGACTCAGTATTTATACCACCTCTTCACCAACATATATCTATGTTCTCTCTCCCTCTCCCTCTTCCTTCTTCTTCCTCTCCTTCTCCTCTTTCGCTTTTCTCCTTCTCTTCACTCTCTTTTCTATTTTCACCTATCTTCCCTCTTCCTTCCTCCTTTATCTTCTCCCCCTCTCTTTTTCTGTTTCTTCTTCTCTTCCTCTTTCCTTCCTTTTCCTCCCTCCTCCCATTACCTCTGTCTCTGTTTCTGTCTGTCTTTATGTCTCTCTCTCTCTGCTTCTGTTTCTGTCTGTCTGTCTCTGTCAATTTTTTTTCTGTGTCTCTTTGCCTGACTAATGTACATTGGGACTTAAAAGACTTAAAAGTTAGCCCCTGGTGGGGGCAGCTAGGTGGTGCAGTGAATAGAGCATCATTCCTGGAGTCAGGAGGACCTGAGTTCAAATCCGGCCACAGACACTTGGCACTTACTAAATACATGACCTTGGGCAAATCGCTCAACCCCAGTTTCCTTGCCTTCCCCCTTCCAAAAAAAGTTAGCCCCTAGTGGCAGAGGCCAGGCCATAGGAAGGAATCTGTGGCCAGTGCCCTTTAAAGCTTACAGAAGCACCTTCCTCAGACCACCTAGGAACTGTCAGCGAAATTCCCCTCAATCCTTTACCAGACCGCTTTGACTCTGGCCAAACAATTACCTTTTCTCATGGCCTGTGAGGTCCACAGCCTACCTCCCCCTTTTCCCAAGATGAACACTAATAAAGAGAAGAGATCAAAGTGTCTCAAGGCTAAATTGTCTTTTCCATATTAAAGGTTTATACTGGAAAGAACAGTGAGAAGTTCTCTCATGGGAGAAATTCCAGTCAACTTCAAGAAAAAAGACTATGAGGTGTTTTGGGAGGGGCAGTCTGGGTCATTTGGGTGCCTGAAACTTTCCTTTCTCCTTCCCCCTTCACCTGAGCTCCACTGACATCACTGACAGTGACCGCTTCTGAGCCTGGCCTTCCCTCACTTCCTCTCCCAGGGCCTGTGGTTCTAGATTTCCAGGATGAAAAGGTTGCACCAGGAATCTCCTAGCTCCAACATCTCATGAGTCCCAGAGTGTCTCCCTTTGGTCAGTTCTGATGAGACTAGAATGTCACAGAATCAGAAAGGAGCCTAGGATTTCTTTAGACCAGTGTAAATCCAAGCAGGAAGGTCTTGTACGACACTGCTTCACATCTCTAGATCCATAGTATCAAATTCAAATCAAAATGGGGGCTACTAACCTATACATATGGATTCCTGCAGGCCTTATGTGGACTTGGAAAACCACATATTGACATTATCTATGTTTTATTACATTTTTACTTTTTTGTTAATATTTCTCAATTACATTTTAATCTGGGTCTCTGACTCGGCCAGTTTGGCAGTGTTTGACATCTCTGCTCTAGGTAAAGACATCCAGGAGAACCAAGTTCCTAGTGAGGTAGCTCATTCCGCTTTGGTGCATCTCTGATGGTTAGTGATATTGACCTCCAGCTCAGTCATCGATAAGTGGCCATCCATGAGGGATCAATGAACAAACCCCTTACTCAATTATGCAGTCAATTAGTTAGCACTTATTAGGCACTCCCAATATTTCAGGACCCAGGAAGCACTGGTTGTTGAATTATTGGAATACGTAATGCAGCAGATATTGAAAAAGGGAAAAAAAAGAAAAAAGAAAAGAAAACAACTCTCAGGCTCTGCAAAAGTGGCATTCTACCAAGGTTGCTCTGGTTAAAGACCTAAGTTGGCCTCTCTGCCATCCCACCCATTGCTCCTGGTTCTATCCTCCAAGGCCAAACAGGGGAAGCCTCCTCTCTCTTCCATGTCTTGGCCCTTCAAGCGCTGATCTCTTCTGAATCCTCATTGTCCAGTTGTGAGTCTCAGACACTTGGTGTCTAGAGTCCAGAGCCATTCATCCCCTCAGTCAGAATCAGGAGATTGGATTCTTGGCCATTTCCTTCCAAGGTAGAGCCCCCTGCAGTGATGCCGGAGCTTGGAGGCTTCCCTGATCTTCTTCCCTTGACTCTGCCATTGGGCCTCCCCCAAGGATCTGCACTGGTGCCTCATCCTGTTGGTCCTCTGTGCCCATGACTGCTGCTTCCTTCTTCTTCTTCTTCTTCCAGATTCCCATCTCTGCTCTTGTCTCATTTGTGGAAGCGCTGGAGGTGGGCTACAGCAAACACAAGAACCCCTACCACAACCTGATGCATGCAGCGGATGTCACTCAGACGGTCCACTACCTCCTCTACAAGACAGGAGTTGCGGTGAGTGCAAGAAGAAAGCCTTGCGCTCTTCAGATGTTCTACTAGGTCACGTGGTCCCGAGGACTCCCATCATTGTCTGTTGGGCTACTCAGTGACCAAGAGAGTCACCTCGGGCTGCCCTGTGCAGAAGAGGAAGAGACAGAGCAAGGAACCTGGGGGCCTGGAAACTGGGCTAGAATCTAAGCTCAGTCAGAGCCCTGTGTGACCTTGGCTGGGTCATGGCAGCCCTGGGGCTCAGCTTCCTCCTCTTTGGAATCAGGGGTTGGGCTCCATGGCTTTACCTGTGTGTGTGTGTGTGTGTGTGTGTGTGTGTGTGTGTGTGTGTGTGGAGTGGGGTCCTTTGGTCTCTTGCTTCATGCTGTGTCCCTTGAATCCCCTCCTCAGAATTCCTCTGGGGTTTTGTGGGAATAAGCTAAAGGTCATGACAACCTCACTGTGGGCTGTCGGGTAAAACGAAAGTGCCTTGAGAGGAAAAACATGTGTGTGCACACATGTGCATGTGTGTGCAGGTGTGCCTGTTCCTCTAGTGACTAACACACAGTTCTGCTTCATACATCAGTACCGCAAGAATCCGTTTGTCCATGTGGAGACTTGGGTCAATAATCAAGCAAGTGTGCATTTATTAATCACCTGCTGCATGTCAGGGACTATGTAGTACAGGGACTGTGCCACGGATGTTATCTACAGAAAGATAAGAATGAACCGACCCCTGCCCTCAGATGTGACTGCAGACAAATATGGTGCCTTCCAGGTTTAACTCAATCATGCCATGTTGTCAGTTCCCTTCTCTGGCCCTCAGTTTACTCATTTGTTAAATGAGAGGGTTCCTTAGATGACCACGAGGGTCCCCACAGCACAGAGCTCTTTTAGTTTATGATCTTCACGTTTTGGGGATCTGTCTGCTTCGGGGAGAGCTGTGAGGCTGCCATGAGAGCCAGGGAGGGATCCAGGGAAGAAACGACCAACAGTCCGATTGCCTCCTAATCTCTCTTCAGAACTGGCTGACGGAGCTCGAGATCTTTGCCATCATCTTCTCAGCAGCCATCCATGATTACGAGCACACTGGAACCACTAACAACTTCCACATTCAGACTCGGTGAGGCAGGGGAAGGGGGCCTGGAGACACTGGGATACCTGTGTGTGGAGTGAGAGTGTGGGGGAGGAGGAAGATAGAGGAGAGGAGACGGGAGGAGGGGAGAGGAGACGAGAGGAGAGGAGAGGAGAGGAGATGGGAGGAGACGGGAGTGCTGTGGGTCTAGATCAGATATTTTTTGACAATTGTGTGTGTTCTGGACCCCCCCTGGCAGTCTGGAGAAGCCTATGGACCCTTTCTCAGTATGTTTTTAAATTAGTAAAATAAAATATATAGGATTACAAAGGAAACCAATTATATTGAAATACAGTTATTGAAATGCGTATGCCTATATGAATGTGAATGTGTAAGATAAGTAGACAGGAAGACCTAGATTCAAATCCTGCCTTAGTCACTTAAGTTACCCTAAACTGTCTAGATGCAGTAGATAAAGTGCTAGACCTGGAATCCTGAGGATCTGATTTCGAATCCTGCCTCTGGCACTTACTGGCTGTGTGACTCTGGGCAAGTCACTTAGTCTCTTACAGCTTCAGTTTCCTCATCTGTAAAATGGGACTGACGGTAGCGCCTGCCAGGCAGAGTTGTCCTGAAGATCAGATGAAGCGTCACGTGCACAGTTTTGCCCACCTCACCAGGCTACCGGAATGCCAGCTGTGGTTCTGATTATAATTAGTAATTATTAGACAAGCCACTAACCCTCTCCTCCCCTCAGTTCCCCCTTCTATAAATGAGATGACTCAGTGACTTTAAGGCCCCTTCCTATGCCAAATCTCGAGTCCTGTGAACTTTGAAGAATCTGTCGTTTGGTCGTTTCAGACGTGTGCGACTCTCTGTGACCCCATTTGGAGTTTTCTTGGCAGAGATCCTGGAGTGGTTTGCTGTTTCCTTCTGCAGCTCATTTTACAGATGAGGAAACTGAGGCAAGCAGGGTGAAGTGACTCGCCCAGGGTCTCACAGCCAATAAGTGTCTGAGGCCAGATTTGAACTTAGGAGGATGAGTCTTCTAGACTCCAAGTCTGGAGCGTTATCCATTCTGCTCCTAGCTGTCCAAAGATGTCTGTAGGTGGGCTCTTCGTTAGTGCTTATCATTTTAAACTTCTCTAGTTAGCAGTAACACAAAAATACCACTGAAAACAGAGAAGAATTGGATTCTAGTTTCAGATAGTATGTGACTGAAAGAAGAAATGCAAACAAAAGATGAAATGGGATCCTTTCTAGGAAGAGACTGAGAGGGAAATTCAAGACCAGGAGGAGTCTGGTGGCAGCAAATACCCACTCAGGGCCCTGGCTAGCCAAGCCTGGGGCTTCCTGATGGTAAAACATAACGTCCTTGAAGGGCCCAGACCCAGCTCCTGGCCCCTTGAGGAGCCCAGACCACCCCCCCACCCCAGCCCTGAATTGTGGAATAATAAAAGAAGCCAAAGTGACTTGGATTGAGCTTAGGTTTTGCCAGACCAGTAAAAGAGATGAATTTCTAAGGGTTTTCACTATGCTCGAGAAAACTTTAATTTTGAATTCATCCATGTCCCCGAATTGGCCTAGAGACGAGAAGACAACACAAAATCATCCAAAGATCAGGGCTCTAATGTCCAGCTATGGTAGTGTGAGCCCTGAAGGTCTGGGCTGGAGGAGGAGAAATAAGTGATTTCAAATCCAATTTGTAGCCCCAAGTTAGGGAGAGATGCATCAAATGTATTCAGGTTGTGGATGGCTGTAGAGAGGGTAGGTGCCTTATACCCTGAAGCTGATATTTTCTTTGGCAAAATTTGTAATCCCAGGTGAATTTCCTTGGTATGTTTCCAGCCTTCCTCTTCTCATCAGTGTACACATGGGGAATTCAAACCAATTTTAATATTACTCTAAGTAAAGTCTAGACGGAAAGGGAAATTTACTGCAAAAAAAAATCACATAATGCAAACCAAATGTAAATGATATCAAAGTTACCCAGTGTTTTGTATTCTCTAATTGTGTTAGTCCAGTTTGGGATCTCAGAGAACAGAAACACAACCACACCCTCCCTTTAAAAGGACTATAGGGGGCAGCTAGGTGGCTCAGTGAGTACAGCACCGGCCCTAGAGTCAGGAGGACTTGAGTTCAAATCCGGCCTCAGACACTTGACACGCTTACTAGCTGTGTGACCTTGGGCAAGTCAACCCCAATTTCCCTGCCTTACCCCCTGCAAAAACAAACAAACAAAAAAATAAAAAAAAAATAAAGGCATCCAAAGCATGGAGAAAGACAGACTCACACAGAAAGGATGCGAGGAAGCAAGCCTGATCTTGGCTTTGTTCTGGAGAATGAGGCTGCTCACATCATAACTAACAAGAATATAACACCTACTATGTGCCAGACACTGTGCTAAGCACCTTACAGATGTCATTGAGCCTCATGACAACCCTAGCGGGCAGTTGCTATCATCATCCTTATTTTACATGTCAGGAAACTGAGGCAAGCAGGTGTTAAGTGACTCGCCCAAGGTTACACAGCTTAAGTGTCTGAGGCTGGATTTGAACTCAGGTCTTCCTGACTCCAGGCCCAACACTTTATCCATTGCACCAGGCTGTGAGTAAACAGTACTGGTCCTTTCTTTCCATGTGATTTGGAGTGGCCGAGACAGGTAGTACCTGGTATATCCCAACTCTGATGCTGTGTGACCATGGGCGAATCACTTAACCTCTCTGAGACTTGGGCAAGTCCCTAAGAATTATTCGCTATGTTATAGGTGGGTGGGTAGAGAGAGCTTCCATGTGGGATAAGTCATAGCACCTTGACAACGTCACTTCCTTTGAACAACAATTCCACATATGGATCAGAGACAGAGAATTAGAAAGGACTTTCCTGTTCATCTACTTCAATGCCTATTTTACAATTAAGGGAAACTGAGGCCCGGAGAGGCGCCCAGGGCCACACAGTTAAATAAGTGTCAAAGGCAGGGCATGGAATGACTCTAGGCCCAGGACTCGAACCACTCTGCCACCCAGTCCAGGATGAAAAAGACTACAGGCACTCTTGGCTATGCCTAGCATGAGAAGAGCATGTCAAAATGCAGCCAGGGTCTGGTAGAATTTCCTTGGCTTCATAAGCTGCATTCATGGACTCATTAATCCTCATGGTTCTCTCTGTCCATGTGCTGTTCCCTCCCCCATGACTCCTAAGAAGGGGCTTGCATCCCCATTCCATGTGGCTCCTCCACTTTCAGGGTTAATATCGAAATCCGATAGCATATTTGGGGGAGGGTGTTTGGGGAATCTGTGCCTGCAATTTTAATTGTTCGGAAGATGACTGGTGTGGAAATTCCTTTCACTGACACAGATAAACAGCTGATCTGCAACTTATAGTCCTAACTGCCTCATCTATGGTCACATAGCTTGTAAATAGATGGCAGGGGAAAATCTTGAATTCGCTTATTCTGAACACGTAGCCCAGTCATTTATCTGCCATGCCAAGCTGCTTATCTACATATATTTACATAAATATAAGTAAAGATTTTCAGAAGTTTCTAGGAGCTTACTTTTTAAAGCAAACATAGCTGACTTTATAGTAAGAAGATATGAGTGCAAATTCTACCTTTGCTAATGACTAGCTTTGTGGCCAGAGCACCCCTGGGCCCTGTAAAATGTGGGGATTGAGTGAGATGACCCCGAGGCTCCTCTCCGCTTTACAAGTAAAGGCCTATCATACGAGTGGCATCACAAATTAGTAGCTAGGAGGGGCCTTCAAGGCCATCCAATCTAGTAGTTCTCAAACTTGTTTGTCTCAGGACCACTTTACACTCTTAAAAACTGAGGATTCCCTCCAAGAGCTTCTGTTTATGTAGCTGTTTGTTGTTTTTAGGTCATTTTAGTCATGTCTCTTTGTGACTCCATTTGAGGTTTTCTTGGCAGAGACACTGGAGTGATTTGCCATTTCCTTCTCCAGCTCATTTGACAGATGAGGAAACTGAAGCGAACAGGGTTAAGTGACCTACAGGGTCCCACAGCTAGTGAGTATCTGAGGCTGGATTTGAACTCATGAAGATAGGTCTTCCTGATTCTAAGCCCTGTGCACTATCCACGGTGCCATCTGGCTGCCCTTATGGGGTTATAGCTATATTTAATTTACTATATTAATTAGTGTGTTAGAAATTAAAACATCTTAGTATTATTATAAAAATTGTTTTGACCTCAAAGACCACCTCAAAGGGTCTCAGGGGCCTTAAAGGGTCCCCAGATCACTTTGAAAACTGCAGATCCAGTACACAACCCTAATTTTTGTGAGATGAAGAAACGGATTTATGCAAGTCACTTGCCCTTGGTAACTCAGATAAGAGTTGTCTGTTGGGATTTGAACCCAGGGCCTCTGACTATCCAGACCACATGGCCATCACAAACCCCACACCAACAGGCCTCGATCACTGACAATTGATCTTTGATTTCCACTTCTCTCTTTTCTCCCTTGCCTTGGTGGTTGGGTTGGAAAGGCCCTCTGCATTGGGAAAAGTAATGATGAAGCAGGGAGAAGTAAGATATTCACTCTAGCGTGGGAAAACTTTCCTGAAAAAAATTATGGGAATACAGATTGAGCAAGAGACCTTAGAAGCCATCCAGTCCAGGGTGGCTGGTGGACCACAGGTTCCGGCGTGACCCAGAAACCTCAGAATGCAAACTTGCTCTTGGATGTTGCTAGAACGTCTGGAACGACATTCCCTGTGATGATGTGAATCAACTAGTTCACATCTGGAGTCCTTGAGTATCATAGGGTCATAGATTTAGAGTCAGAGAGGGCCCCAGGGCCATAGGAGAAAACCGAAGCACAGAGAAGCTCAGGCCACCGAACTAGTAAGTATCTGAAGCAGAACTTGAACCCCAAACTTCCTGATCCCACATCCGATGCCCTACCCATTGGGCTGTACTACCTCTTAAAGCCCTAGGGTTGAATTGTTGCCTTGTTGCCTTTTTGGTCTTCAGCTCAGATCCGGCCATTCTGTACAATGACCGATCTGTACTCGAGAATCACCACATCAGCGCAGCCTATCGACTTCTGCAGGAAGACGAGGAAATGAATATTTTGTCCAACCTTTCGAAGGATGACTGGAGGTGAGAAGCAAAGAACCCCAAAGGGCCATCTTGGGGAGAAGGAATAATGAGACAGAGATTACTGCTTTTGGAGAGATGCACTCTGCCTATTTAATTGTTTAGTTCGTGTGTGCGTGTGTGTGTGCATGTGTGTGAGTGTGTGTGTATGTGTGTGTGTGTATGTATGAGTGTGTGCATGTGTGTATGAGTGTGTGTGCGTGTGTGTCCTTAAGACAAATGCTTTACAAAAGGCCTGTGTTTTAAATCACAATATACTATCTGGCTTGGTCACAAGCTTCTAATTTGTCATTTACCATTGTGATGAATCAGAAAATGGCATGAGAACTGTTTGAGGACAAATACTATAGTGATTTCTGGGTCTTCAGCATTTTGGTTTCCTGGGATAGATCCTCCATTGCCTTAGCCTAGTTACTGCTCTGATGCTGAGAAAACCTTCTCCCACTGCCCAATAATGTACGTACTCAGGGAGAGCTTGCTTGGAAAACATGTGTGTCATATATAATATCTGAGACTCTTAATCTGAGGAGAAAGCAAACATTTATTAAGCACCTACTGTGTACTAAGCACTAATGCTACAAAGACAGAAAGGCAATGATACCTTATCTTAAGTTGCTTGCATTTTACTCAGGGCTTCTCCCACCATGGACACTGGGGAGCAAATCCAGGGTAATTTGGGGAGAGAGAGTGCATTTATAAGAAATGGGATTAATAAAGGCTTCCTATAGGAAGTGAGACCTGGACTGAACTTGGAAGGGAACAAAGGCTATAAGAGGCAGAGGTGAGGAGGTAGTACATTCCAGGCATGGAGGTGGGAGATGGCGTGCTGAGTATGGGCAACAGTAACCAGCCCAGTGTGGTCGGGATTGGGAGTGTGGGAAGGGCAGTCCTGAGAAGTAAGTGTGGAAAGCGGGGCTGGACCCAGGCTGTGGAGGGTCAGGTATTTATAATTTATCTTACAGGCAATAGGGAGCCATGGAAGATTTTTTCTTTTAAAATCAGGGGAGTGACACGGTCAAGCCTATGCTTTAGCTGGATTACTTTGGCAGAGGGCTGAGACCAGAAGAAGGGAGATCAATTAGGAGGCTGCTGTAAGAGTCCCGAGGTCCTGAAGCAGGGTGCTGGCTGGGTTGAGAGAAGGCAGTTTACTTATCTTATATACTTAATCATGTTCACGTCGCTAGCATCCATCTTTGCACCCTTCTTGTGCCCAACACCTTTGAAGGTTCCCTTCCTCCTGTGACTGTATCTCTAGAAACGATGTGTTTTAATCGGATGCTACAATTTCTTCTTTTCTTTGTGTCCTGCCCTTGATTTCAGCTGAAGTCATTGTCCAGCTATAAGAAATATGGTTAATTCCCTTTTCTCATGGTGATTAAATGCTTCTGGGCATAGCCCTCTAAGGAATCCGACTCATGTAAACAAATCCAACTGTCTAGAGTTGTCTTTAGGGGAAGTAGTGGTGCCAGATGCCAACATGCATAGGTGCATTTCACTTTGGTCGATGCTTTTAGTGTGGCTCGACTTGACCGCCTGGGTTAGTTTCCCTCCTCACCTGCACTTCTCATCCTTGGATCATTCCTTCAAGGCCCAGCCCAGGTGCCACCTCCTACAGGAAGCCTTCCTTATTCTCCTTTCTTATTGGTGCTCTCCCCCCTGCCCCAGGCCCCAAAGATTCCTGTATATACTGATCTGTTTACAAGCTATGCCCTCCCAGGAGAATGGAGGCACCTCAAGGTATAGCTGTGTTTCCTTGGGTCTTTCCATCTATAGTTTCTATATTAAGGATATCTTTGTTGTATTGGAGTGTATTTGGCCTGCATGAGAATCTGTGGCTTATTCAGCCTTAAAGCCGGGAAGACTGAAGTCCAGCTGCTGCCTCTGAGACCTGACTGGGTGACCCCGGGCAAGGGCTCTGAACTGCTTGTCACCAAGACGGCCCTCTCTAACCACCCTGAATTCACTTTTATTTAGGCCCATATATTTTCTATTGAGAGGTGAAGTGGTGGGGTGGGGAGTTGAACTCAGAGTCAGGAAGACCTGAGTTTAAGTCCTGCCTTTCACACATACTTGCTGTGTGATAGAAAGCAAGATATCCTGTAGGAACTGCCATGTGTGCTGGGCTTGGATGGGGAGCTCAGGCTGGAAGAGGCCAAGGTGAGGAGGCAGAACTCCACCTGTGGTGAGCCAAGCCCTAGATAAAAGAACAGAGGTGGGAGGTGGCATCAGCAAGCTGGCCGGTCGGGTTAGAATGGAAGAGTGTGGCAAGTGTCAACATCTCAGGCACTTCTGCCCTGCCCCCGCTTTGTTCTCCTTCTCCAACCATCTACTCTTTTGGAAACTTGAGCTCAGCTTCTCCTTCTCCAGCTCCGCTAGGTGAGCCTTGTGCCTTATCTAGCTAGGAACCAACTGCTTGAGCACAGGCCTCCACCATGCCCCTTTCCCAGCACACATTTACGTGTTTGTCTTCTCCTATTAGAATATGAGTTAGGCAGCTATGTGGCACAGCGGATAGAGTGCCGGGCCTGGAGTCATGAAGACTCATCTTTATGATGAGTCAAATCCGGCCTCAGAAACTTACTAATTGTGTGACCCTGGGCAAGTCACTGGTTTCCTCAGTTTCCTTATATGTAAAAGGAGCTGACGAAGGAAGTAGCAAACCGTTTCCTTCAGTCTCCTCCAATATCTTTGCCAAGAAAACTCCACATGGGATCATGAAGGATTGGACATGACTAAAAATGACCGAACAGCCTTAGAACGTGGGAACTCCTCGAGGGCGAGGACTGTCTGGGTTACTTTCTTATGTATCTCCAGAGTTTTAGCACACTGCCTGGACTAATGCAAATGCTTGATAAATGCTTTATTTATCTAACTATGCACCTCTCTAAGACAACGTGTTGCTAAGAAGGTACTAATCTTCATTGGTCGAGAGCGTCCCTACTTCCTAGATCTCTAAACCAATGGAATTCCAGGACCAATCCCTATCCCAGTCCTGGTCACTGAAATTTTCTGGAGGCATCTGGGAGATGTGAAACTTCATTAAATCAGTGTTTACCAAATGGGTCATAGGACCATAGCGTAAGACTAGATGGAACCTTCAAGGTTGTCTAGACCAACCTTCTTCATTTTATGTATTGGCAATCTGAGGCCTAGAGTGAGCTGTCCAAGGTTGCAAGAAGTATGGCTTTGATTGAAACTCGGGTCTTGAGACCTCAATTCCAGAGTGTTTCCATTACCCTACACTACCTCCTTCTTCAAACAAGGAGCCTTCTCTGTCTCTAGCTGAAAAGTCTGATGGAAGAACCCATCTGAGCTGAGAAGAGCTCATTTTGTGTTTGCTGCTCTGCAGACGGGCAGCTGACGGATGTTGGGTTGTTTGGATACTGGACATCTTTAGCTGCTATGTGATCATGTGAGGAGTAGCAAGACTTTCTTATGACTGGCTCTTAACTTTATCTCACAACATATTTCTAAGTCCCACTGTCCCCTGACCAATGCCCTGATCTGTGTGCTCTCTATGGGTCCTGCTCATGGGCCATGTTCATTTGTTTCAGGCCACCCACTGACTGTGTCTACTTAACATTAAGACAACTGGGAAATTACAGGAGAAGCAGACACATTGAAAACCCAAAAAGCTTATTGAATTAATAAACAAAATGAAAAGCTGGTTCTTTGAAAGGACCAACAAAATCAACAAGCCTTTAGCTGGCCTGATTAAAATAAGCGAGGGAAATCAAATAAAGAAGAGAAGAAACAAAACAATTTATCTGAAATAACCACGAAAAATTAAATGCCAACAAATGGGAGAATGTAAAAGAAAAGGATTATCCATCTATCTATCCATCTATCCATCCATCTATGTATGTATGTATGTATCTATCTATCTATCCATCCATCTCTCTCTCTCTCTCTCTCTCTCTCTCTCTCTTTCTCTCTCTCTCTCTCTCTCTCTCTCTCTCTCTCTTTCTTGCTATCTATACATACAGAGTCAAATTAATGAAGAGGAAATAGAGATTTTAAATAATACATTTTAGCTATGAAGGAATTACCGGGGTGGGGGGAGAGATACCTGTTCCAAATGGATTTATAGGTGAACTTTTTTAAACGTTTAAAAACTATCTATAATATCTATACTATACAAAATATTCTTGAAAATGGAGCAAGAAAATAATCTGCACATCTCCTTTTTTGAGACCTATATAATCCTAATACTTAAACCAGGGAAGAATAAGGGAAGAAGACTAAAAACGGATACCATTATTGAGTATCAATTTAAAAATTACAACTATGTATATATATGCATATATATGTATACATATTTAAAACCCACTATGATCTAGATACATATATACCAGAGTTACAAGGATTGCCTAATATTAGAGATAAAATAATTGTAAATGATATTAGAACCCCAAATACCTCAAATTGCATGTTTATATCATTTAATTCAGAAAAAGCTTTCGACAAAGTACAAAACTCAATTATGGAAAAAAAAAACATCTGCTAAGTGTAGCTTTGGAATAGATTGGCCATTTAAGAAAATATTAGGAAAAGCATATTTCTAAAACACAAAGCTAGTATTATTTGCAATAATAATTTGTAGTTATCTGCAACACTAGACGCTTTCCTAAGAAATATAGGAGTAGAGCAAAGATGATTTCCTTGCCCCGCAGTTATTTGACAGCTTCGAAAATGCTAGACATAAAGGGAAGAGAAGAGAAACAAATTTAAATGATAAACATAGGTAAATAAGAGACACAACTCTCCTTATTTTCCGATGGCATAGTAATTTACTTAGAAAATCTCAGAGAATAATCAAAATGATACAACTAAAAGCATCATCAAAGTAACAATATACAAACTCTGCACATCGATAGCATTTCTACATAGTGAAAACAAAACCCAGGAGGAAATGCTGAAAAAGGGAGCACCATTAAAAGTAACTGCAAAATGCATAAAATTCTGGGGAAGTGGTCTATGAAAGCACACTCAAGACTCGGAAACATCTGATTAAAAACACTTTTGAGGAAATAAAGGATGACTTAATAATTGGAGGGCATTCTGTGCTCATAGTTGGGCCTTGCCAATATAATAAAAATAATAATACTACCTAAATTAATTGATTTAGTACTATGCCAATCGACATACCAAGAAGATACATATGGTGTTCAAGGAAGACTAGCATGTTTGATGTGAAGACTTGTCAAGCCATTTTCAGAGTTGCTTATCTACTTCTTGCCAATCCTCCTCCTTCCTTTTCCTCGCTTGGCTGGACCTTGACCCTCCCACCATGCCTACTGCTGTGGGAGGGATCTCAGAGTCCCTATTCTACTCCAACCCTCAGTTCCACTTCCTCCCTCCTTCCTGCCAGTGATAGGATACCTCTATCATCTTCCCACTTTGATAAGTGGACATAACTATTTATATCGCTTGGATGGGCATGGAAGACCACCAGGCTTAACCATCTGTCTTGGCACTACACCCTCCAGACTCCCTATCCCTAGGTATTGCCATCTGATCTGCCAAAGCACCCCGAGGACTCTGTCATCTATCCTGTAGCTACACCCTTCAGACCGCCTGCCCCTTCCATCCTCTCCGGGTGTTGTCTGTTCTAAGCAGAACGTGAGCTCGTTAAGATCACGAAGTATCCTACTCTGCCATTTGTATCCCCAGTACTTAACATGATGAATGGTACATAGTCAGTCTTTAATAAATGATGTGTTTATTGATTTTATTCATTTAATAATCCAATCAATGTGCAATAAAAATGAGAACAGAAATTACTTGGGGGAAGAAATCTCTATTGGATGAGAATTTCTGGGAAATTTCTGGGAAAGCGGGAGGGTTTTCTGGTAGAAATTAGGTTTAGATCAGCAGCTTATACTACATATCAAAACGACTCAAAGTAGATGTGTGACATAAATAATAAAGGACATCCTTTAACAGATACAGATATACATATATAACTTCTGTATATATACACATATATATATATATATACACACACACACACACACATATATAGAATTCCCCACTTGGAGATTACTGGGGCATCCTAAATCCTGGACACATAAGCAAAAATGCATATTTTCAAGAAATGAAATGAATGAAATCTTCAACATTTTATTTAATTGGAATATTAACAAGTAACATCTTCAATATGATTTCCATCATTTGTGATGCAAAGGTTGAGGGCCTTTGCAAGATTCATGTGAACTCGATGCAACAACTCTATGTTGCTGGCAATTTTAGCACATTCACTCTTTATGGGCTGTGTGTTGTATCTGTGATTTTCATTGAGTACACCTTCTCCTTTAGCATATCTCCAAAAAAGAAGTCAAGGGGGCTAAGGTCTGGTAAAATGATTAATAAGATGTTAATGAGATTTCCTATGTGTCCAAACTTTAGGGACACCCTGTATATGTATGTACATATAAAGGTGTATATATACACACGCACTCCCACCTTTATATATATAAAACCTGACTGTAATTCTGTTTTATAATCATATATATTATACTATATATAATATACATAGAATTACAAAATATATGTAGCAATCAATATATATATATATAACATATATATAACATATATACATAACATATATAACATACACACACACACACACACAATCGGGTAATTTTCTGAGCAATGGCCAAGGGAATGTTCTTAACCAAAGATGAGATAGAAGCAACTACAAAAGATAGACGAGATAATTTCTATTACATAGAATTTAGTTGATAAGAATATTCTTTATGCTTTTCTCAGGTTCTTTGGAGGGTCTTTTTCTATGTCCATTTATCTTCTGTCTAATCTTCCTTTCACCCTGACTCTGGCATCCTTACTAAATAATTCATCCCTTCATCATGATCATTCCTTCTACCAAGATATGCTTGAATGACTATAGAAGGATTAGATATGTCAGAAATAATTAGATAGCATTGTTCAGAATGGGAGGAAAATTCTTATTTTCTCCTTTTCCCCTCCTTCCATCTTTCTATATGACATCTCCACTTCAGGGAATTCCGGACCTTGGTGATTGAGATGGTGATGGCCACAGATATGTCCTGTCATTTCCAACAAATCAAGGCCATGAAGACGGCGTTGCAACAACCAGAAGCGTGAGTCACTTTATTAACCCATGAGCTACTGTGGGAGATAAGCTAGAGAATGTACTTGGCTCTGACATTGAACTTCCAAAGCCTGGTTCCCTTCGAAGGAACTTCCTTGAGTGTCCAGGAAGGCACTTCTGTGCAGATAAATTAGCATTGTGGTGGTACAGATCTGAACTGGCTATTTTTAAAAAGCAGATTATCAGGAAGTGCTACATAAGGAAGGAGTTTCCTTAAAAAGAGAAGTTTAAATTCAGCATTAGGCAAAACTGCCATGATTTCAAAGGTTTGCCCAGTCCAACAAGGCAGAAGTACTGTGTATTGGGAGGCTAATGACTATTGGTTTCCCTTTGCCTTTGGAATAACCAAATCAGCGCACAAAAGATGCCAGAAAAGATGTACCTCAGAAGATTGATCTTTCAGGCGTGTTCTGTATATTAGATCCACCAGGGCATCGTGGATCCCATTTGTGGGTTGGGGTCATTTTCTTGACTTGGCTGAAGTAGGGTGTGGGCATGTGTGTATTTTTGTAAGTGTTTTAAAAATGGTGGAGTCAACTTGTCTTGAAGTGGTTGGTTCTTTTGGGTTTGCAGAATTGACAAGCCGAAAGCCTTATCTTTGATGCTTCACACAGCTGATATCAGCCACCCAGCTAAAGCCTGGGATCTCCATCATCGCTGGACCATGTCACTGCTGGAAGAATTCTTTAGACAGGTAACTGGGACAATCACAGGGTCATACCATTGGCTTCACTTGTTGGGACCCATGCAGCTGGGAATTTTTAATTCAGGGAACTTCCCTGAATAAAAAATTTCCCCGAATGCAAGTTTAGTCCCCTTTCTGTAGCCAACATTTTCCGACTTTGGATACGTATGACCTGCTGAGGATATACCCAATGGATTAGAGCTGGGGAAAAGAACAAGAACATTTCTTGGGAGAAGATAAACAATTTCACAACCTCTTAGGCTTCCTTCTTCTGGAGTTTCTGGACCTTGACCCATCCGATTCCTGCATTGTCGAAATATTAAGAAAGTCTTTTTTGTTGTTGTCAGAAGCTTTGTGACATGACGACCTTTAGTCCAACTATCATCCTAACAGCAATTTTTAATTAATTTTCTGTAATTTCTTCAATTGCTTTAATTTCTTAAAATTAGGATCATTGCTTTAGAGCTGGAAGTTGACCTCAGAGGTCATGTAGCATAAGTACCTCATTTTACAGATGTGGAAACTGAGGTCCAGAGAGGTTAGATGATCTGTCCAAGGTAATACAAATAGTAAGGATTAAAATAACAAGCCAAAAGTTCCAAATGAGAGCACAGGATAGACTTTGACTTGCTGCATCTTCATCTAAAAATGAGACTAGATAATCTTTAAAGTCCCTTCTTGCTCCCAATCTATGACTTAGGGCACCTGCCTCGCAGGGTTGTTGTAGGATCAATGAAATATTGCAGATATTGGGTAGGAAGATTGCTCTTGGCATGGAAGGTGCACTGATGGGGACCTCTTCTGTTTCTGGATTGCTGCCCCCGCTGTTGGAACTGGGGAATAGCAGCACCGAGGACTCCCAAGGCGCCTTGGCTCTTTCTCATCTCAGTCTGCAGTTTGGAAATTCCCATTCCTGACCTGGATCGGTGGTTTCCTTGAAGTAGTGACTTTCCTCCCCCGCAGATTCATCCTGCCAATGCTGACCAAGCCTTCTCTGCCACATGAAATCTTAGGGACTCACTTGGGGGGAGCAGGGCCGACAGTTAAGTGATTTGCCTGCGGGGGTGGGGAACCTGCAACCAAAAGACCCTCTGTGACCTTCTAGGTCCTTGGATGCTGCCTTTTGACTGACTCTTGCGTGGGTGCAAGAGAGAGTCTCTCCTCATACCCTAAGCTGTGTGAGTCATTTTAATTTTCATATACTTTCATTTTCTTATACTTTCTATTTTGAAGTAGACACAATCTTATTGTAAAACATATCCATTTTGTGGATAAAGACCTTGAGGCTTGTTGACATTGGAGTAGAGGTAGCATAATGCAGTGTGGAAAGGATGCAGGGTTTAAAGTCAGAGGGCCTGGGTTCAAATCTAGACTGCACCACTTCCCATGACCTTAATCAAATCATTTCATCTCTCAAGTCTCATCTTTCTCGTTTGCTAAATGAGGGGGTTGAGCCAGATGGCTGCTAAGGTTTCTTTTACCACTAAATCTATGATCCCAGCTAGCCTGACTCCAAGGCTGGCCTTCCATTGGCTATGCCAGGATTCCCTCCAGCTTAAAAAGAGCTGCAGCATATCTAATCTTGATTTTTTAAATTGAATTTGGTACCAGCTGGGGGCGCTGACTCCATTTCCTTAGTAGTCATAATTCAGTACATTATTTTTATTGGCAGCATTTAAATGAGATTCTGCTTTCCACAAAAAATGACCAGTATACTATAGGGGGAAAATCACTTGCCATCCCAACTGTAGGTTTAAAGTTAGAAGAAAAAATAAGAGCCCAAACGTTATTGGGGTCATCGAACCTTTTAAAAGTGATTTCTAAATCTTGGGTTCTGCACTGAAATTAAGGAATGTACTTAGCTCCTATGAAAAAGTCCTTCCCTGTTTGGGAGAGTATCTCATATCTCCTCATTTTAATAATTACATTTTCCAAGCTCCAAGCCATCACCTTAGGGGGATTTTGGAAATGTTGGCTTGCAAAGGTCCATAACAATAGAAGGGCCAGGATTTAAGAATACCTCAAAGGCTAAGTTGCCTCAATTGCTGCACTGTCGCTGCCTCCCCAACATGACAAAGAAAATGGAGATAATGGAACGTTGACATTTAGAAGCTCACTGACAGCTCTTGGAAACCTTCAGCAGAGGGATGTCAATGAACCGGATACCTAGAGAACAAAAAGGTTAAGCAAGGAGGCCTGGAGATGTCCTGCTTCCTCCACTTACCCCAGCATGACATGGGAGTTCCTTCCCAGGCTGCTCGGCTTTGCTGTCTCTCTGCCAGCTCTAGGTGCACCCCTCCCAGCAGTGGCCTCAGAGCCTCTGGGGTCCATGTTACTCTATCACACCCACATAACCTGCAGATGACTTCCCTGTCACTTGCCCAAGTTGCAAAAATGACTATTCATCACTCTGGGTGAAGCACCTCTTTGAACAGTCAGGGGGAACATTGGAAACCTATCTCTAAGCAAGCATCATATTGTAGTGAAGCAAATAAGCATCACATTTTTATTGGCTACAGATCAGCATCAGGGGCAGTGAGACGTAATAGATAGTGGGTTACCCTGGGAGTCAGGCAAGCTTGGGTCAGGTCTTGCCTCTGACACTCTGTGTGATCCTGGGCAAGTCATTTACATTGTCTGACCATGCAGGTTGGACCATCTCACCCTGCCCTGCCTCTACTCAATAAACTTCAGTGGCTCCGTATTAGCTCCTAAATCAAATGTAAATCCTTTGATTTTCAAAGCCCTTCATAACCTGCCTCCCTCTACAAACCCCTTTCCAGTCTTCTGACACTGTACCCCTGTTGCAACAATTCAGCTAGCAGCTGCTGTGGGGGTAAAAGACCAACACAAGCCCAACAACAAGGATGCTGCCAGCACAGATTCTTTTGATCTCGTTTACTAAGGAAAGCAACATTAAGGGGTTGACAAGCTTATTTCAATCTAACATACAAATATCATTCACTTAGTTCAGGGGGAAAAGTCAGCACCCTGAACTTCAGAGCAAACATCATCAGACAGACCTTGTCTGGTTCAAATCTCAATGCATCGTTACCAGGGTTTAACAAAGTCCCAACATCCGGGTTTACAAGCTGGGGGCTCTTAACAGCTGCCCAGAGTCTCTTCCAGTTACATGCCACTCTTCCAGTGAGTGAGAGCCCCCAGCAAATAGCTCTGTTCTCTCTTTTTATACAGTGTTTAGCCATCATCAAATGTCATCTGAGCGACCAGAACTTAGGCTCCTACTATTGGCTCTGGTCTTAGCAACACCCCTTAGTGCCCTAGGGGCTTCATGCCCACATTGGCACCTAGTAGATAGGGGTTTGGGCCTGGGGCTTTGCATCAAGTAAGGCTCAATCAAAGACACTTAATTAATTTATTGTTCTAAAACAGTAAAAAAGTCCCAACTTGATTGATATTACAACTCCTCCCCCAACATATTCTGGGATCCAGTGGCACTGACCTCCTTGATATTCCTTGCATAACAGGCTCCATTTTCTGCCTCCAGGCATTTCCACTGGCCTTCTCTTGTCTCTGGAGTTCTGTCCGTCTTCCTCTCCTTGTCTTGTCCTCCCAGACTTCCTTCCAGATCCAGATAAAATCTGACCTTCTATGGGAAGCTTTCCCCAATGCTTCTTGTGTTTCTCTCTATCAACTAGCCACAGTCTACCTTGCGTGAATCTTCTTTGTGCATCGCTGTTGGCATGTTGTCTGCCCTTTAGACTGGGAGCTCCTTTGGCCTTTCTTTATATGCCCACAGCTTAGCACGGTGCCTGGCACATAGTTGGTAGGTCAGCTCACTAATTGGCAGTGCCCCAGGCAACTCATTAAGACTTAAAATTCGCAGGTGTATTCCCCATCTGCCTGGGGTTACCAAGCCAGTACGTCAGTGGCGCAGTTTGGCTCTGGGGTGCTCCAACTCCCAGGGCAGCCAAGTATACTTTATTCTTCACTATTACAAGATCAACATCAAACAAAAATGAAACATTTTTGTTTCCAGAAATGGAAGATTGTATAGGCTAACCACAACACCAACAAAAAGGTCCTCACCGAAAAAGAAAAAGGCTTGACTTGAGGCGTCCAGATAGCCACGTACACAGCCCCCGTTCATTTAACAATGGTTCGTTTGCCTACCTTGTAATTCTAGCTCAGACATAGTCTGACAACCAGCCATTTCAAATAGGCACCGAATGTCACAACTTCCTGGGAGTTTAGGGACATCTAATTCATTGCCTCCTTTTTTTTCAGAGAAGGGGAATGACTCAATCAAGAATACAGCTGGGCTGCTAGTCTGGTGCATTAGAATCCAAGAGCTGGGGCTCTTCCTGCCCCACCCCCCCGGGCCATCCAAGCAGCCATCTACATAGTGTGCTTGGAGACTGGAGACGGGGCAGGAAGTGTTGTATGGCCACAATCACAAACACAATATAAACAGCACACTGAAGGAAGCCCAGCCTCCTGCTCGCATTCCTGCAGTCCTCAAATGCACTTACATCCCATTGTGCCCTTAGGCTTGAACTTCCACATGGACCAAGCCCTTTTCTCACATTTTAGTGGAAGTGACGCAGAAATTGGTGCTTTTACTTTGTGGCTTTTTATTCTCCTGTGGAACAAGATGTAAGGAACCTGTAGTTTGGGGAGGAGGCCATCGTTTCTGGCTTTAATTATTATTCACTGACGTCTGGTACATTCTCCAGAAAATCCCAATTGGAATGAGGCTGATAATAAGTAGGGACCGGGAGAATGAATGGGTGTGACAACAAGGGCCCCTGTTCTCAGAGTGTCCAGCCAGAGGAAAACAGCCCAATAGTGTCGAGCCTTTAAAAGTCATAAAAAGAGACAAACAGCCCCATGGGGGGCTGTATTCGAAATAAACTGACAAAAACATAAACAGAGTTCCATCACCATCAGGAAAGATGGTCTTATTTTTTGACCTGCTTTCTCCTTGATTTAACTGTTGGCTATTTCTTTCGGGTCCTTTTTGTCTTTAATTATAGCTAGTTTTATTTCAAATTTTTACAGAATTTGCTTTATGCAAATGAGCACATGAGAGGGTCCTTATGAATGAGCTCTAATGGATGCCTATGAAATGTCCTAGATTCTAGTGGCTCTGGAACCACTCACATACTGGTTAGCTCTGAATTATTTTCCAAGGTCGGAGTTCCCTAGTGTTTCCTGCCCCTCCACCAGCTCCCCCCAACTCCCCCAGGGTTTTCTTTTTCCACATTTGGAGATTACTGGGGCATACAGAGATTGCATCTGTCAGGGCTCTTCCCTTATTGTCCCTAGAGTGCTGGCATCGCTCCTTTGGAAGGACCCTGGCACTAATGTACTCTCCAGCTCATCAGGGAGCGGCCTGGTCCCCTCAGGCTGTTTGATTTCTCTTGCACTCATTTATACTCATTAAACTGATGTTCACTTCAGGTACATTCAGCCCTCAGCGGCACCCCACCGTGACTTCCCCGCAGAATTCCTTAGATCCATGTTGGAACACCCCTTAGAATACAGGTGATCCCCACCCACACTCACCCACAAGCTGCTCTGCTTTGAGCCACTCTCAGCTTTTTGACCCAGCTGTTTTACTCTCTTATCACTTGCATTCATGGCAGGCTTGCACTGCATCACTCACTATTATGATTCTCTTTCTCTCCCTCAATCTCACACTACTATCCTTAAATTTTTTTATTATAAACTTAATAATAGCCAGCAAAGGTTTTGCAAATATTATTTCATTTGGCCCCCACAACAACCTTGGTATGTAGGTGCTATTATCTCCCCGTTTTACAGATAGGCAGAGGTTAATCGTCTTGTCTCAGGTAGTAAGTATCTGAGATTGGATTTGAACTCAAGTGTTCCTGGCTCCAGGCCCAGCACTCTGCCCTGCCTGCTTGCCTTAATAATTTTCAACATGCACAAACATTTCAATGTATGAAGAACAAGGAAAGTGTATGTAAGTATGGATACATGCACACTTTTTGTTTCTCTTCTGTTTTTATCATATCTAACTCTTGCTATTGGTGCCTATTCTCTATTTCTCCTAGGAGATGGTGAGATCCCTCCCAGGGAAGGGACCATGGCTCATTCCTCATTGCTCTTTAAGCCTGTCTTTCTTAGCCTTATGAGCTTGCAGAGGGAGATTGTCCACTGCTGGGACTTAAAGGGGGCTTTGCAGAAGAATTCAGCAAACTAGTCATGACTAAAAGCAACAAGCAAAGGGGGCCCATGAACTATTAACCAGAGACCCTCCGAGAGGCCTTTCTCAGTCTCTTCCTGCTGCTTGGAGATGGCATTTACATTGTGGATAGTTAGCTCTTTGCATGTTGGCTATCCCATTAGAATGCCAGCTTTTTGAAGGCAGGGTGAATCTTTTTGCCTGTCTTTGTATCACCAGGTCCTAGCATTGTGCCTGGCACATAGTGATCACTTCATAATTGCTTGTTGACTGATTGACTGATGCTGGGAGCCCAGAACAGGAGGTGAAGGTAACATGAGGAGGATATTAGGTTAGTACCTGACCCCCAAATAGGGGGACAGCTGACATCCAAAACAGGGGCACTCCTCAGCCTGTGGCAGTAAGTGAAATTTCCTAAAAGGGCCAGGGAAAATTTCGTGTGATGGACTAGGGTTCTGGCATGACTTGAGAGAAGATGATGAGAACTTAACATTTCAGTCTCAGGGTAATGGACCCTAGCCCACAGGGCCATGTGGTGCTTTGGAGCTGTCCAAGGTAGACAGGTCCCTGAAGAATTCTTAGCTAATCTGTGGCGTACATCAGGGGCAGAATCACTGTAAGATAAATGAGGCTCTTGTGTTCTAACAATATCCCTGTTCATGGATGGCATGTTTAAGCCATGAGGGGTCCTGGCCTCTTGATTCTTTTCATCTATATTAGCAGGAAATGGAAAATCCTATTAGATTTTATAACTGAAATAATGAAGGCCAAGTCCAATGTCCCCATGTGGTAGCTGCTGAGATATCAGTGGTTGGCCAGGTTTACCTCCTCCTAACCTACTGTGCCCTTCCTTTTTCCCCAGGGTGACAGGGAAGCTGAGCTCGGCCTTCCTTTCTCACCTCTGTGTGACCGCAAGTCGACCATGGTGGCTCAGTCTCAAGTAGGTGGGTATCATCCATCCTATCACTTGAAATCCATACCCCACCAGCACCCACAAGTGAGCCTTTTCTCTCAGGGTCCATTTATAGAAAAGGGCAAATGTGGACAAGGAAGGAAAATGTTGCTTTGCCATGGCTAGGGTGTGAGTTGACTCTGGGGTTGCTGAACTTTGTTACACGCACGTATGTGTGTATAATAACTGCATTTCCCTATAATGTTTCCTTATGTTATCTTATATATTTTATTTTATGTGTTTATTTGTATATTCTGAGGAGGAGTTTATAGTCTTTACCGAAAGGGTGCATGATACAAAAATAGTTAAAGATCTCTGAACTAAATTTTTAGCAAAAATTTTGATGAAATATCTCATGCTATTTTTGTCAGGACTGTGGGGAGTTATGGTTTAGATAGTAGTACAATAACATGGAGTTGGTACTGGTTGGATGGCAAAGAGTAGTTCCTAACGGATGTCAACATAGCAAGGAGCTCCCATAGAGTTACCCTAGGGATCTGTGTGCCTTGTCCTCTGCTGTTTAACCTCTTTGTCTGGGTACTGATGGCACACTCATCAAGTTTGCAGATCATGCAAAGTTGAGTGGGAAAGCTAGCACACTCGATGCCAGACATTTGACAAACTAGAAGAATGAGAAAAAATCTAATATGATAAAATCCAATAGGGTTAAATGTAAAATGTAATGATTTTATCACAATATAATGATTTTAATTATGTAATGATTTTTGCACTTGGGTGCAAAAAAATCAAAATCACAGTCTTCAATTAGTCAAAATTATTGGTGACCTAAAGGACAATTAAGAGATAATTTCTGAGAAGAGTAAACTGCAGTATATTAACACTGACGACTCACATCTAAGAAACAACATGAAATATATCTAAGAAGTGTAAGATTGGAAAATGCTGATCGTGTGACAAGGGTACTGATGTTTTATACTTTTGCCTTCTGCATGTGAAAAGACCTAGAAGGAGACCTCATTGGCTTTAGGTAGAAGGCTTATGTATAAAAACTCACGGGGTGAGAAGGTATGAGAAGGTCATGGTCTCTCCTCTTGGAGGAATTAAGTCAAGATCATGGATCCATTGATGTATAAACTTCAATATTAGAGGTGGGGAAAAGGCCAATGCCATTTAGAGTTCTAATCAGCCCCAGGCATCGACATCATGGATACTTTTTTTTCCCAAGAAGATATATTTAAGTCATCAGATGTGAATACCAAATGACATCAGAATTGACTATTTATCTGAAGTGGGTAAAGGCCTAGACATCATCTTTATTGAAACTGCCAATGACACAATGCTGTGTGGGGTTGTCATTACCCCAAGGCTCTTGACAGTAGGCTATACCATAAGGGTGAATATAGTAAGATAATTGAAGGAATTGGGGTATTTAGACTGGAGAAAAGATAGATGAAGTATTTGAACTCAAGATCTCTGACTCTGGCAATCATTCCATGACACTTGTTGCTATAATATCTCTTTCTGAAATTTGACCACCACCCTATACTCCTTGCTCCTAACTGAATTTGTATTTAAAATTAATTTGATTGTATTTTCTGTGAAAATTAACTCTCAACATCCTAATAATGATGATAATGATAACGATGCTGATAGTAGCAATAATGATAACAGTAGTAATATGGCTCATTGGTGTATGCTTTCTGAGACTTTGGAGTTCTTGTGTTCCCAAGAAGGGAAGATTCCCTGTGTGCTTTAAAGAGCTTGCTAAGGCCCTTGCTAACCCTGAGTCACCTGTGGACACCCTGCTTTCTCTTCAGGTTTCATTGACTTTATCGTGGAGCCCACCTTCACTGTGTTGACCGACATGACTGAAAAGATTGTATCTCCACTTATTGATGAACGCTCCCAACCTGGTGGGACCGGGCACAGGCGCTCCAGGTCAGTGATGAACCTTATGAGGCTCTGGGTGGGGACACTGACTTATGGCTAAAGTTGGGGATTTACTTTCTACCATTGATAAATGCCCACAGTTTGATTTCTACAAATGCCTGTGGCAGGAGGTAGGAGGAAGGTTTGCATTTGATGCTTCATTTTTTTTTCTTAAAACAGGCAAAGTTGTAATGATCAGGTTCCCCCTCCCATCCCAGCATTATAAGGAAATGGAAAACAGTAAGAGAGGTAGGGAAGTGAGAGACCCTTCATCACATCCTCCATACTACCCCAGCTCCTCTCTTTCTGCTTCCATCTATTTGGGCTTTATGATAGAGGAGAGAAAAGAGAAGAAGAGAGTTGAAGAAAAGAAAGAGGAAGAATTAGGAGAGGAAGGTGGGAAGGGAAGTCACAAGTGAATGTTGGAGGGGATTATACCCTCCACCTTCTCAGAAGCAGGTGAGCCAATAAAAATTTTCTGAGCGGTGTAGAGAAGCCTGCTTCTGCCCACCATTATTTCCTATATTTGTGGCAAGTAATGGGTTTATATCGTATTACCACTCCATTAATTGGCCTCATTTATAATTTGATGGGTTTCATCATGTCAGCATTTATATATCTGTGGATAACCTGTATAATAAACATTCCTTTACCAAAAAGCTATTTCTAAAATGTGTGTATCCATAATATTGAATTGCCATCCCTTAAGCAGGTACATCATTTTCAGTAAAAAAGATGAGAGAAGCAGGGAATGTTGCATCAGGGATGGCCCCTTACCTCCAAGCTATTTACACCTCCCTGCCTTCTAGCTCCAAAGATAATGAGATACAGATTGCCCAGGTCCATCATGGAGTCCAGATATCAGAGTGAGGAGAAACTCTCAGTCCTAGGGAACTAGGGTGGAGCTGGGAGAAGAGAAGGATGGTTAATGTCACCAGTTGCATGTTATGAATGGGAAATATTTGCCCCCATGATACTGCTGAGATCACAGAGCTGAGTGGAGAACTTTGGTGCAAACATCCGTCCAGTTCATTCCAAATGGGAAATTATAGAAAAGATATAGACTAGAGGAGGTAAGGGCAATGGAAAGCTTCAAAAGTCCAAGTTGGAGAAGAGATACAGAACTGAGACTTACTGGGGCAGGGAAGGGAGTGGAAGTTTGTATGTATTAGATAATTCCTCATTTTCAAACTTTTCAGAATATGGATCCAACTTTCTGAATTCTGTTTTGGAAAACCAAGTGACCCTATCCTGAGACACTGTGTACACCCACACCAGTCTAAAAGCTATGCTTCCCTGAGGGGATAACACTTGGATAGTGAGTCCATCTGGAATGGCTCAGCTGCAGACACTTAGAATATTAACTTGCCGTTTCTGTGTTATCTCGTCCATAGCTTGAACAGCATCAGCCCGTCAGATGCAAAGCGGTCAAGCGTCCGGAGCACTGGGTCCGAAGGAAGTGCCTCGATCAACAATTCCGTCCTCACTGTGGACTATAAAAGTTTTAAAGCCACTTGGACCGAGGTGGTGCACATTAACAGGGAGAGATGGAGGGCCAAAATTCCAAAAGGTAACTGATCTCACTGGGAAGATTCTAAGCACAATGTCCCCAAGCAAATCTGCTCCACTCTTCCAAAAAAACCAAAATAAAACAAAACAAAAACCTTACTGATATTTTTGGTTTTGTATCACCTATATTTTCCAATGTATCTTATTCCCTCCGAGAGAGAGAGGGGGAGAGAGAGAGAGAGAGAGAGAGAGAGAGAGAGAGAGAGAGAGAGAGAGAATGAATCATTCTTTATAATAAAAATTTTAAAGGAAGAAAAAAGCAAATCTAACCAATATGTTTAAAAAGCTTGATGTAGCATGTAATGTTCAACATTCATAGTCATCCATCTCTGAAAAAAAGCTGGGAGAGGTGTCCTCCCTGATCTCACTTCCCCCCCTCTCCACACCAAGGCTCAGCTCTCTGCATCTCTTCTTGAGTTTGGTCTTTTGATACTTTCTACTCTGCTTTCATCCCTCAGTCTTGTATCTCTCGTTTGGAACCAAGCTTGACCATTATCTTTTCACAGCATTTACTTCCACTTGCTTGCTTGTTATTAATATTCCAGTTACTTTGTTATAATCAGCTGTATGTTATTTTCCTGCTGCTGCTTACTTCTCTTTGCATCAGCTTCGTGTGTCTTCCTATGCTTCTCTGTACCCATCGCACATATCATTCCTTACAGCACAGTCATATTCCATTGCCTTCACATACCACAGCTTGTTTAGTCGTTCTCTATCAGCAAGGTCCACTCTTTCTCTTTGCATATTTTTCAACTGATGTGAGGAGTCATGTTCTTGTCTAATAGGAAGAGGCATAACTGATATACATCAATACCAAGGCTGGAAATGTAATAGTTTTAAGATATTGTCTTTTGCAAATATTAAGACCCTACAGTGAGTTCATAAGAGAGTCAGGGAAACATTTCCAGCCTCCCAGAGGATTAGGAATTGATTGGATGGCCTGATCCAGGCATTGGTTATTATTTTGATGTCTGCCTTATGGGATGTCTCCAGTGGAGTGCCCCAGGGATCTGTGTTTTTTTTTTCTGTGCTGTTTACTATTTTTAATCATATCAGTGATACAGATAAGGACATGGAATGCCCATCAAATGTGCAGATGACCCAAAACTAAAAGGGCTGAATAACTCATTGGATAATAGTCAAGATTCTAAAAGAGCTCCAGAGCTCCATAGATCATATAGGCATTTGGAAGCCATTGATAAGAATGATAAGCATTCTTTTGGACCTTAGATTCTCCAGCAAACGTTGATCTGACTTAGCTGTCCAGAAGATTTTTCTGACTTGCTTGCAATGTTTGGCAGGATTATAGAAACTGTAGGGATAGGGTCTGGGCATGTGGTGCTATTTATGTGTAGAGAACTTGTGCTAATACAGGTTAGCACCTTCTCAAAGACACATAGACTTGTAGATTTCTTGGAGTACTGAGGAATAAGAGGTGGAATGTTTGCCCAGGGTCACATAGGCAGGATGTAGCGGAGGCAGGACTCCAACTCAGGTCTTCCTACCTTTAAGGCCAGTTCCCTACCTACTGTACCACACTATCTCATGAAATTGTGGGACTGTAAAATTAGTTTGCATGACAATGAAATTGAAGACAGATTTTTCAACTAATGGACATTCTCTTTGACTTTGCCAATAGTCCAATAGTCACTGATATTGCCCAGGGTCACATGGCTAAGTGTCAGAGGTAGAATCTCTGGTCTTCCTGATTCCAGGCCCAGTGCTCTGTCCACAGCACCGTAAGAGAGGGAACTGCCTCTGGAAGTAGTGGGCTCCCCTCCTTAGAGAGCTTCAAGTAGAGGCTGAAC